>CM070549.1:6544912-7234700 GCA_036346405.1 Phyllostachys edulis
GAGGAGGCGGCACTAGGAGTCGAGTCAGCCGAGGGGGGAGCCGTGTGGGGTGGCAGCGGCGGCACCAAGAAGGGAGGAGGAGGAGTGATATTTGGGTTTGGGGAAGAAAAGAGAGAAGAGAGAGAGAGAGAGAGAGAGAGAGATAGAGCTGGATGGGGATGTCGGCCGGGTAGGATTAGGGTAAGATTAGGGTAGGAAAAAATAGGAAGTGGGAAAAAGAAAGGATAGAGGAAAATTTTGTAGAGAATTGTTATAAAATTTAAAATAGGTAGAGAAATTGAATTAGTAGTATAAATGCGATTTTCGTTTGAGTCACTAGTAAGGTAGGTTATTTAATCTACGTTAAAATATTTAGCAGTAAATCGATCGGTAGGAAATAGAGGCGAAAAATGAGTATAAATTAATTTGAAACTTCAGATTTGAGTTAGTCGTCGATAGAATTCCCAAATTAAGTAAATAAGTAATTTGGGGGTGTTAGAGATAGTTCATTCAACCGGATTCATTTATTTAGCACCGGCGTAAAATCAAGTTGATCGTTTAATTGCCCCGAATAAAATTTGGTAGATTTAGTTCTGCGCGAATAAACTTGATAGACTTAATAAGAAGTGATCACGTATAGTATATTCTTCTCGTACGATAAAATGTGAGTATTGGCAATCCTAACCCTAGCACCGATGTACGGGAACGACCGTAGCGGGGAGTGCTAACACAGCGAAGAACCCGAAGAATTGTTGTTATTTAATCTGCTATATTGAATGACCAACTGACTACTGTACTTTAATAGCACCAAAATGACACTAAGTATTTGCTTAAATTATTTATTATTTGCTCTGTCACAGATTTGCGTGCAGACGAGCCGACGCAAGCCACGATAGTTGATACTGACCTTAAATGGCGACAATCTTTTCTATAGTTCTGAAGGCAAGCTACTCCCTTAATCATAAAAATAGCTATATTAAATGTAAATCGTATATTGCTCTATTATATATGTATTGCATCAAAACTATTTTATCAAAACTAAATTGGATTAAGATGAAATTGGAAAGATAAAAAAAATGAGATGAAAGAAAAGAAGAAATGAGATTAAATAGGTTGGTAAAGGGGGGCCCGGGCTAGGGAACACGACAATAATGCTGAGGTAAGAGGTGGGACCCCTTTCTATAGGGTTATAATATAAGGACCAACAAACTCTTACTCGGTCAAAGACCGTAAATTCAGTGCCAACCATTTTCCTGTTTCGACGGGAAGAAAATGTTACATGTTACGTAATTATACTCTCCACATCGGGTAAGTAAGTACGGGGAGGATCCCAGAACATGAGGGACCTAGGGCGATATACTACCGCAAAGGCGAGTGTTGGGACCGGAGGACCGGCCAACCAACATTCTGGAACTCGGTAGATGACGAGGTCAACACCGTGACTAAATCAGCATCGACGAAAAGTAATGGGTGGAGACTTAATCACGTAACTGAAAAACGTTATGTATTCTGAACTCGAACCCGCATATAAGGAAATGCTGGGGACCTGGCTCATTTAGGGTTCAGAATTACTATGGGTAAAGTGGTACAAACCTGCGCAGTGCTATAACAAATCATGAATTCATGCTAGTCTCCTGAATTGGAGTCTAAGGGAACCGCCAGGGGTCTATCTTCTCTCCAGGTAACAAGTAGTCTTTTCAGAATTAAAATGAGCAACATAACTCTTTGAAAACTATTTTCGGAATAAGAGAAGAGGAAGGAATTTCGATAAGGACGAAATTTAGAGTCATCAAATGCATTTTAGCTATTAATGCTTCCTGAGTACACTATAGTACTCACTCTTGCTATCTCTCCACTTGCTTAGATCCTTGTCCGGCCGAGATCTATCCCGAGTGGGATGAGGGGTTTGCAGGTACCGAGGATGTCGCTGGCGACGAGGGCGTTGGTCATGAGAACCAGAGCGAGGTGGACGCGAGGGGCAAATAGGTGGCTTATACTTCAGGGCAGGCGAGAGATGACGAGAAACTCCTTTCTTAATTATGTAATACTTGTATTAAGAATCATAGCCCTGCGTGGCTATTACTGCAGTAGATGTACAGTTTCTATTTTATTATTTTGCTGCGTAACTCTAGTAAATAGTTTACTATTTATTGGAGCAGTATTCTACTAAGCAAATAAATAGTAATCTGTGTGCCTAAATGTGATTACCGTTAAGGTAATAACGCGGGACGTCACAGGAGAGCAGGACGTCTCATACCAAAGCGCCACGCAGGAGTTCTACCCAGAAAGGCAGGCCTTTGAACGAGAAGGTGACGTCTGCGAAGCAGTAGCCAGGGAACTCGCGCTCACCCTCGCGGTCGCGGAAGTACCCCGGGGGGAAGCGCGCGTCCATGAACCGCCACGGCTCGGACGACGACGACCACAGGATGAGAGCAGCTGGCGGCGGCGACGTCGACGCGTACTGGACAGACTCAAACGCCATGCCGGCCAGGACGCCGCGCGGCAGGACGACAGGGCTGCGCGGGGAGTAGAGTTCGTGCGTGTCGGCGTCGAGCAAGGTGAGCGAGTTCTTGATGGCGTCGTAGACGAGGTAGTACTTCTCGCTTCCGCAGTAGACGTCGACCTGCAGCCTTAGGACAACGAGGTTCTCGTGCGCGGCATCGACGCAGCAGTCGAACATGTCCCAGCCCAGCTCAAGCTGCTCAACGTATCTCATCACCCGGAGGGAGATGGCGGAGAGCTCCGGGGGGTGTCCAGCGTCAGGGCGCACAGCACCCGGAATAGGTCGACACACTCGCCGCCGCTGCCGCAGATGGTTTCTTTGCTTGCGCGTACCATTACCGCATCTTGATCTTCTTGCGTGCTCACGGCGTAGTACAAGACATGGACATCGCGCCTAAGCAAGAGCCAGGAAGGTTTCGTTGTCGAAGCCCTAGCCATGGCGGCCTCCTGTCCAGTCCCGCGCGATCAGATTGTGTAACAAACGGGGACGAGACCTTGTATAGGTCCATTAGTAGAAGGCACTATTTGCCTAGGTCTCTCCCTGAAAAAACGGATATAAAGCCTACGTATATATACGGACTGGTATCTTTGGTATAAAAGATTGTTACAATTTGCGACAGCTACACTTGTAGAAGGCACTTGCAATTTCTGAAAGGCAGAGACATGTTTGAGTTTTACTGTGCACAATTTATGTACTCAACATGTACAATACGTTGTGCAGAATCAAATTGGAGAGTGCAGACTGAGTGTGTAGGAAAAAGTTGCAAATGCAGACAACGGGTAGGCATCGAAGCTCGAATCAGCTGTTCAGCACATCATAGCAGATCCCATATATAGCAACGCAGCTTTGTAAACATGGATGGATAACATGAAACACTTGCTCAGCTTTGTAAACAATTGCTCAGTTGCAACCAAGAGCAAACAACAAACAGTTGCTCAGGCGAAGCAGAAGAGTACATGGCTTCATAACAACGGACAGAAAAAGTTGTTACCGTTAGTTAGGAAAAGAAGAAGAAGAATTACAGGAGGTGATGGTCAATGCACCACTACAAGAACATGAAACTGGAACTTTCGATAAGGAAACAGTATCATCCACTGCATTTTATTTCATGCATTGTGATGTGATAAGGAGAAACACGGAGACGCATATCAAGAAAAGGCTTCAAGGAATGGTCCTCTGGTAAAGGGGAAGGGCTCCCAGTGCTTCCCGCTCCGCTCTCTCCTTTTTCACCTGCAGCAAAGGTGGTATCAAACAACTCAGCACAGATTTGAACAAGATCCAAAAGGATAATAGCTTCACAGCATAAAACCAAATCATCAGCTTGAAGCACAGAATTGTCTTACGTAGTGGCATCAGCTTTGCTTATATGTGGATGTAATTTAGTTGCAAAAAATATCACATTGAGTTATCAAAGACGTACACAATTCCCGATGGAGTTAAAAACGATGCTAGACAGTATCAGTCACACCACTTGCATAAGTTGACCATGAATTTGCAAATTTTAGGACCAGACTATCTTGAACTCAGTTGTCAAAACAATAATAATGACAATGCTCAACAAGAAAATGGCCAAGAAAAGTAAGGTGAGATTAGCTTGGCTAGGAAAAGTAAGGTGAGATTGATATTCATGCTGTCATGCACCCTTTGAAGGGCAAGATCAAATAAGTAGGGCAATTTGCTATATGCCACTGAATAATTTCGAATCTCCACAATATGTCACTGGTGTCTCACGGACATATAGGCTCTGGACCCATATGTCAGCCTCACAATGAGTGACATATTATAAATTATGTAGTTATTCAATGGCATATTGTGAATTTTCTCAATAAGTAAAGGCTATACACCCACACAAGAAAACTTCCAGATAGCATGGCTTCAAGAGGAACTTGATCAATGGGACTGTTTTACATGAAATTAATGGATTACAACTTGAAGCTAACCTATACGTTTCACCTAACGCCAGTGATCCAGAAAATTAAAAGGGCTGTAGTGTACATCCTCGCATGCTAATGGATAACCAGAAGTAGCGTGGCTTAATACTTAGAAGTGGATAAGGATAAAAAACGGCATAGTGTAGACTATAGCTTTCTTACACATGAAAATATAAAGTGGCTGTATATGCAATGATCAAGTGAAATGACACAAAGACAAACATCAGAAAATACGCTTACTAGAGCCAACATGTCACTCAAATAGCCTCTGAATGGCGTCTGCAGAGCCTGTTCAAAAGAAAGTAAATGTTTCTTAAGATCTGTGTAAAGTTAGATTAAAGAATAACAAATGAAAGGGTAAGCATTGCCGAAGATGAAAGATGCCCCAATTACAAATTCAGGTTCCACGGTGAGAAGATAGTTTCAAGAATGCATAGTTAATAACAAGCTATTTTCACATATCACCAACTCATAGGTTTAATGTTTTATTAACAGCTTCAGGTAAATTACCCTGGAACATCTTCAAGGCTGAAGAAAAAAATGCAGGTTGAGCATCCATCTAAACATATCTAAACTAAAGGTACGTGGAAAGCAGGGAAAAGAACTTTGCAATTCAAAATGTTAAACTACATATGAAAAGGCTTATGAACATCTGAAACAATCTAACCAACTCTTCCTAACTGATGTAAACTAGAAATGGAAAATGACATGTGGAAAATACTAATAGGCTTGTCAGCAAGAGCGCCTGAAATAATCTGACCCACCAGTGTGACAACCTATCCTGCAAGAAACTTCTACAGGCATTTCAAAAGGTTTATCAAACCTAACTATCATTGCTCTCATTCTAATGCAGTAATGTTCATTGCCAATTTCCTGGATACCACTTCTCTCATCCAAACTTAATTGAAATCCCCCACACTCTTCAGCACAGTTCACCTCCTATGTCCGCCGGTTTCTCAGCAACCAACAACATTGCATTGTAACATAGATCAACCGGACGGAAAATCCACAAACTTAAGCCTAGATCACAGGTGCAGCTCAAATGCGCACACAAAATCATCGACCACATTACACAGAAATTGCGCCATTGCAGAGGCTCTCAAGAACACAGCCTAGAAAATCCGTACACAACAACCACGCATCCACAAGCCACACGCATACGAACCGAGAGATCCAGAGGAGGGCAGGGGGGAAAGGAAATGAGCGGACCTGGAGGTCGTCGGGGAGGTACTGGTGCTTCATGGAGAGGTCCATGGCGCGCTTTAGGCGCTGGATGCGGGCGTCGACCACCTCCCTGGGCAGCCTCGCGAGCGCCTCCTTGATGTCCAGATCATGGTACGGGTCGTACAGATCATCGTACCTCAGGCCTTGAATCATCACGCACACAAAAAGGATAGACAAGCACATCGTATTCAGATGATTCATTCACACAAACACCAGATCAATCAAGAAGACGAGAGATATGCATTTATGCAAAGGTGATCGATCCCCAGGCTGGGGATCGGATCCAAGATCGATCGATTGGTTACCGTATTTCCGGAGGCGCGCGGAGACGGCGTGCATGTGGAGGCGAGCGAGCGGGTTGCGGCGCGGGTGTACCAGCCATTGCGACAGCGCGGACAGCATCGACGACATCGTGGGGCGGCGCAGCGATCCTCTTCGTTCTGCGGCGGCCGCCGCTTCCTCTTCGCCTCCTCGCTTTTGTGGGAAAGAAGCGGTGGTGGGTTGTGGTTTCGGCCTTGGGCTAGCGTCGCAGGGAAGCTTCAGAAAATGGGCCAAGGCAGCAGCAGGGCCCATTAGTTTCTAGTTTAGTTTTTTCCCCCTAAAAAAGTTCAAGTCTAAACCTGTGATTCAATAACTATGTTATTTTTGACGCTACTACGGCTTGTACATCCGACGCCGAGATTTTTCTTGTACGGTTCAGCCACCGTTGGATTAAAGTAATGAAGGTTGATCAAAACCATTGACTCCTATCTGGTTAATTGATGTCCTCAATAGTGGCTTCACACGCCTTAGTTACTTGATTAATTAGAAGATGGCGTGGTCTATAGGAATGGGAGTACCAACGGGTCCATTCGACTTTGGTTTTGATCCGCAGCTCTATTTTACGGACAAGTAAAGTACTACATGTTATTTTTGCTATAGACGCGACTAGCACTCGGACATACGTTTCGAGCGCTAGCGCCTTGCCGTCCGATCTGGTGCCATGATGCACAGCTGTCCGATCTCGGTGTGTTTTTCCTTCCTTCCGAAACAAGCGGAAGTACTATGTAACATCACACACTCGATGCAACGAAAACTCATCCTCCACCCGATCTCCTCCGAAAAAACATTGGGAAAAATAACAAATTCTCACCAAAATTGCATAGAAACTATCAATATAGAACCTAGCTGCGCTTAAAAACTAATTCAAATATACCAATCAAACAAATGTTGATGTTACAACATTGTAACATTTTAAAATAATAGTTGCAACATCCGAAAATAATTGTTGCAATATCAAGAAATTTGCAACATTTAAAACTAACTTATGAAACAATTTGATTTCATGTGTGCAACAATCGGTGACAATGGTTGCAACACCTTTTCCTACAAAAATTCAAGAAGATGTATGTAACAAACCAAATCACTTTCTGCAACAATTGAGAAAAGTTGCTGCAACAATTCGAGAGAATGCATGCAACATTTAAATGGTAAAGGGGATGCAACAAATCAAAAATACCATTGCAACAAAAAATACCTCTTGCCGCAACATTTGTCTCTATGGACTTGAAGAAAAGGGGTGGATGCGGTTGCAGCAGAAAATGGGGATGGGGCATCGAAGGGAATTTTTTTCGAGACGAGGAAGTCACATAGGGGATTCGATGGGATTGCTCGCACACGTAAACTAGTTGATCAATGGATAAGGTTAGGCGTCCAAACAAAGGCCACACACATAATGCAATCATGCCAAACGAGCAGCGAACGCATGCGAACGCGCAAAAGGAGCCAAGTTGGTTAGTTTGATGTTTTTCTTGGGAGTTTGGGGGCTACGAGTAGTAGAGAATGCGGGAAGGTGCTTAGGTGCGGGATAGCTGGAGCAAGGCTTTGAACAGTGTGTCAGTGTGCGAGTGGAGCCCTGCGTATCACGCGTCGGCTGCGAGTTTCGTGTGCGAGTGGATCTCTGCTTTGCGTACGATTTTAGCGCTTCCTATCATACACACAGGTCGAAGCATTATCCTAAGAAATAGCTCATTTCCTACTATACATGAGTGAATAATAGTATTAGATGGGTGTGCATGATGCTCATAAAGACACGTGCCAACTATTTGGAATTACCAGATGGACATATTAATTTCATACGTTTTGGATTAGTAGTCAAATTTACAAGGACAAAAAAAAAACACTTGTACAAGTGCATCAAGCGCTAACATCTAGTGCTTAACACACTTTCTTCAATTCTTCTTATGTAACAAGTCAATAAATTTTAAAAAAAGCATATCTAAGAAATCTAGTTGCCTATTCTGATATGCACACGCCTCGACTTAAGATGCATGCATGTAAGTTTGTTCTGATCTTCCGTTGTAGGAGAAATCCGATAACTTGAGTTGCGATATTGACGAAGGGGTGGCTAACCATGATCCATTCAAGACTAGCAAACCTTGCAATCGCTACAACCTCTCTAGATTGTTTGGCACCCGCCGATACCACCACTCACTGCCGTAGGTAAGTGGTCTAGAGCACGCGACAAAGCCTTTACAAAGCGCTATTCCACCGTAGTTCCCTCTCGCTAAGGTTTCACTCCCTTTGGACTAACCATCCGCAGGGTTCAAGCCCCCCCTTGCGTTAGGTGGGAATGCATAAAAGTAGGTCGTCAAGACACCAACACAACCAGATGGAACAACCACGGTGGAACGTTGAAAATTAGTTAGCCAGGTTCTGCCCACACATAACATGTGGTTGCATGATGGGACTAGCAAGATGCGGCTCGAAGACTGGTCCTTAACTGACTTGGGCGACTTCCAACAGAACCCTGGGCCTCGATCATAGAAATGACTCGATCCCGTGTATGAACATGCACCCATCCAAACAACCAATTCACCCACGTCCAAACCAATTTTTCTTTTGCTTTGCTTTTCAAAAATATTTGCAAACTTCCACGACAACCCAATGTCATGGTTAAACATTTTCGACAACATTGGTCTTTTAGCAGTAAAACTCCCAAATCAAGATTTTTAGGTCTAAGCTTCAACTAAGCATAGAGTTTCAAAACGTGCCAGCTCATACTAATGTACCAACTAGCTCTTTACTATGGTGACAAGGGGTGGTCGAATCAATAATCAAATTTGGATAAACAAAGGAATCAGGAATAAAAATTTTGGGTAAACAAAGGAATCAGGAATAACTATAACGTTAAGACAAGGATTTAAAATACTTGAATTCAAATAAGCATGCAATAATAATTTGAAACAAAAATTAAATAATTTGATATACTAGGATCAATATGATCAAGGGTTTAACTTGCCTTGCTCGAAAGCTTGAGGGTCTTCTTCGAAGTATTCGGGCTCTCCTGAGTCGTCGAAATCTACACGCGAGAACGAAGCAAAATCAAATAAAGAACAATTAAGAAATACAAATGAACTAAAAAAAACCAACTAAAACCAATCAGCAAGGAACTAAATTAAAAATAGGTTCTCGGGAGGAGGCTCGACTAATTGGGAGGAGGTCCAACTGGTTGGGAGGAGATCCAACTGAGAGGGAGGTCGAGGGAGGTCCTGAGGATGTCCTAAGGAGGTCCTGAGGAGGATATCCTAATGAGGTCAAGGAAGGATACGACTACTCAACGTGGTCGTGCGAAGAATACAAAAGGACACGACTACGCAACGTGGTCCTAGGAAGGGATACGACTACACAACGTGGTTGTACGGAGAAAACACAAGGATACGACTATGCAACGTAGTCGTAAGAACAAGGGAAGAGAATAGGGCATGGAGAAACTCACCAAGACCGAGAAAAGAGAGACTGGAGGAGGAGGGAGGGGATGGCGGGCGGTGGTTGAAGACGGCGCAGGTGCTCCGGCGAACTCCTTAGTGACGACGCAGGCTCTAGCAGACTCCTAGGCGACGGGGAGGCGAAACTTCAAGCACGGAGAAGCTAGGCAAGAGCAAGAGAGCTGGGTGTGGAAAAAGGTGAGGAAAGAGGGCTGCTCAGGCTTTTATAGCCAAGGAAGCCAAAGAGAGTCACTGAAAGGCTCGGAGGTACACACGAGGTCAAAGGTAGGTGAAGGAGGAGATGGGGGCAGGTAGGGGAGGAGACAAGAGAGGGAACATGGTACTACTGAAGCGACAGTATTTAATGCGACACAACAACATTTAATGCACGAAAACAATTGCGTCAGTAGTGACACAGCGGGAGGAAGGAGAAGGTGAGCAAGGTTGACAGGTGGGGCCTGGTCAACACTCGGAAGGGTGGTCCACCCAAAGGGAGGTCGTGACCCAAGGGGTGGTCATGACTGGTCTCTAGGACTACCCGGAGGTCTCCAAGACCACCCAGGAGGTCTCCACGACCACCCAAGAGGTCTCTAAGGACCACTCGGGAGGTCTTGGATGGAGAGGGAGGTCCAAACGAAAGGGAGGTCTGGACCAAGGGAGAGGTCCAAACAAAAGAGAGGTCTGGACTGAGGGAGATGTCCAAACTAAAGGGAGGTCTGGACAAAGGGAGACACGGAGCGAACAGAGAAAGGGAAAACAACACCAGAGAACTCCAACGAACCCAGAACAAACCAAACTTGTGATTTAGTTGAAGTTTGGTTTAGTCATTGTAAAACACCTTTAATTCCAAAATATCAAGTTAAGCTTTAGAACTCTCATCAAAACCAAATGGTTCTTTTTATTTTGAAAATTTCAAGAAGACTAGAAAAACCGGGATGTTACATGGTCTGACCAGGCATTGGTTGTCGGTCTGACCGTCTCAGTCAGACTTTTACAGAACCATTTTTTTGGAGGTTGCTTCTAGTTCTTTGCTCCACGGACTGACCGCAGTTGTTTGTGCGGATTGATCAGACCTCAGCCTGACCGCCGCGGTCAATTTTTTAGTAACATTTTAGCCGTGTGTTTGAGCTCCTACGTGGAGCGATTTGACCAGTCCCTGTGTGGGCGGTCTAACCGATTGGGCCTGTAACGACTAGTTTTGTAGTCGTTGTAGTGGAGTCCGGTCTGACCGGCCATGTGTTGGTGATCAGTCCGGGTTTCCCTGGTTTTTCTGGTATCTCGTGTCCAAATGGCTAGTTTCTTGGTATGGCGTATGAATACCCCCTTGTGGCTTGTTGGGCAAGTGTGCTAGTGCCCTATTCTTCTTCCTTGAGCTAAGAGCAAACACTCTCTCTTCTCATGTGCATGTGTTGCACTTAGTGAGCTCGGAGAGGCAAATCCTTGTGCATGTGTTGCCCTTGGTGGTGGATTGTGTATCCATCGACTTGTTACTCTTGGAGGTTGCCACCTTCTAAACGACATGGAGGAGTTGTGCCGGTGATCTTCTCAAGAAGTTGTGAGAAGGCCCGGGTGTTGTGAGTGGTTTGATGCTCATCATCTTCGGAGTGGAGAAAGAGCAACACTAGTGGATTCGAGGTGTTGGTTTAATCTGTGGAGCAGGTCAAATTCGTTTGGGCTTACCTCAACGTAGATTAGGGGAGACCGACAAGTCTCTGAACACCATGAGAAAAAAATGGTGTGTCAGTGTGGTTTGCTTTCCTGTACTTTATATTATTGCAGTTTACATTTATAGAATTGATTGCTTGATTGTCACTCTAGGATTGCAAACCTAGACATAGACTTAGGCTATTGGTGCACTTAGTTGAAACTAGTTAATTTAGGATTTAATTGTGCAAAACCATTTTGATTTACGCTTCCGCATATAAAACCGGTATTGACCAAAGAGAATTTTAAATCGCCTATTCACCTCGGTCTAGTCGGCCTCCTCGACCTTGCAGCTACGTATTTAGGTTTTGTTGGTGTAACTGAATGGAATCGGTGTGAATTGTAAGTGAATGGGTGCATCCTCATCAAATTGTATGTTAATGGAACCGATTTGGATTTGCAAGAAATTGTGTGCACTCAATCTACTTGGTTTGTATCTCAACCGTCAATAGATATGGTCCAAAGTAAAATAAAAATGTGAACTAATTGAATTAAGCTACAACAAATATGGATGCTGGTGTTTGAAGAATAGTATGAGGTCCTAAATTGTCAAATATATGGTTGATGCTTGTAAAGTTGTACCATGTGTCATGAACCCCAACTAAGTGCCAGGACTTAGGACACGGTAAATTATCTGGCATGCCCATTTACACAGTCATGACTATCTTGTCTGCAAACATCTCACCAGTCTTTGGCATGATATGCCAGTGCATTGTCAAGTTGAAATCCATGCCTTTTAGATTGCTTCCCTATATCTAAATAAAAACGGGACATGGATGCAATTTCAGAAGAATAATGTTTGGTGCAATTTCAGAAGAATAATGTGTGGCATCTTTCTTATCTCTATACGCGAGAGAATTCACGCCTTCTCCTTGATCGCGGTCCCGCCTGTCATCATGCGTTTGCCATCTTCGTCAAAACGTTTTGCTTCGCCTCCGTGTCCTTTCCGTAGCTAGGCGTCTGTTCGTCCGTGTTTCAGCTTTAGTGCCAACGCGTCTAATGTCCTTTCGTCCAGATCGTTCTACACACTACACCACATGTGAATCTCCGCTTTCTTCCACATCTCCCCCCGCTTTTCTCTCGTGGTTTCCGTCGAGGCCACCGCGTCCTGGTCCCTCCTCCCCGAGTGCGTCGGCGCCCCGTCCTCCCCGAATGCATCGGCGCCCCGTCCTCCCCAACTGCGCTGCCCCACTGCAGCCACTGTCCGGGTCTTCCTTCCCGCCTCTCTTTGCCCACGAGGCCACCGTGTCCCGGTCTATCCTCCCTGAGTGCGTCGGTGTTCCGCACCTCCTTCCCTTCCTACATGTCATCCACCCCAATGGTTCGGTGAAATCCGCCGCCCAAATCCCGCAAAAAAGTTGCCCGACGAGCGTGAGGGAGGATGCGTGCACATGTAATCTATGGCGGCAAACCTAGTGGCCAAGCAGAGCGGCCGGGTCGTCATCATCAGTGACCCACGAACCGGCAGGTCCACCCTCTTCGCCGCCCTCGCCACCGAGTAGTTCCCAGAGAATGTCCTCTGCTTCATGCCCCCCGGTCACCTCCCCGTCGACTACTTCCTTGACTGCATCCCCATCAGGCCATCATCATCATCGACACATCCACCTCCTTCAGGTACCCCATTCTTAGATTTGGTGGTGTCCCACGTCGTAGATGGGCGTTTAGATGACATGGATTTCGTTATGATTTTTATTGCCGTTTGTGTGGGTCATGATTCCGTCGTCTATCTGTGTGTGTGTGTGTGTGTGTGTGTGTGTGTGTGTGTGTGCCCATGTGAGTGCAGCCCGGAGCAAAAGCCAAAGATGCTCACTGAGTGCTAGGAGGCGAGAGCGGTGGTGTTGGCCTACGCCTGCGACCACCCCGGCACGATGGAGCGGCTCAGCTTATTCTGCCTCCCCGAGCTCCAGCACCTCTAGGTAAATCTTGCGCTTTATGGCTCAGTTTGTGGTGGTTTTAGCTTTGGATCAGTCATGATTGCTGATTTTGTGGGTTGCTCATGTTTTTTGGGTGTTTAGTGTTTTTGTGATGTGATTGACGGCGCTGCCTCCTTCCTCTCTCCCCTCGCCCTCTCATCTGTGCCACCACCTGCCCTCTCTACATGGCCGCATGTGGTGCGGCGGCGGTTGGCGTCGTTCACCCCCCTTCCCCATCTGTGCCTCCCGGTTGTCCTTCGTACCGAGAGGGTGAGTTCTTCCCCTTTCTTGCGTAAATCAATTTCCCATTTCATAACCTTGCAATCCATCAAAAAAATTGCCATGCATCGCCGTTTGGAGATTTTGTGGCAGCGCAACAGCTGAAGATTATTCACCGGTTGGTTGGGTGCGGCTATCATCAGCATAGGCAGTACCGCACGATGCAGCCAACCCATGCCGTTCAGCTTGAGCTCCTTCAGTGGCCTCCGTGAGTTTCCCTGTCTCTTCTTCTTGGTTTATGTACAAGCTACGTATAAGAGGTGTGTCCATATGTTTATTTAATTCATCATTACTGCATATTCCTTTCCAGATCAGTGTGTTCATCACGGAATTAGTTTATCCTCTCTAACACGCTGCAGATTTTGTGCCATTAATTGGTTCCAGTGCAAAACAAAGCTCCAAAGGATCTATTACTTTCAAATGTGTTTAGATCAAATCATTCAAAAGGATTGGAACTTCTTAGAAATCCCAGACTATTTTGTTTTCTAATTGGTAAATTAGATTTTAGAAACAATGTTTAGTCACATGGTTGGAATTGTTTTGCACAGCTGTCAACTATGTGCGTCCAAGATCCCATGGAGGTTGTACTATTTCGCACCATTAGGAACTAAAAAAGGGATTTCAGGAGATTGTTGGGACATTGGGAGATTTATAGAGCTGGAGCTTGCTTCTGTCAATGTTGATAGGTACCTTTTTCCCATTCACAATAAATTTTCGTTTCTACTTTTATCATGCTCATTTACTTTACTTTGTATTACTTTAACACCAATTACCCCTCTGATGTCACTGAATGTTGGTTATGATAATGATGTTGCTTCCATGACAGATGAAGCCCAGTAGGAAATAGATAGTTTCAAGGAATCACACTTTATGGCCTCCTGTTTAGTAACGTCTTCTAATATGAATTGACACACACAAAAAGTTAAGCTCCTTGGCACAAAATCAGAGGGCCCATATTGTAGGAAGAAATATCAATCCATGTTCTTTTAGAAGTATATGCTATTGCAAAATCAAAAATGCATATGCACATTGACGAGGATATAATAATCCTCATTTTATCTTTTATCTATAACTCCTTAACCAAGTAAATATGACGTCATATGGTCCCTAAGTATACCCCTTAAATGTTATAAGGGAAGAGCCTACTGGATGGTCGTAAGTTCTTCTACGACCACCCCCATAGTCGTAAGTTATGCTACGACTACCCCATAGTCGTAAGTCTTGCTACGACTACCTTATAGTCGCAGGTTCTTCTACGACTAGGTCATTTATGACCATTTTATGATCAATTAAACCTACTGCATAAGTAGGCCCAATTGATTAAGGGATTCAAACAATCATCATCTGTTGTTACTCGCCAAGTAATAACACGTAATGCTCCATTATCTCGGTATATAGTCATTAGGCGACGTGGAGGAGTTAATACGCCGGTGATTACTACCAACGCCGCTACATAGATGTGATGAGGCGCCACACACTGGAGAAACCGCCGCCTTCACGTACTATATAAAGGCGACAATCGAGAGGAAGGGAGAGGAGAAATACAAGCACTATCATCTGTAATAGTCTGAGTTTTTCCCCTGATTGTTCAGAATACACTCAATACCATACACACACAGGAGTAGGGTTATTATTCTCTCCGGAGAAGGCCTGAACCTGTATAAACATCCCCGTGTCAATCTCTCTGCGTGATTTCATTCTAGGAGACCCCCCGAATCAAACAATCTTTACGTAAGTTCGGTTCTAAAACACCAACACACATGCTTATGGATGAGTTTCCTTATCAAATTGTTGTGTCTGCTGATAACATTTCCTTATAGATTCGTGTATATTTCTAGCAGTATGTTGTTCTCATCCTTATGCTTTAACCATCTATGCGTTATTTAGGTATGCATGATTGTAGCTTTATCATGTAACACTAAAGTGTTTTTTGGTTCCATGTCAGGTTATTCTACATTCAAAACGCAAACAGCATATTCAATGTTGAAGGAAGCTACAAAATTATGAGAAGATCAACACATGTTCCCAATGTATAGGTGTGTATCTCCAGTTCAGCAAATATACTCCTATGGAGCATTGATCGTGATATATATTTCAAACATACCGGATTTTCATCTATTTTTTATTGTTTCATTTGGTTTTGCTAATGCCCTAATCTATTTTATTCTTATGCTCAAATAGTAAACCAGGTTAAATACCCCTGACCTGACCAATCGGCCTGCATCTCCTGAACTTGCTGCAGTAAACTAATAGTTTGTAATCCTGAGTTACATAAAGATACCAGCTGCATTGAGTACAAATTTTGTTGTGTCCACTGGGTCATGAGGATGTTGCTTGACTGCTCTTGCCAATTACCAAAGGCCTCATGTGCTTCCAATGAGGTGTTTGCACATTATACTTTTGCTTATTCATCATTGATTAATTATTTAATCATGTTTTTCTTCACAGGTATTGTAGTGTGCCTGTTAGAAAGAAGAATTGTGATGGCAGATTTGATTTTATATGTCTAGATGCCCATAAATAGACATGAGTTAAATTTAGCTGATTGCTTCGAGGATTACATGAGAGCAATTTACTAGAGTAGTTTTATTTATACCACACTTCCAATGCATTGGCTGCATGCTGGATTACAGAATTGTAAAAGATGTTATATGCTTTCGTTGGATAGCCAACATTTTGTTATGTACATAACTTAAGCATCCATGCTGCAGACTTTGCCACTACATCCATTATGCATAGTACCCGATATGTTCAAAACCAAAGCAGTGACATAAAAAAATATACAGACTTCTAACTTCGAACTGGAACCTAAAAATATCATGTGTTACCTAAATACACTATTTTTAAAAAAATTCCAGTAATGTAGATCATATCACTGCTATCATTGTTTAGTCCTTCCTGTTATCCCATCAACACAGTAATGATACCCAATTAGCTCAGGAATTAGCAAAACTTTTGATGAACCACGAAGGTCCTGTTTTGGCCTGATCTTTCGATGAGAAGGTAAGTTCGGTAGTAGTCACTCAACTCTCACGATCCTGGCTACGAACTCGCAAGGCTCGAAACCATGCAATCGCTGAACTACTCGACAAGTCGTTATCAACCATGCACGAATACCCGGATGACCTGATCACGAAGATCAATTCCTACATACACCAAAGAAGCACACAAGAACAAGATAAATAAGCAATTTGAAATTACAAATAGGAATTGAAATTGTATTGATAAGTTGGGGTTCTGAAGACAACGTCTGGTCACACTAGCCGTACAAGCAGACGATGGTGTTTCTAGCCTAAGCTGAAATCAATCTAACAAAACCCGCCGAACTAGATGGGCGATGTCTGGCCTTATATTGGCACCTAAGGGTGCGGCCAACACACACACACGACCTAATGTCGATTCCATCTCTAACTCCCGTATCACACAAAGATTCTTTCCTAATACAGTTATGGAAAGATTACAACCGACTCCATCTAAAAGATATATACTATAACTTATCTACGACCAGTACTATTCATGTTGAGTATCGAGTGTCGTAGGACTGCTCGAACACCTGGTCGTAGGATTGGTCCTAGGGAGGTCTTGAGGAGGCCCCGAGGAGGTCCTAGAGTGGTCTTGGGGGGAGGTCCCGAGGAGGTCCTAGGGATGTCCTAGAGGGAGATCTTGAAGACCTTCGGGGTGGTCCTAGAAGACCTCTGGGTGGTCTTGAAGACCCTCGGGGTGGTCCTAACCTCCAAGTAGTCCTGGCAGACCTCCTAGGACCACGTGGAAGACCTCCTGGGTGGTCGTGAAAGACCTCCGGGGTGGTCCTGGAAGACCTCCGGATGGTCCTGGAAGACCACCTGGGTGGTCGTGGAAGACCTTCGGGTGGTCGTGAAAGAACTCCGGGTGGTCCCGGGAGGTCCTAGAGTGGTCCTAGAGGGAGGTCCTGAGGAGGTCCTGGCGAGGAGGGAAGTCCTGAGGAGGTCCCGAGGAGGTCCTGAAGATCTCCAGGGTGGTCTTAAAAGACCTCTAAGGTGGTCCTAAAGACTTTCGGGGTGGTCCTGGAAGACCTCCTGGGTGGTCGTAGAAGACCTCCTATGCTGGGGAGCTCCTGGCTTGATCAGTTTGTCCCCATGTACTCGAGCAGAACTGGTCGTAGGAATACCTGCATCACCGTGCTATCTTTGGAGGCCGAATTGGATTCCAGAACGTGTCCAGCTTGAACTCTTGCTTGGTATGTGGAGTAGCGGTCGTATCCAGAGTGTTGATGTCCTCATCAACTTTTACAGCAGATACCAGCATATTTCGACTTTTAATGCTTAGAACACTAGTTTTTTATTAACATGTTAGCAAACGTTATTGATCCTGGACTATACTGAATTTTTTCCTACCAGGCCACTGGAAAATAGCTTCTACTGGCCCAAGATCAAATAGCACAATAACCTGTTTCTAAACTCTCAGCGTATGAAAAGTAAACAACACCTTCATCTTAAGCAATAAACTTGCTTGAACGTCACGCCCCCCACCAAAATTACTCAAACAAATAACATCTGCTACCACCATAATTTTTTAACAGTACATGCAGTCACTTGATTGAGCAAGTACTACAAAATGGTAAAGGCGAGATATAGTCATAAAAAAGGAAAGATAAGTTACCTGGAGAAAATAAGATCCACAGTCCATTCCTACTGAACCTTACTGCTAACATGTCTTTTGTCTGCCAAAAAAACATAAACTAATTAAAACGTTATTTTTGTAAAAGATAGCATTCATCATATTAGGAGATAACATAAATCAACATGGATACTGAAAACAACCCAGATTAGGATTTCAAGTTTCAATGGAGTTTTTAGCCAATCATGTTTACTCCCATAAGCCCGTCTCAATTCTCAATTTGGGTTGAGAAAACAAATATATACTGATGCATATTGAGCAATCGAACAACAAATTGCTCGTCTTGCAAACTAATATGAATTTGGATTACTAATCCCATACCTTGGTATTATCCGAACCTTCTTGTTGCATCCTTTTCCAGCACAGGCGGGATGCAGTGGAACAAGAGGGGCAGGCGATAGAGGAAAACAAAGGGTGGACAGAGAAAGATGAACGCCGGCCACCGGGTGGCGATGGATTGGACCAGCTGTGGAAGTCATGCAACTGCTGCAGTACTTCGTCAAGGAGAAATCCAAAAACAACTGTAGTGCACGAGGAGGACCAACTGCAACTGGTGGCAATGGCAGCAGAGGAAGCACACGAGGATGTTGCGTGGCGGAGGCAACAGACGTGCAACGGCGACCGCCGAAGCGTCGTGTTCCACGAGGGCAACCGCCGGCGGTATCTCCTACGAGCTCGATGCTTCCTCGACGGCCGCGTACGACCGAATGGGATATTAGGTTTAGGATAAAAAGTTGTTAATGAAAAAACTTAGATTTACAGCGATAAGTCTGTAACACCCTTATCTCCCTATCAAGGAATAATCAATTATTTGTCACTGCAAAGATGTAGATTTTAGGATTTACCACTTTATGTGTAAATGACATCTAGGTCTTAGGGCACATGTCATAGATACATAAATAATAAATCCTGAATTGTTTATCTTCGACACTGAGCAGAAAATGGAAAGAAAAATACGTAGTACCAAACTTCATACCATTAGGTGAGGCACCAGAGCATCTATATACAAACACAGTAGCTCAACCTCACTCACATCAAGCAAAGGTGACATTTCAACCTCACACACAAAGTCACAAGACTCAACACATCAACACACAAGGAAAGCATATACTCATCTGCCTCTTTTCCCCCCTCTTTTTCTTGATGCCATTGCACTTATGTAGTTCTATATAAAGATAATGGCCGATTAGACGGCAAAATCACACACACCATGGCTGCCATCCTTGCCCTGTCTTGCAAGAACCCTAGAGCTTCAGCTTCATCAGAGCCGGATGACGGTGCGAGTTGACCAGGATGGACCATAGGACATGCACATCCTCATCCTGGCAAGACTTGACATCCTTGTACAGGATGTGCATTCCCCTCCCTGCCAAGGAAGCATCAAGCACAACAATGTCAGTGCCTAACAATGCTACAAGGGAAACAAGTCCATTGCCACTGTCTACAGTACCCAAAAAAGGTTTTGCGACAGCACCAAGAAGAATGATGTATGCTGAAAGAAGAGCTGGGGAAAGAACTTACTGTTTTTACGTGCGGAATGCGCGCGAACCCAGAGCTTCCTCAGAGGGGAGAAGAGGGAGCGGAGCCACCCCATGAGGAAGCCTTGCTGAGACCTTTGGCTATGGCCTCATGGGGAGGGTGAAAGGAGGAAAAGAAATAAAAAGGGTGGGTTGAGAGGAAGTAACCATCAGGTTTGCTTTTGGCACGAGGTGAAGTTTAGTGCACTGTACCCTTCTCCTGCCACATTGTGCTTCCTTGCAAACCAATCATAGTGCTTTCAGCAATTTATTCTGGTATCTTGTCCCTTTCCAACTCTTGCTCTTCCTACCGTCTCTCCATTTGAAGAGGCCATGTCTTACCTCCAAACCTAACCATAAAGAATAATGCAAGGTACATGACAACAATAACGTCTATAGCATTCTCTTATTGATATCTGAGTGCTGCCAATTCTGAAATCTGCACAAAATTTGAGAATATACTGCTCCGGAGCTCTCCTTTTTTTCAAAGAAAACAAAATAAACTTGATTACAGTCTTTGGATCCTGTTGTGGTAAAAAAGGACCAAACAGTAACTAAGGGGGGACCCCTAGCTTCGGAACGAGGGGCCGAAGGGTCCCGAGTGAGGGGAGGGTCCGGACTAGAAGTGTGTTTGTATCTATTGCCAGAAATTTTTGTGTCCTGTCTTACATGGTAAAGGAGGAAAACTATTTATAGCATTTTCTGCCTGGTACATGAAATTACACCCGTACCCCTAAAGAAGTACATTGATCGTAGGGGTAGCAGGGGAGTTTCCTAATCAAGGCGTGGGCTCGGGCGGCAGTGGACCTTCTGGACCTGGCCTACCCGGGCGGTGAACCCGGTCCACCTTCGTTGCGCCCTCGTTGGTGGTGACGAGGCCCCTCCGGAGCGCCCCCTGGAGGGCATCTTGGGCCCCTGGGGTGTCTTCGATCCTTCCTCCTTAGGACCTCGGGGATCCCCTAAGAGGCCCCAGGGATCCCCTCGGAGCCTTCGGAACACCTTCGCGGGCTGCCTTTGTGTTCACCTTCGGAGCCTCCGGAAACATCTCCGGGGGCCTCGGGGCTCCTCCGAAGGCCCTTCGTCATGATCACCTGCGGGGCACCCCGAAGCGTCGCAGGTCATTCGGGGGTGCCGCCTGTGCCGTGGGGCCGGTGGGCCGCCCCTACGACAAGCCTCTCGCGGTCGAGGTCCTGCCGCCATGGTCAAACCGCTGCTGTTTCTCCGGCGGTCTGAGCACCGCCCCTGCTTGGCGGCATGATTTGGAAGGGCCGACGAAGGCCTTGTCTGGTAGAATCTCCGAGGTTCGGGTTGTTGTCTGGCGCTTTCTTGTGGACGAGTTGTTGGGTGCCATAATGGCGCCGCTGTGCGCCTGTTGGGATTCCTCGCGGCGGCTTCTCGGGTTCTGTGCGCCATAAATGACCCGCCGCTTACTGTTCACGGGGTGCACGTGGCGCATGCGGGGTGGTCCGCGGCGCCTCGGGTCCCGCCCATGAGTTGCGTCGGCCTATAAATATGTGGCAACCCCCCCCCCTTCAGAATCACCCCACCCCAGTTTTTTCCTTTTTATTCCGTGTTTGTGCTGCTGTGTTTGCTGTGGCTTCGATCATGTTGAAGCGTGCTAGAAATGGTGCCGGGGAGGTGGCCTATACGAGCGAACTGGGGAAGTCTCTTGTGACCAATCTTGTACTTGGTACCCTTGTTGAAGAGGGTAAGCCGGAGAGTCTCGAGAAGGTCCGCACGCCCAGGGCGGAAACTACTCTGACACCTCGAGGTGACGAAGCGGTTGTCTTCGTCGCCTTCTTCGATGCGGGCCTCCGCTTGCCCTGCGTCGCCCTCGTCAAGGACGTGCTTCGGTTGTACGGGGTGGAATTGGCGCAGCTGACGCCGAATTCCATCGTCAAGTTGGGGGTCTTCGAGTGGATGTTGCGAGCCGCCGGTGAAGCGGCGGCGGCGATCGCCTATCTCCACGCATTTGCCGCCAACCGAGAAGAAGAAGAAGAGTACGCGAGACGCTGAACTTTGGCAGCGTGAATTTCCAGCCACGAGCCCAGTGCACGATGTACCTACCTACCCCGGCGGCGCGGAACCGCTGGGATACGGACTGGACGCGTCGGTGGTTTTACCACAAGTCACCACCGGAGGATGTTTGCAGTCCCGGGGTGGGCCGATAAGACTTGTCGCCATCCGTCGATCCTACAGCGGGAGAGGCCTCCTTCTTCTTTGGGACGTGACGGCGGTTCTCCACACGGATCCGGTGGAAGAGTTCGCGCCGGGGATCGGCCCTTGCCCAGATTGGGCGTGGAGATCGGGCGGCAAAGTCCGGCGCCGATTCTATCTTGTGAAGGGCGCGAAGGTACGGATATCGACCCGCGCCCGCTGCTTTCTGTTCACGTCTTGCTTTTGCTTTCCGCGATGTGTGTCTTCAGACCGGCGGCTTATTTGCGTGAGTTGTGGCTATCGGTGGCGGCGGCTCGCGCGGGAGGTGTTTGGGGTCGTATATCGGCGAAAAGCATTGAAGCGCTCCACGTGGTCGCGATCGTCGACTCAGCCGGGCGACGCTCCGTCGATTCGCCTTCCGAAAGGCCGGATCCGGATGTCGGGAAGAGAAAGCGTTCGTGCGGCGAGGCGATGGTCGGCCGATTGCATGCATGCCGCTTCTGTACGCCGCCGCCTTGTAAGCGTCCGACCCCTCCGAGGGTACGAAAGGCGCAGATCGACCCGCCAAACGGCAGGCGGTGGTCGCGGAACCCGAGGGGTCTTCGAGCTCCAGCAGTTCTTCGTCGGGCGAGCATAGTGATTCGGCCGACGATGGCGCATCGGAGGGTGCCGTGGGACGCGCCGCAGCGGAGGTGTCAAAGGCGATGGGCGTAATTGACTTGACGAACCTCGTCATTGGTGAGTCCTCTGGTGAAGAAACTCCGTCGCATGTGTATGCCGCGGACTTAGAGGTGGCTCTGGGTACCCCGCCCACTCCAGGTCGCGTTGACATTGTCGTGTCCGAGCCTGCCGCTCCACGGTCGCCGCAAGGTACGAGCGCTAGTCCATTTTCGTGATTGTTGTCGCCTACCTAATACGTGTGCGACCGTGTAGGGGCGGACGATGCTGAAAGGGTTGGTGAGGAAGAGCCCGCATGTGATGGGGCGTCGTCGAGGCCACCATCGGTTCTCAGGGGTCCGGAGTTCGCGCCTTGCGACACTGCGCGGATGGCTGCCGCGACAGCGTGGGCGCGCCCGTTGTCTCGTGAAGACTTCGCAGTGAGCCCTGGCGTCGCAAAGGTGTGTGAGGCGGTGGGGAACTTTTCTCACTCCCCGCTCCTGTCGGGCCTCTTCAAAAAGATGGCCATAAGGGACATGATCGAGAGCGTGGAGGCGAACGCCATGAAGGTTTGCGGCTGTCCCGCGACTTTTGTCTTCTTTTCTTGTTACCGTGGGCCCATTACCGAGGCGTTATTTGCGTGCAGACAATGATGCTCGCACGGGTGCTGGATGATGATGTCACACGGTGCTTTGGCAAGATCTAGCTAGAGGTCGAAAAGGAGCACTCGAAGAACGAGGCCCTGAGTGGCAAGTGTGACTCCCTCAAGGTGAGGGTAAAGACTCGGAGGAGAAAGTGCCGGGCTTTGCTCGAGCTCGAGGCCTCGCAGGCGCCGTTCCTCGAGGAGGAAATCGCAATGAGCGTGAGTTGTCGGCGACTATAGGCCGCCGCTTCGAGTCGTTGGAGATCTTTGGAGGATGTCAGGACGCAGACTTCGGCGCAGTGCCTTCGCGAGACTCACCGACCGCTTTGAGACTCGACATCACCTTTGCGCGGCTGAAAAATGTTGCGAGGGTGTGCATGCCGGCGGCCCGGTCGTATGGAGACCACTACGCGAAGGCGGCCTGGTGTGAGACCTTGGCCTCCCTGGACAAGGCGGGGTGTGCGCATATAGATGCCCTTGCCACCCACTCGGTTGCCGTGGCCACTGCCGAGGAGTCGGCGAGTGTGGAACGCCGGACGCGCAAGGCCAGCAAGGTCCTTCTGGAGGACTACTGGGCGTTGCGCGGACACGAGGATGCGACCAAGTCCTTCTAGGAACTGCAGGCGAGGAAGGCCAAGGGGAAGTCTTCGGCGGCCGAGCCGACTGAGGCTCACGAAGGTGGCAAGCGGGGGTCCCTTCGCGGAGACAAGGTGTGACCCTCCGCTTGCCCGGGGCGGCTCAAACTCTTAGGGTAGCGTAGGGTTCGGCATTGTAGTTTGGCTACTTCTACTTCTCTGTGCTTTTTGGACTTTGGGGAGGCAAAAACACTTTTTGTTGCGGGTTTTGCTCGTGTAATGACCTGTTGGCGTTAAATGAGAACTTTTGATTTGGCCGTGTCGTTTTATCCCGTACTTGGGTTGCTTGTCTTTAAGTCGCACGTTGTGGTCTGTACAGGGGGAGCGATGTTTGTTTAAATGTGCGGCCAGGAGGGGTCCCCGGCCGCCCATGGGGCGGTGGCTCATAACTACCGCTGCCACCCGAGCTCCGAAGGAGGAGCGCGAGGTTCTACAGAAGTGGCCATTGAGGATTTGTTACCGGAACACCATCTGCCACGGCGCGAAGTGGCAGCGATGGAAAAAGGCCAATCCGAGCTGTTCTATGAAAATGTTTTTCCGCCTTCGAGCGCGGGAAGCCGCGAAAGTGCGGGAAGAGGTGCGGGCTTTTTGGGCACGCAGGGGGGCTGTTGGTGCGAGTGGGGGACCCCTGGTGCCCTCCGCGCCCGCAGAGGCTTCGACAAGCTCGTCGGACACTCCTGAGGACGTGGCTATGTAGAGGCAATACGCCGATCTGGTTGCTGCTGGAGCGTCGGACGAGGAACTGCTTGCGTGGGCGACGTACAGGGAGGAGTGGGATTTCGTCCCGAAGATGCGCGCATACTGACGCTTGATCAGATACTGAGTAATTTGTGCTTACTGTTCTTTCGTGTGTTGTTCATGCTGTAGCGTGATGGGATGTATGTTGTGCTGAGTTTTTAATAAAAATGGTGTTATTGTATTGTGCCGTCTCCGCTGTTTTGGTTTGGGCAGGGCTTGGGGGTGGGCCTCAATTTTCGGGGGAGGCGAAGCCTCGCGCCGTCCCCCATCCTTTTTAGATAGGGCTCCGGGAAGCAAACCTTTTTGTTTCGGGGGAGGCGAAGCCTCGCGCCGTCCCCCATCCTTTTTAGATAGGGCTCCGGGGAGCCCTAACCTTTTTGTTTCGGGGGAGGCGAAGCCTCGCGCCGTCCCCCATCCTTTTTAGATAGGGCTCTAGGGAGCCCTAACATTTTTGTTTCGGAGGAGGCGAAGCGTCGCGCCGTCTCCCATCCTTTTTAGATAGGGCTCTGAGGAGCCATAAGCTTTTTGTTTCGGGGGAGGCGAAGCCTCGCGTCGTCCCTCATCCTTTTTAGATGGGGCTCAGGAGCCCTACTAACCTTTTTTTGAGGGGAGGCGCCTCACGCGCCCCCATCCTTAGATGGGGCTCGGGGCCCTAACCCTTTGTTTGGGGAGGCGGCCTCGCCCCCCCATCCTTAGATGGGGCTCAGGGAGCCCTAACCCTTTGTTTGAGGCGAAGCCTCGCACCGCCCCCATCCTTTTAGATAGGGGCTCGAAGCCCTAACGTTTTTGTTTGGGGAGGCGGCGTCGCCGTCCCCATCCTTAGATGGGGCTCAGGAGCCCTAACGTTTGTCTCGGGAGGCGGCCTCGCGCCGTCCCCATCCTTAGATAGGGCTCAGGGAGCCCTAACCTTTGTTTGGGGAGGCGGCGTCACCACCGTCCCCCATCCTTTTAGATAGGGCTCGGGTGAGCCCTAACCTTTTTGTTTCGGGGGAGGCGAAGCCTCACGCCGTCCCCCATCCTTTTTAGATAGGGGCTCGAGGAGCCCTAACCTTTGTTTGGGGGCCTTGAAGCCTCGCGCCGTCCCCATCCTTAGATAGGCTCGAGGCCCTAACCTTTGTTTGGGGAGGCGTCGCGCCGTCCCCCATCCTTTTTAGATAGGGCTCCGGGGAGCCCTAAGCTTTTTGTTTCGGGGGAAACGAAGATCAACGCCGTCCCCCCCTGGCGTGACTCGTTCTGATGAGCGTTCCATGCCGGGGTTAGCTTTGCGCGTCGTCTTTGCTTAATCGCTCGCTGCGCGATGCCTTGTAATGCTTGCGCCGGGCTGATGATGCGCTCTGTGGGCTTGGGCCCTTGCGGAGGACATCGTTATGTGCCGGGGCCGATGGCCATACGCAGTGGCTGTAGTTTACACCCTCGCGTCTGCGGAGGGCGTCGATCGGTGTGCACCGGGGCCAAAGGCCATGCGCGGCGGCTTTAGTTTATACACTCGCGCCTGCAGAGGGCGTCGGTGTGCACCGGGGCCGAAGGTCATGCGCGGTGGCTTTAGTTTATACACTCGCGCCTGTGGAGGGTGTCGTTGTGCACGTCCATTGTGTAGTTACAAAAAGTTCCAAAAGTACATGTGTTTGTACACACCCCCTTGAGGTCCCACCAATGAGTGGGGCTGTGTCCCAAGCAATGGGGTTTTACAAAAGACAAAATCCTTCTAGGGGTTGAACCTGCGGAGGCTCTTGGTGTTCCATGTGTGGCCGAGCTGTTGCCCCTCCGGGGTGGCGATGTAATGCGTGCCGGCCCTTGTGCTCTTGGTGATGATGTATGGCCCCTCCCATTTGGACTCGAGCTTGCCGACTGCGGACGGGTTGGCGACTCGCTTGAGGACCATGTCGCCAGGTGCGAGGGGGCGGGGCCTCACTTTCTTGTTGTATGCTCTTGCCACTCCATCCGCGTACCTTGCCATAGTTGAGATGGCTTCGACGCGGCTTTCTTCTAGCAGGTCGAGGGAGACTTCGCGATTGGCGGGGTCGGTGTCTTGTGTTGCTCGTAGGGATCTTGCGGTGAGCTCCCCGGGAGTCATTGCTTCATCCCCGAACAGCAGCTTGAACGGGGAGAAGCCCGTGGCTCGAGTTGGTGTGGTGCGGAGTGCCCACAATGCCTTTTGAAGCTCCTCTGACCAGAGTCCCCTTGGCAATCCCACGAGGCGTTTGTTGAGGCCCGCAATCAGGCTGCCGTTGGCCCGTTCTACCACCCCATTGGCCTCGGGGTGGCCTACAGACGCGAAGCGTATTGTGATGCCGAGGCCCTAGCAAAATGTTCTAAAAGTCGTGGAGTCAAACTGGGTGCCGTTGTCGGTGACGACGTCTCGCAGCACCCCGTATCTGCAGATGATGTTCCTCCATGCAAATCGTTGTGCCGCCGCGACTGTAATTTTGGCGATGGGCTCCGCCTCCACTCATCTAGAGAAGTATTCGATGGCGACCAAGGCAAAAGCGGAGGTCGCCTTGCACGGAAGGCCGATGATGTCAAGCCCCCACCGCGCAAAAGGGCGAGCGGGGTAGCGGAGGAGAACGCCGGTGTTCTCGGGTTGTGGCTGCCCATCGGCGACCTGGCGAGGTTTAACGAGGTCTGGGCATCCGGAGCGGTTGGCCAATAGAGGCCTTGGCGAAAAGCCCTTGCGACGATGCTCCGGGGGGCCTGGTGCGCTCCGCAGTCTCCCTCATGGATTTCCTTCAGCAGGTCCGCGCCTTCCTGGCGCGAGATGCACCGGAGAAGGGGGGTGCACACGCCTCCTTTGTACAGTTCGCCATTGACGATGCGGTAATTTCGGGAGCGATGTTTGAGCCTTCTTGCTTCTGTTGAGTCTTCGGGTTCTCCGCCTTGGAGGTAGGCGGTGATCGGCCCACGCCAATCCGCCTTGTCGACGAAGCAAGATAGGGCGCCACTGACCCTTGTCTGTGCATGATTGGTTGTTTCGAGCCCAAATTTCTAGTGCTTCCTGGGGCCCTTGGCTCCTCCGGCGATCTCGAGAGAGTCTTGTGATACCTCGTGAAGACCTCCTACTGAGGCGGTCTCCGAGCTTGTCAGCCATGAGCCGGTTCCGCCTCAAGTCGCTCCCCGGGGTGATGAGGACATCCCTACTACTACCACTACCACGTCTTCTACAAGTATTGATGAAGCATCACCAGGTCCAATAACTCGAGCACGAGCTAAGCTTTTAGATAAACAGGTGAATTTGTTTCTTAATGAATATCCTTCTATTAGTGAGAACGACATACTATCTCAAACCAATTTCTTGTGTATTCTTAGGTTCACAGAAGAAGGTAAGGAAGACCAGAAATCATAAGAAAAATAATAGATTGCTTGTGTTCTTCTTGATTGCCGATGGCGTCAATGGGGAAAATTGAGAGTTCTTGCTAATCGAGATCGTTCAACCTTTCCGCTGGGAATTGGGAGCGCGATAGGGCTTCGCTTGGTGGTCGTGAAGTCCAGCGCGTGTGTTCTCGCGAATTAAAGAGTGTTTGTTCTTGCATTGGCAACGGAGGATTACTACGATTCGAGAGGCCACACGTGAGTATCTTGATCCTACGTCGAGAAGATCGGGCGACCCTGTATCATCTTGAGCGGCTATATATCAGGATGTCATCAAAATAGACTACCACAAATTTGCCAATGAAGTGTCTCAAAACATGGTTCATTAAGCGCATAAATGTACTAGGAGCATTAGATAAACCAAAAGGCATCACTAACCATTCATACAAGCCAAATTTTGTTTTAAAAGCTGTCTTCCACTCATCACCATGTTTCATTCTAATTTGATGGTATCCACTACGCAAATCAATCTTAGAAAAGATAGTAGAGCCACTCAATTCATCAAGCATATCATCTAACCTAGGAATAGGATGACGATAACGAATGGTAATATTGTTGATAGCTCTACAGTCTACGCACATTCTCCATGTACCATCTTTCTTAGAAACAAGAATGACAGGAACGGCACAAGAACTAAGACTTTCGCGTACATACCCTTTTTCCATGAGCGCTTGCACTTGCCGCTGAATTTCTTTTGTCTCCTCCGGGTTTGTGCGGTACGACGGCCGGTTGGGAAGTGGCGCTCCTGGTACCAAGTCAATTTGATGTTCAATGCCTCGAATGGGTGGTAGACCAGCGGGTACGTCCTCCGGAAAGACATCCTCATAAGTCTGCAAAACTTGAGAAACCACACTAGGAAGGGAGGTTAAGTCATTAGTAGAAAGCAAAACATCTTTGTACAGCAATACAAAGTGCATCAAAGTGGGATCATCTTGTATCTCTCTCAAATCAGATTTAGTGGCTACCATGACTAACTTTTTCTCTCCCTCATCCTTTCTTTTTCCACTCAGTTTTAACTTGTGGTTCTCATTCGCCTTTTGTGGAATCACACTCTTTTGCTCCTTCCTTCTTTCATTCTCTACGTTCACCTCAATCTTTTACATATTATCATTCACAATTTGAGAAGGAGTCAAAGGTCGCAATGTTATTTCTTTGTTATTCCATATGAACTTATAATGATTTGTTCTACCATCATGAATCACAGATCTATCATATTGCCATGGTCTTCTTAAAAGTAAGTGACAAACATCCATGGAAACAACATCACACTCCACAGTATCACGGTAATTCTCAATCTGAAAACTAACATCAACAGTGTATCCAACATTCATAGAACCATCATTATTCAACCATTGAATTTGATATGGATGTAGATGTTTCTTGTATTTCAACCCAAGTTTAGTGCAAAGTTCTTTACTAGCTAAATTGTGGCAACTACCACCATCAATAATAACTTTGCAACACTTACCATTCTTACTCACCTGAGCCCGTGTTTGGAGGGGCATGCTGGGCCCCCTCGGGGGGTGTCTTCGATCCTTCCTCCTTAGGACCTCGGGGATCCCCTCGGAGCCTTCGGAGCACCTTCGCGGGCTGCCTTCGGGTTCACCTTCGGAGCCTCTGGAAACATCTCCGAGGGCCTCGGGGCTCCTCCGAAGGCCCTTCGTCGTGATCACCTGCGGGGCACCCCGAAGCGTCGCAGGTCATTCGAGGGTGCCGCCCGTGCCGTGGGGCCGGTGGGCCGCCCCTACGACAGATCCGATTGGATACATGATGTACATAAATTAACATTTCAATAGAAGAAACTGCAATTTGGACTCATCACTGTTGTAAAATCAGCAATATCTGTTTGTACAACAAAATAGAGCACTAAATTCTACTATCATATACTATAATACTCCAGGTTGTGCAGTTAACCTCCACCAAACAATAGAGCGCATCCAAACCCAATACCATAACAGTTTAGAATATTAAGTTCCTGTACTACAGGGACTTGATTACTTGGATGCATATATTGAGATAGCAGGGGGACTTAACTGCAGGCTTACATGTAGACATGCAGCACATGAACTAATTCTGATAAACTTATAGTACAAGGGTTCACCTTGCAGATTTTAGTATAGCATAGTAGTTCAATGTTCTTAGTATTTAGCACAAGAAAACGATTGCTGATTTAGGATGGTACAAGACTACAGGTAGTCAAACATTATTTTGCCTACTTTTAGGAGTATCGTACCTAGTTGTGGGGTTTATTCACATTAACACCATAGTATAGAAGTAACTTGAAATAATACCAAAGCACTTTTGTATTAATAGGTGATCCTGGATTAAAGTAATCATTGAGCTTTTGAATAGGTTATATGCTATGACTAGTAGCCATACCTTTTCGCTACTGTCTGATCTGTTGCTGGTATGCCGCCCTTGTCACCTTGACTACACTGGCTTCTTCCAGATGCAAAAAGGGGAAGATTGTATTCGAAATATGACATGTACAACTTACAAGTCATTGATTAGAAGAGTGGGCAAAAACATGTGAAAAATAGGAAGTGTGAGGAAGCAAAATTATTCATCAGCTAAAATAGTGGATGCACAAAGAGCAAGGGCCGGTGCTCATTGTGGGCAAATGCTTCCATTGTCATGTAACAGCAAATAAAAGCAGCCTATACTCTTATGTAACACTTCACATAAATTTGCCTGGTCAGTACAATGTATTAAACCTGTTGATAGATACTGTGCTACTCTTACGAGCTCGAACCATCATTCATTCCCCATGTACTAGATGAAGCTTAGAAAGAAAATATTGTGATCTGAACACTGCATGCATATGGACATCATAATGGTATGATCATCCAGCTCCAAGACCTACTCATTATACCGCAGCAATACGATATGACATCCAAATTCAAAGTTCCACCATTATCTCTAAACCCCAACATTTACCATACAGCTTGTTTTCATTTACTAGTTACAACTTACAGGTATTATATATTTTGCTAGTTTGCTCCACATGAACATGCGCAGCCTGGCCTAATTGGCCTGATGATCAACAACTAAAGCTAGAGGACAAATATTTGCAACTTTGGTAATTAGTACTGTTCTATGTATGACTTCAACAAATGCAGTAGTCTCAAGAATATGCAATAGAAAAAGTTTTCAGTTGAGACAGCAAACAACATTGTGTACAAAATTAGCAAGTTTCTAAACACAAACAGTATGGTGGCAAAGTGCAAAGATAATGTTGGATTGAGTTAATCTAGTGGCTTGTGAACAGATTTAACCATTTTCCTTCGAGATCGTTCCAGAAGGGACACGTGTTAGCAACAGAACTATAATAGTTGATGATAAGCTTTACCATAGGACACAAGCGGAATGCAGCACATACATATTTTTTTTTCATAATGTATAAACATTTTCTAGTTATATAAAGAAAGAGAGCAATATAAATTAGAAAACTTGCCATTAAAGCTACTATTTCATATTCTCTTCTCCCCAACTCATGAACGATAATATGCAGGAGAACTCAAGCAATCAACTTCAAAATGAATAGCTGAGAACTATTCACAAAACTTTAACCTCAGTATTGATGTGTTTGTATGCACAATCACAATGAGCTAGAGACATGAAAGGGATTTGGTTCACATACAAGTTATATCAGTATACAAACCTCTCTTTTAACACAGTGAAACCAGAGATGTTTGGCTCTTGTTACCATCAGTCAATGGCCTTATTGGTTTTTTGACCGGGATGGCCTTCTTGGTTTATGACATGGTTGTGCAAAACCCGAAATTTGAAGCAGCAGCAAGAGTTGTAAACCATGAATCAATGACAATCAACGTAATTCCATACTCTTTTGATATAAACTCCTATGAAGCAAGCCATCTTTTCACAGTACAGCTCAATTGACTTGATGAAAAATGTCTTTGATATAAACTGCTCCTTCTCACCTGGCATGGTAGTGTTTAAAGCAAAAATTATTAAAATACTCTGTAATCTGTAAGCAAGCATAGAGATATAGAGCTCTCTACAACATTTCAGAGACATTTATTAAAAAAAGCTTCATTTGTCCAGCAAGTCACCAGCCAAGAGGGAGATATAAATTACAAACACTGAATTAGTATTACCAAGTGCTAGTGACATATTTAAAAATGGATTGTTTTTGCTTTGGTATCAAATGCAATTTATTTTCCCCTTTTAGGTATTTCAGCTTCCTTCTCTTTCCTTTCCATTCCTTTTCTAGAGGCAACAAGATATCAACTATTCAGCTATGTCACTGTACCAAACTCCACATGATCACTTTTTCAATATCAGTATCTGGCCACGGTAAGATTCCTGCGGTACTTCAGTCCTCCCTCCATACCACCATACCTCACTGACTAAGAAAACTTGGAATAGTTGTTAAAAACAAGCACTGCAATCAGGTTGTCCTGACAAAAAAAAAACATCCCCGTAAGGTAGCAGTGAGCAGTCAATAGACAAATCACTACCAGCAGCTGTGGGGTTCTTCTCAAATGTCAATATCCAAGAAAGCCATATACTTTGTCTACATTGACCAGAAATGCAAGCTTGTATAAAGCTCCAAATATTAGGCAACTAACCAAGTTGTAGATACAATAAATGACTGAATGAATGGACAAGCACTAACACACAGCACACTGTGTCTGAAAGAAAACAAACTGTCAGCAAGATGAATATGACACCCAAAACTTTCTATATGAAGGGTTTCAGACTTTCAGTGCTGGTTAGATAAATTTTGGTCGGAAGGTTCTATTTGAATTTTAAAGACTAAATTGATGAATTTAAGCTTGATTCAGACAAGTAAAGCAAGGCACCCAAAAACAAGGCAGCTTTGCAGCCCAATTCCTTCATGTTAAGCAACACAACAAACTCCACTCAGGTAGGTCTAGGTTGGGCTGCACATGGAGTAGGGACCAAGATAGCAAGCCCCAAAGAAGTACTTTAGAATCTCAAAAAAAGTTCAAGGAAAAAAACTCAAGCTCCACTTGTTGCAGGTCAAGAGTTCTCTGGTTTAAGCAATAGGTCAGGTTTTTCCTTTATAGTATTCATATAAAACAAGTCAATGAACAAAACTGCCCACCTACAGCATAGTTAACCCATGTCTTGCTTGGTTTAATATTACCCAGCCCATTTCGGAAGCCCATGACTAGATCAGCAGTATCAACAAATTCTAGTATAGAGCCAACAATGAGTTTTCACGATATTCTGTTGAAAGGGAAGCATCAACTGAATTAGATACACTCATTATAAAACTAGGGAACAACACAAAAGAAGATATAAAGTAGTGTCCCAATCATTAAAAAAAATTAGGCTAAGAGATTTTAATTTATTATTGATGACTCAGGATAGTGCCTTATTTAATATTTCAAACATCAGAGCTGAAGTGGTCCAGCAGTTGGAAAAGCCATTTTTAATTCCATTGTCCATCATTGCCAATATCAATGCAATCTCCTCATCTAAAACATACTAGAGCTACACCCATCTTACTGGTTATACACTACAAATGTTTAAAAATACCAAGAAAAATACTGCATGAGAACACTAAAAATTTACACAAAGGAAGTCACAAAATGATCACTTTGGAAGATCTATAAAATGGTATCAACCAAACTGCACAGAATTTGAAGTCTCTTCATTAAGTCATAGCACTAGAAATTCAGGATTCTCATCAGCGTGATCTGTCTCCTTTCTCCGGGTAACAACGGTGACTGATCACAAGACAATACAGAGTGGGGGGGGGGGGGCAACAAGTAGCAACTCAAAAAAAATTTGTTAGACTTAGACATTATTATCATTAACAAGTACTCAGTATCCGAACTTTGATATATACATTACAAGAGGGCAACATTCTTTCTTAGAGCATTGCCATGGTTAAACTATTTAGAGCATTAGAACCAATCTCACTCAAGGCACAAGGGAGGGAAAGAAGGTGACCAAAATCACTGAAATATCACAGAATCTTGCCAAACTATTCAAACACAGCGTTTATAAAAGATGGCAAAACAACCCAAAAAAATATATGAAAGAACATATATTGGAGCCTCCATAACATTCCAAAGAACAGACACTCAATAAAACATCTTGTTAGCACTAAAATGGAGGCAGATGCAGAAACAAATTATGATCCTGCAAACACCTACTCAACCTTCCATGCATATAGGATCAGCGAGAAACCAAGACCTTGCAACCGAGACTCCCTAAAAATCTGCGAGTATGACCACGGCATCGACTTCTCAGGCGCTTGGCATGTCTGAAACATGAACACTGCATTGCTTGTCGTCGATCCAAAGAGCCAACTGTGGACATCCCAGAACACCTCCACAGGCAAGCCATCAACAAGAATTGTCTGGTTTCCCCTAAACTTCCACGTCAACCTCTTCACCTGCATGACGGGCTTCTTATCAACACGTATCTCAAGACATGGATCCTTGAGGCCGACAGTATCACACTCTATCACAACATCATGGAACTGGCCATTGTTGCAGAACTGTGCCTTGGCAGAGTAAATCTTCTTGCCGTATATGTGCTCCCTCCGCGCCACAAAGGCAGCATTCAACATGGGCCGGTTGACACCCGTCTTCCGGTAAGCGTCCTTTTTCATGTCGCCGAGCAAGAGCACCAGCTCAAGGTCGAACACTACTGCAACATAGAACCCCTCCAGTGGCTCTGGCCCTGCACCAAACTTGGCGCCCGACAGGTCCCAGAAGATCTCAATCTTGCCGTCCTCGACGTCGAGGCTCTTGGACCCCTTCTTCTTGGAGAAGAGCCATGGTTTGATGTCTGCCTTGCACAGGCACTGGTTGGACAAGTCGTCCACGCCAATGCTGAGGCCCTGCCCCATGAGGCTCTTGCTCCATGTGACCGAGATCACGCAGGGCCGGCCCGAGAACTGCGTCTGGTAGAGGCAGGTCACCAGGTTCTGCGCCGCGCCCTTGCCGGCGCTCAACGACGACGACGACGCGTCCGTGATCTGGACGCCGCTCTCCCCGAAGCAGGAAGGGAAGTCCCTCATGCTCGCGCTTTTCAGCGAACACCTGGCGTGCAGCCCACTCAGCGAGCACAGCGCAAAGCTCCACTCCTCCACTCACAGCATCAATCAGAAACCGGCGAGCTTGCCCCCGCAATGCTGACCAAGAGGAGCAACCGCGCACAGATCGCCCGTGCAGATATACAGATAGCGGCAGAAGATTTCTCGATCCAGCAATGCCACCGCAAGTGGTCGCAAGATCCCGCCTTTACTGCGAAAAGCGGAACCAAGAGCCGCCCAAAAAGCAAGGGGAGCACAGCGATCGATCCCGCAGCAAGATTTCTTCACGAAGCCGCCCTCTTCCAATGCAATCAAGCACGCGGGTGCGGCAAGATGCCCCCGGCTTTGCCGCGAATCCGCGGCAGAGGGAGCAATCTTCCACCCAGATTTCTTCAGAAGAGGCCCCAAGGCGCCACCTTTACCACAGATGCAGCACCAAGAACAGCAAAGCAAAATGGAAGCTTTTCCCCAGGTAAGGTTTCAGGCCAAAAGAACCAGGCAACCATGAGAAGATGGAGAAGATGAAGAGAGATGCAGAGACATGGGAGAGGAGCAAGTTGGACAGAGAGCACTAGCAAGCAGTGTACTATGTGTCACAAGAGGCAAGGAGAGGAGGGGAGAAGCAAGCAAGAAGCAGCAAGGAAGTGAAGTAGTGAGGTGAGGGGGAAGGGGCATTGTTATAGAAACCGGACCGGTTACTGAACCAGCGGGCGTATTCTCACTATCACGGTATCACTAGAAGCAAAACCCACTCGGTGCGATGAGATCCGTCCGGTTCGCTGGTTCCATGAAAACCGCCCGGTTTGTCCGATTTTCTTCGGCCCAATTGCTTGGAGGGTCTTTGAAGCTAAGGACGTGTACAATGGTATAGACGATCGTTGTTTGTAATATTTTTTATGTCATCTATAAATAAAATTAAAGACAATCTCTACAATGGATTGTCTTTAAGTTATGTATATATGAATCCACAAACTGTACAGACAGTATGGATACAACAGCAAAACAATCGTCTATAAAGGTTTTATAGATCGCTCACGATGTCGATAAACTTCATTCTCTCTCCTTGTTTTCTAGCATCCACATCATTCAAAATTTTATATGGCAAAGATTATAGACTGCTGATGTCACCCTACTGTACATGTCCTAACCAGACCGGTGGACTCATCAGCTTCGATTTTTTCCGGTTCAATCGTTGGTACAATCCGATTTTAATAACTATAGGGAGGTGGAGGTGGTGAGTGAAAAAGGAGACGAAAGGTTTGGGAGATCAATACAACCATACAAGATAAAGTATACAACACACTCATGGTGGGCGGCAGGGCAGGAGGAGCAGTTGCTGGCTGCTATCTCCTTTCTTTTTGTAACTGCCGCCATTGCCCATTGCCACTGTTACCACTTGCCGTTTTTTCATGCTAGGAAGGGAGTGGTTTGCAGTTGTACTACTGTTTTTGCAAGCTTCTTGAAAAATAGCTTATTGAAGATTTAAACCATACTATTAAGACAAAAGCAGGAAAGATTCGGTTAAGGCACCATTGGGATAAAATTATGATTTTTTTTAATCTTTTTACTATCATTGGCTCAACAAACTCAAAGAGAGGTGAACAATTTCTACGTTAAGAGAATTGTCACACATGGAGTACGTTTCCTTCTGTCTGTAAGACCATCTCCAATATTGTGTTTTAGCTGGTTCAAATGAGGAGATGGAAGGTATTGAATCGATTCAATACATTGGAGGGGTCGATTCCAACAAAAAAATGCATGGAACTGAACTCTACTTAGGAATCGATTCAAAGCATTAAACAACTACGTAGAAGAGAGTGCGTTTGAGAGAGGATGTTATTATTTTGTAGTTTTTTAATGTAACGTGGGTCCCAGTTATTAGTAGGAATCGGTTCAATACATTGGAGAAAAACAAGTTCAGTACTTAGAATGCTTATGTGGCATGATTTTGAATCGACGTCGATTCAATATACTAAAGATGCTCTAACTGTTGCAGTTGTGCATAGATTTGCACGAATTTGAGTTTTGGGATTCGGATTCGGATCCTCTGCATTACTACAGAGGTTTACTGCACGAACAATGTGATGGTGTGAATAGCACTCCACGGGGCACTGTAGCAGCAGCAAAATATACACTACAGTGAAACTACTATATAAAAATATTGTAGCTATTGATTCTGGCCTTTGATTTTTAATCAAACGGTGGAAATCGCTTCCAAATGTTTTGCCTTATAAATCATCTACATTAAATCCTTCACCGGAGAGGATCATTTCCCAGGGACTCGCTGATAGTGGTACTTCCTCTCTATTGAACCTTGGTCTAGTACTCTACTGCCTTTGCCACGAGAATACCAGCTCTTGACCTCTTGTTATGTTTGTCTGCTTGGGAGGACCAAGGACCGGTTCACATGCATCACAGTGGAAAATGACTGGAGTATGCGCCCTGCTACAGGTACTCCAGTGTTTGCTCCAGGCCAGGATCCCGGACACCGCGTGAGCAGTGGTTTGTCGATGGTAAACAGTGTTCTGCAGTACACTGTAACAACAACGCAAACACGTGTAGCAAATATGCCGATTGACTTGAACCTTTGATTTTCGATTGGACGATAGAGATAGCCCCTAATAACATGGCACTGTAGTTTCTTTGCATTGAATGCTGTGATGCAAAGATCCCAATCCGTTTACTCATGGGCAAGAGCACGTCTCTTGCTGTTGCTTGGTGTAAAGGATCATAGTTGAGATGTGAAAAAGATTGTAGTTGTTCACTTGAATGCAATTATTATAAAATATGTATATGTCGGCTCTAAATTTTTTGAAGGTGATGATGTCCCAAAAAAATTATAAAAAGACAAAGGCGAATTGATCACCGCTAGCTCACTAGTTTTTTTATTTGCTATGTTTAGCTTTGTTGCAAGCTCAAGAGGAAATGGAGGTTTTTTTATTAAAAAAAAATGGATGGCGCATGCTTTCTTAATTATTGCCTTCATGTATCAATTGTCTACACAGCATTCAGTTGTTTATGTTGCATGATTGAGAATGCACAAATACAAAATTCTATATACCTTTTTTCATATATAAAAGAAGTATATACATAGATTTCGCTATAAAGAGTGGACGTTAATGAAATTTTTCATAGAACTCCCTTTGGGGCATCTTAAATCATTATTAGAGTATGCTCAAATTGATATATCATCATACGATTTAAGTGGTATATGAGAAGTGAGAGTATGTACTCTCAGGAGTATCATACTATTTTTCTATATATATCTTTACTACTTAAAAAGACTCTAGTGATGGTGAGTGATGCGTTCTTCCTCTCCCACCTCTAATCCTCTTTGCGCCGACAGGTGGGGCCAACACCCAGAAACCTAGCGTTTCGCGCAGCTGCCCTCCCTCCCCCTCCTCTCTCTCCCTCCCACTCACGTCGCCCTCCCTCCCTCCCCACCCACGCCACTCCCTACCCCTCCTCTCTCTCACGTCTCCCCGCTGACGCCTCCCTTCCTCCCCACCCGCGCCACCCTCTCTCTCCCTCCCCAACCCGCGGCACCCGCCTCTGCCTACCCGCGGTGCTCGCCCTTCCTCCCTCCCCACCCCAGGCTCCAGCCTCTCCCCACCCCCGGTGCTCCTCGTCGCCTTCTTTCGCGTCGTTGGGAATGCATGCAGCAGCTCAGGATTGTCCGTAACATGAGGGCCCAAAGTGATCCTGAGTTTGCAGAGTACCAGCTGCGGGTCGGGAATGGCACACAAGAGGCCGATGAGGATGGCTACATACGACTTCCCGATTATATATGCGTGCCGTATATCGGGGAGGACGCTAACCTCGACAAACTCATAGACAGCGTCTTCCCAATGCTGGATGAGAACCTATCGGATCCAAACCACATCACGTCTCGGGCCATCCTATTGACTCATAATGAGTACATCAACAGGATCAATATGAAGATGATTGGATAGTTCCGGGGGATGAGATGGTGTATCATAGCTTCGATCGTGCTGAGGACGATCCCTATGGCTACTAACCCCCGAATTCCTGAATACCCTGACCCCTAACGGGCTCCCTCCGCATGTGCTCAAGCTCAAGGTTAATTGCCCCATGATACTTTTGCAGAACATCGACCCGGCTAACGGACTATGCAATGGGACGAGGCTAGTGGTCCAGGGGTTCCAAAGAAACGTTGTCGATGCCGAGATTGTGCTGGGGCAGCATGCTGGAAAAAGGGTGCTCTTGCCTCGTATATCCATTTGCTCGTCTGACGACAAGATATTCCTGTTCCAGTTTAAGAGTAAGTAATTCCCGATCAGGCTCAGCTTCACCATGACAATCAATAAGGCCTAAGGGCAGACCATCCCGAACGCTGGTGTCTACCTACCCAAGCCAACGTTTTCTCATGGTTAGCTTTACATTGCGCTATCTAGAGCTACCACCAGAAGCAACATCAAGATCCTTGCCATCGCGGATAAGGACAAGAACAAGCGTCCAAAGTCTAGGAAGACCCTGGGACCTTCACGAAAACATCGTCTGCAGAGAAGTCCTCACGTCATATGAGGATAGTGACGACGAGTTGTAAATTAATGCTTGATAATTATTTGATTCATTTATTAGTCCCGCTTTTTGTGCTAGTATGTTCATGTCATTTTAGATGCTTTCATGTTCATGTTTGTTTAAATACTGTCATAGTTTTTTCTGAATAAGTAATAGCATTGTTTCATAACTTACTCAGACTTTTCAGGTTGCATTTTGTTTGAGGAGCTATATTGGCGAACATTACTTCCATTTTCTTATGCTATTGTGTCTAGTGTTGTTGGGTCTTGCTCTGTCTTGTTTGCAACATCACTGTAAGTACAATTATAGTGGATAAAAGTTCATGTGCATTTGGCATCTTTTTTTTTAATATTTGTGCTTCGACACCATATGCTCTTTTTGACCTTTTTATTATCATCTAGGTCTAACATGCTAAGGCTGACTATGAGCTGCAGATACCACCTCCATACCCGGTTTACATATTCTGTGCTTATGCTATTCCTAAGCACAACAAGATTTTGTGTAATCAAACTAATGGCAGACATTAACTAACCCAATTTTATGAGTCCACTCTATGTCCTAAGTAGTCTTGTCTGATTAAACATCCTTTTGTTTCAGATGGCCAAGTTGAATGAAGGGCTATCTCTATTCGATACAATATTGATTGTTCCAATGTTCCAAATAGCATAGACTTTCTTCTCAACGTGTAGAGGGTTTGTGTACTTTTAAGAATATCAAGTGAGTTTCAATCTGTTATGGTTTGTGGTAGCATATGAATTATGTGTTCTGATTGAAACTAAGGATTTTATTTCTCCATGCTAGGTGTTCAATGCACTTAGGATAACTATGTTCCTCTCGGGGATGGCATTTGTCTTCATTGGCATCTCCATACTAGCACCTGATGACAATAAAGGTTGGGAAAAATCCCTTTTACTATGCTTTTAGATCATCAAACGGGATCTAACTTCATGAAATATTTTTTTACCAGCGATTGGTACCTAGGAGCGTTTTTTGCACAAGTTATTTTAGAGGGTTATTCATACACTATTTTAACGTAATGATAATTACAATAGAGAAAACAAGTAATGCCTACTTTTATTATAGTTGTCATCCTTAATTCTCTTGTATACAAACAATTAGATTCTCATTCAAGCCAACATAAATCTTCTTTCCAACAATTAATAATTAACTTTGTTTGCCCAAATGCATAATGCAATAGTATTAAGCAATGCCAGTGGGCAATGATTTCTGTCTTTTTGGTATAAAACTCAGAGGCCTTGTATACATGACTAAGAAAGTGTGTGATAAAATAAAGAGGAAACAAATTGGACCAACGATGTTTCTCTTATTTAAGAAGGCAATTGACCTCCAGCCTTGGGTATGGCATCACCTGACGCCATTGGTGTTTGTTCTCAAGAATTTTTTGGTGCCCATGGTTTTTTTGATCAGCAGAATTATTAACCATTTAAATCTGAATTTGTTTTGTGCCGATATGCAAGGAAGATCTCTCGAATTTTGAACAATCATGAAGATTTAATTGTCTTGTGCGCATGGCCGCATGCTATCATAGATATGTAGCAATGGCATCTCCATCTAACTCCTAAGTCCTAACAAATTCCTCTATTATCTCTTAGTTACCATTTCAAGATTCCATGAATAAGCCACGCCAAACAAGTCTTCACTGGTCTAGATTAAGCCAATAATAGCACCAAAGGTTTAGTCGCTCAAATTACCACCGCGCGTATTTAATTCTTGTTGGTTGCTTCCAATTCGTTACATGCGCATTTCCAAGTAAAATTACCACCGGAGCCTATGAGTAGGCATACATGTAAATACTAAACCACTAATGGACCAACAAACTTATTTAGTTAAGTCACATTGGTGGTTAATAATTAGTCTTGCAGATTTTACACTAGCCTATAGCCTAGGCTCTGGCGACGACAGCGGCAAGCTGGGATAGTTGCTCCATGTGCTTGCGGTGCTTCTCTTCCTTGCAGTGATCGATCACCTTGGATGGCTCAGCCTCTGCCTTGTGGTGCGCCATTTCGATGATCTGTAGCTAGCTAGGAATCAATCGAGCAGCTGGTGTAGTGGTTCGTGCACAAACAACGTGTCTTGTGTGGATTTAATTAGTTAATTAGAGAATGAACAAATAGCGTGTCTTGTGTGGATTTAATTAGAGGATGTACGTCACTACAGATGTCTACGTACTTCGAAGTTGGTCTTTTATTAGTTAACGTTATTATCTAACTAATGCTATTGTGAGTAGTTAGCGTTATCTATCTAATAACTAATGATGTTGTGAGCCTCGCCGAACTGGCACTAAGTATTTGGGTAATGAACCGAATACTGTTTGGCTGGATGAGTTTGTTTGTGTTTGGCCAAACTGGTGCATGACTAATGCTGTTGTGAGTAGTTAGCGTTATCTATCTAATAACTAATGTTGTTGCGAGCCTCCCCAAACTGGCTCTAATTATTTGAGTAATGAATCAAGTACTATTTGGCTGGATGAGTTTGTTTGTGTCTAGCCAAACTAGCGCACGGATGGGCTGACCGAACCGAATATCGTTTGTGTTGGATTAGGATGGCCCAAATTTTGAATTTCAATACCTATAATTAACCGCCATTTTTTCGAGCTTCAACTCTATATATAACACACACGTGCACATCATTTGCAGCTCATAGCAACTCTACCACCTCACAATCTCTCCCTCACATTTTCTTCATCTGCGTGCCACCAAGAAACCGAGACGGTGATCGGCTACAATGTGCAAGCATCCAAGAGGATAATGGTCATGCCTCCATCATCAGGTTGGAGCGGCGCAATTGTCAGCAAGTAGATGTTCATTTTCTCTCCTCGATTCCCTTGTGATTACTACTTGTAGTTTTGTTCTCATCCTTCTTGTCTTATGATGCAGATCGGTGCTATTCCACGAGGTTGAGATGGAACATGTGTACCCGACCTGTTGGATGATCCGCACAAAGGTGCTACGGAAATCATAGATACGAGAGGACTCACTTGGATCTCACTACTTGCGAGTACTTTTACTAGATCACGTTGTGAGTAGAAGATCATATGAGTTCTGCATTGTACTTTTTTAGCGCAAAATACAGAATAAGCTATGTAGATATTCTTTTTCCCCTTTCCATTGACATAAAAAATTTGTAAACCTTTTTATAGAGACAACAATTAAGATAACAACTCTATGTTAACATCGTTTTAGACCTACTCTGAGATGCTATCTGTATGTTAGCTCGGTGACAGTCACTTGTCATTTATTAGCTTAGTTTTGCATTATCCATTTCTGGTATACTACTTTCCTCGCTAGTCACGCCTCCTCTCCAAATTTCAGCGTGCCGATAGGTGGGCCGCTCCTAATTGCGCTTTCTGAAGGGATACAAGTAGACTACACTAGCTGGCAATTCAAAAATTCTACCATGTAAACCAGGATGTTATGCGAATAAGAGATCATAAATCGTTACCACTAGACGTGCAGTGCAGCGGAAGAAGAGTTGGAGCAGCCTGATCCAATGAAGAGCGTGTCGATGTAGTAGTCGTAGTCGATCGTCCTACGTCAAGTACGTTGATGCAGTGGTCGTAGTCGATCGTCCCCTCCAACAACCTCTACAGTTCTTTGTGAAGATCGCGGATCGTCCTCAAGCACAACAGCAACCACAGTAACGCCTCTACGGTATCCATACATCCAAAGAAGGAACACTGTACGCCGGTGTACTAACACCAACTCGCACGATAGGGCTCTCTCGAGAAGATGGCGGCTATGGTTTTTGTGGATCAACTCACGTGCATCACATCGTCTATTTCACCCGTAGCCTTAAGCATCTCCTTATATGGTGCACATGATGGATCCTATCCGAACACGTTTGTTCTAATCTGTTAAGTGTGTGACCCGTTAGGTTCATATGTAATCGGTTGTGACTCGGAAACTCCTTTCCGATCACGAGTCGTCAGCGGCTCCTAGCAGGACATAGCGATTCCCGCATACACACGAATTATATCGGACGAACCTTAATACAATATGACCTGCGATCAGGTCCTTATCACTAACGACCAGCTCATATCTCTATACGACTAGCTCAGATTTGGTCTCGATCAGTTCATAACTCATTACGATCAGGTTTTGACCACTTAGTGATCACGTTTGACCAGCCTACAACTAGCTTGTATCTCCATACGACTAGTCCGTATCTGATCGAACTGAAAGACCTTCTCGTGTATTCTCCCTTTGCCTCACGATATCTGGTTGAACTCTAGGTGAGATTTATGTCATCCATGGACTGTTCAATACTTTCTCGATCAAGTGTCGGATAGCTTTATGTGGTCGAATACTTCGACCACTAGTGGCATGGCCATGCACTTTCTTTATCTGACCACATCGAGGGGCCAGAGATATCTCTCTTGTTATGTTAGGAGAGGTAAATCCCAGATCGGACCTGTCACATTCCTCCATATGTTTCATAGCATACCCGAAAGCTACCTTTATAACTACTCAGTTATGGAGTAGCGTTTGGCAGCCCCTAAGTGTACTATTAGACATGTAGTGCTGATCTCAGCTCTAAGGATTATACATCATCATTGCTTGAGACCAACTGACGACACATAAAATCATAACAATCTCAACAGTGTCTCAAGGTGGGTCAATCCAACGCCATGTTCTCCAACATGTGTTCGCATTATTGATTCGATATTCCTATATCTATGACCGGTGAAACATGGTCATCAATCAATACATGTGCTGATCGATAAGTCACTAGTGTTTTGACCAGTGACATCCGACCAGGGATAATTTTAGAACGACATCATATAAGTTAAAAGAGCTTTACCGACAAGTCACATACTTATTAATCTTTATAACCAATGATTCATTCAAGAAACAGAATAACACTTATGTAGGATCAAGGATAACCGACTAGAGGGGGGTGAATATGAGGTTTTTAAACTTTTTAGCAAATTAACAATTTTGGCCAATTAACAACTAAGTCTAAACAAGTTACACTTCTAGCTAAGCAAATCAATTACAATAAACAAGCTAGAAATATAAGTGCGGAGAGTAAAGACTAGAAATAACCACAATGAGACAACGAGGTTTTCCTGTGGTATCAAGACTTGCTTGCCTTCACTAGTCCACGTTGAGGAAGCTTGACCACTCAAGCCGGCTCCACTAATTAAGCCTTCCTCAATTACTATGGTTGTTCTTCCTCCGCTCCGAGAGATGGTGAACACCGAACCACTTACAAATTTGCACCGCCTCTTCACAATCTTCTTGAAGAGATCTCCGTGCTTGATCGCTAAGCCGCCTAGAAGTGCGGCAACACTCCAAGAGTAATAAATCACCAATTCGCTGACGTTACTCAAGTGCAACAAGGATCAACTAGAATGAATGCACTTGAACTCCCTTTCAATGAATGCAAGAGAATTGGGGAGTAGAATGAATGCTCTATGCTCACAAGGGCTATGAATGATAAATGAGTCGTGTAACAACCACCTTGAGCAGCTTGGGGAGGTATTTATAGCCTCCACCAACCAATCCAACCGCTAGAGAAGTTTCCCACTTTTCAATAATTCCTAAGACAAATCATAGCTTCATCATAGCAGACAACCGCTCTTCGAAAAGCAATAACGGCTCTTTTTAAACGCATTAAATGCACTGACATAGCCGTTGAATAGAGGAGCGGTACGACCGCCGGCACAGCTCTGGTTCATCCGATATTAGGGTTATCCTCAGCTGAAAAAGCATGCACTCTGGAGTTTTGCAACCGCCATACTACGATCGGAACGACCGAAGTGCGGTTCATCCGATTTAGACATTTAGTGGCCGGAACGTCCGATTCTCAAAAGAGGTTTGCTAAGCGAAAATGCACTCGTTCTGTTTTTATACTACCGCCATAAAAATTTCGAAACGACCGGTGTGCGGTAGTACCGCGCACGGCGCCGGTACAACCGCATCTCACGCGATTAGAAAAAACACACGATCTTGACACGTGGAAGGTTGAGATGAATCCTGTTGCGATGGTCCGAACAACACACTTGTTTTGAGTCGTTGGATCGAGATCTAACGATTCATAATCGCCACCGACTTCAAAGGTCCGAAAATTTCACTTGACTGAGCCGTTAGATCAAGATCTAACGCTTAAAACATTTGGCGTCAGAAGACAATCGGTTGTACCGCTCTCTTAATGCCGGTAATCAGATCAAGCAGACAACCGCTTAAAACTCATGCAGATTACCGATTTCAGAGTAAGGGCTCAGTAGATTATCGAATTAAAATGCAAGTCCAATTTTGAATGCATGCATGATCCTAAATTGATCCATATGGCACAAGAGGAAGCTATCAAGTTACTAGTCGTGATCCCCCTTAATAGTACGGCATTTAACCTATAATCCGATCTTCCAACCAATACGCTTAAGACCGGTAAAATAGAAAAAGGATCCTAGACTATTTGTACCTTGTCTTTAAGCCTTGTAGATCTCCATATTATCCTTTAGCATGCATCTTTTCTTCAATATGTTCATCAATGCGATTAAACCTTGCACATACTTAATAAACACATTAATCCCATATTCACATATTATCATTAATTACCAAAACCATTTTTAGGGGCCTAGATTCTTTCAACTTATTCAATAACTCATAAATATAGACGTGATACAATCATCTCCATGATTGCCTCTAGGGCATATCACCAACACTTTCCTTTTCGCAGTTCGCAACTACAAAACCCTTCATCCGGTAGAAATCCAACCACCCCCTCCTCTCACTGTTCTCGGGTCCCACACCCCTCATCCAGTACGCCCCAAACGCACATGCTCAAAACCCACAACCCCACACTAACATGTGGGACCCACATCATCTCAGTCGCATAAAGTGCATCATCAATTCGGATTCAGCCCCTGCTACACTGATCGATGAACACAAAGATGCAGTATATATGTGTACGATGCTACACTAATTAATCAACCTCGCTTTTAGTACAGATGTACGACGAGTGTGTGTGTGAAAACGTGGTACAACAACAGAAAAACAAAGCCGAAGTAGTGATGTGTAAACAACAACGTGAATGTGTGACCCTCCCGTTTAATTCCTTTTCTCTCTACTTCTCTCTCTTCTTCACCCTCGCGCACACAGAAAAACCAAACCGAAGTCGAAGCTGAGAGAGAGAGAGAGATATGAGGAAGTTGGTCTCTGACTTTGAACTCCAAAAAAATCCCAAACAAAAGGGAAAAAAGATTCGGTTTCTGTTATATGGCACTTTAGACCATTTGTTATGACCAATATGATAAATGCCAAAATGGAGGGAACAAAAATGTTGTTATATATTTTTAGCTCATATGTTGTTGTTTTTTTAGCACATGTTCTCTCTCGTATTTAATTTATGTTTTGTAGGGAACAAAAACAGAGGCGTTATCATACAAACAGGACGGCAGGTGGTCCGTTTCAATGGTATACTCTAGGCCAGCAAAGTTTACAATTTCGTAAATGTCGGCTTTGAACCCACCGATGCCTATGCGTATGTTCTGGTTTGTGAAGTCCGAGTTGTATATGAACCTGAACAGCATAATAATGGTAAATATCCCTGCAAGGTATATTGATTTCTTGATCTGTCCACGGACATTCATGGATTTTTGTGACGTGTACACCTGGCCAGACAAGACTCTGGTAGGTAAGCCTTCATTCTGTAAAGATTTTACGTTTCCTTATCTAGCTTTTCAATCATATATCCGTTATTATTTGGTTTACGACTTTTGCAGATGTCATTGGCTGGTCGTGCACATCGGCGACATTGAGTACCATGAACCACGGCCCCGTCGGAAGCCAACCAGAAAGATAGCCCTGATGAATGTTCGGTATGATCAATGTAAACTGTTTCAACTATTGATGATTAAATATGATTGGCATTTTTGGATTCTCATTGCTTGCTAAACGCACAGCCGAGAGTTGATATTCATACGAGTCTGGGACTTCCATGTGGCGCACCACATCACGCGATGGCGTCCGGCAGAGGCAGACTTCCATTGTCTGGTAGCTATCTTATTGAAGGTGAACAAGACCACTGGTAAGGAAAATATGTCTTTGCTTTCACAGCATGCTGGTATTTTTTTTTTAAAAAAATCTACTATGTTTCATCTTTAGGCGGGTTGCCGACGACGATAGAGAGTGAACTCATATTATTCCTAAATTCAATCTATGCCTACGAGTTGGAAGGTATAAGTATCTGCGCCATCTATGTATTAATTATATTGCATCTCTATTATAATTACCTCTCCACAGTAACCCTCTAAATCTTGTATTACTTTTTTTGGTTTATCTATAGGCCTTCGTGCATCCTTAATGATTGCCCATGCGACTGTACGTGACTATGTCAATTTCGTTGTCCAGATGATGATGAACACAATTGCTAATCCTCATTATCAAGGATTGAACGAGTAGGAAGGCAGAGGGGAAATGATCTCCAGGGTTGATGGACTTATTTATTTTGCTTTCCTTGGTTATATTAGTTTAAATTCTATTTTTAAGTGTACTTTCAATGATATATTATTTCATTTGTTATTGTTTCAATACCGAGTTGAAGCAAAGTATCTCTTAAGTTCGTTGTATCATTGCTTATTTGAAGGATTTAATTTATGAATGCAATATTTTGTTATACATTGTTTGGACTACATTCAGTGATGGAATGCTTGCTGAATTTTCATTAGGATGTAAATGACTCAAAGTCAATCTTATTTACTTATGTTTTTTTCCTTCATCTGTGTTATCAAAATGGCTTCAAAATAATTCTATAGTTTGTGTTTTCGTCGCAACGCACAGATACTTAACTAATATGTATTATATATATGTAATGTTCTTGATCAATAAGAGAGGAGAAAGGAATTGACTTTAGGTGCATTGAAGCAAGTAGTGCAGGTAGTGCCACTAGTAGTTTTTGTATGCCATGTCTGCGTGTGGAAGTAAAGAATGTATGGGTAAAAACAAACAAATAAAAAAAACTCCTATACAAGAAGGACAACGGTTTTCTTGGATCTGGGCCCCTCTCATCTCATCTATTAACTGCACGCCCACGAGGCCGCATTTAATCACCACCTGGAGATCCATAAATATCCTCTTCCATTCTGCTTCGTTTGATCGTCTCCAAGCAAAGGTACCTAGGAACATTGGATATTGCTAAGCCACTTACGTACGGGCCGAAGCGAAATATCGGACAACACTTTGCACAGTCGCACGAGCCGCCCCCCAATCCCCATCGATTAATGCTTGTGGTTAATCTTTTCAACAGTCTAATCCAATAATTTAGTAACATCAGATCCTTCAGTTTTGTGAACAAAAAAAGTGACATCAGATTGTTCAGGTATACGCAATACTTCAACAAATACTGAAGAAAGAACACAAGGAAAGATAGAAGATAACAAAAGAGAAAGGGTAATGATATGGATCTTGCGTCCGATTAGGACGCTTCGTATCGGACACTCAATCTAACTCTCTTAGCAAACAAATATCTCATATGTGCATCATATATTTCCTAGACGCGAATCATTCTTTTCAGCAACAGATCGTAATGCAAGTTCACATCCGTAACAACGCCTCTTTTTTGTCCTCCTCTGCTCCTATTAGAAATCGATAGACAAATAACAATGTAGATCAAGAATGTTGCAACCATTGTCCTAAGATGTTGCAACCATTTTCCGGGGATGTTGCAACCATTATCCGGGGATGTTGCAACCATTGTCCGGTGATGTTGCAACCGTTGTCCGGTGATGTTGCAACCATTGTCCTAGGATGTTGCAACCGTTGTCCGGGGATGTTTCAAAGATATGTTGCAACCATTGTCCTAGGATGTTGCAACCGTTGTCCGGGGATGTTGCAAAGATATGTTGCAACCATTGTCCTAAGACGTTGCAACCGTTGTCCGGGGATGTTGCAACCGTTGTCCTAGGATGTTGCAACCATTGTCCGAGGATGTTGCAACCGTTGTCTGGGGATATTGCAAGTGTTATATCTGTCCGGGGCAGGCACCGTCGCCGTCAGTACCGCGGTTGAGCAACAAAAATAAACAAGCATCATGAAGTGCTCATAATGTGAAAATACACATTTGTTCGTTGTTTTTCTCTAAAAAAACTTTCCTTCTTGTTTTCTAAATACTCCGGTCACGCAACATGTGCAGGATATATGGACTAATTTATGTGGCGTTAGGGAGCACGTGTGTATGTGACAGAGCACAGTGTGGCGCACCCGGTGTCCGATCCTTCGGACGTCCGGGTGCTAGTGTCGCCCAGGAACATTTGACACTTTTTTTTTTAAAAAAAAAAGATGAACCACGACACCTTTTTATCTCATTGAGAAATAATAATATTATCGTTTTCCCTATATTAGAGTTGACAGGATCATAGGATATTACTCGTGTTTTTAATCTCACCCTTATTTTTCAGAGGATTCACTTGCAATTGTTAGAGTACTAGTAGGATGCCTGTATGTTGCAACGGAATCCCAAAAGAGAGTGAAACATATCAGCAGACGGGATTCTAAACCGCATAATAAATATCAATTTTCTTTCACACACATATAAACAGAAACATTAACTCCACCTATTGCATCACCTGCTTCTACTACTACCTAGAAATTTAAATTTTGAGCTCAGAGATTGTTTACTTTTGGAAGTTGAAGTTATGTCGACTTCTCTCCCCAACGTGCTGCCCATTTCCAACCATTGTTGGCTGACAAGAAAGAGGGCTACTCATCGATGGCCAACTTCTTTCACCTTAAACCCAAGCCACGACTCGATTCTCACGGCCATTGGCCTCTGTAGCCTTTGCCAGGCATATTGAGGTGGGAGGCTGGGGGAGGAGGCGGTGGCGGCATCGCAGTGGTAAGCGAGGAGGCGGCGACGCTTGCTCGATCGGCATGGAGTAGGAAGTGGCGGCGGTGCAGGAGAGGATTAGGATGAAGAGGACGCAGTACGGTGAACTCAAGACGGCGGCACGGTGAGGGAAGGACGCCTTCGTCGCCGCCTCTTTCTCGTGTGTCGTCGTTGCCTCCCTTCCCTTCCGCGATGCTGTCGCTTCTCCTATTGGAATTAATACGGGCTAGGCCCAATTTTAATTCTAATTAGTTCCTGGAAAATCTCAAAGGCCCATGTGCACGTGCTAAAACTGTTTAGTCCCATATGGAGAGATGAAGGGGAGTTACACCATTTTACAAGGTGGGACGTGGTAGCCCCCTTGTGGAATTGGAGAGAGCCAACATACGCACGCGCTCGCTCGCCGAGCTGAGCCGTGCCGTGCCGTGTGGTGCGGTGTGGTGCGGTGCGGTGTGTGTGTGTGTGTGCTGCACGCGCGCGTGTGCAGGCGTGTCGGGTGCGGCCGCGTTTTTCTTTATCTATTCGAAAATCGAAACGCACCGACTCGTAGTAAATGGCATTAACAAACGGCTGATAGTAACGGTTCAGTTACTAGTAAGTAATGGCTGCGATTAATACTGGTTGATGGCAAATCAATGGCGACCGTTTCCTTGGTGAATTAAAAGCCTCTGACCTCTTTGTTTTTGGCTATAAAAAAAACAGAACTGTGTCTGCGAAAGACTAAGACAGAACTCTGGTTTTGTTGCTATCTCTGGTGATCTCCATCCCGGTGAGGCGTGTGTACGGCCGCACCGGGAGAGCAGGCCTCTAGAAGCCTCGTCCTTGAAGGCTTGCACGAGCGAGGATGAATAAGGTTTTTGGGGAGCGTTCGCGTGACTGCTCGTTGCTTTCTCTTCATCCGATTCTCTGCTACGTCTACATCAACTGCACGACTACTACCACGGCGTCCACTACGCCATGACGAACGACGACCTCATCAAGACTCCTGCTGCTGCTGCTTCTTCCACTGGTGTTGCTGCTGCTTCTTCCACTGGATCTGGGTATGGTTATCTAGCACTTGTTGTTTGGTTAGCTTTATTATCTGTTGTTGTCTTGAACACTGAGATAGGTATGCTAGTTTCTGTCCTTCTAGAAATTTGTATAGCTATAGTGTTCTTGATTACCTGCTTTGTGAAAATGGCTAGAGCAATTTCCATGATTTTTTTAGCATATTTCTGGGTTAAAGTAATTCGAAAAATGCTTATATGTTCAACAATCCAAAAACCTTATTCTAGGCATTTTTCGTCAACTGGCTTTGCTGTTGCACTCAAACCCTCTGAATTCGATGGGGCGAATTACAAGAGGTGGCGCACCAAGATGGTGCTTTGGCTAACTGCCATGAACGTTTTCCATGTGACAAATGGCAAGCCTGAAGGAACACTTACTCCTGAACAGGAGCAAGCGTTCGAGGCTGCTGATAACCTCTTTAAAGGTGTCATGATTAGTGTTCTTGGTGAGAAGTTAGTTGATGCATACATGGTGATTAAAACTGGGAAAGAGATGTGGGATGCACTCGAGGCCAAGTTTGGGGTTTCGGATGCAGACGGTGAATTGTATCTCATGGAGCAATACCATGACTATAGAATGGTTGATAGCCATTCTGTAGTTGAACAGGCTCATGAGATACAATCCATGACCACAGAACTTGAGCACTTCAAGTGTGTGTTACCGGACAAGTTTGTCGCGGGAGGCATTATTGCCAAGCTTCCTCCTTCTTGGAGGAATTTTGCTACTTCTCTGAAACACAAGAGACAAGAGTTTTCTGTTGAAAGCCTCATTGGGTTTCTTGATGTTGAAGAGAAGGCGAGGGCAAAAGATACACACACTAGAGGTAATGAGGGACATTCTAGTGCCAATGTGGTGCAGAAGAAGAATGACCAAGCTCAAAAGTTCAAAGGCAAGAACAAGACTGCACAAACAACTAGCTTCAAGAAGAAGAAGAAGAACACAAAGGATGGCCTTTGCTTTGTGTGTAGCGAACCTAGTCATTGGGCCAAGGATTGCAGCCAACGCAAGGGTGGGAAGAATCAGCAAGGGCAAAATTTCAAGTCTGCTAATATTGTTGTTGGTACTACTGAGACGGGAACATCAGAATATAGTAATTTACCTACTGTTCTTTCCGTATGTCAATTTACCGATTGGTGGATAGACACTAGTGCTAATATACATGTGTGTGCTGATATTTCATTGTTCTCTTCTTACCAGGTCACTCGGGATTCAGTCGTTCTAATGAGGAACGGGTCACATGCCACTGTTCATGGTGTTGGCACGGTCGATCTAAAATTTACTTCGGGAAAGATTGTGCAACTGAAGAACATGCATCATGTACCATCTATTAATAAGAATCTTGTCAGCGGATCTCCTCTGTGTAGAGATGGCTTTAGACTGGTATTTGAGTCCAATAAATTTGTAGTGTCCAAATGTGGACAATTTGTTGGTAAAGGCTATGTGTGCGGAGGCTTGTTCCGCCTATCTCTTTCAGATTTGTGTAATAATGTTGTGAACCATATTTTCAGTGGTAATGGGACTACTATTTGGCATTCACGACTTTGTCACATAAATTTTGGTTGCATGACGCAGTTAGCCAGTTTAGATTTAATCCCGAAATTCACCCTTGCCAAAGGTTCTAAGTGTCAAGTTTGTGTGCAATCAAAGCAGCCTCATAAGACCGCGGAGGTAAGAAACTTGGCACCATTAGAACTCATACATTCAGATCTGTTTGAGATGAATGGTGTGTTGACAAAAGGTGGTAAGAAATATTTCATGACTTTGATTGATGACTCCACTAGAATCTGCTATGTGTATCTTTTGAAAACTAAAGATGAAGCTTTTCACTACTTTAAAATCTATAAGGCAGAAGCTAAGAACCAACTTGAAAGGAAAATCAAAAGGGTTAGGTCTGATCGTGGCGGTGAGTACTTTTCTAATGAGTTCAATTTATTCTGTGAGGAACATGATATAATTCATGAGAGGACGCCTCCCTATTCACCCCAGTCAAACGGGGTTGCTGAAAGAAAGAACCGCACTCTAACTGATTTGATTATCACCATGTTAGACATCGCGGATCTTTCCAAAGCATGGTGGGGGAGGCTATATTGACTTCATGTCATGTCCTAAACATGATTCCCACAAAGAATAAAAAGATAACCCCATAAGAACAATAGGAGAAGAAAAGAGTATCACTTTCATACTTGCGCACTTGAGGTTGTTTGGCAAAAGTCAATGTGCCAATTCCAAAAAAGCGTAAGCTTGGACCAAAAACCGTGGATTGCGTCTTTCTAGGCTATGCTCACCATAGCGTTGGATATAGATTTCTAGTGGTGAAATCTGGAGTACTTGACGTGCTTGTCAGTACAATTATGGAGTCCAGAGATGCTACATTCTTTGAGGATATTTTTCCGATAAAGATGTGCCTAGTTTATTGAGTCAGGAGCCTGATACAACTCCTGAACCTGCCATTCCATTGGAATATTTTGAGCAAACCACTGAGCAAATTCCTGAGGAGGAAGACAGTGAAACTCTGAGGAAGAGTAAAAGACAAAGGACTGCAAAGTCTTTTGGTCCTGATTTCATTGTGTACCTTATGAATGATACTCCAAGTACCATTTCTGAAGCATATGCTTCTCCGGATGTAGAATACCGGAAGGAAGCGATCAGAGTGAAATGGATTCCATTATCTCTAATGGAACTTGGGAGATCATGGAAGTCCCTTATAGTTGTAAACACAGTAGGATGTAAGTGGGTGTTCAAAAAAAGCTTATGCCCGATGGTACTATCGAGAAGTACAAGGCACGGCTTGTGGCCAAGGGTTATACCCAAAAGGAAGGCGAAGATTTTTTTGATACTTATTCACCTGTTGCTAGATTGACCACTATTCGAGTACTACTATCTCTGGCTGCCTCACACGGTCTTCTCGTTCATCAGATGGACGTTAAGATGGCTTTCCTAAATGGAGAGTTAGACGAGAAAATTTACATGGAACAGCTAGATGGATTTGTAGTAGATGGTCAAAAAGGAAAGATGTGCAAGTTGTTGAAATCTTTGTATGATCTTAAACAAGCACCTAAGCAGTGGCATGAAAAGTTAGACAAAACTTTAATATCTGCAAGCTTTATTGTGAATGAAGCTGACAGATGTGTGTATTATTGCCATGGTAGGGGCGAGGGAGTCATTCTATGTCTGTATGTTGATGACATACTGATCTTTGGGATCAACCTTAATGTAATTAAGGAGGTCAAGGGTTTCTTGTCTCAGAATTTTGAGACGAAAGATCTGGGAGTAGCTGATGTTATCTTGAACATCAAGCTGTTGAGAGGTGATGATGGTGGGATTACATTGTTGCAATCCTATTGTGTGGAAAAGGTTCTGAGTTATTTTGGTTATAGCGACTACAAATCCTCTCCAACACCTTATGATCCTAGCGTGTTGCTTAGGAAGAATCAGAGAATAGCCAGAGACCAATTGAGATATTCTCAGATAATTGGTTCACTCATGTATTTAGCTAGCGCTACCAGGCCTGACATCTCGTTTGCTGTGAGCAAACTAAGCCATTTTATTTTCAATCCGGGAGATGATCATTAGCATGCTCTTGAGAGGGTAATGTGCTATCTAAAGGGTACTATGAGCTATGGCATTCACTATACCGGGTACCCCAGGGTACTGGAGGGTTATAGCGATTCAAACTAGATATCTGATGCTGATGAGATTAAGGTCACAAGTGGATATGTCTTCATACTTGGAGGTGGCGCTGTTTCATAGAAGTCTTGCAAGCAGACCATCTTAACGAGGTCAACAATGGAAGCAGAACTCACAGCATTAGATACTGCCACTGTTGAAGCCGAATGGCTTCGTGAGCTCTTGATGGATTTGCCAGTGGTTGAAAAACCAGTACCGACTATTCTGATGAACTATGACAAACAGACTATGATCGTCAAGGTGAACAGTTCTAAGGATAATATGAAGGCATCAAGACATGTGAAGAGAAGACTGAAGCCTGTCAGGAAAATGAGAAACTCCGGAGTAATAGTGTTGACGACACCACCCCCTCCCCCCGCCCCTGCTACCTTCTCCTGTCGCCAGCACTACCTTCCCGTGTCGCCGCCTCCTACGCTGTCGAATCCCCTCATCTTCATGCACGCCGCCGTTGCAACCCGCAGACTGAGTGCCGGAGGGGGTCGGGATCTCTGAGGCATGAAGCGAATGCCGGATAGGTGCATGTGGCGAGTCACGACGCGAGACGTGAAGGAGTGGGACAACGATGAATTTCAGTGTGTGCATGTGAACAAGAAGTGGCGCGGCGATGGGTTGGGTAGTTGCAGAAGAAGTGGGGTGCATAGATGTATTCACGAGTCACAGGGGGGTGGTGAGGCGAGACCTTGTCCCTATCAGGCTGAGTCCACATGTTGGTGCGCCTCAATGAGGAATTTGGGAGGGATGGGAGAGGCCAACCGTACGCATGGGAGAAAGGACATCGTCCTGTTGCGCGGGGTAAACTCCTTCTTTTATTAGTTAATAAGATAAACAAATACATTAACTCCACTTATTACATCACCTGCTACTACTGCATGGAAATTAAAATTTTGAGCTCATAGATTGTTTACCTTTGAAAGTTGAAGTTGATGCCGACTTCCCTACCCGATGCGTTGTTAATTTCCAGCCATTGCCGGGCGGCAAGGAAGAGGGCTACACATCGAGGAGGTGGGAGGCCGGGGGAGGAGGCGGTGGCGGTAGAGTTGGCTCGACAGGAGCTCACCGGTTGTGGTGGAGGCATTGAGAAAGGATCTGCCGAAGCTTGGGGTGGCAACGATGATGTTAGAGTTTGGTTTGTAGTGGCGAAGAGGAGGCGACGCTAGATGGAGATCGATCAGGAGGTACCAGATCATGTGAGAAGTAGGAGATGAGACACAAATCACACGATGGAGTGTTTGGGGGGAGGAACGAGAGACAGAGCGTGCGTTTCTTTGCAACGTGGTGGGACGATTCGTCCCCATGCGGGGGTAAACTTCTTTTATTAGTTAAGATAGTTGAACAACAAACCTTCCTCCTCTATTTAATTAACTGGCCGATTTTGCATATCGATTTTTGGAGAACTCATCGGAAAGTAAGATCCGCTAGTACATACTTCAAATTTTAAGGAAAATGATTCACACGTGATGATTCCAATATGATGCCCGTACGACCATTCTAACTCACATGACCTAACCCCACCGCTACTTTTTCTTCCTCTTGCGCCCTACCCCTAAGGCCCAACCTTCTTTTTTCCTACCTAGATACCACCATGGCCTCCACTCTCACGCCCCGCGGCAACTGCCTTGCAGCCACACATCACCGGCAAGATCGAGCTCCACCCCACCGGCCAGATCATGATTCATGCTGTCGAACATGAGACGAAGCATGGAGGTTCACTCGTTGCTGGGTTGTGCGGGCTGGACATCGATTCCTACAATACCGACAAGCATGTCAAACTCCTGGGACCCTCTCTCGAACATGAAAAGCGTCGGGGTAATTCGCGGCAAGATTAATAGAAGGAGATGTGATTCTTGTGAACTGGGCAGGAAATGTTGTAGCATTTTGTTTTTTTTTCCTTTGTTATTGGCTGTGATCTGGTAGTATTGGGACTTTGTTGAACCATAGACTGTGCTACTAATCGCTTCAAGGAAGATGACGATCTCGCGGCACGAGCAGTAGGGGTGCAAACGGAGTAGATAATCCCTGATCGACCTAAGGCTCGCGGAGCAAATACGGGATGGAGATATGAGTATCCGACACTATCCGTGCCCGACTCCGAGTAAAACATACAGAATAGGATACAAGATGAGCGATATCCGTCCGTATGTATCCGTATGTCAGGTGGTATGAGAAAAGCCTATTGTGACTTCACTTAGAAACAAGATAACAGATAGGTGAGTTGGTACATCTGAGTAGGCAGGGGATACTGAGTGTTTGTCCTTCGACATCTTAGCGATTAGTCTCTCCATATTCGCTCTGATTGCACTCCTACTGTGCAATGTCCTGTATAGGGGGTGAAAAAGGAGCGGATAATTTTCATCCAACCGACTGACCGAAGGCTCGCGGAGTGAATACGGGATAGCAAAATGGGTATCCGACAGTATGCGTGTCCGACTCTGACTCCAAGAAAAAAATACATAATATGATACAAAATGAGAGATATCCTACCGTATTCGCTCCAATTGCACCCCTAACGGGCAGAGCCGGTGGCGGCCAGCTTCTCAAGCATCCCATGACACTTGGCATGGAGGTCGAGCACCTTGGTGGCGCTGCCTTAGCTCGGCAAGCATGGGCACTGCGCCACCACCATTTCTTCGGCAACTTGTACAGCTCGTAGATGTGGCCTCCTCACGGTGCTCCCACGCGCCACCGTGACCAAGTGGCCCGGCCATGGAAGGACAATGGCTTTGGGCTTGGATTTTGGACTTTTGTGCGTGTGGTGCCATAGCTCGCCAAGAGCACACAAGCACATGATGTCTAGCGTCGTAAGAGTATCGTACGATGGAAACGTCGTATGTATAGCACCGCCGAAATTGTAAACTTCAAATCATAGTACATACTTTTTTTAGTTAATTTTGTGTGATCTTTAAAGTGAAAAGTGTGAGCGCTTCTTTATCTTGCACCCACTTCACTTGGACTAAAGCAATATTGTTACTCATGTGGAGCAGCACACTAACACCTAAGGGTATAAACTTGGCTGTTCATGAAGAAAAACTTTGTTTAGGGCCCCATCTCAATTACTCACCTAGAGCCAACTAACATAGTGGTAGGTATCGGTGGTGTTCAGTACTTCAGTGGCCAATTTTTTTTTCTGACAGGATGCTTATATGGAGTTACAGACTCAAAGCTGAAAGTACATTTCTATTAGAGTCAAAGGTGAAAGTAATGCAGAGTAGTTCCTCCGTTCTTAAATATATGACGTTTGATCAAACGTGTAGTCAAATTTATCTAACTTTGATTAATAGTTTATGAAAAGCTATTTAGATTGATCATGAGTGAATAGTATCATTAGATTTATCATGATAAATATTTTCATAATATAATAATTTTATAATTTTTTACTAACAAAATCATATGAAAAGTAATAGTCAAAGTTATATAAGTTTGACTGCACGCTTGGTCAAATGTCATGTATTTAAAAACTGAGGGAGTATTTTGTAAGCTAGCAAATAGGTGGAATTTGACATAGCCTTTACTACTCTTCCTCACATGCCTTTACTACTCTTCCTCTCCTACTCTTCCTCTCCATGTGCATATATAGAGATATTCAGTTCCACTCTCCCTCTCCATTTTTTTAACCTAAAGACTGCGGTGTACTCCCATCAAGTCACAAAAGTCGTACAATTAAACTTTCTAAACTTTGGCTATCGATATCTTTTTCAATATTTAGTTTGAACATATGAAAATGATATGTATAGATTTGTCTCGAAAAGAAATTTCATAAAACTATAATTTGATTAGATTCTATAAATCTCTTGCAATATAAATTAGTTGTAAAAGTTGTATTTTTATGACCGTGTCGATGTTTAAAACGACATTCTTACATGAATTGAGGGGGTAATTTAAGATCTCTTTCTCTAGGATCCAAGCTCCACCAGGGAGATCTTTACACACACACAACATTGTGGTAGTGTGTGCTTTTGCTGTTACGAGGTTGTGTTACCTTGCCTGAGCATTATAAAATGCAAAGCTTCAGATCATGGCACATGATGTTAATCTAGGAATGTGCTGTTCCAAGTAGAACACTATCCGTTCTGGTTGTCACTTTGCTTTCTGACCTGCTGGCAATTTTGGCATACTATCATGTCCATGCATGCCTAGCTTTGCTTGCTTGCACAGCCCAGAATATCTGTGTGCAGCTGGGCATTGCAGATACTGGTATCCAGAAAAGTTAGGGAGGCAGAGGAATACTTTGGTGATGGCAGGAAGATTGTGTGCTTTATGTATGTCCTTTTAATTTTGATATTTGGCCCTTCAAATAATAGAGAATGATTGATTTATGACAATATGGCCATCACTGTCTAACAATCTTAATTTTATCCCAGAAAGAGAAGGAACAAAAATCATACTGAAATTCTTAGCTATTCCAACCCCGCCCCGCCCCCCTCCAAGGAATTTTTTTTATTAAATAATCTTTTTTAAAATTTTATTTTAAAGTTAATCCACGGCGCACTTTATTTCCAAATCTGATCTTTTTGGTCACGCCACCACCCATAGCGTGACAAACAACGCTGTCACGCTATAGCAAACTCTTGTCACGCCATGTGTGGTGGCGTGACAGTGGTGTTTGGTCACGCCATAACCAGTGGCGTGACCAAAAGTATTATTTTACGAACTTATCCTGTAGCGTGACAGCGTTATTTTGTCACGCCATGGGTGGTGGCGTGATCAAATTGGTCAGATTTGGAAATAAAGTGCGCCAATGGTTAATTTTAAAAAAGATTAATTAATAAAAAAAGCTCCCCTCCAAGAGAATTCCTTTTTCTTCTTGAGAGAGGATGATTAGGTATTTTCTGAGGACTGAAGGTCTAAAATAATTGTGCATATTTCTTCTGTCATTTAAAAGATTTTTTCTTTTGTAAGAAAAATAAGCTTTGCTCCCGATTTAGCGGCAATGATCCCAATGGCATAGAGCAAAACATGATACTTGAGGGCAAAATGGTCTTTTCACGTGGCTTAACGGATGGGTATGAATGGACAAGTGACAGCTATAGCATATTGTAGAGAAAATTTAGAACCCGATGATATAGATGAAGAGGGAGTTATTCGATGGTATATCGTGAATAAATGAGTTAGTTATTCGATGGTAAATAATCAATTTTATCTTTTTCTTCCACGTCAAAACTTCTCCAAAAGTATACTTATGCGCACATGAATGTTTTTTGAGTGTCACTTCTTCGGGTTTTGCCCAGAGGCCAGAACGCTCACTTGTTCTTCAGGACTGTTTGGAATGAAATAATTCCATTGAAATTTCACAACAACAAAAAAAATCGCAGGTGACAGCACAAACCGTCCAAAACTACTATAGCATCCCTGAACTCTAAACAGGGTCTTAAGCATCATTCATAGTGTGGCCCCCACATGATCAGTGGGAGCAGCACTGCCACCACTCACCATGAGGAGCACACCACACTGTCCCTGCAGGCGCTCACAGTCACACGCACACGGCGTGAAAAGTTAAAACTCATTCCGCCACCCACAGCACAGTGTCCTGGAGATGGAGGGGCATGCATGGTGTGAAAAGTTTAACCCATTCTGCCACAGCACAGTGTCCTGGAGATGGAGGAGCATGCATGCTGATGCAGGATTGGACCTTGCTTGATCTGCACTTATCCCTCTCACTTTTGATCGAAGGCTGTGGCTTTTTTGTTAGGCTGGAGATTATACCTGCATGGCAAAGCATAAAGTAGTGAGCACCCAGCTCAGGGGACAAAATGCTTGCTCCTGTCATATCTTGTCAGAATCCCAATGTGAGACACTTGCTTGTGCTAGACTTAACCTCGTGGTGATGCTTAATGAGACGACCAGCCTGTTTGGTCTAGCTTTAGCTCGTGGCCTTATATAAGCGGAAGTTAAGCACTAGCTTATTTCAGGCTTAGGTCCAACAAGGTTAAACCCTTTAGCTAAAGCATGCGCGAGAGTAAGGCTCTGTTTGGCTTAAGCTTCAGTTTAAAACTAAAAAAGCGAGAGCCCCATGACTTATAAGCGGAGGCTGAGTAAGTGAGCGTATCGAATGTGTTTTAATTTACGTGCATACGTGATTTTGCCAATGCGCATATGTAACCGTTGCAACTAACCACGCATGCAATAGCTTGTGAAAACCAATCGAGCTATGAAAGAAAAAAAAGGGTCTCGAAGAAAGAAATGATGCGATTTTGCAACACTGTCATGGGCATGGGCACGGGAAAAGCCTGCACTTCTGATTTTTTTTAAATACACGTTTGACGCGAACACATGAGATACTCGTAATCTAGAGCGGAGATCCACACCTCCTCACGTAGGCAGCTCGCTCAACAGTAACGCTTAGCTCGCTCTTCTGCACTTCTGAAATCTGAAGCATCTAGAGCCTTTCGGCTGCAGTGCTTGGTCTCCCCTTTACCCGGCTTCCCTCTTCACTCCAATCATCCTATCAGCATAGAGACGATGGTCTTTCCTTCGCACGGATGGATGACTCGCATTCAAGTGCCAAAATCCGCTCCAATCCGGGTGCATATCGCGGTGCCTTTTCTTCCTCTTTCACCGTGTTCCATGATTGGGGAGGTTGCCTGTTGGGACCTTGGATCGCTTGTGGCGAGATCCACCGGCCGATTCGCCAACCGTGCAGTGCTGTATTTCATACGAATGTTTCGTTTCGATTCAGTGGTGACTGTGACGAGTCCTCGGTTAACTTGGATATATGCCAATTGTAGGGAGATCTAGGACCGATTTGCCGACCGTGCAGCGTTGTGTTTCATGCGGATGTTTCACCTTGACTCGGTAAGGGTTGTTTTTTCCTCTCTTGGATAAGTTATAGAGCGTAAGGGAACTTTTTTTTTAATTAATTGGCCTTTCTTTAATTTTATTTTTAAAGTTAACTCCGACACACTTTATTTCTAATTCTGTCCTCTTTAGTCAAGTCACCACCCGTGACGTGATAAAATAACGCTGTCACGCTAGGGCAAGCTCTTGTCACGCCACCACTAGTGGCGTGACAAAAAATGGTATCGAACGGATTTATCCTAGGCGTAACAGCGTTGTTTTGTCACGTCACGGTGATAGCGTGACCAAAAGATTAGAATTGGAAATAAAATGTGTCGGTGGTTAACTTTAAAATAAAAATTAATTAATTAACCATTTTTTAATTTTTATTTTAAAGTTAACCCCCGACGCACTTTATTTCCAATTCTGACTCTTTTGGTCACGCCACCACCCATGGCGTGACAAAACAATGCTGTCACGCCGTGATAAGTCCGTCAAATAGCACTTTTGGTCACGCCACTAGTGGTGGCGTGACCAAACAACACTGCCACGCCACCACTAGTGGCGTGACCAAAAATGCTATCTAGCGGATTTATCCTATGGCGTGACAGCGTTGTTTTGTTACGTCACGGGTGATAGCGTGACCAAAAGGATCAGAATTAGAAATAAAGTGCGTCGATGGTTAACTTTAAAATAAAAATTAAAAAATGTTAATTATTTCCAATTCTGACCCTTTTGGTCACGCCACCACCCATGACGTGACAAAACAATGCTGTCACGCCGTGAGATAAGTCCGCCAAATAGCACTTTCGGTCACGCCACTGGTGGTGGCGTGACCAAACAACACTGTCACGCCACCACCCATGGCGTGACAGTTACTATAACGAGCATGGTCGAGGTCCGTATAAATCAACCAGATCCAAAAATATCTGGCTTTGTACATCGTGGTATAACTACTATGCGTAGTTTTGCTATATAGGATGCAAATCAGGTGCATTTTTAACTAGTAAAATGTTTAGTGACGAGAATCTAATGATCCCTATTTTATCTTTTATCTATAATTCTTATTATGAGTAAATATGATGTCATGTGGTCCTAGGTATACCCCTTACACTTACAAGGGAGAAGCCTACCAGGTGGTCGTAAGTTCTTCTACGACCACCCCTATAGTCGTAAGTCTTGCTACGACTACCTTATGGTCGTAAGTTCTTTTACGATCACTACCCAGTCGTAAGTTTTTCTACGACCACCCCCATAGTCGTAAGCTCTTCTGCGACCAGGTCAGCTACGACCACCTTATGATCAATAAAACCTACAGGCGAGTGGGTCCAATTGATTAAGGAATTCAAGCAATCAACGTACGCTGTTATTATACGAAATAATAGCACGTAATACCACATTATCTCCGACAAGTAACTGCCAGACGGCGTGAAGGAGTTACCATTCCGATGATTACTGCAAATGTGCGCGTTCTTTGGATTCGATGGCGCCTCTTCACGGAGAAAACGGCTAATCCTTCACGGCTATATAAAGGCAAAGAATCGAGAGGAAAGGGCGTCGGAAGAGAGAACAAGTAATCAGAAGACGATCGATACTATCTTCTGTAATAGCCTTAGTTTTTTCTCCCGATTGTACGAAACACACTCAATACCATATACACACAGGAGTAGAGTTGTTATTCTCTTCGGAGAAGGCCTGAACCTGTATAAAAATACCTATGTCAATCTCTCTGCGTGATTCCATTCTAGGAGACCCCCCGAATCAAACAATCTTTACGTAAGATCGGTTCTAAAACACCGACATATAGCAACCTTATGTTGGTTTGTTTAGCTAAACTAGCAAGGTGGCCCGTGCATTTGCGTGACTGGACTTGTTTCGAAGTTTGTATAAATATTTGAGAATATATTTACATATCTTGTAGGCTATTTAGACTTTTTAAGATATTATAAACATTGGAAATGACAATAGAACCTTGAAAAAATTTCAACCTGGGGAACATAATTGGAACATGTGCTTTGATAGAAGAAAATCATTAAGCATAATAAGTTGTTGGGGTTCTTAGAAACTAACCACTCTTCATCATGCATAGATCATGTAGTCGTATGCCCTTATTATTATTCCATTAGTTTTTTTTTCAAATTGTATGCATGCACATGTACCTCTATTTAATCTCAAACAATATGTTGATTATATGTGTGGCAAATTATCTTATAAGTTTTACATGATATAATGTATTAGAATATCTTGCTCATGCATACAACGATGCACCATGGATGACCTACCTTGAATTGCCTTCCCTCTGTAGGACCGGAAAGGTGACTAGAGGGGGGTGAATAGGCGCTCAAACAATTTTTGCAACCCCTCAAGAAGCAGCAACAGAAATCAGAATCTCTGCTGAAAATAAACCGAAATCGGTACTACCGCCATTGTGAATGTGGTACTACCGTATTGCGGTACTACCGCTGTTCATTGAGCGGTATGACCGATAATCCTGGAGTTCTTGCCGACAACAGAGTTTCAAACCTAAAATCGACACAACTTTTGATTCAACCAACCAAAACGTACCAAACTTGAAACATAACCCCTAGAGGATATCTCTAACCTATTCCAATCATCTATTCAACAGATCCACGTCAAAGTTTTGACTTTTTTCAGATTTGATGAAGAACAATTCAAAAACAGGTCAAATACCCAAATCTGATCCTAGGCTTGCTCGTGGGCTATGGATGATCAAGATGACCTTAGATGGTCTCCCACAAGTCACAGCAAGCAAGATCAACAGAGGGATTCCAGGGAAAAGCAGTGGATCATCAAAACACCAAAACATCAAACAGAATGCAAGAACAGATAAAAGAATGAATAGAGCTCAACTCAGAAAACTTGCATGGATTGATTGAAGATGGAAGATTTGAGGTTTAAAGCCACTCCATTTTGGAGGACACAACTCAATACATGAGCTTACAAATCATCCATCCCTAAACCCTAGCTCTCCAAAACCCTAAAACCACACAAGGGCTTCTCTCGTGTTCTATTCTCCTATACAGCACACAGCACACAAGTGCTTATATAGTGGAGGTTAGATTCTAGGAATATTCCATTATGGCACTCATTAAACCCTAACACACAATGGGTTAACTCACGCACGCATCTCAAAGCGTCGTCTTCGTCTTTGATTGACTTAAACCGTTTCTCCAAGTGCCAACCCGCGCCGCGGTTTAGCCAACGAGTCACAAATGCGGTATTTGGTGAAGTGACCAAAATACCCCTTCTCGATTCTTCTCCATGAACCGAGTCCAATCCTGTCGAAGCAATCGCCTGCTCCGTCATGTGTAGGTTGATCAACGGCTCTCATCATATCGGCAAGTCTCTCCCGTCCGAATCCCATCAGAACCTCCAAGGCACTTGCACCGACCCCCACATCGCTTGATCCAACCAGCTGCATCGAACTGCCCATTCGATCAACCTTGTCCATTCTGCGCCATGCTTGAGTCACTTGACATCCATGATCGTTCTGGACCTCAGCTCTCCAAGCTTAGTCCTGATCCTCCTCGCCGTTGACCGTTGTTGACCTGCAAGCCACCTGCACAACAATAGACCAAGAAATCGTCTCCGGGAATAAGTTATTCACAACTTGACCCACATTAGCTGAAAACATGCAATATGCAACACTTATGCAATGGCAAACAAGGATATGACTTATCCCCAACTCAAACTTACAAGAGAATCAGCTTTTAGTCCACATGCGGTACTACCGCCAAATAAATCTCGGTACTACCGCTTCCAGCATTGCGGTCGTACCGCTTTCAAAAGATTCCCAAAAACTCCTAAAAACAAGCTCTCTGGAATTTCCATACCGCAAAAACCACGATCATACCGAATTGCGGTATTACCGCCAAGCAAGATGCGGTCATACCGCTCCACAAGAAAATCCAAGACTATTTTGCACTCGTTCTGGTTTTTTCATACCGCTTAACAGCAAACGGTCGTACCGTTATGCGGTAGTACCGCAGCTTTCAAGCCGGTACTACCGATACCAGAAAATTGCCACGCTCTCACAAAGACCTCCGGTAGCACCGCTCTACTTACACCGGTCGTTCCGCAATACGGTATTACCGCTGTTAACACACCGGTACTACCAATTATCCTGACACTTTGCTGAAACTTTCTGAGAAACAGGAATTCCAACAAACCTTCAACCAAATTGCCAATTGTTACATCACTTAGGATCATGAGCATATCCTCATGGTGTTCACACCCTCACATGTCGACTACCCCACCAAACCGTGTGACTTCTATCTCTTCTCGTCGTCACAGTTTTTTTGCTTCAACCTCCAACAGTAAGCCTAAATCTTGACCGATCCCTCTCAACTGTTATTCCTTCCGATGCAATACTTTACCATACAGTTATATTCTATTTCTCTCTAATTATTGCTTAATGCTAACCATTGCAACATCAACGCACATACACATGCAATTGTTGCCGATCCCAGCTGGGACACATGTCACGCTCTCTCCAGTGACCTCGTGCATATTCCCTACGACCGCGACATCTCTACTCTAAGCTTTCTGCTCCTCTGCCTCTGTACGCCCGTGTTTCTATTCATATAGACGCATGCATGATGTTATACATGCTCGACGTCATCTTCTATCGTGTGAGTCACTCCTCTTTTTCGACGTTAGCCAACTCAACGTTGTGGCTTCCTCATTAACCGTGACGACCTCCCATCTTCACTAAACTCGGCATGTATGCTTTAGTCGTTATCTAACGATATAGAGAATCTTTTCACCATTACCGGCGACAACGTGTCCCTCACCATTGATGACACGCTTATAGCTACCCGATGGCCTCATATCGTTCGTAGCTCGTCTTTAATGTAAAGATTCATCTCCTCTCTGCTAGGGCTTCCTCATCATCGGGTTTCTTTGTCCACTAACTTCTTCAATAACGCCGACGCTCATCACTTGTTATTGCGGCCATTGACTCCTTCAACATTGGACTTTCTCTTCAATGGCTCGCAAGCAGCAAAACATTGTCCTCATCCCCATCATCGCCGCCTCGACTCTTCACTTCCTTGTAGGTCATTGTCTTCTTCCAAGACAGATCGATGCCATTTCGCTCTTTCGTAATCTCCTCCGGCACTATTTGTGCTATCATCGTTATAACTTGCATTTCTAATCAAAATTTCAGTTATTTTTTTTATTTTTATTCCATAGGAAGCAACAATAGAAACACGTGACCTTGAAAACGAACGTGGTGACTTCTTTTGTGTCTCCCCCAACACCAATCGTGACATCATCGTTACAACTTTTTTTTATTCAGCATTTCAGTTGTTTTTATTAAAGTTCGTATACAAATCAAATTGCTAAATTTTAGCTATTTTGGGATTCTATTTTGGAATGTGTATGGAAATCAAATTGTAAATTTTCATTTATTTTTATTCCAAATTTTAGTTCTTTTTTCTTAGAATTTGTATCTAAATCCTATTGCAAATGTTTATTTAATTTTTATTCAATTACGCTTATTTATGGATTTTACTTTGGAATTAGTATTGAAATCAAATTGCCAATTTTATTTCATTTTTATTCAATTTTAGTTTTTTGTTGGATTTTGTATACAAATCTAATTGCCAATTATTGTTTAATTTTTATTCCAAATTATAATTATTGGAGTTAAATATCGAAATCAAATTGCTAATTCTATTATATTTTTATTCAATTTCAATTTTTTGTTGGATTTTGTATACAAATCTAATTTCGATTTTGTGTTTTTTATTCGAATTATAATTATTTAGGAATTTTACTTAGAAATTTATATGGAAATAAAATTGCTAATTTTATTTGATATTTATTCTGAATTTTAGTTTTATTGTACTTGATATGGACTATTTTACTTACAAATTCGTATGGAAATCAAATTATTTATTTTATTTGTTTATTCTGAATTTCAGTTTTATTGTACTTGACATGAACTCTTTCTTTTAATCTAGATCCGTCGATGGTTTAATATTGATCTTACAAATGAATACTTGGGACTCTTCCTGAGTTAAACCATGCAGAAAAAGACACAGTGATTTTATATAGGTTCAGGTCTTTTCCTGAGATAATAATAACCCTACTCCTGTGTTGCTGTATTGACTATGCTTTGCAATAGGGAAGAAATCACTAGAATTAGGGTTTAATGACTTATGTATGTTGATCTTGTCTCTTGTTCGTTGTCCCTGCCCTCTGTTCACCGGCTTTACTCTTTATATAGCGCGTGAAGGGATGACAGTTGTCCCGTATCAAGATGCGTCTCACTGTTTTATGAAATACGCACGTTCAGTGGCGGTTATTGTCAGAGACTAATCCTCCCTCGTCGCCTTGCGGTTATGTCAGAGATAGAGGCTTAATACATATAGTTATCCTGCAAAATAACATCACATATTAACTACTGTGTGTATTAAACACAACACATAAGTGTTCCTAGTCGATTGAGTCCACATGTATGTAGGCTTTGTTGACTATAGGGTGCTCGTAGTTGACCATGAAGTGATCGTAGAAAATCTTACGATCACTAGGCAGTCGTAGAAATACTTACGACTATATAGGGTGGTCGTAAGATAGTTTACGACCACTCGGCTAAGCTTCTCCCTTATTAATGATAAGGGATATCCTTACAAATAACATCAAGATATTGCTATCTATAATAACAATTATAGATAAATATTTTAATTAATTGGGGATTATTAGATCCTCGTCAAGGCCGTTATAATCAGGACCCATCACGATCGATGGTGTAGATCTTTATCTTTTTTTTCACGGATTAATATGTGAATTTCTAGCTCTTGAGAACGGATATGGTGACATCTTTTGAATCTGCTTTAGATAGATTATGGTTCGCCAACGGGCACATTCTGTATATAAATAGCGCAAATGCTACCTTTGTAACAACCCAACATTGTGTCCAGAACTATTACTCAATTGATCGTCGTTGCTTGCGCAGAGGATCCGGATACCATTAGGTGGCCAAATCTTGGACAGCTTTGTGTACCAATTCCAATCCTCATGATGTTAAAGACCAGAACAAATGCATGCAGAGAGTGCTGTCTAGGTAAGGCTTAACCAACACATGCAAATCAATTGGAGATATGGAGCTTCCCTTTCGATTGGATCAATAGAAGAGGATTATAATCTATATATGGACAGGCACACGTGGAGGCTGCCATTGGTCCAATCCTTTTGCTGCTGCACGCTCTGGGTTGGATTTGTCTTTCTCCCATGGAAGCGAACGACGCATGGAGGATTCCTCGTTCTTACCTACCGTGTCGTGCTGCATGGTGAAAGGGGAAGCCCAGCTAACTGCTGCTGCTTGATGATTTGGTGCGATGAACTCTTGAATTATTAGTGTTTTTTTTTCTCTCTTTTGTGGATGATCTTTTATAACATAAAGTTTGAATGTTTGCATTTATTCTTGTCTTTAGGTGTGATTTGGAACTCCGAAATCCCCATTGATCGCTACCGAAAACAGTGGATTAGCAATTTCTCGTTCGGTTTCGGTTGGGCTTTCAGATAGGTGTAGTCGGACTAAGACTGGGATTAATACTGTTCCTACATCTTTGTGCAAAAGTTGTACTCATCCTAACCGAATTGTAAAGGATTCAAGTAGCATTCATTGCTCGGGCCAGCATGCATGTCAGTAACTCCTGAACTTTGGTTTGGTCTAACGGTTCTTGCATTGAAGGAGCAACGCTGCCAGTTTGTTGAGCCGCCAGGGCAACCGCATGCTGAGCGAGCTGAGCTGAAAATGGAGATGCATTGGAGGGAAGCTAGCTGCTCAGCTCAGACCAGACCAGCTATCTGATCTGATCTGAACTTGGTGGCTTTGGTGCACTGCTGATGATTTGTCGGTCGTCATTTTGGTCCTATTCCGGTTTGCGTCGATTTTGTGTGAATAGTAATAGTTGCATCGGTAATGGTGTGTCGTGCGCTTCTGTTGCAAGTGGGCACAGCCGCACAGGGCATTGCTGTCGAGAGAGACTCAAACGCCATCTCCGGCCCGATAAATGCATCGTGAGCAAGAGATTCGGAATTTGCGAAGATTCAGAAATGTTGCCATCAAATGCTGTGCAGATTCGCGCCTTGTGCCCGCTTCTGCTGCTGCTGCTGGAAGTTCGTCGCTGCTCAGTCCATTGGACCATCCGAATTTGTCAATTTGGTAGTTCTCTCTTGCCTCCTTGGCAAGTAGAAGAACATTCTCTCTCTCTCTGTCTCTCTCTCTCTCCCTGTCACACACACACACACACTTTTACTTTTACTCTTACCAGGAAGCGGTCTCTGATTACCGACCAGTAGTACCCAGTAGTTTTTTTAAAACTGCAGTACCCAGAGTGCTCCTTGGCAAGTTGGATTTGCAAATTTGCACCGTAATGCCATTTGCATCTTGTTCTTGGTTTGGAACTTTGGGTACAATGGTACTGCGGCTGGAATGGCAGAGCTAGATGCCATTTGCATCTTGTTCTTGGTTTGGAACTTTAGGTACAATGGTACTGGGGCTGGAATGGCAGAATTGGAAGCCCGCTATGGGTGAGGCTATGGGGATTGGAATCGATCGGAATTGCTTTAGTTTTTGCATCTCTGATCGAACTATGCGATGAAAGTGAAGCCCAATTTACAAAATGGGCCAACCCAGAGAAGCCCTCCAAATCCAATCTCCGTAGTGCCAGCATCAGCAAACAACGGTGTCAAACTCGTCTTCCTGGATCGGTCCCCGGCCATTGCTGTCATTGAACACTGCTCCGAGATGGCCTCTTCTGATCATCTGATATGGATGCAAGATTTTTTCTTTCTCACCCACCCCCCGGGACTAATTTGACATTTTCTTGGAATTTGGATTATGGAAAGAAAAAGAAAAAAATCACTGTCGGTTTCACGGTGTTGTGCTGTGTAATCGACAAATCAATGGTCTCACTCTCACATGCCGACCAGATTCAGTGAACAGTCAGGCACAGACAAGAGATGGAATATTCAAGCAAAAATTCTGCATCTAATATCTATTCATTTCTGCATACTAGTTTCCTTATAATTGAGCAACACAAATATTCACATCTAGTAGGGAATGTACAGGAGACAGGTGCAAGATGCTAGTACACATGCAGGTCACTGGGCCCTGACAAATATAAAGAAGGAATCTACATGGCAATCGTAGAACATTGCATCTATCTAATACTTTGATCGTGCATAGAAGGATTCTAAAAGTTTCTAACGCATCAAAACCCGTCATAGTAGCCACCAAATGATATGCTTGCCCTTGTGGATGCACCCCCCATGACTGACGACATGGCCTGGTTCAATCTGGAGGTCTGCTGCACAACCTGCTGAATTCTCTGCAGATCAAACAAGCACAATAAATCGTCAGAAACTGTGGGCCATTTGCCCCAGTTCTTTAGTGCTTTAGCCTAATCTATTCCAAGATTCCATTATGGAATCCAGTCAACAAATCAAAAAAATAAAACATATTTTTTAAAAAAATTGGACAGGGTGATGTAAAGTTGCCGACCTCACCCACTGGCATATTTTTGCACCCAAGTATAAGTAAAGTTTAAGTAAGTTAGTTGATAGAACATGTCCGTAGGAACAGTGCACATATTAGAATGATGAATTAAGCCAAAGAAAGAAAAGGAAAGGGCCACTAACCCCATCATCAGCACATATCTGGAACTGCATCTTCTGATTGTGCTGCTTGTTCTGCTGCTGCTGCCTGCCGCCAAGCTGGAAGATGCAGAAGGTGGCAGCTGCAACCCCAAATGAGCACAGTGCCCCAACACCATTCACTCTCAGTTTCCCCACACTGAAACCAATGCATTCCAATCCTCTCCTGCCTTTCTTGACACCTTCTTCCCCTTCACATAGATCAGGCGCAGCTTCAACCATCACCTCGTCCTCATAAACACCCTTTGCACCAGCAGGGCTCTTGATCATCTCTTCCTCCTCTTCTGCACCAGAGATCAGTATCTCAGTCACCTCAGGCATGAACTCCCCTCGCTTCAACTCGGCCTGCATGACACCGATGTCCTTGAATTCGATGGCAGGATCCTGCGCGCAGGCATCTTGTAATGGTGGCAGCAGAAGTGGTTTCTTGGCCTCTTCATCTAGGATGCAATCATAGGGAGAAGGGTGAGATGTAGAGGTGAAGTGGTCCATGTTGATCATGACCAACTTGGCGCCAAACAAGAGCTGATCCTTACCACCAACAGTGCCATGGACAGTGCTGCACTCCTCCATGAAGAAGGAGCTCTTGTGGTCAGGCAGGAGCTCCCACTCATCCAGGCTGATTGCATCCATGGAAGCCCCTCTGCTCATGGCAGGCAAACTAGTGCAAGAACAAGCTTGGATCTGGGAGCTATATAATTGCTCACTTGCTTGCAACTATGATACTTATGGAATGGTCAAGAATGGATGCTCCCCAAGAATCGATACAAGTGGTGGTTTGGAAGGATACTTTCTTTTTTTCTGGAGGGGAACAACTGAAGAAGCTACTGGGAACAACTTAGATGGCAAAGCAATTTAAGGAGTTTGTGTGTGTGTGTGTGTAGGCTTAGCCTTCCTGCTAAGAGACAAAGGTGAAAATGTTCTGTGGGCCCTACCAGTGGGGACTTCTTCCTTCCTTCCTACTCAATTATTTCCATGTTTCTGCAAGATTAGCAGACTGAAAAGATGAATTGTTCGGAGCAATCCATAATTAGAAAGTAATTATGTATGGAGATAGTACAAGTAACAGTGAACAGGAGATACAAATAATAGAGAACAGCTTTAGGGTATAGTGTCGGTGCAGAACTGTGGATTAGTCTCGAGTTGGCTGGAGCATTTAGCATAAAATATGTGGAAAGCCCTAACATTAAACCCTCCTACCGGTAAACCCCCAATAGTTCTAAAAATAATCGGACGCAGATGCACCAGCACTACGGTACTTACAGGGCGGACCTAAAGAAGGTTAGGCTTTTGTGTAGTAGTCTAGTGTTTGATCACTTTTCTCCGCTCAGCTTAACAAAGATGACTTGACAGCTCACTTGTGTCTCACTCTTTCTTTTTTGGGACCTACGTCCACCCCTGGTTATTTAGTAATCTTACTCGGACGGCATAACAAACTTTTATTAAATCTGTCTTGTCGATTGCTGTCAAGGATTAGGGTGCCACCTAATCCGAAAAGGCTTTTCGACGTCCATCCTTTTCAATCAGGTTATGCAGAATGTTTCCAGAATATTATATGCAAGTCAAATTCACAGAAACTGCTTAGTAAGAGTGACATAAATAATAGAGAGGGTCAAAGTTATTACACCGTAGATGATAAACAAAGGAGCTGACAAACGAAACCAACAGGAACTAACAAAGAAGGATAGAGGCACACACCAGTCAAACACGGCAGGCATAGGAGAATGAGACGCGTGTTAAGAAGCTTCTGCTGAAATTTAACTCTGAAAAGTTGAGATGCGATCCAAGATAGGGATGGGTAATCATGTAGGAGCAGAACCATGCACAGGCCAATGTAAACTGGGAGAAAACTTTAAACAGATCTTCAGAGTGAACAACCAAATTCATTTAAAAGAGAGAAACTTTCAAATTCGGCATTGTTTTGTTTCTTTCAAACAGCATGATGTGTATAACATATCAAGACATTTTTACAAATCGGAGCATGACTCAGCAGCGCAAGCTTCAGGCTGGTGCAGACAACGACGACAAAGTGAAGCCAAGTCCTAAGATGGAGGATTAACACTGTAAATTATCAACAGTACCAACAACAACAGAAAGACATCCTGAAAACTACTCAAATGTTCACCATCCATCACAAATTTACTGTAGTTAATTGACAGAAAGATTAGGCATTGCATCAGCAATGCAAAAGGTATTCCTAATATACAAGATGAGGTCCTCAAAATTTACATGCCTGAATGCACAGAAGGGCGAAGCATATCATACATAGCAGGATGGGGAAGCAAGATTAAATAATCTTAGATTATATGAGCAGCTATACTAACAAACATATCCAAAAAGGCTAGGCTTGCCTTGAGGACTGTTGACCCAGTGAAACAGAAGCAAATGAAGAAGCCCAAGCTCGAGCATTACTTGCCCCTTTCCTTAGGTCCCTTGTCTTATTGCTCAGTCTAAGCTTGCACCAAAGCTCTTAACATCAAGCACAATCAATACTCATTCCATGAGTTGGCTTGATTCCCTACGGATCCCTAAGTTCAAGTTCCGAACACGCACAACCAAGAAGGCTCTCAGACGGGATATGACAATGGGGATGAAGTCTGTTACGACCTTCAGAATTACAAAAAGCACTGCAAACAACACAAAGGTGTCAGATCCTGAAGAGCTGGAAGTCTGAATTTTGAACTAGTCTGCAGAGAATAGCTACGATGTGAAGTCGGCGATCCAAGTAACGTTTCAGCGACTTTGGTTAATTGGAAACGAAAGGCTAGGATCAGCCCTGGTGAAAGAAGTTAGATCGAGTGGCTGTGAATGTACTCAGGAAAATTACTGTGGCGTCACCTATTGTCGTTTTCACCTGAACTTTTATTTACTTTCACTTTCACTCAGCTGTAACTTACCTTGTATCTTGTTATATGACCAGCAACGATGGAATGAGAAGACAGAAAAGAACTCAGTATATTCCAGTATTTAGTTGATAGCTTCCTTAGAACTAGCGTGCACTTTCCCTTTTCTCACTTCCGCACCTTCCGATTCATAAGTTTTCTTATCTGAAATTCTGGATCTTGTCATTTGGTATCAGAGCATGTACACGATCCTTGGAGGAAATCTGGACGAACAAAGGTTGGGGCAATCGCAAGATTTGCTGCCGTAAAATCCCGGAGTTCAACCAGATTTGGATCTCGGTGGATTGGGTAAATGGTGGTAAGGACAAGATCTCACGGATCGATTGAAGAGGACGATCTGGAGATGGAGAATCGGGCTGAAATAGTGAAGATCCAGGAGAAGTTGAGTGAGTTAGATGCGCTAAAGTCAGATGTTGCTGAGATTAAAACTTTGCTATTCTCCAGGTTCGGACCAGCAACAGTACCTGACCCGGGTGCGGAAATTGTGGGTAACCGGAAGGAGTGTCCAACTCCAGCGGAGACAGGTATGGGTTCACAATCACAACCTAAGTGTGTAGATCTGACTGGCAACATAGTCTCTCAAACAGCCTCAGGATCGGTTCAAACTGGAAGAAACGTATTGTGGAACCAAGAGCAGCAAGGAAGAATCAGAACCTCAACTCCTTTTTTTTGTTGAACCGAATACAGTATTGCCTATTCCTCCTCCAGACCTTTCACCAGCAGTCAGAACAGCAACTCAAGCTGAGTTTGCAAACAGGCCAGGAGTGAATCAGAGGGGAGCGCAGGGGCTGATATTTATGAACCCAGTGGCTGCGTCGAGTTTCAACGCAGGAATGGGGGTAACACCAGTACCTCCATGGACAGGGCAGACAGCTATCCAACCTGCGGTGTCCCAGATGTATTACCACCCGACACTTAACTCAAATCAGAGTCAGGAGACTGTATGGAATCTGGGGGGTGTAGCAGGAAATATGGGTTGGAACACGAACAGCAATGGACACCAATATGCGGAAGCAGTGCTGAGAGGACCCAAACTAGAAATACCTTTATTCACCGGTGAAGAACCAATTAGTTGGTTGGAACAGTGTGAAAGTTTCTTCGAGATGACAGGGACTCCAAGAGAGCAGTGGGTAAACCTTGCAACCGGTCACTTTTCCGGAAGAGCAAATACATGGTTCAAGGGTATTGGCATTGTATGGCAAGTATTGAATTGGCAACAATTATGCTCTATGCTGGTAGATCAGTTCTCTGAAGTGAGTACACATGAGGCAGTGGAGAAGTTGCAAACTATGAAACAAATGGGTAGCGTCAGCAAGTATATCGACTATTATGAAAAGTGTGTGGAATTAGTAAGGAGAGATCACTCGTACCTACAAGAAGCATTTCTATTGAGTTGTTTTATTGGAGGATTGAAGGATGAGATCAAATATGGGGTGTGCATGCATCAACCAAAGGGGTTACTCGAAGCTTATTGGCTTGCCAAATTGGAGGAGAAATCAGTTCATGTGAAGAGAAGCAGTCAACCGGGTGCTAGTAATCGGAACAAAACGAATATCTCAAATGTCAAAATTGGTACTGCTAGAGGAATGACAGCTGAAGTGAGTGATAAGGGAAGACTTCCACTACAGGAGGGTAACAAAAAGACATGTTGGCACTGTAATGAACCATGGGTCCCGGGACATAACCTGAAATGTAAGGTTAAGAAAGCATTATACACCATATTGATGCAAGGAGAAGAGGAGGCGGTTGTAAACAATGAAGGCATGGAGTTGGCCAAAGAACCTGGGTTTGTAACAGCCCCGGGAAGTCCAGAAGAGACCAAAACGACTCAAGCTACAGAACAGCTCATGATGATTTCAAGCCATGCCTTGGAAGGGATTGCGGGACCGGCTACCTTTTCATTAAGAACTGTGATTGGGGGAAAGCAAGCTGTGATGTTAGTGGATAGTGGAAGTACTAGCTCATTTATGGATTATGAATTTGCAATTAAAAGCGGATGCAAGCTGCTGTACCAAACAGTTAAGAAAGTGACCGTGGCTGGTGGTGGGGAACTTTGCTCAGATGCTGTGACAGATCGGGTAACTTACACAGTACAGGGATGTGTATTTAATGCTTCATTCCATCTACTCAAAATCAAAAGCTTTGATATCATTCTCGGAGCTGATTGGATATATGAAAATAGCCCAATTGGACTGGACTTGAAAACAAGGGAGATGACCTTACATAGAGAAGGAAAAACTATGAAATTCAAGGATTATACTATTCCTGACAAGCACTGCTTAGTGGGTGCTACTAAGTTGGAAAAATTGATGAGGAAGGAAGTGCTAGGGTACATTGTACAACTTAATTATATTCAGGAAGTGGGGAATCCGGAATCCAAGGAATTGCCTAGCGAAATACAAGAGTTGCTACAGCAGTATGCTGGCATTTTTGAGAAACCCAAGAGTCTACCTCCAAAAAGGGATTGTGATCATTATATTACATTGAAGAGAGATGTAGAACCACCCAACATCAGACCCTATAGAACACCATACCATCAAAGAGAAGCTATGGAGAGAATTATTAAACAGCTACTAGAATCAAAGGAGATAAGAGCAAGTATGAGTCCATACTCCTCACCAGCAGTAATGGTAAGAAAAAAAGATGGATCTTGGAGGTTGTGTGTCGATTATAGGCAACTCAACTCTATGACGGTCAAGAACAAGTTTTCCATGCCAATTATCGAGGACCTTTTGGATGAATTACATGGGGCAACCATCTTCTCCAAGTTGAATCTCCGATCCGGTTATCATCAAATCAGGATGGTAGATGAGGACATTCCAAAGATGGCTTTTGGGACTTACTTAGGACACTATGAGTATACTATCATGCCGTTTGGGTTAACCAATGCCCCGGCTACTTTTCAGTCTCTCATGAACCATATCTTCAGTGATCAACTGAGGAAGTTTATTCTGGTATTCTTTGATGACATCTTGGTATATAGCAAGAATCTGAAGGACCATGTCAGCCACCTACAACAAGTCCTACAAATATTGCGGCAGAACCAGTTGTTTGCAAAAAGGACTAAATGCTGCTTTGCGATGGCTGAAATAGGATATTTGGGTCATATTATCGATCATCTGGAGTAGCGATAGATCCTAGCAAGATTGTGGATGTGGTGAATTGGCCTATTCCTAATAGTGTCACTAAGTTGAGAGGATTTCTTGGGCTGACTGGGTATTATAGAAGATTTGTGAAGGGTTATGGGAAAATTTGCAAACCACTCTTTGATATCTTGAAGAAAGATGCATTCATCTGGGGAGAACCACAGTTGATTGCTTTTGAAACATTAAAAAAGGCAATGACAACATGTCCGGTATTAGCGCTGCCAGATTTTTCAAAACCTTTTGTCTTAGAGACGGATGCTTGTGGCACTGGCTTGGGGGCGGTGTTGATGCAAGGGAATCGACCTATTGCTTATTATAGTAAGGCATTGGGGGTAAGAGCAGCAGCTCAATCAATATATGAAAAGGAGGCAATGGCCATTCTAGCAGCATTGAAGAAATGGAGACACTATTTGCTAGGGAATCAATTGGTGATCAAAACGGACCAAAAGAGTTTGAAATTTATCACAACACAGAGATTGGTAGAGGGAATACAACACAAACTACTTTTGAAGTTGTTGGAGTTTGACTATAAGGTTGAATATAAGAAGGGGAAAGAAAATAGGGCTGCTGACGCTCTCTCTAGGAAGGACACTAGTGAGCTGGGAAATGAAGACAGTTGTCATGCGATTGCTACGGTGATTCCCGAATGGGTGAATGATGTGAAGGAAAGCTATCTAAATGATCCTCAATTTGAGAAGGTGGTGACTAATGGTCAGATTGCAGCGAGTGATGACAGCAGCTATTCTTTTGATTCTGGACTATTGAGATACAAGGGCCGGCTGTATGTGGGCACTGGTAATGACTACAGACCGAAAATTTTGGGGTCCTTCCACTCCTCATCAATGGGAGGCCACTCCGGAATGAGAGCAACATACCATCGACTTAAAAGGTTGTTTTATTGGCCTAAGCTCAAACGAAGCGTGGAGAATTTTGTGATTGAATGTCCCACTTGTCAGCTCACAAAATCTGAACATATTCGCATTCCAGGGCTGTTGCATCCATTGGAAATACCCGACATGGCTTGGACTCATATAAGCATGGACTTCATCGAGGGGTTACCCAAATCAAGAGGCAAAGAAGTAATTCTTGTGGTGGTTGATAGATTCACTAAATATGCACATTTCTTGCCCTTGTCTCATCCTTACTCAGTTCAACAAGTGGTGCAAACATTTATGGACAATATATTTAAACTACATGGTATGCCCATCGCAATAGTGACTACCGTGATAGAATCTTTACCAGTAATCTATTTCAAGAGATCTTCAACAAGATGGGGGTTTCTTTAAGGTTGAGTAGTGCTTACCACCTGCAAACGGACGGTCAAACGGAGAGGGTAAACCAATGTTTGGAAGCATATTTGAGAAGCATGACATTTCAAGAGCCGAGAGAGTGGATGAACTGGATAACACTTGCGGAATGGTGGTATAACACCTCATACCATACTTCCCTGAAGATCACGCCATTCCAGGCTTTATATGGCTATCCTCCTCCCCAGGTTGGAAAACTCATTGTTCCCGGGAACCTCTCAGATGAAGCAAGAACCACAGTAGCACAGAAGGAGCAGATAACTGAACAGTTAAAGGCTAATCTTAGCAAAGCTCAAGAGCGAATGAAGTACTTTGCTGACCGATCCAGGTCAGAGAGGCAACTACAAGTGGGAGATATGGTTTACCTCAAAATGCAACCATATCGGCAATCGGCTTTTGGATTAAGGGGGTCATTAAAACTCAGATCAAAGTTTTATGGTCCATTCAAGGTTTTAAAGCAGATTGGTCCAGTGGCATATAAAATTCAACTTCCCGAGCATGCAGCGATACACCCCGTATTTCACGTGAGTCAGTTGAAGAAACATAAAGGATCACATGCAGTACCTATGCCGGGATTGCCGTTAGTTGGAGAGAATGGAAAAATTAAGACCGAGCATTGGGTCAGGCTTGAAAGGAAGAATCGTCCCTCGCCAAAGCGAAGGCGTGGCGCAATGGCTCATTCAATGGGTCAATCTGGGTCAGGAGGACGCTACCTGGGAAGATGCCGCGTTCATCCAAAAGATCTTTCCAGATTTTTCACCTTGAGGACAAGGTTGTAGTCAAGAAGGGAGGAATGTCAGATCCTGAAGAACTGGAAGTCTGAATTTTGAACTAGTCTGCAGAGAATAGCTACGATGTGAAGTCGGCGATCCAAGTAACGTTTCAGCGACTTTGGTTGATTGGAAACGAAAGGCTAGGATCAGCCCTGGTGAAAGAAGTTAGATCGAGTGGCTGTGAATGTACTCAGGAAAATTACTGTGACGTCACCTATTGTCGTTTTCACCTGAACTTTTATTTACTTTCACTTTCACTCAGCTGTAACTTACCTTGTATCTGGTTATATGACCAGCAACGATGGAATGAGAAGGCAGAAAAGAACTCAGTATATTCCAGTATTTAGTTGATAGCTTCCTTAGAACTAGCGTGCACTTTCCCTTTTCTCACTTCCACACCTTCCGATTCATAAGTTTTCTTATCTGAAATTCTGGATCTTGTCAAAAGGGCTCATATTTTGCCAATTTGCGCAGAGACCGGTCTCCTGGCATGACTGATCGCAAACTTCCAGTGCTCTCTTGCTGATCAACATCAAAATATGCCATTGGATCGAGGCCTGCAGCAGGGAAAATCGTCCTTCACAAAAATGCTTTGAAGTAATAAAAACAACCCAAAAATATAATCATCAATAGCTGTGATGTGCAGCATATCCCTGTTTAAAATTGATTGGACAACGGAATCCAATCCATATTATCATGGCAGGTTCTTATGAACATGCCCAATTGCCCATAAATAATTACAATTTGCTGCTCGTCTACATTCACAAGCATCAATCACTTGAAGGTTTCAAAGAGTAGAACAGTATAGTAAGATGCCAATCCTGGTGTATAGGGTCAAGAGTATCATGAGGCTCATAGTGCCATTCTGGGTGCATGCATATAATTCCCCACTAGGTAACCGTATAGTTTCCAATGTAAAGGAGCACTCAACCAATTCGAAGCAAATATATAAGTAAAAATAATCTGAACTTCCAATGAAGGGAATCCAAGGCTACATTCTTAATTCTGAGTTTTGCTGAAGTTTCGAACAGGGCATATTTGAAAGAAGCTGTGACCATTCAACAAACTATGTCTGCAAGTAACAGAAAAGAGTAATGATTGTACCTGTAGTTTCTTTGTAGAAATCCACCAGAGAGCTGAGATCTTTTGGGCCCCGGTACCGAACCATTGTAGTCTCATTGACCAGAAGAATGGCTGGGAAGCCACGGACACCATATCTTGAAAACAAACTACAGTAAGCAGAAGCAGTAGAATGAGCAGTAATCCACTGGTCAAACGACATGTTATTAAAAAATGGACAGGATGCCTCATTTCAAGGGACAGACACACAAAAAAAAAAGAGTTCAACATTCACATACCTAGGGATTGCGGAAGATTCTTCAACAGCAAAGTGATGCTTCAAATATTGGTCGAAATTTGCTCGAGAAAGGACACCATGCAGCATAGAAGAGAACGGAGTACGAAGCACCTCTACGACGAAGGTTCAACTCTTTATCAACAGCTTCTCCTCTCACCTTCAGTAGGAGGCACATATTTATAAGTTATCATATAGTCAAAAGAAACCAGAAGTTTGCAAGATTCACAATATTAACTATCAGCATTCTTAACAGTACCAGGGTTTTCACTTATCACTGCTAGACAATTAATGAAGACAGACTCTTCAGTTAAGCAAGTCAATAGTGACTGACATTAAAATTGGGAGGGGTTCTGCAGAAAAATAGCATGTTTAGCACGCATTGCACAATTTTATCACAGAAGTACTTATATCTATAATAATTTTAGGTTGGAAAAACATCATGACGCTATTTCCCACTTCAGTGCCAAAAGTACCCAAAATAAGTATGGAAGTATCATTTACCCAGTCTTCTTAAGGATCATGTCAAATTTTCCCTAGACTGATTGCTAACCAAATAAGTTTTTTTTCTTTTATATGTTGGATACAGATGAACAATTAAGATTCCCCAGCACCAAACAAATACACATAACACAGGAATATATTAGTAGTTGTTATTCATTGCATATGGACACTCTTCAAGACAATTTTTAACCCGTTGGTTGGTTTGCATAAAAGTATGTTGTGTTAGAGATATATGTCTAAGTGTGTTATTCCTCATTGTTATGAGGGGTTATGTGCATATTCACCACCTGTATCTTGTGTATATATACTGGCCCATTGGCCTCATATTGAATACAAGCAATATTCATAACATGGTATCAGAGCCAAAACTAGGGTTAGGGTTTCTCACGTGTCTGCCGCTCGCCGCCCCGTTGCCTCTGCTCCCTTGCTTCGTCTTCGTGGTCGCTTGTCGGCCTCTCCGCCCGATCCGCCGATCCGCCGCTCCATTGTCGGTCGCCTCGGCTTCTTCCTTGAGATCCGCGTCCGCGCTCGGCAAGACGCCGCCGCTCTAGCGCGATCTCCCTTCGCCCTCGGCTTCTGGTAATATAGCGTGATCTTCGTCGTCGTCGCCTCACTTTGAGATTAGCCTCACTTCGGCGCCGACGAAGCCGCTCGCCTATCGCTTTCGCCGCCTCGCCTCCCTTTCGCCCTTTTTTGCCGCCCGCTCGAAGCCGCCACGCTCGCGTCGCCGCCGCTTCGAGCGCCGCCGCGTCGCCGCCTCTTCGCCGGAAGCCTCTGCCGCCGCCCGCTTCAGGTTGGCGCCGGCCTCCCATCCTTGCTTGCCGCGAGTTTCCGTCGCCGCCGCCGATCTGTCGCCCCGCCGCCGCCGCCGCCACTAGGGTTCCAAGCATCGGTTTGGTTCTGGCCATCGGGTTGAAGGCAGGCCAGACTTGAGCGGGCCGGCCCGGAAGAAAAGAAAAGAAAAAAAAAACGTCGCTCTAACCGCCGCGTCGTCGCCGCCTGTTAGACTTCGTTACCTTGGTCGCCGCGCCGTCCAACGCCGCCTACCAATGGGTACTGTTTCTCTCCCTCGCTGCCCGGTGATCTTCGATGGTGTTAATTACACCGACCGTGTCTCGCATGCGCATCCACATGCGTGGTCTTCGTCTCTGGGGCATCCTCTCTGGCGATGTCACCGCTCGCTTGCCCTACTCCTCCGACGGAGTTTCGCTGTCGCGGCGCCCGACACGGTGACAAGGCTCTTCTTGAGGCCGCTCACGTTCTCGATGATGAGGTTGCCTCGCCTACCAAGAGGCTCGATTCCTACAGGATCGATGGCCGTCTATACTCGATGAATGCACGACGCGGCGCTTCGCCGCTGCTTCCTCATTGCCGATGTCGACCTCGGTTCTCTTACGAGGTTGTGGGACTCTCCTCGGCTTTCGGATGTGGACTCACCTTCGGCGGCTCTGAGCCCTCTGGTGATGCCTTGTACTGTCGTGGTCCGCCAGAGCACTCTCTTCAGCAGGTGATGCTATCATTGGCACTTTTACGCTCGAGCTCTGGCATCTGGCGTCAGTTGGACTCTCTCCGCGACCTTTGGTTGTCGCTCTTGTCCGTCTTTGCCTAGTATGCGTCTTGACTGAGTTTCAGCCGGGTCTCTGAGTTCCTTACCCGCCGTCGTCCGAGTTCGAGCGAGGCGTGCCCAGCTCCTTGCACGCCACCCTCGTGTCACTCTCTGGAGGCTCTTCAAGAGACTGTGCGGAGGAGACTCGCTGAGTGGTCTTGGCTTCTTGCCACTCCTCTGTGCTCACCGCCGTCCACTGCTACACCGCTCGCTCCACGCTTGACCTGCTTGCCTCCTCCACGGCCGCCACAAAGTGTGGTGGCCACCTCCATCTGGAGGTGGCCGTCCTCATCGCTCCTCTTTGCGACAAGGTCGGCCACATTGAGTCCTGTGCTATAAGAAGAAGCGGCATCTTTCACGCCGTTCTTCTACTAGCATCGACATCGGTGCTTCTACATTGACGTCTGCATCGACTCCTTGGCAGTTTCTCTCACCGGCGAGAGATAGCCGAGACTTGACGCCTTGCTTGCCGCTTGAGTTCTCCTCGGCGAGTTCTGCAGTTCGCCATCGACTCTTGAACCGAGAAACCACCTCTACACAACAGTACCTCCGTGGATTCTTGATTCGGAGCATCTTTTCACATGACTTCGATGCTTCCACTCGTCCTTCATTACACCTCTTGATTCTCTGTTAGTGTTCTCACTGCCGATGGTACCTCTCTTCTGTCTCGGTCGAGGACCTCTTAGCAACTCATCTTTTCATGTTTCTTACATTGCTCATGTTCCTCGCCTTACCATGCGACTTCTTTTGTTGGGCGGTCTTGATCTTGGTTGTCGGGTCATTCTCGACTCGACTCTTGTTGTGTTCAGGATCGTCACACGGAGCTCGGTTGGTTCGACCCTCGGCGCCTTGACTCACAGCGTCTCTGGGAGCTTGGTAGCTTCACCTTCCTTCCGCGCCACCGTCGCCGCCAGATCTCTCCGCTTCGCCACTCCGTCTCTGGCTCTTTCAGCGATGGTATCACCGTCTTGGCCATCTGTGTGGATCTCGTCTGTCGTCTTTAGTTCGTCGTGGTCTTCGGGTCTGCATCTCAGAGAGCGTGTCTTTAGATTGTCGGTACGTAAGTTAGGCAAACAGATTCAACATCCTTATCCTCATAGTGAGTCGAGATCTCGGCGTCCTTTTGATCTTGTTCATTCAAATGTTTGGGGTCCGCTCCTTCGTTTGAAAGGGGTCATCGATATTATATCATATTTATAGATGATTTCTCTCGCCACACTTGGATATATTTCATGTCTTCTCGTAGTGAGGTCTTGTCTATCTATAAACAATTTGCCACTATGGTTCGCATACGCTTCTCCACTCCTATTCGTGTCTTTCGTCTTGACTCTGTGGGCGAGTACCTCTCTCATTACTGCGCGCTTCCTTGTCGACGGGGCACTCTCGCTTCGCCTTCTCTTGTCCCGGTGCTCATGCTCGAAATGGTGTTCTTGGCGCAAGCATCGTCACCTCCTTGAGTCGGCTCGTGCGGCGATGATTGCCGCCTCTATTCCACCTCACTTTTGGGCCAAATTTGTTTCCATCGCCACCTATCTCGTCAACATCCAAATTTCTTCTTCGCTCTTCATAGCGCAATCCCTTTTGGCGTCTCGTGGTCTCCTTCGACTACTCGCCGCTTCGTCTGTTTGGTTGCGTTTGCTCGTTCTCCTCGCCCTCGAGAACGCACCAAACCGACCGCTTCGATCTGTTGAGTGTGTTTTTCGGGATCTGATCTGCGAGCACAAGGGCTATCGGTCTTAGGATCTGTTGGTCGACGGATGCGGATTTCTCGGGATGTGACTTTTGACGAGTCTCGTCCCTTCTATCCACGTCTGTCTCTCCTTCTTGCTTCCTCTGTGGAGTCTCTGTCTTTTGACCTTTCTAAATACACCTATATCTGTCTTGCCCTCGTCCATCCGTCCCACTGAGTCTCCACATATTCCTCCTGTGGCCTCTCCGCCGTTGTCGCCGCCTGCTTCGTCTCATGCGGCTCCTCAGGCTCCCCCCACTACACTCGTCTACACTCTTCAACCTCGTATTGAGGATCTTCCAGATGAGCCATCTTCTTCTGATGCTCCATCTTCCCCTGATGGGTCATCTTCTTCTCGCTTCGCTCTCCGCGATCGCCATCGATTCGCCCCCGCCGTTTGCCTTTCTTTGGCGCAGACTATTTGTGAGCTTTGTCTCCTACCGGGGATCTTTGTTACTCATCTGAGTGGCGAGATGCCATGGCCGAGGATTCTTGCCCTCGGCGTCTTGGTACTTAGGATCTTGTTCCTTTTCCATCTCACTCTCGTCTTATCATGTGTAAGTGGGTCTATAAGATTAAGACTCGCTCGATGGCTCTCTTGGCGCTATAAGGCGCGTCTTGTTGCTCGTGGCTTCGGTAGAGAGCATGGTCGTGACTACGACGAGACTTTTTGCTCCTGTGGCCCACATGACCACCGTCTGCGCTCTTCTTTCGGTGGCATCTGCTCGCTTGTCGGATGCATTCTCAACTTGATGTCAAGAATGCCTTTCTTAATGGCGAGTTGCGTGAGGAGGTCTACATGCATCCGCCACCGGGTATTCTGCTCTCGAGGGCATGGTCTGCCGCCTTCGTCCGCTCTCTCTATGGCCTTAAGCAAACCCTCGTGCTTGGTTTGGCGCTTCTCCTCTGTGGTCACTGCTGCTGGCTTTTCGGTGAGTGATCATGATCCTGCGCTCTTCGTCCACACTTCGCCTCGTGGTGGGACTCTTCTTCTTCGTATGTTGATGATATGATCATTCACGGAGATGATTCTCGAGTACATTGCCTTTGTCAAGGCTCGTCTTAGTGAGCGATTCCTTATGTGAGATCTTGGTCCTCTTCGTTACTTCCTTGGGATTGAGGTTACTTCCACTCCAGATGGTTTCTTTATGTCCCAAGAAAGTATATTCGGGATCTTCTTGATCGCGCATTGATCGGCAGTCTTGTTGAGACTCCTATGGAGCTCAATGTTCACCTCCGACCCTCTGATGGCGAGCCTCTTTCTGATCCGACTCGCTATCGTCATCTTGTTGGGAGTCTTGTCTATCTTGCTGTTACTTGTCCAGATATCACTTATCCTGTTCACATTCTGAGTCAGTTCGTTTCTGCTCCCACTCAGGTCCACTACAGCCACCTTCTTCGAGTTCTGCGATACCTTCGTGGAACTATCTCTCGCCGTCTCTTCTTTCCACGCTCTAGCTCGTTCTGACTTGAGCTTATTCGGATGCTACTTGGGCGGCGATCCTCGATCGCGGGTCTATCTCTGCTTCTTGTGTTTTTCTTGGTGGTTCTCTCATTGCACGGAAGACAAAAGCAGACTGCAGTGTCCCGTTCGAGTGCAGAGGCTGAGTTGCGAGCTATGGCTCTCTTGACGGCAGAGATTACTTGGTTACGGTGGTTACTTGAGGATTTTGGTGTTTCTATCACTATCTGAGCTCCTCTCTTGCCGACGGATATGTGCTATCAAGATTGCCGTGATCTGTGAAGCATGAGCTCACCAAGCATATTGGTGTTGATGCTTCCTTCATGCGGTCTTGTGTGTATGATCAGGTGATTGCTCTTCTCAGATAGCGGATTTCTTCACGAAGACCCAGACTCGAGCCCAGCATGACTTCTACCTCTCCAAACTCAATGTTGTTGATCCACCATGAGTTTGAGGGGGGGTGTTAGAGATATATGTCTAAGTGTGTTATTCCCTATTGTTATGAGGGGTTATGTGCATATTCACCACCTGTACCTTGTATATATATACTGGTCCATTAGCCTCATATTGAATACAAGCAATATTCATAACATGTTGAACCTGAAGTTCCATCGGGACACCAACAAGAGGTCCACAAGATGTCTTTCGCACATGTTGAAGAAGCACCAGCCTATTTTATTTCTTTATAAAATACCAACACTGCAGAATGTAACAAGTTACAACGCTTTTCAGCTACATATTTAGCATTTTGCAAGCTTTGGGAGTTGAGACCATCAAGAGTCAACCAGCCTACTGTCTGAGAAAGCATAATTTTGGGGGCTCTGGTTGATGAATTCCTAACTCTACTAATGCCATTATCTCAACAATCACTTCCTCCCACAACGAAATCCCCCAATTCTGAGCAGCTGCACTCTACCTACAGCGTGCAATTTGTGTCATTGCCACTATTATTGTTACTCTCTCTTCACATTTCATTTCTCTCCCAACAACTCGCTCCGTCTAAGCACAACGGACATGATTACTTTTTATTATAACTCCTCTGTAATCTGTATAAACTCATTGTATCCTCATCACTTGTCTCTTTGCTCAAACCATGGTTATTAAGGCGGTAAGGCGAGGCGAGGTGACCCACCCCCTCACTTCTTTTAAAGCGGTAAGGCGGTAAGACAGATCATATCACCAATTACGGAATTGACACATTTCCATTAAACTTAACCAAGATCAGTGACAAAGGCATCACTATACTGCTGGTGGACAGGAGCGTCTTGTAGTGCTAGTTCCACCACAAAATGATCTGCTCATCATTATAGACACTAACCTGCAGCCACATCAGCCAAACAGTAGCATCAGAATAACACCAGCCAAAAAAAACCAAGTCAATAGCTAACCAGTAACCACATAATGTAGTCCTAACGTTATTATGATTGAGAAAACTATTTCACGATAATTATAAGAATATCTGAAAGAAGGTGTGTGCATTTATGAGTAAAGAATAAAGAAAACAACAATAAATACCAATCGACAATTGCCTGTTGCGTGCTACCCTGTGCTTGGCTGCTGCACCAAGCTGGCAACTCGGCAAGCCCCCAGACCCCAACCGCAACCGGCCAACCCCTAATCTCAAATCCCCTGCAGCCCCCCTCCTGGCCTCCTCCTTCGGGTCCTCCCCCTCCCTGCCCCCGGCTCATCGCGCCACCGTCCCCGCTTCCCCCACGTGACCATGCATCGTTGCGCTGCTGCAGTGTTACTCCAGCTTCCCCACGTGGCCGCACCTCGTCGCATTCCACTGTCGCAAGGATTTATCCTCGCGACCTCGTCTCCTCACTCCCTAGGGCCGGCTCGCTCAAGTGCACTCCCAATCTCCCATCTTCGATCGATCCTCCTCTCGTTCCTTCCGCTGGTGGGGTGGATGTAGGCCTTAGTTGCCAGTTGGGCCCCGTGGACCAGTGGATTCGCCCTAGAGGGGGCACGCAGGCGTGGGTGGGCGAGCGCGGCAGCGTTGGAGAGCATGGTGGTGCGAGGAGAGGATGCGACTGCGAGGGTCGCGAGTGCGAAATCACAGGGGAGGCGAGAACGTGAGAGGGTGACCACGCAGCAGGGTTGACGAGTGAGGTGGTGCTGTGGAGAGGACGAGTGAGGTGGTGCTGTGGAGACAAACGAGTGCAAGGGCAGAGCACATCACCTATTTCGGCGGTGGAGACGAGGGCTCGAGAAGACATGGACATGGAGGGTGTAACGACCCCGAAACTAGGGATCGCTAGAATCTTTATAACTGTTCAGGATGTCGGGTAGATAGGCTTAACAACCAGTTTTTAAAGCGAGCACGGTTCTTCTTGCTCGTGAGATCTTCCCAAAACTCTTCGTTGATTGATTAAGCAAGGTAGAGTACAACCACGTATTTAACAAATTGCATAGAAAATGCTATTAACTATATCTTTGGGAATATCAAAGGAATGCCAATACGGTATATGTGGAATGCAATAGTTAACTTTAAAAGCTTTAACATAAATAAAGACAAGAAAAAAGCGATAATAAATATAGCCAGAAATTACCAATTAACATCTGTAAATTCTACTTATGCTTCGTATGTTGGCATCACCCATGAACACGCCTTCATTAACCTAAGCAGCGAGTTGCTAACTTTACCCACACGATATCACAAACTCACATTGCCACGCATCATGTTTGCGCTAACGGTCGGCCTTCTCACTTGCTTATCCTTTTTAGCCTCTACCCGGTAGATCTTAATCCATCTGACCCTCGGAGACCGCTGGTTCTAAGAACCAAATGAGTGTCCTTAGGGTACACCTGTCTCACCTTTGATCTTCAGAGGATGAAAGCAGTGTACTAAGCTAGGGAGTAATGACCACGCATGTGGTTGAGCGGAGCACAAGGTTCTTGTCCTTATATGATGGCCCAACACATTGTTACCCACCTCTTGATCTCACCGATGACGTATATTGTCGCCAACTTTCATATGATATTTAGAACGAGTTTTGTATGACTTAATGAATAATTGCTATTATTTTATGTGGACCAAGTTTGTCAAGGTGAATATGGCTTACAAGAATGGGTGGTTTAATATATGGGTTTAAGGATTTATATCTACTCAACATGGCATTCCAAAGTATTATTTCTTTGTTGAAATGGCTAAAATATTTTGATGAAGATAGCTGCCTCCTTGTTCAAATCCACGAACTGTCTTTGCTGTCTGGAGATTCCAACTACAACAAAAATATAAAAGGAAACAACTTAAAGAGGTTGGGATTGGTGGAGATCACATTACTATTCATATCTATTAATCGAATAAACAATAATAAATCACCATTTTAGGCTTAAGACCTGAATTTTGGGAATAAAACCTATTTTTACTTGTGCATGAACAAAGAATGGGTGAGAGCAGAGTCGTGGGGACGAGGTCACTGGAGGTTTCAGGAGAAAAGGCCGAGACCACGATAATTTTCTTGATGAGTCTCAGGCTCATCTTAGGGTTAGGATTTGGATTTGGGTAATTTTGGCCAAATTTTGAATTTGAATTTTGAAATTCGATTTTGAATTCAAACTAATTTTCAAACTTTGAAATTTTTGGTGTTTCAGAGGGTGAGCTCAAGTGGAAACTCCATGTCTTTTAGATTATGGAAACGATTGCAGAGATATCACTGGAGGTTTAAAGGAGAAAAGGCCGAGACCACGATAATTTTCTTGATGAGTCTCACGCTCATCTCGCTATGCAGAGGTAAACTCCGTCTTTTATTAGTAGAGATATAGTGACAACTACTTTACATGATGAAGATATGTCTTCTAAGAAAAAAATGAGAGAGAGATGCGAGAATGACACGGATGATATTTTTGTTTTGATGGAATGCTGCGGATGATATTGCACGCGTACTTATCAACCACGTAAACAGGGGAAAATGATTTACGGTGCGATGAAATGTAATGCAAAGCTGACCAAAGAGAAATGGGCCACATTTTCTGGCGTAAATTCAGCCCACAGTATAGGCCCGGTCCATGTTCCGAGGCCACCGCTGCAGCAGCGCGGCGAGCGATCCACCCTAACCTCCCCGCGCCGCGAAGGCGCAAATGGCGAGCCCCACCCCGACTTCACTCCGAGATGCAGGTCCTCCGGCGAAAACTTCTCGAAGCTTCCCGCCTCCTCCTCCCCTCCTCTCCACCTCCCGCCCACCACCGCCACGCCCATGCCGTCGCCACGCTCGCCGCCGCCCGGTGGGCCCCGCCCGCCGGCTCCCTCGCCGCCGCCCCGTGGGCCGCCACCCAGCGCCGCGGCGCGAAGATGCTCGGCTCCGAGGTAATCCCTCTTGATGCTCTCTCACGGTCTCACCACTCTCGCGTCTGCTCACTTGATCCCTGCTCTCCCAGGGTTTTAGATGGGGTTCTAAGCTAGATGCGAATATCTCTTGTGGCTATTGCTGTTTTGTTTTGTCGGGACGAATTTGTGGGAGAATTGGTTCGCGAACGGAGTAGTTCATCGCTAATTTGTTTAGTGGTTGGTAATAGACGTCTTAGCGATCGAATAGATGCTGTAAAATGCGCAAATTGTATGTGCTAGTTTGGCATCTCCATGCACGCTGTAAAGCAAATTCATTAGATCGGGGTCATGGATTCACCATGCCTACATATAGTGGCAGTACAGCTGGTGAAGGACTTGGGCGCGAGGATCCTATGGTATCTAGCAGAATTGACTGACCGTTTTAGGATTGGGTCGATCGGCTTGTCATGGATGTTACATTTTTTTTTAAAAAAAAACTCTCCTATTATCTGCCTTGTTATCGATGTTGCATTCTACAATTAGCATTTAGCAGCAAGGCTTCCAGCTTCCCCATGGTCCAAAAATGCATGCAAAAACAACTTGGGTGAACATTTTATAACATGGTGGTTATCCTTAGCCTGGTTCTCCAAATGTTTTTTCAATTCTGGATTCTGTTATCTTTGATGAAGTACATAACGATGCTTACATTAACTCGGGACTGTCTTCAACTCTTCATATGTTGTAGGTGAAACTTGGAAATGTAATACAGAGAAGAGGTGTGTGTTTACATCTCTTTTGTTTCATTTTTCCTTCAAGTATTGTGGATTATTACTTATCCATCCCTTTGGTCAACCTTAAAATGAAGGTCACATTTATCAGGTATGGTCAACTTCTATTTGTGTTATGCATTCATCGATAATTACTGTTTTGCATGAACTTTATGGTCTATGGTCACCTGTTTTTGTTACAATAACAAGCACTCTATCCATTCCTGATTTGCTTCTGTTTTGTTCAGGTGATAAAAGCACAGCATTCACATCAAGGAAGAGGAGGAGCCACAATACAGGTCATTTATTTTGTGTCACTCTTTTAATCTGCCGCAGCACATGACACCGCATATTTCCTTGTATGTATGGCATCAGACTAAATCAATGTCACATTAGACTATTAGAGCACTTTTTTTAGCAACAGAACAAGGAAAAGATAACTTAGCAACAAAAGGTGGATGGGAAATAACAGGGATAGTAAGATAAACTGCTAGTGCTCAAGAAATATAGATGAATATTGTAACACCCCGCCCTTTAGTACCACATTGTCAGTTTACATTGAGTTCCACTAGCATATAATGCCTGTTGACCCAAATCATAGTACTTCTGGGTTAACCCTTTTGGGCAAAGCGAGGATGAAAAGCCAAGTGAGGTGCTACGCATGCGTGCCCACCCCGTGGGTGTGCTGGGCTATTAGTGAATTTTGGGCCGCGGGGTGTTACAAATATGGTCCAAGTGGCATCTGGTTGACCCCTAATATTCACCGGCACCCCATCAGCGAGGCTGCAGGCTCATGGGCACATAGTTTTTGTTAACCTACTTATGTGCTTGACTTAATTTGGAGCTTAAAGACGTGTTGTTTTTATTCGTCTAATTTTATTGCCAATCTGAATTTTATTCGCGACTCTTGAGTGTCACAGGTGGAACTGAGGGATGTTGACACTGGAAACAAAATAACAGAAAGATTTCGTACCGATGAAGCTCTTGAGAGTATGAACTTTGTTTTCTACTCCTTATAGAGAGGACATTTTTAGAACTAAGATATAGGCTTTTATGTTGTGGCCTAATTTTCCTTATACGATCATATATAGCATGTCCTTGAAATGTGCTCTTGTGCGATTTTACATGGCAGCTCTTTCTCTTCTTTTTTCTGCTTACAAATCTGGGCAATGTATTCTTCTGCTTACAATATTTTATTCTAAGATGTTTCATTAAATTCATGCATCAAGCAAGCAAGTTTTAGACAGTCACAACCTGTTAAACAAGATCAAACAAACTAAGTTGAGACGGTGACCATCTAGATTCTAGAATCAACTTAATCATGATGAGGATTCTAGAAACAGGTATGTATTAATCAGCCAGTTGGGACTCTTGGGACCAGCACCTCATATACCAGTCACAACCAAGAGCCTCTCCGAACTGATTTACATTGAATTATTGCTTTGTATGATTTATTTGCCATGATTTGGGCTATGTTTAACATTATATTTGCACATAAATACACCATACCAATAATATTTGAAGAAAAGGGAAGATAACTTGGCACCAAATCTAACTGGGTTTTGCCAGGGGTTGGTCAAAATAATCTGGTTTCCAAAGGCTCTTGGCTGAGTTGTGAGCTACACAACTTCTTTGCAACAGAGCCTTGGCTGGTAGCCTGGTATTGGACTTACCATTACTTGTAGTTGGGCAGGAAGCAGCACTGGCTGCCCAACAGTATGCAGTCTAATGGCAGTTTCATAAAGAACAGCCATGATAACACTAGTTTGGTTTGGTTGTTTAGAATTTAAATTTATAATAATGTTCATAATGGTAGTCTAATCATTGCATACCTTTTTTTCAATACATTCAGGAGTTTTTGTTGAGGAGAAGTCATTCACATATCTGTATCAGGAAGGAAACACTGTGATGCTTATGGAGTATGTTTATTCCCCTGTTTTCTTGTCATTTAACCATTCACATGATGTGCTGTGATACTGTCCATATTTATTTATATTAATTTAATCATGATTTCATCTGGAATCTTTTTTACCAGGCCTGACACGTTTGAGCAACTTGAGGTTTCAAAGGAACTGTTTGGCAAAGCTGCTGCATATCTGCAAGGTTCAACTAAATATTAATTACAACAAGAAGGAACATCAATTGTTATCAATACTAAATTCTAGAAATGCTTACCTTTTGTACAGTGGGATACTTAGTTGTCTTCTGTTTCTCCCTCCCTCATACATGCAGTTTGCGCTACTACAGTAGTTACCTTTCATAACATCACAACTGACTGAAATTTCAATTCAGATTAATATAATAAGTGAAACACATGAATTTTGCCTGAAGATTGATAGTTACAACTTACAACTTACAAATGATAGTGATCTGTATAGTTGTCTTGTATTATCGCACTTAACCACATCCAGCATCTGTGCATTCTTCATAGTTTGTAGCCACAATAAAGATGTCAGTGCCTAAGCGGCTCACCAACTTTTGAATTGGCAGTGTCCTTGTTTTTTCCCCTTCTTTTGCTCATTTTTGGAATTGTGATTTATAATGCATTTGTTCATGTCATGTCATCCTACTGATTTTTTCATTTATAACAGATGAAATGAAGGTGACTCTACAATACTTTGATGGCCGGCCGATGTCTGCTTCGGTGCCTCCTCGTGTGACTTGCACTGTTGTTGAAGCACAGCCTCATACAAAAGGGCTAACTGCTCAACCTCAGTGAGTTTTATATTATTATTTCATCATTTCATTATCCTTATTTTTGTAATCTTTTTTTATGATGTCGTGAATTTTTGGGTTATTCGTTGCTTCTCCTACTTTTTATGGGTTTGATATTAGTAGGTCAAGTGGATATCCTGGGTGGTGGTTTATTATTTGCGGCTCAAAATAAGCATTCTTGTCAAATGTTCAGCAATAAGGTTATTGTAATATAGCAATATGGTTCCATGCTATTAGTGCATATGTTACTTGGAGCAAGTATTGATGGTGATCTAACCATTTAATGTGAGCTTTCTAGTCGGCGGTGCAGAAACCAAATGAAATTGTATCTTCTCTGATGCTTGTGACCTGCAATACTATGTAATTGTATCTATGCACTATTCACAAGCACAACACAGATTTTACTATAATCAACTCATAATCTTTTATCATCATCTGCTTGAGGCTCAGTGTTATCGCGGTAACTAAGCTTGTGTTTGTACTAAATGCAGATATAAAAGGGTCTTGCTGGATAATGGTCTTACAGTGCTGGTAAGTTGATGGGCACCATTTCGTAGAGTTTATTTACCTAGCCTTGTAATGAATGCTTGAAGTACATCTACAAATGGTTGTCATATGCACTGTCACTCTGATATCCTTCTCTTTGTGGAATTGTCAATTGTGTGTGGAAAAGCTTTCTTTGCAGTAGACATGTTTTTGTTTTGTAATGTCTTATATGGTATAATTTATATTACAAGTAGATCCACAAGATCCAAGGACCACAAGCCCTAACCAAAATTAATTGAAACTAAAACAATTAGACAAGCTGGGGACTGATTTACTTGAAATGTTTTTTCTTTGTAATTGTCTTTCTTGTAAATTACTTAGTTAGCAGTCATAAAATCATTTCTGTACAGAACTGATTTGGAGTTACTGAATAAGCACTATTTCGCTCTATATATGATGTACTTGAAAGTTGAGATACATAACTTTTATATTAATTTGCCATGGCCCACCCCCTTTTGCCTTTCTTTTGGTGACTAGAATTTTAGCCACTGTGTACATGCTTCATTTCTCCTCTTTAATTCAATTGTTTTATCAATACAACAACTTGTTTTTACCTTCAAATAAGTTCCTTCTGTTTTGGAACTTTTCTGATTACACATCCTAATGATGATTATTGAAAATTAGAAATAATGAACTTTGATGCAGTCCTGCCTTCAAACATTTCTTACTTCAGTTACCCTTTTGCCATCATCTTAGGCACCACCCTTTATTGAAGCGGGTGAGAACATTGTTGTCAGTACTGTGGATGATTCATATATGACGAGGCAAGTTATGGGAAAGCTCAATTACTCAAAACTATATAGTTTCATAAATGAACTGTAGCAATTCTGCATTTCAGGGCCTAGGGCTGTATCTTGTGCATGACGTTTTGTGCTCCGAATTGGGACTCGACTTGCACTTGCCTTCTTGGATAAGCTGCTTCAGGCAGAAAAAAAGGCGCCCAGCTTTATCAAGAATTCAGAATTCAACCACACATTTTGTACTTTTAGATGTTTCTAACTTGCTTGTCGTTTTGAATTTTATCATAACACAATCCCATGGTAATCCATGAAAAATTTGTGGAAACACTGATAAAGGAGCTCTATCGTGGTGTACACGGTGAGAGTATACGTATTGCCCTTCAATGAGCTGCTGTTTTGTGAAATAATAATGGGATTCGGTCAATGTCTAGATTTCCATGCAGATCAATATGAAGTTTGATTTTTGTTCCTTGTATGGTTTCCATATTTTCTAGAAGAATGCCAGCTTATAGTTTCACGGTAAGAACGAAACTTCGTTCGTTTGGCGATAGTACGCACTACGTGATGAGAAATTCTTAGTTTTCCTTTTGTACCCGCCCTATCGTTCAGTGTGCAGTACACTACTTGATGCGAAAATCGGAAGCCAATGTTGAAGAAGAGATTGAAGAAGAGCTAGTTGCTTTATATACAGCTGCTATCATGGGAAATCAGAGAATGAAGTCGGAGAGGAAGGAGCAGAGTTTGGGGAGGAAGAGAACCGAGGCGATGCCTTCTGTAACTTCTTGACCCCTTTTTCTATCGCTAACACAGGAGTATTTGTACTGCTTGATCCCCTTGGCTGTGAGTAGTGACTTGGGCTCAGCCCATTTCCTTTACTAGTGACTAGGCGGCCCAAATGATAAGAAGAGGTATTGTGGCTATAACTGTTACGGTTGCTGTAATGGGGCTGAAACCTTATGCTCATTTAGGGAAAGATCATCTATGGGATCTTGAGGATTTTTCAATTTACAGTATTCTCTCAAATGCTTTAGGAGTTCAGTTATTACACTTTCTCATATTAGTACAGCAGAAGCGTGGTGGTGGGGATTGTATTGTCTGCGGGTCATTGCTTATTCGGGATCATTGCTTGAAAGAAATACTGGTGGGAGATGATTGGAGAAATGTGTTACAATCAGTGGAGCATGAATCCATAGAACATGCCTGGTTGCAATGCGGGGATCATGGAGAATTCAGGAGCTTTTGTTGGGAATGGTTGAAAGTTCATTCACACACTCAGTGCTTCCAGGAGGTGGTGCTCTATACTCTGAAAATCTGGAGGTGTAGGAGGGGTTTGCATAGGCATGGGAGAAGAGAAGATGCTTGGCCATCTATGCATTGTGGGATTGGAGTAGTGGTATTCAAGATGGAACTTTCATGGCAGGGATTACATCATCGTGTGGGATCACTAAAGGCAAAGTGGAGCAGGTTCATGGGAGTTGTTTTGAGTCCCATTGACACATTTCATAACACTGAACAAGGCTCTATGGCTTCGCTGGAGCCAAGAGTTGAGGTTGAACAGAAGTTTGTTCTCGCTGATAACCCTGAAGAGCAGCCCGTTCCCAGTAAGGATGAGAAAGCAGTTACACCCACCATTTCACTTGATTCAAATTCTATCAATCTACCAAGTGAAGGGCAATCCCGAGCTGGCACATCCAACATAGGCGGAGAACATAATGCTGCATATCCACAAAATCTGTATGCTTCTCAGGCACAACCGTTCTATTACCAAGGTCCAGGGTATGAGAACCCTTCAAATGAATGGGATGCATATCCTCCTTTTGTGAGTGTTGAAGGATTGGAAGTGGGTCCAGCGGTTGTATACAAGGAGGACCCTTCATTTATGTTCCATGGTGGCTATGGCTATGACCCTTATGCCCATTATTCTCCTATTACAATGCCTGTACTGACTGCTGTTAGTGGAGATGGTCAGCTCTACTACCCTCAGCAGTTCTCCTTCTCGGCTCCTTACTACCAGCAATCAGTACCACCTGGCATGCCATATTTAAGCTCTCCTACTCCAATATCACAAGGTGAGACAATGATGCCGATTGACCCGACACAAGGAGCTCTTATCGCTGACACTCTGAGTCCAAATAGCTTCCTTTTGGGCCAAGACCTATTAGTCATATTGGTGAAATCAGGTCCTCAGTATTACTGCAAACCAAGGAGTTGCAACTACCATGGGATCTAGGTGACTACGGGTTTTTCTTCAGCGGTTATACTTCATCGGCTTGGGGACAAGCCGAAACTGAAGGGGGGAGGAATGTCATGATCTCACATTTGGGCCGCCTAGTCACTAGTAAAGGAAATGGGCTGAGCCAAGTCACTACTCACAGCCAAGGGGATCAAGCAGTACAAATACTCCTGTGTTAGCGATAGAAAAAGAGGTCAAGAAGTTACAGAAGGCATCGCCTCGGTTCTCTTCCTCCCCAAACTCTGCTCCTTCCTCTCCGACTTCATTCTCTGATTTCCCAGCCCAAAGTGCTTCTCCTACCCCAACCTGATTGCTCCTCCCAGACCTTGCTTCCTATTATCTCCAATTTGTATCTTCAAATACTTATACCCTGTGTTTGGATTGGCAAACTATCTCTTGTATTGGTGTTGATTTGTGTAATCAAGTGGGATCGTAACAATATGGTATCAGAGCCGTCGGTCCCAGAGGTGTATCAATATCAAATAATTTGCTGTGCTTCCTATACATTTCTAAGCTGTATAAGTTACTAGGTACAAATTCCTAGCGACAAAAAAAAACACGGGATTTCCTGTACGCATCACTTGTAAGCATGGACGTAATCCTGGAAATAGAAGTTCTTGTCGATGAAATTCGCGAGCCAGCGTGACGCGGCGAAGCACAAGACGGCTGCAGACACAACGGCGGCTCTCTGGGCAACCGACGTGACCAACGCCCCCTTGGCGACGGCGAGGAACCCGACGACGGCGACCGACGCGACCTGCAGGGCGACCTCGAGCGCCTTCATGGCTTTCAGCGCCGCGCTGCAGCTCGTGCACTGTGCGACGTGCGACCAGTACCTGTTGATGGCATCAGGAACAATTGAGCGTCACAGAATTAACGGTGCACTGAATCCTCTGGCGTTCGAAGTTTCAGGTTGCCGTGAAGAAGAATGTTTGCTTATTTTTTACCTTTCCAGGAGCTTATCCTTGGTAGGAGTTGGTGGCAGCTGATCAACTGTAGGTTTAGCCCAGCCAACCTGACACTTGCAGTACTTTCTGAACCAGTTTCTGAAGGCGATGACCATGCTATCCGATGATGTGGGCACATAGCAAGCTTTCTGCCAGTTATGAAGGCCGGCTGCAGCAAAATTGCGCTCCTGGAATGAAGAAAACACATGGCCTGAATCAGAATCAGAATCAGAATTACCAAGCTTGAGCTGAAAAATGTTACCTCGATATGGAGAAGGTAGACATCTGAATCCAAGATGGCATTCTGGCCGATGTGGTAGTACCAGCGTGGTATGATCTTGTCGAGCCAGACGCCGACGTTCCGCGGGAACGCCCAGATCACCCTGCTCCTTCCCGGAGCAACCGGAACGCACATGAACACGAGCATAATCCGAGGCTTCTTCTTCTGCGCAAACCAAACCAGGCAGGGAACTTAACAATGCCAAGAATTCCTACCAGTTGCACTTCCATTAACAAATCAAGGGAGAGGGGATTGGTTGATTCATACCTCTGCGTCTCCGGTAGTCGGCGAGCCATAGAACGTGCACGGCGCGGCGAACTTGAAGTAGCCCCTCTCCTGCGCCGACAGGAACCCGTCGATGCTCGACTCCTCTATCTTCATCTTGATCGGGCCGCCGCCTTCTCGGTCGAACTCAACTGTGAAGAAGAGATGAACATGCCCAACAACGTAAGCTCAATGCACTGGAGTGACGAAAGAACAAGTTTTGCAGTAGAAATCAAAAGATAAGTGATCATGTCAGAGGAGGGACATATCTTCCGGGGTCTTCTTTCTTGCGGATCCCGCGCATCAACCCCTTGTGCGCGTACGGGACATGTGCAGGGTCCATGAGGTTCTCTACCAAAACATCGTACCTGCAATGCCATGGTACAGTGCTACGACCTATGAATGAATTGTGAATGTGCATTGCAGATAGATCAATGGAAGCTTCAAGATTCAGGAAATGGCTGAGCCTTTACCCGTAGTTGAGGTCCCTGATGCCGTACACGGTGACGAAGGAGGGGTCGTCGATCTCCGGGATGTAGGGCGGCCGCTTCCTCTGCAGCACGTCCTTGTGCTCGGGATCGCTCCTCGGGTAGAACCACAGGATGTTGTTCTGTACCACGCTGGGGTACGACGCCACGCACGCCTTGCTGTTATTGTGCACCTGCAAATGTTGCAAGGATTAATTAGTCGAGAGAAAGGTTTCGATTAGCTTGGCCATAGCGGCAAGTGGAAGATAGGAATGGAGGAGGAAGAAGAAGAGTGGTTGTGAAACGTGATGGATGGGCGTACTGGGGGGCCGAGGGCGGGGGCCTGGGGGATGAACTGGCAGGCGCCGCGGCCGTCGAAGCACCAGCCGTGGTAGACACACTGGAGGCGGCCCTTGTCGTCGATGCGGCCCTCGGAGAGTGGCGCGAGGCGGTGCGAGCATGCGTCGTCGAACACGCGCCACTCGCCGCCGCCGGCGACGGTGCGGTCGAACCAGGCGACGATGCGGAGCCCCAGCACCGTCTTGCCGTGCGGAGCGCGCGGGTCAAGGTCGCACACGGGGGCCACCGGGTACCACTGGTCCATCCAGTCGAACCGCTCCTCCTCGTTCGACGGGGACGGGGACGGGGACGGGGACGGCGGATCCTCCGTCCTCGGCGTCTTGTCCGCCACGGCCGAGACCGACGACAGCCGCCGGGCGGCGCGGCCCCACCGCCCCTGCGGCACGAGGCGGGCGGCGGCTGGCCCGGTGTTTAGCGGCGCGGTGGTGGGGAGGGCAATCGAAGGGCGGGCGCGGGGGAGGCGGAGGAGGGAGAGGGGATCCATGTCGCCGGCGGCGACGGTGGAAGCAGGCGGCGCGGGGAAAGGAAGGCTCGAGAAGTGGGAGAAGAGCTTGTGGTCGTGGACGTGGAGTGGCGGGAGTTGGTCGCGCGGGGTTGCGGTTGGCTGGTAGAACTTATCGGCAGTACCGGACACGTGGACTGCTCGTGAGCAAGGCAAAGTTTTTTCTTTTTGGGACCAAAAAAAAAACACCACACGGCAGTAGATGTGAACAGTAAAAAAATGACAAAATGATGCGACGATGGAGGCAAGTGGCCGGCGTAGAAACAGGAGGTGAGTGACGGTGATGAGGCGACGGCCGACGGCGCCGGTAGCGCAGTAAGTCAGCCGAGGACAAACACAAGCAAGCGCTAGCTGATCCTGATATAACGATGAATGCTTGATCGAGATGCATCATTCATTCGCTTCTTTTGCGTGTAAAAACTGTTTAATCCTGCGACTTGCAAGCTGCAGCTGTGATCCTAGGAACTTTTTTTTTAATTAATTAACCTTTTTTAAAATTTTATTTTAAAGTTAACCCTGGCGCACTTTATTTTCAAATCTGTCCCTTTTGGTCACGCCACCACCCATGGCGTGACAAAATAACGCTGTCACGTCACAGGATAAATCCGCAAAATAGCACTTTTGGTTACGCCACTGGTCGTAGCGTGACCAAACAACACTGCCACTCCACCACCTATGGCGTGACAAGAGCATGCTCCAGCGTGACAGTATCGCTTTGTCACGCTATAAGTGATGGCGTGATCAAAGAGATCAGATTTGGAAATAAAGTGCGTCGAGGGTTAACTTTAAAATAAATTTTTTAAAAAGGTTATTTAATAAAAAAAATCCTGATCCTAGCTGATGCACATTAGCATTTTCTACGGGCATTGCAGCTGTAGCAAACCAAAACACCGCAGAGACCAGGCGCTACAGTACCATCTGTATGCAACTGCAGGGAACTTGAATCATTCCACATCGCCCAAACCAGGGGTTACATAAAAGGTAGCTGGATTTCAAGTTTTTGACTCATTTGACATCTTTTTAGACGATTTAGCAAATATATCATACGCGTGTCCACAATAACAAAAATAGCACCGCAGTAGGTTAGATATGTCCCTACCGCCCTCCCTGGCCGCGGCAGGGATCGTAGCCGCTCTAGGTTAAATGGGGTACCTGCAGCGGACCGGGTCCGTAGCAGGAGGTTGGCCTGGGCACCTACAAGCTACAACGGACTGGGTTTGCAGCAAGCAGCACGGTAGAAGGTCGGATCGGGCGCATGAGGTGTTGGTGATATACCCTAGAGGCAATCATATCTATGTTTATGAATTATAGAATAAATATTATTATATTCTTTGGATGAATTATCTTTATAAATATTAACAAGTATGTGACTTGTTGGTGTAGCTCTTTAAGTTATATGATGTCATTTTAAATGTATCTCTGGCCGGATGTCACTAGTCCAGTACATGACACTAGTGACTCATCGACCAACATATGTATTAATTGATGACCATATTGCACCGATCATGGATACGAGAATATCAAATCAATAATGTGAGCACATGTTAGAGAACATGGTGTTGGATTGACCCATCTTGAGACACTATTGAGATTGTTATGATTTTGTGTGTCATCAGTTGGTCTCAAGCGATGATGATATATAATCCTTATTGATGAGGACATCCCTACCACTCCCATGTCGTCTACCTTTTCAAATTCTCCACGTGTTCAAGAAGCACTGAAAGGTCCAGTGACTAGAGCACGAGCCAAGCTTTTAAATAAGGGGCAATTAGCTCAGTGACATCGCGTTAGAGCGTAATCGGAGGAATGACACTCCGTTCGTCTCGGGCTGGAAAATAACATCGCGAAAATCGCAAAATTAGACGAATGACATCCTGGCTTTTTCCAGAATTTTTTAAATATAGAAACTTAGCTCAAAAATTTATCAATTGTTTTGTGGAGTCTCCCGACATAGTTTAATTGCTTGTGTATTTTTTTCAAAACTTTATACGTTATGATTTTGTCTCTAAAATTCATTTAAGTATATTGTTTGTAGGAATTTCCTAATATAGAAAATGAGGTCCAAATATTATGATTTTTGTTTTTTAGGCTCCTTAAATAGTGGGCTTGATTGTGTAATTTGTTTGGAATCTTACAAAATTATGTAATGCAATTTCATAATGTTCACTTTGTGAGGAGTCTAATATTTCATAATGTAAGGACATTATGAAATTGTATTAATTAATTTTGTAAAAATTCTAAAAAATTATACAATTAAGTACACTATATAAGGAGCCCTGAAAAACAAAATTCGTAGTATTTAGACCTAATTTTCTATATTAGAAAATTCCTACAAATAGTATACTTAAATGAATTTTAGAGACAAAATCAGAATGTATAAAGTTAAAAAAAATACACAAACAATTAAACTGTGTCAGGAGACTCCACAAAAAATTTATAATTTTTTGAGCTCAATTGCTATATTTAAAAAATTCTGGAAAAAGCCAAAATGTCATTCGTCTAATTTTGCGATGTTCGCGATGTTATTTTCCAGCCCGAGACGAACGGAGTGTCATTCCTCTAAATACGGCTGAACGTGATGTTACTGAACTAATTTTTGAGATTAATAGATTGCTTTGCTTGAGAGTTCTTCCATGGTGAACAATTCATCATGAGGGGAAATTGAGAGTTCGTCTAAATCAAGATCGTTCAACCTTTCCGCTGGGAATTGGGAGCGCGATAGGGCTTCGCTTGGTGGTCGTGAAGTCTAGCGCGTGTGTTCTTGCGAATTAAAGAGTGTTCGTTCTTGCATTGGTAATGGAGGATCACTACGATTCGAGAGGCCACACGTGAGTATCTTGATCCTACGTCGAGAAGATTGGGCGACCCCGTATCATCTTGATGATGAGGACATCCCTACCACTCCCATGTCGTCTACCTTTTCAAATTCTCCACGTGTTCAAGAAGCACTAAAAGGTCCAGTGACTAGAGCACGAGCCAAGCTTTTAAATAAACAGGTATGAGGATGGAATCGAGACCAGATATTTTTGAGATTAATAGATTGCTTTGCTTGAGAGTTCTTCCATGGTGAACAATTCATCATGAGGGGAAATTGAGAGTTCGTCTAAATCAAGATCGTTCAACCTTTCCGCTGGGAATTGGGAGCGCGATAGGGCTTCGCTTGGTGGTCGTGAAGTCTAGCGCGTGTGTTCTTGCGAATTAAAGAGTGTTCGTTCTTGCATTGGCAATGGAGGATCACTACAATTCGAGAGGCCACACGTGAGTATCTTGATCCTACGTCGAGAAGATCTGGCGATCCCGTATCATCTTGGTATCAAAGCGCGGTTGACTCGGTAGGATTACTTATCCCTAGACTAGATTGATTTTTATTTGCTATTCTTAATACCTAGAGTCCATAAACCGAAAATTGCTACACAAAAAATTCCAAACCCTATTTTTTGCATCTGTTATTTCCTATGTGTTTAGTTAAGTTTTAATCCATTAGAATTTTTGTTTAGTGTTGATCATAGTGTTCTTTTGCGTTACTTAATCTTTGTGTCCAATCAAAAAACACTAAAAAATTGTTGGTCCTCGATTGCCTCAAATTCACGCCCGAGAAAGAACACAAGAAAATTCCCGGCTGCTACAGTAGCGATCGCATGCTAGCGGATCAATATTTCTACAGTAGAGACTGCTACAGTGTTTCAAATTTTTTTCCCGAGCGCGTTCGCTGCTGTGCCCCCGATCTGCTACGGTGCGCAAACGCTACAGTGAATCGCGCTCTGCTACAGTACCAGATCGCTACAGGGTTCCGTGGTGCTACAGTGTGTCGCTGCTACAGTGCGCGGATCTGTGAACAGTCGCACCCCAAAAAACAATCCTTCGTCTTTGAGACTAGTCTTTGATAATTGCTTAGGGCTGTTCATTGAATTATTTACACCTGCTGAATATTAGAACTTGTGTGAGGGAGCCTTAAACACCAGTTTCGACAAAAAAAAAAGAAATGAAAAGACAAGCCACAAGTAAAAAAAAAACCGTGGCTGTGAAGTAAAAAAAAAAGAAGAAAAAAAAGAAAGAGAGAAAGAAAAGAAGATATTGGCCGAAACTTGGGAAAAGGATAACCTTAGCTCATAAATTTCAGATTGTGTATTTAATTTCTTTGAGCAATCTTGTGCCCTCACATTTCATATTATTGCAATTGGCTAGCGTCTCTCCTAGTACTTGGTGCAAAACGAGCTAGTTTTTATCTTAATTTCAGATTGTATCTCACTAGCTCATTCCTTTGTTTGCATTGAGTCACATTAATCTTTGCGTGTGCGTTCATATACTTCACTTAAACCTTTTGGATCAGCACTTAGGCAAAATATTCTAGCTTGGATTATTATTTAGCTTTACAACATCAAGAATTTCAGATTGCTAGGATATACACCTCCATACCAAGCTCCACCAAATAACTGTTGTTGTGCAATTGTGAACACTCTTAAATTCGCTTGATCATCATTTTGCTATTGTAGCTTCCACCAAGTGTAAGTTTCTTTTGGCCTTAATTCACTTCGGAAGGGTAAGAACTTTGCTTGGGAGAGAAAAGAGTGAGATTGAGTGGTTTCCATAAAATTCTACATATTCTTTGTTTTACTACTAACCATGGCAGATCGCGAGTATACATATCTTCCCTTCTATGGCAGTAATGATCCAGAGGAGTATTTTGTGTGGGTACAAGACATGGAGTTCGAGCTTGAATCCCAGAAGTTCGAATCAGAAGCCAAGGAAGTGAGAGTGGCCACTATGATTTTTGAGGACTATGCCTCTAGTTGGTGGCAACAATTAAGTGGGAAACGATTCATTACCTCTTGGGTCAATTTGAAATGGGCCATGAGAAGAGAATTTGTTCCATCTTATTATGAGCAGGAACTACTACTCCATGTGAAGAGCATTGCACAAGGATCCAGAGTTGTCCAAGATTACTATGATGAGCTAAAGCATGCAATGCACCGTGCCAATATCACTAGTGCATATCAAGAAAAGAAATACTTCAAAGCAGGCTTGAATTTTCAGATCGTTGCTGCACTTTAAGATGAATATTTTCGTAGTCTGCAAGATCTTGTGAAATATGCTATGAAGGTGGAAAAGAGACTTAAAGACATGCACGCACATCAATTAAATCTGCGCCGACTCTTTAGTTCTCATTCATCCACTGGTTTGTCACTTGAGAAGATGGTCAAGCATGGGGATTCTTCTTCGGCCAAGGAGACGAGTAGTGCCGCCCTGTCACAACCCGCAGTATATGAGAAGATCGTGGTTGATGGCAATTGCGCCATTGCTGGCCCATGATTAATGGAAGATGAAATGCTTCGAAACCCATGTGAGGATGAGAGCCACATAGCCAAATTGAGTGAGAGTATTGAAAATTGTGAGCTGTGTGATTCCACCATATGTGAGGTTGAGAGCATCCCATTTGAGAGTGAGAGGGATACACCAAAAAAAATGAGTGAAGTAGATGAAACAAAAAGTGAGGTTATTGCTGAAAATAACGATTTACTCTCTACTTCCAGTGTTGTTTCTCATATTGTGCAGGTTGATATTAAAGAAGAGGAGTTGAAGTTTCAACAACCAGCACCGTTGGAAATAAAAGACGAGGAGATAACCACGGTTGGGGATGGAGTGCTCACTGCCCCGTGGTTTCATCATGAAGATTTGATATCTACAGCACCTACAACAACTGAGGAGGACGTTAAATGTAACACTAATGGTGTTGAGTTGGATATTCATCGAGAAGAGGTAAGTAAGAGTGAGCACTCTTTTGTTCCTTTGAATATCCCACATTCCAAATTTAATGTGCTTAATTTACATAATGTGGAATTGATAACTCATAAGGAAGTTCTTACTAGAGTTTCTCCTAGTGATTTTTTATACTATATCATGTTTGATGATCCTAGAGAGCTATCTAGTGTGATTGAGAACGTTGCTGAAATTTCATGTTTAAAATCACTAGTTAGTACTTATGCCTACACATATACGTTCCATTTGATTGAAGATTATGGTGTAGATGGCAAGTTCTATGTTTATCGAATATGCATTACATGTGGTAAGCTTGATGAATTGAAATTGCCTGTTTTGGATAAAGAATCTTTTGTGCCATGTCATGATCACAATGAAATAAGTTTGAATAATAGTGCTTGCTGTTTAGAAAGATTTCTTAGGCCTACTTGTTCATCTTTTGTTGTACAATCATGTATAAGTAATCAGAGTAGCGCAGTTAAAGCATGGAAGGCTCTAAAAAATTTTCTCCCCATATTTGAACAACTTGATCTAGTTTGTCCCTTTAATATCTTGTCCATGTACTTAGAAAAGTCAAGGACGACTTTTTCTTATGGGAGGGAGAATGATGTGAATGAGAGTAATGCAATGTATATATCCTATGGTTGCTGTTGTACTAATTATTTTATGCAAAACAACGAGAATGACACAATAATTGACTCATACATATATCACGTATATACGTTATTCTCTTTGTTTAGTACACTTTCAGGAAATCATAATGTGCTAAACAAGATGTGGATGACAAATATATATACCATGCATATCGTTGTATTTTTGTTTAGCATATTTTCACCATCTATCGCCGAGGATGGCTTTTTAGTGAAGAAGGGGAGGATGATGAGGACATCCCTACCACTCCCATGTCGTCTACCTTTTCAAATTCTCCACGTGTTCAAGAAGCACTGAAAGGTCCAGTGACTAGAGCACGAGCCAAGCTTTTAAATAAACAGGTATGAGGATGGAATCGAGACCAGATATTTTTGAGATTAATAGATTGCTTTGCTTGAGAGTTCTTCCATGGTGAACAATTCATCATGAGGGGAAATTGAGAGTTCGTCTAAATCAAGATCGTTCAACCTTTCCGCTGGGAATTGGGAGCGCGATAGGGCTTCGCTTGGTGGTCGTGAAGTCCAGTGCGTGTGTTCTTGCGAATTAAAGAGTGTTCGTTCTTGCATTGGCAATGGAGGATGTAACACCTTGATTTTTTCAGAGCCTTTTTGAAAAAAAAATCAAAATAAAAAGAACCATTTTGTTTTGATAAGAATTCAAAGCTTAACTTGAGATTTTTAGAATTTGGGTGTTTAAAATGATTAAACCGAACTTCAACTAACCCTATAGTTTGGTTCTTTTGGTGTTACTTGAGCTCTCTGGAGCTATCTTTTCCTTTCTCTGTTAGTTCTTCCCTCCTCTTAAGCTCAGCCCTTTCCTTTTCGGACCTCCCTCTTGTTTGACCTTGTCAGATCTCCCCTCGCATTGTGTTCGGATCCCTTTATTTCAGACCACATTTTTGTTGACTCGAATCTCCTTGGTTTAGACCCCCTAGGTCTAGACCTCCTCTCTAGTTTCTCTTCGGTTTTGACCCCCCCTTCCGGTCACAACTACCCCTGAGATGTCTTAAGCTCAAGTTTATGTCTCAAATATTTTCGATCTCGGAAATATACATTTTGGAATTTAACTCCCCTTCTGGACCTCTCTCTGGTTTGGGCATTCCATTATGCCCCGATCCCCTTGTGTCTGGAACCCTCTTGTGAGTCCAGACCTCTTGGGTGTCTAGACTACCCGTGTATTTGAACCACCTTTTTGTTGGTATGAATCTCTTCAAGGTTTAGACCTTCTTGCTACCTGGGCATTCCTTTTATGTCCAAACCCCTCCCTTACTTGGACACTCCTTTATGCCCAGACCTCTCTCGTGTTCATTTGAACCTCCCTGTGTCCACTTAAACTTCCCTCCTGTTCACATAGACCTTCCGTGTTCACCTAAACTTCTCGTGTGTTCCTAAGGACCTCCTTGGTCCTCCATCCTGGCAGTCAGGACCTTTCCGGGTGAAGAATCTAGACCTGCCATTATGTGTTAATGGAGTTTTGGTTATTAATGACAAATCTATTTTTTGAGACTAACACTCTTATTGATATATCTATTGTTTAGTCTCAGCTTGGATATAAAAGGAAAAATCCAAACAGGTATGCATTCATTTTGATAAATCTAATTGTGAGACTAACATGTTTATTGATATACCTATTGCTTACTCTCAAATTGGATATAAAGGTGAAAATCAAAGAGGTATGCATTCTACATTATATTTATATATATTGTTGCATTCCTCGGATCCAAAATATAGGATGAATTCCACCAAAAGTCTAACTTGAAAATGTGCATATGTTCTTATTACACATTTGTGTATGCACACATTTAGGGGGGAGTTCACACTATGTTTTGTGGTTTCATTAGTATTGATCCATATTCCCGTTTCCACATATATTAAGGATCTTTACTTTGAAACATATCCTTGAGTATATATAACTTGTGTAGTTAATATATTTATATGAATATATGAGACTTGTGTAGCTCATACATGCTCATATATCCTTTGAGTATATACAACTTGTGTAGTTCATATATACTCATACCAATCTACATTTAATTATTTGTAATTGAAGTGGTTGTCATCAATTACCAAAGAGGGAAAGATTGTGGTATCTTATCCCACCATTATGAGTTAATGGTATGTTGTGGTAATTAATGACAATCACATTGTGGAACTAACATTTTCCATGAGTTCGATGAATAGGTTGTGTTCCATGAGGATGGAGACTTCGGATGACATCATGAGTTGATTGTCATCAAGTCAAGACTCGGGATGAAGGAAATTATCATGTGTTGATGATGTTCAAGTCAGGATACCGAAGTGAAGAAAAACATCATGTGTTGATGATATTGAAGAGCTTGGAGTAAATGATGCATCATGTGTTGATGTGTATCAAGTTTAAGAGGAGGAGATGATCATCAAGTCAAAAGAAGACCCATCATGTGTTGATGGAAATCAAGTGAAGGATGCATCATGAGTTGATGCATATCAAGTCAATGACCTGGACTTGAAGCGAAGATGTGCGTCATCAAGCTTCAAGTGGTTGCGCAAGGCAAAGGTATGACTAGCTAGGGCTAAGGATGTGTTCCTAGTCTTTTACCGGTCTCGGTGTTTGGTTGGGAGACCGAGTTGCTAGTATAGGTTGCCGTACTATTAAGAGGGGTCCTGTCTAGTAGCTTGAGTCGCATCATGTGTTGATAGCTCAATCTCACTTGCTCTAGCTCTCCGAGGCATGATGCTATTATTTGCAAAAGTGTTTTGCAAATAGTCGAGGCTCATGCATTTAATCCTTGTAGCATGTGACTATACTTTGCAAATGTGTTTTGCAAATGGTTGAAGTCCATGTGCCTACTTCTTGTGGCATGATATAAGTTTGCAAATGCGTTTTGCAAATTGTTGGGATTCATGTATTTTCCCTTGGCATGGTCTAAGATTGCTTGTTGCTAATACTTTGGACTTAGACCATGGTAGTGGCCCATTGGAGTTGTGCTTTTTGATTTGATAAAATGTGTTTGAGATCAAATCAAATAGGTGGGCTGTGTAGCCCTCTGAATAAGCTTTCCATAGAGTCCAAGATCACTCAATTCCGACATCGGAGTCAAAAGTTATGACCGTTTTTCCGAGTGTCACCTGTGCTGAAATCTAGGGCCGGACTGACCGCCTAAATGCCTGCGGTCTGACCGCCCACATGCCTGCGGACTGACCGCCCTTATAAGGCCGGTCAACATTTTCCAGAGGGCATATTTTTCGGTTTTCTTGCGCCCGAAAGGCCCAGACTGACCGGGGGTCCGGTCAGACCGAACCCTGTGAGGGCGGACTGACCGGGAATTGCATGTAACGGCTATTTTTATAGCCGTTGCAATCAGAGGCCGACCGACCGCCCTATGCTCATGGGTCCGACTGGTTTCCCGATTTCGAAAGAAATTCTCCTCCAACGGCTAGTTTTTGTGTGTGGGCTATAAATACTCACCTTGGCCGGTTGGAGGGCAACCTTTGGCATCCTATTTCACTCACTTGAGCTAGTGTGAGCTTCTCCTCTCCATTGTGCATGTATTGCACCTTGTGAACAAGGAGAGAGGTCTCTAGTTTCATGTGTTGCATCTAGAGGTGGATTTCAGATCCACTTGAGCTTGTGCATTCGTTATGCGTGGTGAGAGTCAAGCAAGGGCTTGGCTTATTACTCTTAGTGTTTGCCGACACCTAGACAGCGAGAGGCGTCGTGGACCGGTGATCTTCTCAAGAAGCTTGTGAGAAGGCCCGGCGTGTTGTGAAGGTTGGAGCTCACCTACCCGGAGCGGGAAAGAACTACCACTAGTGGAATCGAGGTGTTTGGCTTAATTCATGGAGCCGGTCCAATTAGTTTGGGCTTATCTCAACGTGGACTAGGGGAGACCGGCAAGTCTCCGAACACCACGGTAAAACATCACCGTGTCAATCTTAGTTTGCATTCTTGAGCTTTACTATTACAATTTATATTCTTGTATTGAATTGCTTATTCATTGTGGATGAATGCTTGCCATGCTTTGTGCTATTCACCTTGATAGAGTTGATGAGGTTACAAGTCTTGCTTAATTGTTATTTTCATCAATAGACTTGTTGTTGGTGCACACTTAGTTGAACTAGTTGATTTAGGCTAAAACCATATTGTTATTAGCTTCCGCATAAGTAATCGATTTTAGACTTAGAGATTTTTAGAAACGACTATTCACCCCCCCTCTAGTCGGCCTCCTCGAGATCTTAACCGTCCAGACCCCCTCCTTGTAAATCTGGACCGTTAAGACCTCCCCCTTGGAGATCTTAACCGTCCAGACCCCCTCCTTGTAAATCTGGACCGTTAAGACCTCCCCATTGGAGATCTTAACCGTCCAGACCCCCTCCTTGTAAATCTGGACCGTTAAGACCTCCCTCTTGGATATCTTAACCGTCCAGACCTCCTCCTTGAAAATCTGGACCATTAAGACCTCCCCTTTGGAGATCTTAACCGTCCAGACCTCCTCCTTGTAGATCTGGATCGTTAGGACCCCCCTTGAAGATCCTAACCGTTCAGACCTCCCCTGGATTCAATCCCATGGCTCTGACCTCCCTTGCGGGTGAGATTCCCCTTTTACCTTTGCAGACCTCCCCATTTGCCTTGATCTTGGCCGTTGGACCTCCCTCCCGGAGATCCAACCTTCTAGACCTCCCTTGCGGGTGAGGACCTCCTCCCGACCTCCACAGACCTCCTTCTTCGCACTTAATCTTGGACGTTGGACCTCCTTTTGGAGATCCAACCGTCAGGACCTCCCCTGTGGGTGAGGATCTCCCCTTTGATGTCTGCGGGACCTCCTCTACGGGTCTTGGCTGCCCCACTGGGCAGTCACACCCAGTTTTCTTTACCTTTGACTGTGTCCTTGTGCATGGAAGTCTTCACCGCATTTAATGCATGTTGTATCGCATTGAATGCTCTCACTTTTGCAGTACTCAGGTCATACTATTGTCACATTCCTTGCCTACTCCCATTGTCCTCTTTACCAACTCTTGAAGACCCCTATCCTGGGTCATGTGCATTGGCTCCAGCTATATATAGCTGGGGCAGTCCTTCTTCCTCACTTCCTTCTCCATTTCTCCTCTCTGTCTCAACCGAGCATATCTTGGACCTCCCTCCAAGTTCTGGGACCTCCTCTCTTGAGTCCCAGGACCTCTCCAGCGAGCTCCCTGGACCTCCTCTTGACCTCCCAACATCTCTATTGGTTTTGTATCTAAGTTTATTTGGAGTTCTTTGGGATTTTGTTTGAGCTTTATTGAATATTTGGTTTTCACCGTGTAGATTGCCAAGACCGTGTGGAACCAGAGTTCTGTGAGGGAGAGGAAGAAGCTCAAGACTTTGAGCAAGGAAAGTTACACTCTTGATCATGTTGCACCCAATACTTCAAATTACTTATGTTGATTTCCAAGATGTATGCATGCTTATTTCACTAAGTTATATCAATACCCAATTTTGGTTCATAGTTACGCCTACTGCTTGGTATGACCACTGTCCATGTTGAATCAACCTCATTATCGTCGTAGATAAATCTGGTTCTTGCAATAGTGAGGACCCGAAGCTTTTAAAGAAAATGAAATGCTTAGTTTTGCTTAGACCAAAATCTTGATTTGGGAATTCTGGCCAAAAATATCTCTTGCTCAAATAATTTGGGCCGTGGCATTGGTGTGCCATGGAGGTTTCGGCCATGACATTAGTGTGTCATGGAGGTTTTACAAATGGCCATGGTATTAGTGTGCCATGGAGGTTTGAAAAGCAAAATAATGGAAAATGGATTTGGACTTGGGCGAAGCTGGTTGTTTGGTTGGTGCATGTCTATGCACGGGGGTCGTGTGATCCGATGCTCCAGGGTTGAGGTTTGTCGCCCAAGTCAGTTAAGGACTAGTCTTTGAGACACCACTTGCTAAGCCTATAATGGGCTATGCTACAATTGTGCAACCACATGTCTCCAGTATAGGGCGTGGGACCTGGCTAATTAATTTGCAAAGCTTCATCATGGTTGATCCTGTTGATACGGTGGGTAGTCATGTTACGACCGCTGAAGTCCCACCTGGCATAAGAGGGGGCACCCCATTAACCCGGCGGGTTTCTATCCAAAGGGGGGATTTGCGAAACCTTAATGTGGGTGGACTGCGGTGGAGCGATGCATTGTAAAAGCCTTGTCATGTGCTCTAGACCTCTCACCAAAGGAAGTGTGAGGTGGTATCGATGGATGCCAAGCAAACTAGAGAATTCATGTTGTGTGGGTAAAGTGTACAACCTCTGCAGAGTGTAAATCTATTCGAATAGCCGTGTCCGCGGTCATGGACATGCTGGCAATGTCACTCAAAGTTAGCTCCTGGTTTTGGTTTTCAAAAGACTTATGAAATTGGTTTTGGTGGTTTAACCAAATTGGGTTTGGGCGGGAAGCCATGTGACAGGAGGGTATCCCTCATCATCTTGATGATGAATGCTATCCAACTGAAAATGGATTTTACAAAAATGAATTTTAATTATTGTAACCTGTCTTGAAACTTAATACTTGTATTTGAAATAAAATTGGCTTTATGCAAATCAACCCTATTATACTTTCCCTTGATATATCCCTATGCATGTCATTATGTTAATTGATGGTTGTTGTGCTCACTCTTGCTTGATTCATGAATTAAGCAGGTGAAGATTCCTATGATGATGAAGATGACCAACTCAATTAGGCCGCGCCCTCCAGCCAGTCACCTGTGGTGTAATGGGTGGACCATGTCTTTTGTTTTTTCGCTGCGTTTGTGTGCTCTCGGTTGCTGGAGCTTGTAAGCAACCCTTGTAATCAAACCTCCTTTTGTTGTTAATAAAGTTCTGTGGATGTTTTGCTGTCACTTGCTTGCTGTGAGAACTGGTCGATGATCCTTGGGGACCAGTTTAGATCGCAGTGGACTTTAGGCTCATCCTCAAGCCTCACGACCTCCTCGGATTGGTTCCTTTCGGACCTCCCTCGAGTAGCGCGTGGAGCTTGAGGATGTCTGAGGTCCAACGACCTCCTCAGGGTCAGGGCCCCAGACCTCCGAGTGGTTCTATCGGACCTCTCGGGAGGTCTGGAGGTCCTACCGGGATGTCCTCTCGGGACGTCCTAGGAGTCCTTTACGGACCTCCCAGGAGGTCCTAAGGGACCTCTCAGGACGTCCTGGGGGTCCCTTTCTGGACCTCCCAGGAGGTCCTGAGGGACCTCCCGGGCGTGCCCTGGGCTGGGTCGTGACAGAGAATCACTACGATTCGAGAGGCCACACGTAAGTATCTTGATCCTACGTCGAGAAGATCGGACGACCCCGTATCACTTATACCTGAGATCAGCATGATTTACTACATGTGTAATAGTGCGCTTAGGGGTTGCCAAATGCTAATCCGTAACTGGGTAGTTATAAAGGTAACTTTTGGGCATGCATGAAATATGCAAAGGGATGTGACTGGTTGGATAGGGAATTTGCCCCTCTTAACATAACAGGAGAGATATGTATGGACCCCTCGATGTGGTCGGATAAAGAAAATGCACAGTCTTGCCACTAGTAGTCAAAGAGTCGACCACATGAAGTTATACGTCACTAGATCGAGAAAGTATTGAACAATACATAGATAACATATATCTCACCTGAGTTCAACCAGATATCATTAGACAAAAGGAGAACACACAAACATGTCATTTGGTCTGACCAGATATGAACTGGTCATATGGAGATACGGATTGGTCGTACATAATCACTAACTGGTCGATGAATCAGTCGTAAGTTGTTACGAACTGGTCATGAATAAATATAAACTGATCGTATAGAGATACGAGCTGGTCGTAAGTGATAAGGACCTAACCGTAGATCATATTGCATAAGGTTTGTCCGATATAATATTTATGTCTATTCAGGAATCGTTATATCCTGCTAGGAACTGCTAATGACTTGTGGTCAGAAAGGAGTTTCCAAGTCATAACCGGTTACGCATTAACCTACAGGGTCACACACTTAACAGGTTGGAACAAACTAGTTCGGATAGGATCCGTTATGGATTCTTCATAAGGGGATGCATGTGGCTGTTGAGACGTAAGAGTTGCTCCACCGACACCCTAGCCGCCATCTCCTGAAGGCCCTGACCATGCACGCTGATGCTAGCACATCGGCGTACGACGTTTCATCCCTGAACACGTGGATACTATAGAAGTGTGGCTACGGTTGCTGCTGCACTAATCGAGGACGATTGATGACCTACGCAAGGAACGTGATAGGTTGCTGGACGAGACGATCAATGCTGAGTATATTGGACGATCGACTATGACCACTTCATCGACACGCTCGACGTTGGATCAGGCTGCTCCAACTCTTCTTCCGTTGCACTGCGCGTCTAGTGGTAATAATTTATGATCTCTTACTTGTATGACTTTCTGGTTTACGTGGTAGAAATTTTGAATTGCCACCGATTAACCTTTGCCTGTCCTTCATGGGGCGCTTGCAGAAACTCGCGATGAACCTAGAGTGCGACAGGCTCCTGCAACGGTCCGAGAGCGTGGCAAGATGCACCCACGGTTCGGGAGCGTGGTAGGGGACACATGGCTCTTGACTAACCTATCACGGTGTCATTTTTGTTATTTTGAACGTATGGAGGCTACATTTGCTAAATTGTTTAAAAAAGACGCCAAATAAGCCAAAAGCATGTGGATTTTCAACATCCACATGCAAATTTATTGAACTAGAACAAACCAACGGCGAATACCTAAGTTAACCGGCACAAAGTTCCTTTTTAGCTAGTCGCAGCATAGTCCAGCGGTGTGGTTTCTTCTATCTCTGGCTGGCAAGAGCTGGCTTCGCCTCTCCCACAAGCAGACACAGTGTCTGCTGCAACGACACATTGTACCTGACCAGTGACCACCCGACCCAGTTCTGCAACTCACCTGACCTCAGTGGCTCAATGCAGAAACGAGCTGAGCTACTGGACAGACAGGCACGTCGAATATTAAATTCATATCACCGGTTTAATGGCCCTGGCCCACATAAGAAAGGTCATTTTTGCCCCTCCGGACGGTTCTGCAGTCCTAGACCTGGCTAGGTCAAGCCATCTCTGACCAGAGCCCCAGCGCGCCTGTGCCCTTCTTCTCTCTCGTTTCCTCGCTCGACCACACCCTTTGCCCCTCCTCTCTCTCGCTCACGACCACCCTCTGCCGGGAAAAGCCGACGATGGCGAGCTTTCCCGAGCCCAGCTGCGATGTCTGAGGGGCAATCCTATGGTAGCCACTCTACCCCGACCAACTATAATCTTGCTCCTTTTTAGAGAAGGCGTCACGACTTCAATACGGGATGTCGAGCATTCTTAGCAGGACTCCAAGCTGTTCGCTGGCCGGACAGGTTCCGACGAGATGACATAGAGAAGTTCAATGGGACTTAGAGCCCATTAGAATTTCTTCAAATCTATACTACCGCCATCAATGCTGCTGGTGGTAACAACAACGTGATGGTAAATTACTTGCCCACGGTCCTTTAAGGGTCTGCTCGGTCGTAGTTGCTCAACCTATCGGTCGGATCCATCTACACTTGGGAGCAGTTGTGCAACACTTTGATCGCCAACTTTCAAGGGACGTACGACCTTCCCGGGAAGGAGGATGATCTTCACTGGATGAGGCAAAAAAACTAATGAAACTCTTCGACAATATACCAAGAGGTTTAGCCAGGTTCGAAACTCTATCCCAGAGGTCGCAGAGTCTTCTGTCATCTATGCTTTTAAAGGTATCGAGAATCGGCGGTTCTGACGAGGATATTGCAATATATCCTCTACAAACGACTGGTGAACTTTTTGACATGGTTGACAAATACGCAGCCGCTAGCGAAGCGGTTGAATGGTGCGAAACTATTGATCGAAAAGATAAAATACCTCAACCGGGCTTGAAGAAATAAGAGAAGAAAAGCAAGAAGTCTCTCAAGGGTAAGAAGAAACGCAAGCCCGACAACCAAAAAGTCCTCACAATTGCAGAAAAATTTACCAAGGACAAGAAAGACTTTTCCGGTCAGAACAAGGCAAAAGATCCGATCGACGACTACAAAAAGAATAAGAAGTGGTGTCCACTTCACCAGGTAGCAGGGCATGGTCTACGCACCTACCGGACCTGGCAAAAGAAACTGGAGGACTACTACTCAGTAAAGGTCCCTTCCCCTCCGTGGAGAACCAAGCTCCAAGAAGGATAAAGATAGCGACGAAGAGATAGAGTACCAGAAGGCGCAACACACTATGGATATGATCTTCGAAGGATCTTCTTCGTACGACTCAAGGTGCTATCTGAAAGCTATGGAGCAGGAAGTAAACCTCGCCGAGTCTTCGATCGACATCAAGCCATCCAGGTGGTCGGAGATAACTATCTCTTTTAGCAAAAAGGACTGCCCCATCCCGTCGACTCGACTAGGTAGATTCTCTATCGTAGTTGAATCTACTATTAACAATTGTAAAGTTAATTGAGTCTTAATAGATAGAGGTAGCTCTTTAAATATTTTATTTACGGGAGCATTGGAAGAAGTGCAAATTCCCAGGTCGAAGGTAAAACCTGTGATACGGGGTGGCTTGATCTTCTCGAGTAGAACCATGGATAAATAGTGCTTGATGACGAACAACGCTCAGCTGTATACCACATGCCAGTGCATAAACTTGCAGCTCTATGGATATTCGCCAACACGCACCAGGATGATCGTCGCTAGACCACGAGTGGAGATCGTCAAGCCCTCAATTCCCAGCGAAAAAGCAAACCTGACCTTGTGAGGTAGAAGGAACAACGGATCGCCTAATTCTCTCTCAGAAATCCTCGCATGAATTTCTGGTATGAAAGGACAAGCAATAACTTATGTTCTATTCTTTATCTCAAAAATATGGTCTGCCTTTACAATGGAGGTCTACCCCTCAATATATAGTCTTGGCCTAAGAACTATTTGGTACTACTATTCATGGTGGGACTATTCATATGCGCGTTCACTGTTCATGGGATGGCACTTGCAGTAATTCTTTATCGCTCACGTCCTTGATCAGAAGCGTGGTTATTGTTCATAACCTAGTTATTGTTCGCGTTGCGGACTTGGGCTTCCTTCTTGGTTCCTCCACATGGGCTTTGCGCTTGACCGTTTGGGCCTTGATACCTCGCTTGGCCGCATGGACCTTGGCCTTCTCCTCCTTGGCCGAATGGGCCATAGGCCAGCACCTTGACCTCCTCATTTGATGGCTTTTCTTGGATGACGGCCGCATATCTTTGATCTCCGTCCATCGCTGAATCTTTAAACCTAAGCACAAGCAAAACACTTAACGAGGATCTAATAATCCTCATTTTATCTTTTATCTATAATTCTTACTATAAGTAAATATGATGTCATGTGGTCCCTGGGTATACCCCTTAAATCTACAAGGGAGAAGCCTACTAGGTAGTCTTAAGTTCTTCTATGACCACCCCCATAGTCGTAAGTCTTGCTACGATTACCTTATGGTCGTAAGTTCTTCTACGATCACTATCCAGTCGTAGGTTATTCTACGACTACCCCATAGTCGTAAGTCTTGCTACGGCTACCTTATGGTCGTAAGTTCTTCTACGACTAGGTCAGTTACGACCACCTTATGATCAATAAAACCTACAAAGCGAGTGGGTCTAATTGATTAAGGAATCCAAGCAATCAACATACATCGTTATTATATCTGAAATAATAACAGTAATACCCCATTATCTCGACAAGTAATCGTCAGCGACGTGAAGGAGTTACCATCCCGATGATTACTGCAAACGTGCGTCCGTTACTGGATTAAATGAGGCGTCTCTTCAGCAGGGAAAAACGGCTATTCCTTCATGACTATATAAAGGCAACGGTCAGAGAGAGAAAAAAAGGAGGCAATCGAGGCGTATACACACGCTATCGAGGGCTATCAGGAAGACAAGTGCTATCATATGTAATAGTCTTAGTTTTTCTCCTGATTGTTCAGAATACACTCAATACCATACACACACAGGAGTAGGGTTGTTATTCTCTCCGGAGAAGGCCTGAACCTATATAAAAACACCCGTGTCAATCTCTCTGTGTGATTCCATTCTAGGAGACCCTCGAATCAAACAATCTTTACATAAGATCGGTTCTAAAACACCGACAACATTGTTTTTAGGTAGTATAAAATTCTTATTAAAATCAATAACATGTTCATTAAGGAGTAAGTTCACCTGAGTTTGTAGTTTCTAGGCACATGCTCTTGTTATTAGTCCTGTCAGCAACTCGAGGCGTATATCACGAGCATTAGGTGGAGGAGAAGAATGTGTCGTAGGGATGCCCTCATCAACCTATGAAATATGTCTTCCATGGCATAGTTCCTGGTTCTAGCGCTAAACCGATAGAGCAATTATCCCTACCGGTTACGTTCGGGAGACCTGACAACTTCTGAATAGAGAAGATTTCATTTAATGTGGTGATTTTGAAACCACATACAATGGAATCCTCGGTCGTCCAGCAATGGCAAAATTCCTGACAACCACGCATTACGGTTGTAAGAGTTTAAAAATGCTAGGACTTAAAGGCATCATCACGGTTTGAGGAGATCGAAAAATGGCTTATGCATGTGATCGAAAATCCTTAGAATTGATCGATGAACTTTCGACCAAAGAAACTAATTTGCCGACCATCCATGTCAAGCACTCGAGGCATAAGATGGCGCCGAAGCCTTCCGACCAGACCAAGGAGGTCCCACTCGACAAAGATGCTTCTCCGGAAAGCGCCAAAATGTCATTTGGGTCAGGAAATGCTAACGCATCCACCCAAAAGGTACTAGTCGGGGTGGGACTCAACCACAAATAGAAAGAGTCGTTCGTCTCCTTCCTCCGAGCAAACCTGGACGTATTCGTCTAGCAGGTGTCCGACATGCCCGGAGTCCCCAGGGAGGTGATCGAGCACAGGCTAGCTCTCTAGTCTGACAAAAAAAGGGTCAAGCAGAAGCTAAGGCGCTCCGCACCTGATCGGAAGGAGGCAATCCAGTCGAAGATCGATAAGCTTCTTGAGGCTGGCTTCATTCGTGAAGTCGACCACCCAGAGTGGCTCGCCAACTCTGTAATGGTTAGAAAAAACAATGGGAAATGACGAATATGTATTGACTTCATAGATCTTAATAAAGCTTGTCCAAATGGCAACTTTCCCCTTCCATGCATTGATCAACTTGTAGACTCTACTTCCGGGTGTGAGTTGTTAAGTTTTTTATATGCGTACTCAGGGTACCACCAGATTAATATGAGTAAAGGTGATGAAAAAACTTCCTTCATCACACCATATGACACTTCCTTCATCACACCATATGACACTTACTGTTATGTTAAGATGTCATTTGGTCTCAAAAATACTGGTGCAACTTTTCAAAGGTTAATACAAAAAACCTTTAATCCACAGATAGGTCAAAATCTAGAAGCCTGCGTTAATGACTTGGTTGTGAAAAGCATTAATGCTAGCGACCACATTTACAACCTACACGAGACTTTCAATAACTTAAGAAGGAATAACCATAAGTTAAATCCAGATAAGTGTGTGTTCGGAGTTTCTTCTAGAAAGCTTCTTGGGTTCTTAGTTTCGGCTAGAGGAATTGAAGCAAACCTAGCAAAGATATCGGTCATCAAACAAATGCGCCCTCCGACCACAAAGAAAGAAGTCCAAAAACTAACCGGTTGTATGGTAGTGCTAAGTCATTTCATAGCACGGGGGTGAAAAAGAACTCCCTTTCTTCAAGCTTCTTAAAAAACATGGAAGTTTCGAATGGACTAAAGAGGCAAATGATGCCTTTGAAGAGCTTAAGAAGTATCTTACGAGTGCCCCGATCTTAGTATCTCCAAGATCAAGAGAAATATTGCTGATTTACGTGGCTGCAACGCCATAAACAGTCAGCGGTGTACTGGTCGTAGAACGTGACAATGTTCAATGACCGGTATATTACGTAAGCGAAGTCTTACATGGACTAAAGGAACGATTCCACATGTACAAAAGTTGCTCTATGGTCTCCTTATGGCTTCGAGGAAACTAAGGCGTTACTTTCAGGCCCACAGAGTGGTCGTACCAACCAGATATCCCCTAGGTCAAGTTCTCGAAAATAGGGAATCATCAGGATGAATAGCAAAATGGGCAGTCGATTTTGGGGCGTTCAACCTCCATTTCATCTCACGAACAACAATCAAGTCCCAGGCTTTAGCAGAATTCATTGCCAAATGGACAAACCCTGAACCCACCCAAGGGCCCGAGTACGAACACCACGACGAGTGGATAATGTATTTTGACGGTTCCTTGATGCTCAAAGGCTTGGGGGATGGAGTTATCTTGATATCCCCTACTAGAGAACAAATCAAATACATCATTCAGTTAAACTTTCCTACTACAAACAATGTGGCGAGATCAAGGTTCTTGGCGGGACTCGGCGACCAGAGCGCCGGATTCCTAAATTGCTAGTGAAAGGCGATTCTCAACTAGTAGAGAACCAAGTCGGGAAAGAGTATCAATGCTCAAGTACCAAGATGTCATCTTATTTGGCAGAAGTACGGAAACTTGAAAAGCACTTCTTCGGTTTCCAGATCCGACATATTCCTAGAAAAGAGAACTTTATGGCAGACCAGTTGGCACGGATGACCTCCACAAGTTTACCCATCACGCTCGAAGTTTTCCTCGACTAACTCGATTCACCCTCGGTGGTCTAGCCTTTCGAGGACTTGGATGCTCCTCTGGAGGTCGTGCAAATCGACACCAGTAGCAATTGGATGACGTTGATCTACAATTATTTTCAGCATGGCCTTATTCCTGAAGATGATGTAGAGGTTGATCGTATAGCTCGAAAAGCCAAATCATACACTCTGATCGAAAGTATCCTTTATAAACGTGGATCTCACAAGGTATTGATGAGGTACATATCTCAAATGGATGGTATTAAGTTGCTATCCGACATTCATGGAGGAGTCTGTGGAGCACATCATTCATACAAAACACTGGTCGGTAAAGCCTTCAGGCAAGGATACTACTGGCTAACTGCCCTTTATGATGCAAAAGAGCTCGTGATGAAGTACGTACAATATCAATTTCATAATCGACAAGTACATCAGCCGGCACAAGCTTTACAAACAATATATCTTTCTTGGCCTTTTGCAATCTAGGGACTAGACATTCTGAGACCTTTTCCAAGAGCACCCGGGGAGGCTTCGAATTTCTTTTCATCATGATTGACACGTTTACAAAAAGGATAGAAGCCAAGTCAGTTGTTAAAACAACAACTGAGGCTGCTAAGTAGTTCCTCACCAAAAATGTGATCACACGATTCGGTATACCCAGTCGTATTATCACAGATAATGGTACCTAGTTTTCTAGCGAAAATTTTTAGGAATTCTGCGAAGATCTAGATATCAAGATACCTTTTGCTTCTGTCGCTCATCTGCAGAGCAACACAGCAGTTGAGCGAGCTAATGGCATCATAATGCAAGAAGTGAAACGTTGAGTGTTCGACCAGTTAACGAAACGGTCAGGACTTTGGTTCAAGAACTTCCTTCTGTATTATGGGCTGTTCGAACCACGACCAGTCATGCGACCGGTGAAACACCATTTTTCCTAGTTTACAGTGCTGAAGCCATGCTTCCTTTGGAACTGAAAATTGGCTCCGCTCGAACTAATTGTTTCAATGAAAACGATCAAATAGAATGAAGACTTGACGACATCAATTTCCTTGAAGAACAATGAAACCAAGCCCTTATACGATCGACGGTTTACCAACAAGCCATACGAAGGTATCACAGTCGTAAGGTGCAACCTCGCAGCCTAGTTGTAGGTGATCTGGTTCTCAAAAAAATTGAGAGCCAGGCTAATCGCAACAAACTTTCTCCCAAATGGGAAGGTCCATACACTGTGGTCGAAGTCACCATACCTGGTTGGTACGACCAGCTATGTCAGACGGGCGTGTTTTGTCAAATTCTTAGAATATTGACCAATTGTGTGAGTTCTTTATATAAATGTATTTTACATTCTATCAATTTCAATAAAGATGCATTTCCTTTCCTTTCCGATCAGTGATATTGTATATATGTTTATTATCTGTTATCTGGTCACACTATTATTGTTTAACTGGACGGAGAAGATCTAATTCTCTCTGATGTCCTTCCAAAAGGATCTCTTTTACATTTTTGGCCTTGACTTAATCATCACAAGCCATAAAGGTCCTAGTCGTGACCATCACAGCTATGGTTCTCACGCGCGACCATACACTCTTTCCTTAAAGAAGCAAACAAGTAAAGGAGCATAACACGAACAATATGATATGGTTTCTTACATGCTTAAGAGTTCAAAAACTAACTTTCTTTATTTCAACATTCCATTCTACTCTTGTTTGGCTACTGGTCGGGACACAAAAAGTCTCCTAGTCGAAACCTCTCCTCTCTGCATGTGGTCCTGCCCACTGGAAAGAGTTTCCTAGCGACAATTCTTTTCTTACGATCTTCGCTGCCAGTCGGACTTGGGCATGAGCATGTTTTACGAAGTGTTTTTCATGTCTTCAGTTTTTAGCAACCTTTACGACCAATTTTGGATAATATATACAAATAAAACTACTTATCGCTTTTTGCATAATTTCTTATCATCAAGCTAAGTCTAAAAACATCTTTCGACCATATAGTGTACTATACAGTATTTCAATTATAGAAAAGATCTAAAACTGGTTGAAGTCATACACTGGTTCTGACCAAATTGATTTTCTAGTACTACTTAGATCATTTTTATAATATAATCAACACATACTTTGTACCATGGTCGTAGTTTTTGCTCTTTTTCTTGGTCTAGAACTTCTTTAGTAAGTTATTCTACTAATATAAGCAGTCGGGGGCTAAAAAATATATGAGTATTTTGCAGAGTGAAAAGATAAACAAAGACTTTATTGATGATAAAAGGTAAGTTTTTATATTCATAGTTCTTATATTACAACCATCTACTTCTTGGGGCCATCAGATTAGTCATTGCGTGGTGGAGATCTGACCTAAATTTCTTCTGCAACCTTCTTTCCAAGAGGAATTACTTCCTCGAATAACTTGATCGCTTCTTCACCCGAACAATTGAAGTCTTCTTCAACAGCTTGAAGGTGAATGGAGGAGTCGGAAGCTTTCAACTTTGCCAAAGTAAGACTGACTCCGCTAGCCACAACTTCCTTCATGGTCTGTGCATGGTTCTCCTGAGTAGTTTTGAGCAGACTTCGGAGATCTTCGAGTTGTTGGCCAAGAAAGTTTATCTTCTCCGCAGGATCTTCAAGAGAGGCAGTTGTGCTCCTGGTCCCATCTCAAAGAGCATCTTGTTCAGAGCCTTAACTTTTTCTTCAAGGCTCTGCTCAAGTTATGCCCCCTGGTTGTACTCGAACTCAAGAACTTTCTCCGCTCTGCTTATTTTTTGAGTTTGCTCTACACGAGTAAACTAAAGGATAAATACATATAATTAGAAAAGATAGTACACTGGTCAAGTTTACGACTGGTTACCTTGATTCTTCTTCATGAAAGTCTCAATGATCTCCTTGTGCCTGGTCGTCAGGTATTCGACCGATTGGTCCTTGGCTTGGTATTCTCCTTCAAGCTTGGTTATTATGGCTTCTTTAGCCATAATCTCTTCTTTAATTTTCTCTGGATCTATCAAATATGATAAAGGGAAAAGTTAATTAACAGAAGATGAGCAAGAAGAGCAAGAACGAGAGAGGAATTCAAGAAGAAAGTACTTACTTTCTAATTCGGAGTTTTCCTTCTCCAAGAAATTTATTCACTGGGTTAGTCCTCCGACCACAACGAAATTTTTTCACCATGTGCTACAAAAATAGTGAATTTATTTAAATTTATGATAAACCTTAGAAAAAGCTATAAAAGCGGTCGTGAATGCTTACCTGGATTGCTACATCATTATATTCGGCGAAGATAGTACCAGGACTCGTCTCCGCTTGACGATCTGATATCCTGCCCCAAGCCTCATTGAGTTCTTTGTCATCGATGAATCGAGGGCAATAAGGGAAGTTGCCAAGGAGAGGAGACTTCCTAGCAGAGATTGGAACTTTCTGGGACCTCTCAGGAACCTCCATCTCTGTAGGTGGGGTTAGAGCCAACACAGGTTCCTGGGCAGGCGCTGGCATTGCCACCTACTCGGGGGCTGGCTCGACCTCGTTTTCCTCAGGAATTGTCTCCAGAAGGGTGCTCCGGTCGGAGGCGACCGGAACACTAGAGGATCTATAAAAATAGAAGAAAGGAAAGTTCAAATCTTTAGAATTCCAAAGACACAAAAGGGTATGTATTTTTCATAAGTTTTTTTTGTCATGTATACATACTTGGTTGTCTTCTTGGTTTTTATCTTGAAGCGTGCTGGCGCAAAATCCGTGGCGCTTGCCTTTCTTTTCTTCTCCACTGATTTTACTGGTTCTAAACCAGTAGGGTTAGTTATACCCTTCACATCCTCCAACCTCCGGTCGGAAGTGATATTCTCGGCTAGCTGATCGAGATCCCTGACCAACCGGTCGGAGACGGTGTCTTGGTCAGCTTCTAGGACAATTGCTTTGGTAGCAACTATCAGGTCATGAACGACCATTATGGGGCCTATGACCTTCGCAATTCCAGTCTGCGAATCCTTCTTCTTTCCCGCCTAATAAAAAAACCAAATTTAATTAGGTGATGAATTTTTCCATCTAAAAATATATATACTTCTTGTCAAATGCTCTTTTACCTTTGGGAGATCGTCATCTTCACTGATTGCCGAGAAGGAGTCGGTCGAAACAACTGGTGATGAAGAGCCCTCATCGGACTCTTTTAGCCTCAGCCTGACCGCCTACATATTAGAGCAGAGTTATATACTGATCGAAGACTATATAAACGATGAAGAACAAAGTGGTTATTTACCTTGAGTCTCTCCATCTTCTCTTCTAAAGAGACAATAGCCAAGATGTTGGGGAACGCAGCCTTGATATCAGGCTTCCTAACACAGATTAGTTTGACCAGCTCCCTGATCTCATCAGGGAAAATGGCTTCAAAAAATAAAGAGATTTCAGGGTTACAAAAATCAGCTAAATAGACCATACTGGTCGGGAGCCTTCAGGACTTACCTTCCCTGGAATCCTTGGTCGTGTTGTCACGACCAATGTACCAGAGCATGGCATGGTCTCGAAGCTTCAAGGGACTTATCCGGCGTATGGAAAAGTCCCTCACCACATGCCAAGAGGTCAAACCTTTGGCACTGGGGTACTTGATGGCTTCAATCTGCCTTCCGACCTTTCCCTCCTTCTTCACGATGGACCGCCAGATGAGATTCTCGCATGCTGATTTGCCGGCAAAGTAGAGGCCATCCTCTTTTGTGACCTTCCGACCTTATATACTGTAACTGATCCTCTGACTAGACGCGTCACTTCCAACAGGCGTCTACTCCAGAAGTAACTGCTACCCCTTCGATAGTTATTTAAAGATGTAGCACAGAGGAACAAATCATCGGATTGAAGCATCACAATCGACATTAGATTCATATTTCAAGTATGATTAAATAGCATAGCAAACATTACACTTAGTGTAATTAGGATTAGTCCACTGCCTTGTCAAGGGCACCCCCTGTAAAGGATCCAATTCATAGCAATAAAGAGCAATTACATTCTCTCCTAAGAACTCTTTACCATTTTATCTATTCATTTCGTAAGATCGGTGACTCGATCGTTGACACTCTTCGTTCTCGCTCTTTGGAGCAACATCTGATCTTCTTCGCCGCAGAGTGGTAGTCCCAACACACTCATTCACCATGGGGTCGACTGTAACACTAGACTGGCTAGACAAATAGAAAGTTTTGTCCATTGTTTCCACTAAGAAGCAAACCCGTTTGGTTCTACTGCGGCTATTGAATACATCCAACAATTCAAATGTGTGTTGAACCCTTTCCATCCCACCACCACACTCCAAATCATTGCATCAAACATGGGCCTCCTAAGATGATCCCCAACTTGTCCTCTCTCCCAACTGTTCCATCAACTTATGAAAGGTAAACCCACGCATCAACAGCCCATTCCAGATCTTGTCCCCCGTATCTGTGTTGGCTACCGTCGTCAAGCCTGGCAAAGTATGGTGAAACTCTAACAGCTATTGTAAAGGCTCTTTCAGGTTCAATCCTACTTGACATTCACACAAAAGATTATTACGGTTAGGGGGACTACTACGATGTACACTTCGTTCGACTGAGCTAAGATTGGGGGGGGGGGCGAAAAAACAGTACATCAAAAACAACCGGAGGGGAAGAGACTTGCCCCTTTGGGTCCACTACAGGCGCTCCTCCAACAACTGGCTCCTCCACTACATGCACTCCTCCACTAATCGGCTCCTCCACTAATCGGCTCCTCCACTACGCGCGCTCCTCCACCAACTGGAGCCTCCATCATGCTCAAACTAACTCCACCCTCAAACCTAGGGTTGACGCATTCACCACATCTATCAAACCGAATCAGCAACGAAACAAGGAAAGACAAAGAGAAAGGGCTTCAGAAGGGGAGTATACTTGCTGAGCCCTTCGCCGCTGCCAGATTTCTCCCACCGCACTGGTCTCCAAGACGGTCGTGTTGAGAGAGAGGAGGGGCACAGGGTGGGGGCGAGCGAGAGAGAAGAGGGAATGGGAGTAAAATGTGTTGCTCGAGCGAGCGCAGTGGAGGAAAGGCTAGACACAGCCAGGTCTGGGACTGCGGAACCGATCGGAGGGGCAAAAATGACCTTTCGCAAGTGGGCCAGGGCCATTAAACCGGTGATATGAATTTAATATTCGAAAAGGGCAAATTAACGAAGAGCTAATATAAGTTGTGGCAAATAATCTATTGCACCAAACTTAATGGCATTTTTCAGAGGGCGGAACAAAGGTGTGGCATTTTGGCAATTTTCTCTTAATCCAAACACGCAGATAGAAATACTACTACTCGTCACGCACAAGCACATATGAGGAGGCGGACTGAGAGGAGCAGGAGGTGAGGTGGATAGGCATGGCAGCGGTCACGAGGGGCGGCATGTGGGAGATCCGGGCGCTCGACATGGAGGCGGTCGTGTTGAAGATATGCCCTAGAGGCAATCATAGAGATGATTATAGTTTGTTATGTATATAATGTATTAGATAATAAGTTATATTGTTCCAAGAATAATATCGTTAATATTTATTATCAAATATGTGACTTGATTGTGAAACTCTATATTTCTGCGATGATTATTCTTAAACATTTCCTAGTCGAAAACATATGAAGACACATATGAATAGACTAGTATATGTATCGGTTGATGATCATGTTTCACGATTCATAGATATAGAGATATCAAACCGATAATATGGACACATGTTGTCGAACATGGGGTTGGATCGACCCACCATGAGACACTGCGAGAACGTTGCATTCTTACATGTCATCAATTGGTCTCATTTATAATGCGTATGCTATGTTCTTATATTTGAGGTTATCGTATGTACTCGAGATGCGTAATGGCTCACTTAGAGGTTGCCAAACGCTACTCCTATAGTTATAAAGGTAGCATTCGAGTCTTGTTATGATGCATGCAACAAGACATGGTCTATCAAGATAGGATTTGCCCCTTCATGTAACGGGAGAGATATCTTTAGGCCTCTCGAGTGATTGGATTCTAGAAATGCATGGTCATGCTACTCACGGTTAAAGAGTTAATCGCAGTCGAAGAATTTAAGTCACGTGATCAAGAAAGAGTGGTTAAGCTAACCAACAAGGATAGCACGTACTCGCCTTGAGCTTGACCGATATCGTGAGGCAAAAGGAAATGCATATAAGTTTTGTTGAGATTCGTTTGATATGATCTTTATGTATACTTGGGAGTCGGCATGTCTTGCTAGGGGCCACTACCGATTAGTGGACGAGTGGGAGTACTCGGGCCATGTCCAAGTGTACGTGAACCTATAGGGTTGCACGTTTAAAGGGCTAGGATTTAATTTGGATGGTGATCTGAATTCTTATGGGCCACGAGTTCCTAATGAGCCTCATAGTTCAAGACCCATCATGATGCCTATATATAGAGGGGCAGCGGCATAGGGTTAAGATGATTTTTGGAATTTCCGAAATCCTAGTGGCCACACCTTCTTACCACGCAGCCGGCGCTAGTACTCTAACGCATGGTGTCCCTACCCTGTACGTGTGGATACCTTAGAGGTGTTGATGCGAAGCATCAGTACTAGGACGATCCGCAACTCGTGACGATCACAAGGGGCTGGAGGAGGAAACGTGCGGCTAGTACGACTACCACCGCACCAATACGCTGCATCGACTCTACTTCCGCTACGAGTTTACACGTCTAGTAGTAATCCTATGATCTATTACTAATAAAGATTCCTTGTTTACACGGTAGTTTTTTGGATTTATGCTCGCGTAGCCTACCCATGTTTCAACAGATCAGGCTTGCCGTGCCGACGCGGCCCCCTTCCTCTCCGCGCTCCGCTCCGCCGCCGCCTCGGCAGCTGATGACACGGCCACCGTGTGGGCGGCGGGGGTGCTGCGGCCGGAGCACCCGCACTTATCTTCAAGACAAGAAGTCTGGCACTATATGAAAATGACCTCTGCACACCCAATTATTCTTGTGGTTTTTGCAAACTTGATATGCAAGTGTCCAAACCCGTTATGCATCATGATTGAAAGACAAAATCGTGCTCATATTTTGGTCAAGAAATAGTCGTGTTCATATTACAAATCAACATCCATATCCTGTGCCTTCTAAATTTTTTTCAGAAGTCCTTCTAAAAATAGCCATATCCTGACTGTATGCGCACCCTGCGTAGAATAATTTCTACTACTAGACGGCTAATTTGACTAATGTGAAGCTCAGATGATAGAATACAGCAATATGAGCCAAATTTTCCTGCGTGCCAAAGCTGAAGGAGTAAGCTAGAATCGCTACACACCTCTGTTTTCTTACATAGAACAGCTATTTTCCCATTCATCTTGGTGTGCTAAACAGAACTAAAAGAACTCCAAGTCAGCCGCCACAACAATGAGGTCACCACCCAACTACAAAATCAGATGCATATTCTGTTGTATAATATTTCTTATTTTCTTCCAAGTTTGGCAAATGATTTTACCTTAATTATAAGTGAGTCTACGACGTATTGAATCCATGTGACGAAATGACAATATTTGGGGTGGTAAATAATCGATTTTCCCAATATATTAAGGACATGTTTGTAGCACGGCAATTTCAAATGAAACAATTTTATTCCTGCAAAAATTATGGAAGATTTCCATGTTCCAAACAAGGCAAATCCAGCATGTAAGCGTTAGGGCCATGTGACCCCAATGACTTTTTGCTAATCTTAGTACAAATTCCCTTTAGAGATAACAAATGACACTTATAAACGGACAATGACACCATTATACTTAGAAGAGTGACCTGATGATATTTTTTCCTGGATCTGCCCACTTCCAAACAGTGCCTAAGCCTATCCAATTTACACAAATCCAACCTGTAGTTGTAAGCAATGGCATCAGGTTCTAAGTGCAAGCTAATATGATATTATCCTATTCCATTATGCTTTCTCAATTTCATTGGCATAATCAGCAACGTGGTAATTGAAGAAAGAAAGAACATTCCAAGTCTCTAGTCACAACTCGGTCATCCATGCTCTCGGTTTTCCCACGCAAATAAAAGAGGAAAAAATGAACGGGAAGATGGTACTGAAGTCTGAAGTCTGAACAGCCAACTGCTAATTGGCGTGTCATCAGAAGTTTCTTGGTTGACAGTACCACTTCGTATCCTTTTAATTCTTTTGGGAAGCAACAGTGTAGCCTTGATAATTTTGGCTATGTTGCCTTGTTTAAGGAAAATACTCTCCGACGATTTAATCGTATGCGCGTGTACGACAAAAAGGTGAACCCGTCTGCACCTCCGCCCCCGCTAGCCTCCGCTGGCCGCCGCCGTCTCCTCTTCCAACCGGCCCCGCGCTCCGCCTCCCTTCTCCGTGCCTCCTCCTCCTCCTGGCCCTGCCTCCCCTCCTTGCACTTGCCAGCGCCTCCGCTTGCCTGCGTGCGCCTCCACAGCCGCCTTTAGCCCACGCACGTACGATGACAACCTAGCCGCCCGCCGCCCGGTGCCCAACCGACCGCCACGAGCACCGTACACGCGTACGACAATAAATCGTCGTGTGTATAGCATTGCCACTTGTTTAATGTGGCATGAAAGGGTTCTTTTTTTTTTGCGAGGAGGCATGAAAGAATCTCCTCATTATAAATCCTTCAAAAAAAATCTTAATGAGTGTGTTAAGCACGCATTAAAGTCGTAATTTCCTACCCGGCAAATTTTACGCATCAACTCACTCACATCAAGGCATAAGCTAGTGTTCTCCAAGACTCCAACCAATAAGACACCTAACTCCCAGTAGCGAAACTAGAAATATGGGAACGATTACCTAAGTACAAGAATTCAATATCTACTCTAAATAATCACGTAGAAGGTTCCTCAAACCACATAACAACTAAGATAGTATAACTGAGTCATCGTCCTCTCTCTGTCCTACGTGAGAAACCAGAACCAGGGGCGAGAATTAGAACCTTCCAAAGTCAAAATCAAGCCTCGGGCATAAGCAAAACCAAGGAACCCAATATAAAATACGAGAAAGAGAAAACAATTTCCCGAGAGCCGCGTGGTGGTCCGGTCCAGAGCGGGGGGCGGCCGGCAAACCGCAACGAACGAAGCCACCTTCTCCTCCCGTCGCCGTCCAGTCCCGTCCTCCTCCACCAACACCCGGGCGACCCCGTCCTCCTCGGCCTGCGCCCTCCGGCCCCCTCCACTTATACAAGAATCCCGTGCGCCTGCGCTGCCCTGCGACTCTCTCTCTCTCTCTCTCTCTCGTGGGGATCTTGTGTGGTCAAGAACGAGAGGACCAAGAACTAGGCGGCTGCGCCGGCGGTTGTAAGGATCAGAGGGGAGATGGAGGCGGTTGCGGTTGCCGGTGGCGCCGGGCTGACCAAGTGGCAGGCGGCGGCCCTTTCGGCTGTGGCGGGGTGGGTGTGGGCGTCGTCGTTCTTCGGCCTTACGCGCCGGGCGCGCGCGCTGGTGCAGCCGTGGGCCACCCGCCGCGTTCTCGCTGAGACGCCGTCCATCCTCAGGTTCCAGGTTCGTTCTTCTGCCGTTTCACCTTATGGCTGTTTCCAACTAGTAACCAACGAAAACAAAATGTTGAAAGAAAGGAAGGAAGGAAATTTACTGCATTTGCGGTTCTTTTGTTATGAAAGGTGGAATTGTTACCCATCCTAGTACGCAGTTGATGTTCTTTTTGTTGGGATTGATGTTTGTAGGATTTGGTATTTTGTAGAAAGAATCAGGACGTTTATATTCTGAGAGAAAGGGAGGGAAGAAGGTGATTGGATCAAGTAATTTGAGATGAATTTGACTTAGAAATACCTGAAGTGGATAGGAAAGAAATAAAGATAAATATTGTCTTATAAAAACATTGATATCTTTGTTGTATTGATTTACTTGGCTTCCATTTCTAAGTTGTGCCTCCTTGTATGTTTCTGTTTTTTTTTTTGGCTGTTGAATTATTGCAGAGGTTGCATCACAAGTTGCTGGACAATTTCTTCTCTGTGCTGTCATGCGTTGTCTCTGTCCCTTTCTACACAGGATTCCTCCCTCTCCTCTTCTGGGTACGTCTTATGTCTTGTGGCACATTGATCATTTCTTTTTATTACGTTTCTGTAATTCCAGGTGGGATTAATTGTGAATTGCTCTTGTTTTCATGGATACTGTAGAGTGGACACTCCAAGCTGGCTAGGCAGATGACCCTCCTCATGGCTTTCTGCGATTACCTTGGCAACTCTGTGAAGGTTATCATCTATTTCTCATACAATGGGTGGGAGTTAATTTTTGCGGTCCGATTGGTTTAGCTGTTGACACTTTGGATATTTGTGGATATAGGATATAGTGTCAGCTCCCCGGCCAAGCTCTCCTCCTGTGAGAAGAGTCACAGCTACCGAAGATGAGAAGGAAAATGTCATGGAATATGGATTGCCTTCATCACATGCTCTCAATACTGTTTGTTTGATGGGGTATACTCCTATTCTAATTTTTTTTTCAAGATGTGTTTTGCAATGTATTTATTGGGTTTGCTTGGATGAGGGAAGTGCAAAAGGATTTTATGGCTAATGCTGCTTCCGGTAAATGCAGATATTTGTTGCATTATGTCCTAACATATGGACCGCATGACGGTGTTATGATTGCCACCGGTTTATCTCTAGCTTTCTTGCTTGTTATGCTAGTTGGCACTGGTGAGTCTTTAATTTCTTTATGCGACTGTCTCTTAAGAGTTAACAAAAGATACTGATGATGTGGTTTACTTGAAATTGATAGCAAGGATATACTTGGGCATGCACAGCTTGACGGATGTTATCACTGGAATCTGTTTTGGCTTTGTGATCCTTGCTTTCTGGTTGGTTGTCCATGATCATGTTGATGCCTTTGTTGTCTCCGGGCAAAACGGTATGTATATATGCCGCAGCACCTGCTGCTGTGAGTCTGGTGATACGTAAAATGTGATATTCAAAGGCGAAAGAGTATTCTCATATTTCTTTTCCTCTGCAGTTACATCCTTCTGGGCAAGCCTTTCTCTATTGCTGTGCTTTGCATATCCAAAGCCAGAATTCCCAACTCCTAGCTTTGAATACCATACAGCATTCAACGGGGTGGCTTTCGGAATTGTAAGAACTCTCTGTTTTTGACTTATGGTTGCTTAATAATCCAAAATTTTACTGCTTCTAAACTTTGCTTATATGCCATACTGGATTCTGGTCACATTGAAAATATTATCTACAATGGACTTAGACTTGAAAACTAAAATAATTTAAGATGAAGCAATACGGCATGCACTCTTGCTGGTTCTTTACGAGACCTTTCTCTACATCTCTAGTTTTTACTTTAATTTGCCAATGGAATTACAATTATCTCTCGGATTTGGGCTGTAGTTCATAATGTTGGTCGTTATGTGTCCTATCCAGTTTGAAGAATTTCTTAGCACAAAATCTTTCTCCTGTGTTTATTCAGTTATTGATGCACCCTGTTCACTGGTGTGAATTTTATGGTCTACATGAAGAAGCCCTGACATTGTTTTTTTTAACACACCTGATTCAGGTCTATGGCATCCAACAAACCTACTTCCATTTCCACAACCCTGATGTTCCCCTCATTTTCAGCCCCCAACTACCCCTTATTGCATTTGCCGGGAGGGTCCTCGTTGGGATCCCAACCATCCTAGTCGTGAAATTCTGCAGCAAAGCGCTCTCCAAATGGCTCCTGCCAGTCATGTGCAACACCCTGGGAATTCCTATTGTATCATCCTGCTATGTTCCAGCAATGAAGGCGTCCGACAGCAGCAAGAACAAGTCGGACGCCAGGCAGGCCGGTTATCTCCAGAAGGTCTTCTCCCTCTTCCCCCAGAAGGCATACGACGTGGACACCGGCATAAGGTTTGTTCAGTACGCCAGCCTTGCATGGTCAGTGGTCGACTTGGTGCCGGCCATATTCACCCATTTAAATCTGTAGCCAACCCAACAAGGTACCATTTTGTTTTTCTCTTTGCGGAGGCGCCCAATGGGCTATTCCTACTCATAAGACACCGTCTTGTGAGGCTGTAAATTCAATGTTCTCAAGTTTTTTTTTTTGTGTGTGTGTGTGTTGTATGTTTTGCTAGCACGCCCTCAATGGGTGGTGTTTCTGTCGAGGTGTTTGTCCAAAGTAGCAATGAGGAAGCATTAACGTATTATTACATTTATTTCGTGAGAACAGTGACCACCAGGGCCGGGAGCACCATGTGTGCTTTCAACTGCTATTGAACTCTAAAACTTATTAACTGCAAAGAATGTGTTTTCTTGCCTTGTGTTCTAGAGCTGGATCATCTATGTTGATGCGAATTGCATGTTGCATGTTCCCCTTGAAGGGATACGGATAGGCTACACTAGCACACAATTGAAAATTCTACTACGTAAACTAGAAAGTCATGCGAGTAAAATATCATAGATCGTTATTACTAAACGTGCAGTGCAGCGAAAGAAGAGTTAGAGTAGTCTGGTACAACGACAAACACGTCAATGTAGTGGTCGTAGTCGATCGTCCAACGTCTTCAACACCGATCGTCTCATCTAGCAACCTCTTATGTTCCTTGCGTAGATCGCGGACCGTCATCGATCAGTGCAGCAGCAATCGTAGCAACGCCTCTACGGTATCCACACGTTCAGGGGTGAAACGTCGTACACCAGTGTGCTAGCACTAACGTGCACGGTAGAGCCTTTGGGAGGTGGTGGCTAGAGTTTCAGTGGTGTAACTCTTACGTCCAACGCCCCCCCCCCCCCCCTAATAAAGAGTCCATAACGGATCATATGCAAAACTAGTTTGTTTCAACCCGTTAAGTGTGTAACCATGTAGGTTCATGTGTAATCAATCGTAACTCAGAAATTCCTTTCCGATCACAAGTCAATTGCGGTTCCTAGCAGGATGTAGCGACTCCCGAATACACATAAAGATTATATCGGACAGACTTTATGCAATATGATCTGCGACCAGGTTCTTATCACTCACGACCAGTTTCCATCTGGTCACGACCAGTTTGTAACACCTTACGACCAGTTCGTCAATCAGTTTGTGATCATGTATGACAAGCTCACAACCAATCTGTATCCCTATACAACCAATTCGCATTTGGTCGGACAAAACGGCCTGATTGTGTATTCTCCTTTTGCCTCACAATATATGGTAGAAACTCCAGGTGAGATATTTGTCATCCATGAACTGTTTGATACTTACTCGATCTAGTGACAAATAACTTCATGTGGCCAACTTTCCAACCACTTGTGGCATAGCTATGCACTTCCTTTATCCGATCACATCGAAGGGCTCAGAGATATCTCTTCTGTTATGTTAGGAGTGGTAAATCTCGTATCCAACCAATCACATCCCTCCGTATGTTTCATAGCATACCCAAAAGCTACCTTTATAACTACTCAGTTACAGAGTAACGTTTGGTAGCAACATATCTGGTGCACATGGGCAATTTTGTGGACATATAGACATACGTGATCGTGGCCATCCGTTCAGAAACCGGCGGGCGAGATCGATGCAACGTTCTCACTTCCCCACTTATGGCGCTTTTGCGAAAATCCCCTTGTGATGTTTCTCCCAAACCCGTCCCCTCCCTCCCCCATTCGATCTCCCGGTTCTCCCCTAAACAGGAGCTAGGGCTAAGGAGAGCCACCGCTGCGTCGCACCGCCCGTGGCCGCCGCCGCCTCTGCGACTCTCCATCTACGCGGTCGCCCCCACCGCACCACTGTCCTCCATCGACACGGCGAGCCCCTTGCTCGTGTGTCCCCGCCTCCGCCACGCCCCTCTGCCCCCCCGCCTGTGGCCCTCACACCAGATCGGGCCCGCGCCGCCCTAGCTAGCCCTCTCCATCGCCGCCCTCCCGCCTCATGGCGTCTCGGCTCCTCTCCGGCGTCGCGTCGCCGAACCAAGAGGTCAGACATCCCACCGCGCCGCCGAATCATCCCGCAAATCCCATTGTCCCCTCCATTCGCAAGCTACTCCTTGCCGCCACCACGTCAAGCATGATGGAGAAGAAGGTGTCGGTGCCCGGCAAGAAAAAGACAAGAGGCCCTAGGAGGATTTTTGCGGTTGGTGGCTTGAGCTACGATGGGAGAGTGAACGATGTGAGATTGAGAGTGTATGTTTTGACAAATTAGAATTGTAAATTTTTCATTACGAATTTGATTTGTCAGAGTGAATGATTATGAGATTGAGAGTGTATGTTTGAAAGAATCTTTTTATGTGAATAGCAGCTTGTGCCTGATTGAAATTCTAGCTGCTTGCTGATGCTGCTTCATTTGTGTGCTCCCAAGGGCTACCTGACGACTTGCTCATGTACAACTCATGTAGTAGCTACATGTGCTACTACAATGGAAGAATTGTTTTTCTGTTGTATCAGGAAGAATTGCTGCAGACACCATGATGCTTCCATTTTTGCAAGTGTATAATGGAGCTAAATTAGATGCCACCATGATGCTTCCATCCATTTTACTTGTGCTCCCAGGTACAGTATGAGGTACATGACCACAGCCAAAAATTCCAGGCTGGAAGTTCAAAGAATTAAGCAAGGAAGAACTATGCAAGGAAGAAATGTGTGACCTGATACTATTGATTGGACATGCAAGAAAATCAACTATACAGTTTAATTCCTAGTACATTACCATCAATGAGAAAAATTCTGGGTCATTGAGAGAACATCATGCAGCTTAGTTCTGGTTGTTTCATGCAGTGAGAACCCCATATATTCAGTCATCTCATACAATTCCATTCAGTTCTCTACTAATATAAGCAACAGCTAGCAGCAGCATATTGCACGCACTTGAGTGCCATGCTCATAGTCTCAACTCAAAATACCAATAGTGAACTGTACCAGGTTCATGAACATATGCACAATTTCGCAGTGCATTGAATTCACAGATTTGATACAAACAAGTTAACAATTTCGCAAACAAATTCAGGACCATGCTTCCATTCGTACAACCTGAAGAATTTTACAAACTATTTGACAAACACAACCACATGCAATTCATAAAATCATTGCAACATCCAGTCATTACTACATCCATAGATTTTCCTTTGTCAATCTTGTACATCCTTGTTGATAGAGAGGCCGAGGACAAGGAAGGAGGCAGATCAACACTGGGGACAAGCAGCAACAGAGGGTCGGTGGAGAGGATGGAGGGGATGGAGAGGTGGCGCTGGATCTGGTCGTCGTCAGAAGGAGCCAATGGTGAGGTGTTGTGTTTGGCCACGCTGATGGCACCCACGACAGTGGCGGACCGCGGCCCATTGGCGGCGCGAAAGAGCGTGTCGGTGCTAAGCCCAGCGGTGACACTATTGATCCAGTCATCGCAGTCGCGAGCGTGTTGCCAACGCGGTGGCCGGAGCTGCCGCAGACATTGAGCACGCGGTTGGTGCGAAGAGGTACCCGATGCCCGACGTCCTAGGCGCGTTCGTCGAAGGCATTGGATCCCGACGAGAACAGTCGCGGGTCAGCCATGGCGGCGGCAGGTAGGGCTAGGGTCGGTGGCGAGATGCACGGAGCGGGAGGCACGAAAGGAATTACGGCACAACGGAGGGCGCTCGAGCGGGAGGAGGAGAGCGCGGAGGCGAAACAGTAAAGAATTCTTTCGGGACAGAGGGTTTTCGCAAAAGTGCGTTAAGTGGGAGGTGGGATTGGCTCGCTCCATCTCAGCCGCGGATTTTACATTCGACGGGTCAGATATGCTATGTCCATATGTTCACAATGGAAGCCATGTGCATGAGATATGCCGCCGTGTTGGGTAACCCCTAAGTGTACTATTACAAATGTATGAAACCACATTGATCTCAGGCTTAAGAATTATACATCAATATTGCTTGAAACCAACTGATGACACATAGAATCATAACAATCTTAATAGTGTTTCAAGGTGAATCAATCCGGACCGTGTTCTCCAACATGTGCTTACATTATTGATTCAATATCCCCATATTTATGATCAGCGAAACATGATCATCAATCAATACATATGTTGGTTGATAAGTCACTAGTGTCCCAACCAGTGACATTCGATTAAAGAAACTTTTAGAATGATAGCTCCACCAACAAGTCGCATACTTATTAATCTTTATAAATGATAATTTATCTAAGAAATATAATAACATTTAATCTATAATTTATAAACATAGACATGATACAATAATCTTTGTGATTAACTAACGGGCATATCACCAACACCCTTGTACGTGTTTATTTGACTCAATTTGCCACCTCTGTACATCATTAAGGATGAAGTGTCACTAAAAAAGAAAAACTAGTGAAGATGGACTGGAAAGCAAAGGGGGTGCAGGTATTTTCCCAGTCTTGACTGACGATGGATATTTTCCCAGTCTTGCCTGACGATGGATATATGCCTTAGCACTTTTGACTCCCGAATTTTATTTGCTGCTGCATTTTCCTTTGAAACTCATGTTAGCCCAATTGAACACGCTTTGGACTTGTACGCGCCTGTGCAATCCCAGGCAGAGTTTTTCACACAGCGATTTATCATGTGACCGGCAGTACGTCGTGCAGAATTGACTGCCGCAGCGATCACATGTTGGCGAAAGAGGCGAACGACTGTGGACAGGCAACCAATCGCCATTAGCCAGTGAATTGGATCTGGCTAATGGCGATTGGTTGAACCACGTGCCTCCGACTGTCGCTTGTCACCTGCTTCCAGCTGCTGCCGTGCCATACGTGACACGTTCTGTCGCTTGTCACATAGCCTTCTTGAATCTAGATACTATTCTAGCGACACAAAAATCGAACACTAACCGCTGATGGGAACCAGAGAAACGACACCTGCCACGAGCACCACAGCGATATAGCTCTGTTCAAGCCAACAAGCACATCAGTCCAAAACTACTCCAGATGGTGACAAAAAAGCCAGGGGATTAATTTAGGATTTGTGACTTCAGCCTTTCAGGATTTACAGCCTCATTGTGTCACTAACATATAACATCTAGATCCACACGTCAACAAGATATGAGTGATAAATCCTAAAGTGGCAACTAATAGAGTGGCAAATCCTTAATTCCCCAAAGCCAGGGTATACCAAACTACTTCACGTATAGCTACATCACCCCAAATAGAAAACATCCTCATTCCATTGTTGGTGCGACGAGAAATATATTTGGGTAGAAGCAAAGCTAACCCAAAAACCCCAAAAAGTAGAGCAAAAAAAATTTATGTGCTGAGAGCCAGAGACCACCACTAAAAGTAGGGAGTAGTCAAGGTTCAACCAGCTGTAGTCCAGGACTCCGAGCTCCGCTAAATAGGCTTTGCAACATTACAGAACGCACAAGAAAGAAACTAACAATCCACTAACCACAGAGGCTTCATGGGGCGAAAATCATCGCATCTTTATGGAAAACAAAACCGGCGCTGAAATTCTATACGGCAAATCAATGTGTTCATAAAGACCTAACGGTTAGGGGGTCATCAGATCAAATATAAATTGAACAGTGGTCTTCCTGTATTCGTATTTGTATTTTTAAAACAAATACAAATTCAAATATTATAACAAATACAAATATGAATCGAATACCTACTCAATTTGGTCGGATACAAATATCCTACGGCGTAATAAAGCTTAACGAGTTGGCACCAATTTTATAGTAATATTGATGCCCCTTTTTTATGGTTTTATCATGTAATCATTGATCATTTGTGCCATTTTATTAGTAACCCTATCCAATTTTAGACAGGTCGTAAATAAATCGGTTATAAATATGACAAATTTGGCTAAAAAGAGCATGCAAAAAACTTTATTTGGAGATGTGCCAAAATAAAAAAAATCAAATGCCAAATTAGAGTCCACCGTGACAATGCTCTCATCGAGACAATTGAAATGCGTATATAATTTGCCCAATTTAGAGGTCAATGCAAAAGATAGGTAACAGCTAGTTGTTATTGCGTCGAATGCAGATATTATCTGCATTCGTATTCGATTTGACACCTATTTTGCATACTATATTTATATTCGTATTCGACCAAAAAAAATCCATATACTATCCGGATTCGTATTTGTTTTGCAATTCGAATGTGTTTTTGCTTACCACATTAACTACCATCTGAATACGGATGCCAAATAAAACAGATAATCCGGATCCGTTTGACACCCCTACTAACGGCTCAACAGAGAACCAAACTACATTGTTCATCTCTACAAGAATCATGAAAAATAAAATTAGGTGAAATATGTAAGAAAGAAAGGAGAACAAGATGAATACAAAGGGAATAGTTTCCTCTGTCATAATACAAATTGCTGCTTCATGCTTCAACTCACCACTGCAGCCCCCAAGCCAAGCATCAACCAATTAGAGATAAGTGAGAACACAATGAATCCTTCCAGCTGTAGGTAGGTATACACTTGAATCACGATGCAGCGAAGCAGCTCGCAATAGCCAAAGGCGCCATGGGCAAAAATAGTAATAACACACAGGAGATTCAAGCAAAAAATATCTGTAACCAGGAAACTTCACCTAGCTATCAAACCTTTGCTGCAGAGATCGTCACCACTTTCGCATCACAGGAAATAGTCCGGCGTTCTACGAGTTACGTCAGGCTCTCCCCTTCTTGGGGCCGGCTCAAACTGCATAATTACACATCATAATTCATAAGGTGCAACAGAAAATAAGCGTGGAACTAGATAGCAAAGGCGTTAACAAAAAAGCGAAACCAACTCGTAGCACGGGTGTTGCAAAAGGCTGAACATAACTCAAACTCATGACAGGCAAGCTGTCCATGATTCAAACTGAAGATCAAGACATATCAAGATGGAAAAATATCCATTTTTTTAGAGCAGTAAGGATAATTAGTCCAGCACTATGGTTAGACTTTATATCAATTCTCAAATTGGTTAGCCTATGTGCACAACATTTTCATATCAATCCAATACTTACAAGTGCTAGTCCAAATAAAATAACCCTTATATGTAACAGAAATATCAAACATGTGATTTGGAAAATAATTTACTGATCTTGCATCTGGTGATCCATGTCCTCAGTGTGAACCATAGTTCATCAGTTCGATTAATTATGTCACTTGGGGTACGTGAGTGGACATGTTCTTTTTATTTTTTTTAAGTTATCAAAGTTCTTCATCTTTAGAAATAATCATGAATATGCGAGAACAAATGAATGAATGTTACAGAGAGTCAAAGAGAATGTTACCTGGATGAAAGTATGCTCCCTACAATCATCAACTTCCAAGATGGATGCCATGTTTCCACAGCGATAGCAATAATTAGGTGCACTAAATATGGTGACCACCTTTTGCTCCTGTTCAATGTAGTAAAGTGTTAATAAAATATAGTACGGAAACCAGAGACAAGTATGGAGTTCAGGAGTAGATACTTACATGAGCCCAATTGAATCCCTCCATGACCAATTGGTGAGCTCTAGCAATAAGTCTCAAATTATTGGTATGGTTGAACTGCTGTGATATATCCTGAAATGATAGAATTGGCAATGTCAGTGGAAACAGATGTGTCGCTTAATACGGTGAGAGAGAAAAAAAATGTTTCGTACAAAAAAATACCTGCCCGAAGGTATATCCAGCACCTCGAGGAGAAATACCCCAACCACATCGATCATCTGGATCAGACCACAGAAGATCACACATGGGCCCTTCATGAGGAACTTCTTGGACTCGGTCAAAGTTACGTATGTTATCAAGTGTCTCAATGGACGGTGATAATCCACCGTGCAAGCAAAATATTTCTGACTCGACCTATGAAAAGAATGAACAGCTTGCATGTAAATTTCACTAGATAAAGTGAAAAAGAACTTCACATGTTAAGTCACCCTATAAATGAAAATGATACAATAGTGCAATACACACCAATGCGGTCAAGGGGAGGTAGTCGAACAGATCTGTAAAGGTTTTCCACACATTTGCATTTCCGTACCTGCAATAAATGCAGGAAAGTGATTCTCGTGATTCAATTCGCCAAAAATAACATGGCATGTACAACTTAATTTTGGACTGGACAAGTGGAACAATAAGTTTCATAACCTCTCACAAAAATTAGATCACTGGCACAATACAGGCATGGAAAAAAGTTTAAACTAATAATTGAAATGTTTGAAGATTGCCTAAATACTTTTGTATGCATGATTCATCACTATGTTGGATTATCAACATAAAGTGGCAATTCCAAACAACAGAGTACTTATCTAAAATGGCATACCAACGTAAGATGAAAATTTGGCTCATATTAGTTTCATCTTAGGGCTTAGCAATAGCAGTTGCAAGTTGCAACCATACATGTGTAGGATGAAGACATCCTTTAATGGTAGTTCGGCCAAGCTGAGGTGTAATGCCTAGGCATGTTATAAGCAAATTAAACTAACAACTTTCCACGATGTACGAGTCTTCAAGGACAAAGGACTGAATTGAAGTAAATTAGTTCCTAGGGCATCTTGCTATTTTATTATTACATGCATTTATCAGAATAAGAATCAAGAAAAGATTGTTTAGACTTTAGAGCAGACTCAGCAGAACCATATGTACTACATACAAAAAAAGATACTTACTTCCTTAAGCACTCATCGTAGAACCCATAAACTTGAGTGATCTGCAAATGATTGACAAATTGTTCAGTCCAATTGTCATTGTGTACAAAAGGATAACAGAGAATGAAGTGATGTAACAAAATACACTAGAAACTTCACATTATGTATCAGAAAAATAACAAGCAAACTAAAAGAACCTGTGAAAAAAATCTACATACCTGTCGGCTTTCGTGGTTTCCTCTGAGAATGGTGATTCGCTGAGGATAACGAACTTTTAAAGCCACCAAAAGCTGTTTGTTTTCAAGGATTACATTAGTATCAAGAGCTACTAAAGTTACAAAATATTATAAAGTTAAATGTGTCCACCCAAAAAGCAAATTTTCTAAGCTACAAACAAATATTGCACATGAACGGCAATAATTTTTTTCTGTGGTGCAAGCATAAAGCTATGTTGATCAGTTGATGCTTATACTACTCTTACCGTGACAGTTTCGACGGAATAGTAGCCACGATCTACATAATCTCCCATAAATAAGTAGTTTGTATCTGGGCACTGGTAAAGGCAGAAAGCGTCAAGATATTGAAGTTAGGGCTTGTTCTTGATGACACAAAAAGATGGCACAAAGGAAGATGAACAAGAAAAAGCAACTGATACCTTTCCACCAATTCGGAACAGTTCTGCAAGGTCATGAAACTGCCCGTGAATATCACCACATATTGTAACAGGACTCTTTACAGGCTGCAAGAATGCCAAAGAAATCACCAAAGTTAAACTACCAACAAAACAAGAACCCAATTCTAAATCTAGCATATGAAAGGCAGATAATCATCTTAAGGAATCATTGAATATTTAAAATTTTCACAATCCGCAGGTCTAACTTCAGTTTGTACGGCCATTTTAAAAAAACTCCATACCAGTTGCCACAAAAGATACAGAGCAAACAAAAGCAAATTTTGTCATGAATTATGATAGTGTTCTATATGTCTATTCAATCCAATACCGTTGAAACTTGAAAGCCTGTAATTCAGGGAAAAGTTGAGTGAACTCTGCTGAGATGTCCAACCACCATCACCATCAAAAGACAAAAAGTGCAGCTGGATTCATTGGTTCAACATGTCCCTACAGTATGATTGAAAGCCTGGTACAGTCCCATACATTATTTTTGTTGTTCCAGAGACATTCTTAGTTTATCTTGAAAAAACATTAGACGGTTAATTCCAAACTCTTCAGATCTGACAGTAGCCAAGCAAATAGCCAACTGGGTACTTGGTTTGCAATGATGTGGGGATTAAGATTTATATGAGCACAGCAAAATCAATTATAGTTAAGTAGCTAAAATTTAGCATTTAATTAACACATACAAGCTTCAACCAGTCGCAAATCAGTCTAATCCATGAAGTGATGAACTGGTGCTTAAACAGTTTGATCACCATTGAACAATTTGGCTACAACTTACATAGCTATGCATGATGTGTCCTTTGCACAAAAAGGAACATAGTTCCAAACATGTGGTGGATATCTCAAGGGCCTAAAGAAAAGAAAATAAGTATAATTGCATTAGAACTGTTCATGCGCAGCGCAGCCAAGTTTTCCCAGGCTTGGTCAGGCTGGGCTCACTCTGGGCCGAGCCTTTGAGCCTGTTGGAAGTTTTGGGCCAGGGCCAGGCTTTGCTTAGGACAGCCTTGTAGGCCAGGCCAGGCCCAGTGTATGCTCTATATACAGGATATAAAATCTATAAATGATGCAGCCCAGCAACCTTAGCCCACTATCCCTCATTGTGGTATTCAGGTCTTGTCCTAGCAGCAGGTGCAATATATATCCCATCCCCATTTCTCATGAACGCGCACAAACCTAGGGAGCGAGAGGCAGATGCCATGCCCAACCTGGGGCACGTTATCTTTGAGCTGCTGGAGTTGAGCAGTTCAAGATGCTTTCATTCTTCCTAAACTCATGTATTCAGTAAAGAAGGTATGTACATCGCTATAGTGTGTGTATTTTCCCATCTCTATCTCAAAGATTTGTATGCTTGATTCTGATCTTGCCCGATTTATGTAGTTTGTTGTTTTGGGAAACTTCTGGTTAATATAAAGGGTAGAAAATCAATAGTGTATTCTTGCTACGTACTGGAACTTTTTCTGGTTAGTGTTATTCAAATTTAGCACTTTTAATATTGCTATACAACTTAGCCAGGCTCCATACCTATAGCAATGTTGTTGTGCTGGGTTTGAAACTGCTAATATATTGGGCTTATGGCCGAGCTCATTTTAGCAGGCTAGGCTCGAAGTTGTCCAGTTCGGTATGGGGTTTGAACAGGTCAAAATAGCATGTGCCTACTTCTATTTGTGTAAAATATGATTTGTCCGCATGGAGTATTTTTTTTCTCAACAAAGGTGAAAAACAAGCTACTGAAAAGTATTTAACCAGTTTTAAGCATATGCGCATGTGTCCAGCAAAACAAGGATAAGACCAAAGTAGCTGGCAACTCACAAGTCACTAACACTCATAAAAAAGGTTTGGACATATTTTTTCCTAGCCATCACTATTGCTAATCTAACATATATTGCTATAGTGACTTCGTTAAATAAAAGGTATTCCTAATGCACCATGACCTATCAAATATTTCACACAGAAAAACGTGTTTTTTAGCATTTACGGTGCACCAGTCATCACTCATCTTCCTCGTGAGTTATATCACCATATTGTTATTCATTAGCAGCAGTCATCTCAGTCCCTCCGTGTTAGTGTGTTACAACCTATCCTTTTCTCCTTATTCTAAAATGACTATATGTTAGTGATCAAAAGTGATAATGTGCTGCTGTACCAACAGTGATAAGGAGTATGCTTTGCGGTTGTACACTGGGAACAAATAGCTAGGCCAACTTCCACAATAGGGAGCATATAGGTATTTAGTCCCCATGAAGTGCAGATTTTTGCACATCTCCTCAGAAAATTATTGGCACTCTGTTGTTTAATTTTATCTTGTCATCAATTTGACCAACCTATTCAAGTTATTTAAAGTATCCGGTTGTAATAAAAGTTGAACTTAGATAAATGTGTGTAGTGATCTCAGCAATGATCCATGACGACAATAAGAGCCTAACAAGTAATGATTCTTGAAATCTCAACATGAAGCATTTATTCTTGTCAAACCGTATTTCATAGACTCCATTACTTGATACTATAGTTTGTTAGTGTAATCCTGTGTGCATGGTTCAGTTAGTCTAGTCTGTCAGTTAGAGGAGTCGGTAGAGTCTAGTCTGTCAGTTAGAGGAGTCGGTCAGTCAGTTTTTCCTTTGAGCTATTCTTCAGGGTGTTCAGTCAAAGTAGTTGATCGCGCCTGAGTTTTAGGCACCACTAGGGCCATGTTTACCCGGCCACTTAGGCCTTAACTAGTTGTAATCACCGACTATAATAAAGATGAAGAAAACCAGAAAAGCTGCAGCTTCATCGCAGCACAAAATCAGAGTTCAAAGTATTCTGTTCGAGAGCACTTCCAACAGCTTCATCGCAGCACAAAATCAGAGTACTTCCAACAATTGGTATCAGAGCGTGAGTTGAGGATCCTAGGCAATGTCTGCTCCCGTCCCTGGCGAGTCCCGCAGCCCGTGTCATCAGAACCGACGCCGCTCCCCTTCGCCGCCACCGAGACGAACGCGACACCGTGACCATGGTGGACGCGAGGTTGTTGTCGAGCGGGTGGTTAAGGAAGTCGCTGGCGGAAAGTACCCGTCGCTCACGCGGACGAACTACGCCGAGTGGAGCCTCCTCATGAGGGTGATGCTGCAAGCTCGAGGGCTCTGGGACACGATCGAGTACGGTGCCGCCAACTTCCAGGAAGATCGCATGGCGCTGGAGGCCATCCTCCACGCCGTGTTCCCAGAGATGATGTCCGGCCTCGCCGTCAAGCGGACCGCGCAGGAGGCGTGGGAGGCGATCCGAGCCATGTGCATTGGGAGTGACCGCGTGCGAAAGGGCAAGGCGCAGCAACTGAGGAAGGAATTCGAGTCCATCTCGTTCCGCGATGGGGAAAACGTCGACGACTTCGCGCTACGCCTCACCAATCTCATCACCAGCCTCGCCACACTCGGAGAATCAATCGACGAATCAAAGGTAGTCGAGAAATTCTTACGTGTTGTGCCGCCCAAGTTCTCGCAGATCGTGTTGTCGATCGAGACTCTGCTCGACATCTCCGAGCTGTCGCTGGAGGAAGTCACCGGGCATCTGAAGGCGGCGGAAGACCACCTCGAGCCGCCGGAGACGCCACGAGAACCCGGCAAGCTCTACCTCACCGAAGAGCAGTAGATGGAGCGGATGAAAGACCGCCAACTGGGCGAGGGCTCCACCAAGTCCGGCTGCGGCGACGGCAGGAGTCGTCAGCGATCGCGAGCGCCGCGAAACAAGAGCAGCGGCGGAGGCACCGACGCAAAGGAAGGGCCACGCGACGATAAATGCCGCAACTGCGGCCGCCGTGGCCATTGGGCCAAGGACTGCCGCCAGCCCAAGGAGCGGGCCCATTTGGCCTAGGCAGAGGAGGCAGACGAAGAATCGACGCTCCTTATGGCTCAAGCCATCCCTGCGCCGCCCGAGCTCGCACCACTCCACATCGACGAGCCATAGGCGCAGGCACTTCTCAGCATCAACGACAGCGGCGACCACCTGGAAGGATGGTACCTCGACACCGGGGCCACCAATCACATGACGGGCCGCTGCGACGTCTTCGCCGAGCTCGACTGCGCGGTGGTTGGCACCATCAAGTTCGGCGACGGCTCCCTCGTTAACATCCGCAGGTGCGGCACCATGATCTTTGCCGGCAAGAATGGCGAGCACAAAGCATTCAGCGGCGTCTACTACATTCCGCAGTTGAGGAACTCCATCCTCAGCATCGAGCGGTCGGCGAGAGCGGATCGCGCGGCTTGATTGAGGCGGCATCTGTTGTAGATCTAGGGCCGGCGGCCGCCTCGCCAATGTCAAGTGTGGCCGCAATAGCCTCTACGTGCTTCGTCTCGAGGTCGCTCACCCGATCTGCCTCGCCGCACGCCACGACGACGACGCCTGGCGCTGGCACGATCGCTTCGGGCACATCAACTTCAACTCACTGGAGAAGATGGGCCACCATGGACTGGTGCGTGGTTGCCGCGTACCGAACACGTAAGCGACTCTGCGACACTGCGTCGTCACTAAGCTGCCGTGGCGTTCAAAACAGGCTAAATCTGCAGCAGAGCCGCTCGAACTCGTCCATGGCGACCTCTGCGGCCCCATAACGCCGGCGACACCGGGCGGGCGGCGTCTCTTCCTGTTCTTGGTTGATGATGCCACCCGGTACATGTGGGTGGCGCTTCTCGCGGCCAAGAGTGGAGCGCCTGACACGATCAAGAGGATCCAGGCGGCGGCGGAGCTCGAGCGAGCGGCGGCTGCGCGTCTTCCGCACGGACAACGGTGGCAAGTTCACGTCTCGAATTCTCCGCCATCTGCGGCGACCAAGAATGCAACGCCATTTCTCGCGCCTACGCCCGCGGCGAATCGCGTCGTCGGCGGCGGAACGAGCAAGTGGTGTCCATGGCGCGCGCGTTGCTAAAGCAGAGGGGCATGCCGGCCGAATTTTGGGGGGAGGCAATGACTACGACGATGTTCCTCCTCAACCGATCCCCCACCAAAAGCCTCGTCGGGAAAACACCCTATGAGGCGTGGCGCGACGCATAGCCGCGGCCAGCTTTCTCCGTCGCTTTCGGCTACGGCGTCGTGAAGGAAGCGAGGCCATCTCTGCAAGCTCAACGACCGCAACACCCTCGTCGTCTTCATCGGCTACGAGGAGGGGATGAAGGTGTACCGTTTTCTGGACCCGACGACGCGGCGCGTGCGCATCGCCCGCAACGCAGTGTTCGACGAGGATCGCAGTTGGACTTGGGCGGCAGAGAACTATGACGGCTCGCAACCCACCAACGACTTCACCATCGAGTACACCTTCGCCCATGTTGCGGTGGCGGCGACTCCAGTGCCGATGGACGAGAGACGAGCCTATCCAAATGCCAAGATGAGCTCGGACCCTTCACCGCCGGCTCGGTGTCACCTGTTCCTCTGGCAAAGCAGCCAATCTAAGCACTCTGGCGACAACAACTCTGTTTTCCTTGCTGTCTTTAATCGTCTCACCGCCGAAGAACGACTCGCCAGCACGACAACACACCTATCTGATACCTCGCCGTGGACAATCTGTCGAGGTGGAGCTGCTGGCCGGGGTTCGCATTGCGGGGAGTTGGGCGAGGTCAATCGCACTGGCAAGCGCAGCGAGCCATGCTTTCGTTCTTAGGGCGAACGAGACGAGGCGTGGTCTTGCGCGTGCGTGAGGAGATCGGCGCGTGGAGCGGAACAAGACATGGGAGCTCGTCAATCTGCCGCGACGACCACCGCCGTCGACCTCAAATGGGTCTTCGTTTGAAGAAGCACGAGGTCGGTGCGGTGATCAAACACAAGGCGCGGCTTGTTGCGAGGGGCTTCATCCAGCAGGCCGGCATCGACTTCGACGAAGTGTTTGCTCCTGTTGCCCGCATGGAGTCCATTCGGTTTTGCTCGCCATTGCTGCCCAGGAGGGGTGGCCCGTCCACCACATGGATGTAAAATCCGCCTTCCTCAATGGAGAATTGAAGGAGGAGGTGTACGTGAAGCAGCCGCCGGGGTTCATCGTCACGGAGAGAAGAAGGAAGGTCATCTTGGTGCGCAAAAAGCGCTCTATGGCTTACGCCAGCGCCATGAACTTGGAACGCTGGCTCGACCACACACTCAAGGATCTCGGTTTCAAGCAGAGTGAACACGAGCACGCTGTCTACCGGCCGCGGCGGCACGACTCTGCTCGTCGGGGTCTATGTGGATGATCTGATCATTACCGGGTCATCCATGGAGGCGGTGGAGGAGTTCAAGGGCGAGATGAAGATCAAATTCCAGATGAGTGATCTTGGTTTGCTGTCACTCTATCTCGGAATTGAAGTCGCAGACAATGGCGGCATCGGTCTTGGCGGCCAGCGCTACGCCACGCGGATTCTGCAATTCGACAGCATGGAAAGTTGCAATCCGGCCACGCCCGATGGAGAGAGGCTCAAGCTCGGTCGGGGCAAAGACGGCCATGGAGGTAGACGCCACGGCATCGGCGTATCGTCGGCAGCCTCCGCTACCTCGTCCACACGCGGCCAGACCTAGCGTTCGCCGTCGGGTTTGTGAGTCGTTTTATGGAGCGGCCAACGGAGGAGCACATGGCGGTCATGAAGCGCATCCTCCGCTACGTCGCCAAGACAATTCACTACTGGCGGAAGGATGGCGGGCGCTGATTGGTTACTGACAATAAACGCGACGCCGACATCGACACAAGGAAAAGCACGAAGCGGACGCCGTTGTTCTTCTTAGGTAATTGCTCAGTGAGTTGGCAATCGCTCGAAGCAAAGGGTGGCATCAGTAGTATGTAGTCGCCACTCTTCGCCGACGCAAGGACTTTGGTTGGCTCGGCTACTCGGTGAACTCCATGGGAGAAAAGCCGAGGTGGTCGAAATGAAGGTGACAAACAAGTCCGCTTTGGCGCCGAAAGCAAGAACCCGTCTTCCACGAACGCATAAGCACATCGATCTTCGTTACCATTTCATCAGGGACTGCATGGAGGATGGGAGCGTCAGCGCTGATTTCATCGGCACCAAGGACCAGCTCACTGACATTTTAACAAGGGCACTTGGGCGAGTCAAATTCCAAGAGCTACGTGCAAGGATTGGAATGGTCCAAATCAATTCAAAGTTAGTGCACAAGGATTAGGGGGAGTATTGTTAGTGTAATCCTGTGTGCATGGTTCAGTTAGAGTCTAGTCTGTCAGTTAGAGGAGTCGGTAGAGTTTAGTCTGTCAGTTAGAGGAGTCGGTCAGTCAGTTTTTCCTTTGAGCTATTCTTCAGGGTGTTCAGTCAAAGTAGTTGATCGTGCCTGAGTTTTAGGCGCCACTAGGGCCACGTTTACCCGGCCACTTAGGCCTTAACTAGTTGTAATCACCGGCTATAATAAAGATGAAGAAAACCAGAAAAGCTGCAGCTTCATCGCAGCACAAAATCAGAGTTCAAAGTACTCTGTTCGAGAGCACTTCCAACATAGTTCATACTACCTAAAATGGTTGGTTAAGAAATACCATCACAACGACTTCCGAGAAAAAAGTTGGGAGATATAGACAAAATAAATTCAGGGAGTTTTTCCTGGGAAAGCATTTTAACAAATGAGCTCACCAAGGACCTTAAAAGACTCTTTTCTATGGGGCAGAATACATCTCAACAGATGGCACCACTACAGTGGTACAGTCTACAATTGGAAAGATCAGTATTATACAGATAACCTTATCCTATTCGTCATAAGTTATTCTTGTCTTGTACGTTCACTTAGCATGCAATCGATAAATACCTTGTCGCTTTCTCTTGAACCATTAACACCAAAATGGCTCACATCAATTGCAATGAACAAAACCAGGCCCAAACAAGAGGTTCTGGCTCATCCTAAAAAAATTATTCAAGTCAAGGCAGAATCTTAGAGATACAAAACGGCATACCTGTACATTGCTCTCCTCCATTAATATCTCCTTAGCCTTCTCGCAGAGTGCTCTAACCTGTACGACAAATACTCCGGACTGAGAACAAATTAATGGTAACCTAACTATTAATTGTACAAGTAATCTAAGAAAGGTATCGATTAGGCCGAAGGTATCTAACAGTTCGGAGGAGCCATCGGACCCCAAACATTCTCCCGGCGCGACAACTCTATTTTTACCCCAAAACATGGATCGACCAGAGGCCAAAATTCTGCAATTCCCAACGATCACAAAGAAACCGGATGACGTCGGTGTTTCAGTTCATGCAAACATATTAATAGTATAATGTTGCCAAAGCCAGAGAGACACTTGAGCAGCAATTAATTATGAGTTTCGTCATCTCGCCGCACCTAAATCTGCGGAACGCAAACCTTATTACACATCGGAGAGCAACACCCAGCTCCGCTCACAATCACAAGCCCAGCTCGTAACATCCCAACAACCGCAGGACCAACTAAACAACAGCCACTGCAACCCATTTCCGCGTAAGTAACCACGAAATGGAGCCGAGCACAGTCCCAGCCCCGATCTCCCCCGGAACCCCGCCCTTTGCCCCGCAATTCCGCCAGATCTGGCGAAACCCACCCACCCCCAACCGAGACGAGAGAGAGGCGGGAGGGCGGCGGCGGACGGGCCGTTACCTCGGGCTCGGGGAGGGGCTTGCACTGCATGAGCCGCTCGATCTGGTCGTCGAGGCCGCCATGGGGGCTGCTCATCTTCGCCGGGGCGCGTCCAACCCTAGATCTCGCCGCCGCGCGCGCGTGGGGAGGAGGAGGAGAGAACGAGAGGTGGGGAGGGGGGGGGGTGGGGCAAAAGGCCTGGAAAGGTGGAAGGGACGGTGGTTATATAATCGAGATTTGGAGCCTAGTATAGCGGCGAGCCTGACGAGAGGAGAGGAGAGGAGCGCCCGTGGTGGTGGTGGTGGTGGTGAGGTGAGGTGGTGAACTGGGCGTGCCCTGGGACAGACTGGTGATGGTGAGGAAAGGAGGTTGCCCGGGTGGGGTCGGGTCGAGTTGGAGCGATCGGATTCGGGGCAAAATACGGGCAGGCCAAATTTGAAGGCTGGTGTGAATATTTGCTATTGTCGAGTATGTGTAATTTAGTATTTGTTATTTTATATATCTATAACAAATAATTAAATATTTCTATTTGAAATGAGTCAGGGAAAAGACCAATTTTCTTATATTTTGCTGAGATAAATAACTTGTTTTAGGCCTTATTTGGGATGTGGGTAGTGTTTCAAATTCCTACTTATATTCGATTATTTCTTATGAAATTCATGTGATGTTTCTACAAAATTTTCGCATTACAAATCGGCCCTAAATGAGTTAGATAAGTATTGACGTTATTAACTAACAAACTTAGCTTTCCGAGGAAACTCTCCCCAAATCAGCAATTATCAAGCCACGCTATTCCGGTTTTGAAAAAGATTGCTCTTTTGAGGCTATTTGATGTTAATAGTCATTGCTCTTGAATGGGATATTGCATTGACTATTCAACCCCAAACTTGGGATAAAACAAAATGGGTGTGTATCCCGTGCAAAATGTCCTGAGTGTTGCAAATTGCTAGACAATTGAAGGCAACTCTCCAAATTGGGCTATGTCATTTCTTAGTACATACGTAGACATTCAGTTTACTCGTGTAATAAACTATGATGTTACATAGGTTAACTTGGCATCTCATGTGTCGTGCTATCCACATTTGAGCTCTCATAATCCCAAACAAAATAGACCCAGTTTGGTTAAACCATCACCATCAATTATTCATACAAATAGTTCATGACATATATTTTTTGTTGCATTTTCTTAGATGGTGTGATGAAATCGTACAAAGCATAGTGCAGAAAAACATGCATACAAGATTTTTAGCTTGAGCAAGGACCACGAGGCTGTTACTGTAGTCATGTGTCTGTGTGTTATGACGGAATCCTATATTTTAAACAAAATAATTTCTATATCTCTACTTTTAAAAATACGAGTTGGTGATCGTTCGTCCTCCTTTATACGATTTGAGTCGTTGGATTCATCATTTTTCGTGCGATATGAGCCATTGATCTTTCTCGCATGATGCGTGCGCGATTCGCCACCCACGTACGACTAAAACCGGTTTCGCGTCGCGTTTTCTGCGCTCCCCCGTTCCCCCTCGTAGAAACCTCCGCCCTTCTCCTCCCCTCCAACTGTCGCCTCGCCTGCGTCGCCCACCTCCTCGCCACCGCCTGCTCTCTTCCTCCCCTGCCCTCGTTCGCGCTGCACCGCGTCGCGCACGGGTGTCGAGGCTCGAGTCGAAGCCCATCTGCCGAGGAGGGAGGTTGGGAGACAGGAGGCAGGAGCCACCTCTATCCCGAGAAGGAGGACGGGAGGAGACGAGGCGAGGAGGGCCGAGCCGAGAGGCCCACCGAGGGGCGGCCACCAGGCGAGGGAGGAGGCTCCTCCCGATTGGTGTCTGAGCCCAATCCGACCTGAGCCAGATATCTTTGGTACGCGAGAGCAGTAGTTGCAGCACCGGAGTCCACGGCGCCAACGTCGTCGCCGGAGGGAAGCTACTTTGGTGCCCTGGAGTACATCGCCTCCTGCTGTCCTCCCATCCAGCGCCGTCCTACCCCGCCACAGCCTATCCAGTTGTGCCTCCTCCCGTCTTGACCTCTCCATCTCTCCGTTGTGATTGCAAAATCACACGAAGGAGTCACCATGCTTGCCACTTGATTTTAAGGATGCCTTCGCGCTGCTCCAACGCCCTCGTCACCTCCTCAATTGGCACTCCTTCTGTTGCTACTTCTCTTTCAGCCAGAGGAAATCCGAAGACAGCGGGCATTCAGACCAGTGCTGCAGCCCACCATATCAGGTGTTCGTTAAAAATCTCCAACGAGCATCTTGTGTTTTCTGATTTATAATATTTATGCAAGGTTTAATTGAGAAGCTTTTGATCTGCTGTTATCTGTTTGCTTTCTGATTTACAATGCCCTGCTTGTCCAAGGAGAAGCCCTTTTGCTTTGTAAATGCATGAATTGTTCTGCCATCCCTCTGTTATGATTGGGGTGAAACTATTGTTCTGAGGTATAGCAGTTTATCCTTGCCTTGGAGGTGGTTTTCTTCATGTTGTTTAATTCCCTGATGGTGCAGGGGAGAGTGTGCTTTCTGCAGTAAGAAAAACCAAGAGAGAAAGGAACGAGGAGTGATGATGCTTGAGGAGCCATTCATTGTAAGCTTATGCATCCATATTTAAGATGAAAAAACATCGATTCGAAACTATATTTAGAGAAAGTACTTATCTATAGAACACATGTTTTATTCGCCAACTTATGGACTACCAGCAGAATAATCGTGGAAGCTAAACACAAATGTTTAAACAGTCTTGACATATATACTATAACTGATATATTTGTTTGCTTCTTGAAAAGTTGGACACATTTCCAGAATGTTCGTTCATAGGTAGTATCTCTGTTATCTTTGATCCTGTATTATTACACATATTGCAGTTTGCTGTCCACTCCGATAATGTGGACATTTTTGTTGCATTATTCGTGAGGTGTCCCTCATCTTTGACGAGGGCAGCAGAACCAAGTCGGAGCAAAGGCAATGGTGATGGACTGCTGGTGAGCCAACTGGTGAACAACTGAGCAAGTTTTAGAATTTGAGTTCTTGGTACTTCTTTTTGGTTTCTAATTTTAGTATATCATTTTTTGATCTACTATTATTCTGATTTGTTAATGGAATGGAAGTCCATGGTTTCGGAAATTCTTCTGGCCAATTATTTAATGGTGAACAATATATAGATGGAACTTTTGATTCTTGACACTTCGGTTGGAGTGTTCGACTGAAGAATGAATGCAAAATATTAAGCATGACGTCGTGATTTGCACAATATATTATATTTTGAAGATATGCATGTTTTTTGAAAATTTGGTTACTATAAAAATGCCAATTTAGAATCAATGACCCATGTATAAAAGGTTTCATATCCAACTTTATTTGAAAGCAGGGAGTAGGGGATGGGACTATGCTATGGGAAGTGGAACGCAGTCCAAGTAATCATGTAAGTTCTGTCCAATTTATTTGATAAATTGGATTGGATCAGACATAACAAAAAATATGAGGTATTTGATTTAAAATACAACACATATCCATTATATCTGAGCCAGTGTTCCTCTAGGCGTCTGCCTAGGTACAGCCCTTCCGCCTAGGCCCACCTAGGCGGCGATTAGGCACTAAGAGCTAGTCTGTTGCCCGACTAGCGCCTAACGCCTAGGGGAACACTTCTAAGCGTTATTCTGATGGTAATTTTCTGGAACAGAATCAGCTGAAGTGCAAGGGGAACACCTGGAATAGAAGGTCAGGTACCGTCCCCAAGCATCGGCTCACTTGTGATTGACTAGAGTGCCTCCTCCTCCTACACTCCCAGCTATTTGATATGTCATCTTGGCTTCCCATCATATATTTGGACAAATGCTACCGCAAAACATCACCTTTAACAACTCAATATTTGACAGATGTGTCTTGCAGCCTCAAACTTAACGGTAAGTCTCTAACCTTTTGTTTGTGGATACTTGGATGATTGCGAGGGGTAGTTTACAAGTTGGATAGAATAACAGTGCATGGGTTGTGCTGCTTCAAGACATCCATTAACGCATTTTCCAGTACATTTTGGGAGAGTAGTGAACAAAAACTAATTTTTTCAGGTTGGGAGAATCTAAAAGGCTAAAAGTAATAAAATCTTTTCTAAAGACAAAGTTTGATAATTTTTTAGACATCATTAGAAAGGATTTTATGAAGTTACACTCTACATAAAACAATGATATTATACTCGTTTAAGACACGAGTCAAAGTTATATTGATCATAATATAAGGCAGGAGATATGTAGTTCTCGAGCTCGAATCTAAGGCGAATATGAGTTCACTTGTCGAGTTTTTGAGTGGAGCAAAAATCCTGAGATAACATGTAAGAGCACCCACCATGGACAAACCGCTCTAACTATTCACATATTAGAGAGATGGCATGTTCCAATGGATGGTAACTTAAACAAATTCGTCTAAGTCCAATCTGGAGCAACTTCTCCTCGAGTGTGCTAGAGAAAGGTATCATAGTATCACTTTAGATTTTTGTGAATCCACCACGAAGCTACCACGCATTGGAGTGGGGTGTAGCTTCATTTCAGATTTTGTGCCCTTCACCTAGACAACGAGGGAAGAGTTTTTGGCTTATTTGGCGCTGTTTTATAACGAAATAGCAAAAATAGACCCCACGAGCGAATTAACAAAAATGACATTGTGGATGTGCCGGTAGGCAACACGCGCCCCCCGCCGCTCCCCCATCGAACAGATCTAGCCTGCTGCGGCAGTTCCAAAAAAATAGTGATTTTGCACTGTAGTGGCACTGTTCAATCAATGTGCAAAATCATTGTTTTTGCCATTTTTTGTGGATGTCGCGTGGTGCCGCACAATGGGCGCACGGCGCAGCTGCTATCGTCTTGATGCGGGGTGCGGCAGGGGGTCCGAGCGGTGGGGGCACAACAAGGAGCACTTGTCGTCTGTCGACACGTCTGTGGTGTCATTTTTGCTAATTCGCTCGTGAGGGGACTATTTTTTGCTATTTTGTCACGCAACAATGCCATTTTAGCCGATAACTTGCGGGTGAATGATTTTAGATGGTTGCGGTGCCCCGTGTCATTACCCTGAAGGGTAATCATACTTAAACATATGAATATTATTCGTCTACCTGGTAAGACACCGCTCCGATAAATAGTAAGTCTTACCAAAGTTAACGCAGTAGAACAATAAGATAGAGATTGTACTTTATTACAACAACTAGCCACGTAAGTCTATAGTCTTTAATACAACAAGAAAGAATTCCCCTCGCTTGCCTACCCTGCTCCACCGGTCGTCTACTTGTCCCACTCGCCGAATAAGGGGTCCACCTCGCCATGGTCCTCGTAGTAAGCGTCCTCACCTTCTGCGGCCTCCTCGGTACCTGTGTATCTTTTATCATACTCAGGATAATTCTCGGCCAGACTAGGATATAACAAAGGAGAATAATAGCAAGAATGAGTACTAGTGTACTCAGCAAGCATTTTATTAGCAAAGATGCACTGTATGACTATTCTCTGTTCGTTGTTCGTATCACATTTTCCTATCTAATCTCTTTTTCTGGAAAATAATTTATCAATATTTACATGGAAAGTTTTGATTCTGAATAGACTACTTGTCACTCGGTAAGAAGATAAACCCCTAGCGGTCGTTGTAGACTCCAATCTAGGAGACATGCATGAATTCATGGTTTGATGTATAGCACTGCGCAGGCTTTGTACCACATTACCCATAGCTACTCTGAGCTCTCTTTATGCTAGGTCTTCTGCATTTCCTTTGATGCGGTTTCGAGTTCAGAATACAGAACGTTTTCTAAGTAACGTATTAAGTCTCCACCTATTATTTTCCGTCGGTGTCCTGGGGCGCTCACCCAATCCTCCGCCAAATTCCAATAATGTTGGTTAGACCGGTCATCCCCGCACCCAACACTCCACCTTGCGGTACTATAGCGCCTTGGATCCCCCACTTCCGAACTCTTCCTACCGGTCCTGTGTTCCTTCATAACTCACTCATGCATTTATTACTTACCCGATGTGAAGAGTATAGCCACGTAACAAGGTAACATTTTATGTCCGTCGAAACGAAAAAATGGTTGGCACTAGGGGTGATCCAGAAAGATCGTGTCGATGAAACACGGATCGATGCACTGCTGCGTCGGTTAAATCTTCTTCTCGCATTATCTGACGATGACCACGAATAATAAATAAATATTTAGTTGCATTTGGTGCTACTATGCATATATTAGTCAGTTGATATTCTTTTTCAACAAAATTTTTTTGGATCACCGCTAGGTTAGCACTCCCCAATTGCGATTATTCTACGGTCTACAGCTCTAAGATCGCAGTTGCCTATACTCGCATTTTATCGCACAAAACAAAATACTGCACGTACTCGCATGCAACTAGATCTATTCGATTTTACTTATACAAACATGCCTAATTGATTTTACTCAGGTGTGTATGTATTTATTTACTTCTCTAAATAAACTCGGTGTATGCGTTCGTTACTAACATATTCTGGCCAGTCCGTTTTAGGGGTGATATTTACCGGGTGTTGTTTAATTAAGTTATTCTATCTTGATTAAATTATTTTTAACGCATCATATTGTTTGTCTAATTTAGGGAGTTTTATCGGCAAGTAATTTATTTAAAAGGCCTCAGATTAATTTTGCACTTTTCCCGCTTTTATTTTCTACCATTGAATCTAGTACTACTAATCCTCTCTAGAATTTACCTTTATATCCCCTGCCTAATTTCTTCCCCTTTTCTTAAATCTTTTAATCTCTCTATTTCTAATTTTAATTTAAATTTAAATTTTTTTCCTTTTTCTCTCTCTCCCTTGTCCTTTCGGCCGAATGGCCTCTGGCCATTCCTTTCTTCTTCTTTTCCCTCATTTCCTCTTCCTTCCTCCATTTCTTCTCCTGGAGCTTGGCTTCGGCGCCGCTTTCTCTGGCTGCTTTGGCTCCCCTGCGCCCTCGCCGTCTCCCATCGGCTGTGCCGTGCCTCTGTGCTCTCCCACGCTCGGCTCCTCTGCGCCTCCCCTGGCGTCTTGCTTGGCCTTGCACTTGGACCACGTGGCTCGGCTCGGCAGTGCCCTCCCTCACGCCTCGTCGCCCTTAGCCAGCTCGGCTCGGCCTCCGGCCACTTCGCGCTCATGCCCTTCCTTTGGCATGTGTGTCGTCTTGGCTTAGTAGTGGCCGATTGGGAGGAAGATGTGGCTCCCCCCTTTCCCCCCTTCTTTGTTGTTTTGGTTTGATTCATTTTTGGTTTTGTTGATTCTTGCTTAATGCATGGTGAGGAGGATGTGCATGGTGAGGGTGATGGCGGGTGTGGTTCTGGACATGGTGATATTGCAGCTATGGTGAGCTTGAGCTTCAATGGAGGTTTTGTGATGGTTTGATGAATGTGGGTTGCTACTGTGGCTAGCTACGACAGTGGTGGTGCACCGCCGTTGCCGAGGTAAACCTCCCCTCTACTCTCTCTGTACTCCCCTTGCTCTGTGATGGATTGGATGATGCTATTGCTACTGTGGTGGGTTTGACTTGGGCAAACATAGAAATGGGGAGAAATGGTGGGTTACCTCGGTTGGCTTGGTCGGTTTGGGAATGGAAGCTTGTGCGGGTTGGTGATGCTGGGCGTGTGGTGATGATGTTTTGCTTGTTCCCTTTGGTGTCCTCTGTTCCTCCTTGTTGGCTTGGTGTTGGTCCTCAGTGGCCGTTGCTGATGTTGTCCACGCTCCTTCGGTCTTCCCCTTCTCCTTTGCTGCTCCTCTCCTCCGTTACCACTTCTCTATGGGTTGGTTGTGGATGGTGTAATGGTGTGGTGGTGATGGTGTGGCTTGTGCTCTGTTCTTGGCTTTCATAGTGGGAGGGTTGTGATGTTGGCTTAGCTGGCTGCTCTCTGTTGTGGCTGTTCTTGGTTGTTGGCTTGTTTGGTCTGGGGGTGCTCTCGGCTGTGGGATGAAATGAGGGCTTGTGGGAGTTTTGTGAGGGAGAAAGCCTATGAGGGAGGTGTTCTCTGGTGCTCTCTCTCACTTGGCCTGCTCATGCCATTCTTGCTCCTCCCTTACCCCCTCCATCCTCACAGAGGGCTGTTTGCTTAAGGACCTTTGGTCCATAGAGGGTTCTATACATTATTCTTTGGCTTTTCTACTACGGATGGTAAGTCGGTGATACAGAAAGTGGGCATTGGGCTAGGTAAAAGGAATGGGCCACTGGTCCATAAGGCATTATCGGATTTTTCTACGGTTGAGGTAAGTCGGTATAACGTGGGTGTAGGATTTTACTAACTGCTGGTTGATGAAACCCACTAGAGTGAGATGGTGCCGACTGACCTAGGTCGGTCTGGGAACCTCGATGATCTTCATACGATCTGATGACAATCCATTTATACTCTAACTCTTCTTTATCGCTTTTGGTTTTTCTGCTGATCTTTTGGTTGTTGGCGGTCGATGGAAATATGGGCAAGGTTTTGGATTTGGCCAAGGAAAGGGGTCGACTGGATGACGATATATGGACAAGGGAAGGAAAGGCTTCGGTGACATGCATGTAAGATTTTATTCGTTTATTTTGTAATTAATCTCAAAACTGTAATTTTTATTTTGGTTGGATGTAAATACTTCTTGTAATTAATTCTGAGTTTGTATTAATGTTTTGGTTTTCCTTGCAAGGAATTCATATTGTAACTTATCTCCGATATGGTATTAATATTGTATGTTCGTTTGTAATGAATTCCTGTAATTTATTCAAAGTCTGTAATGATATTGTATTCTTGATGCGTGTGTCCTATTGTAGACTCTTGATGATATAATATTGTATTACATTGTGTTGCGATGAGTTCAATATCTATTTAACATTACGGTCCACTTATTGTTAAGATGAATTTAATTTACCGTTAATTACCGATTATTGTCGTTTAGATTAGTTTAAGTTCTAGGGGTCTCACAACATCGACTTCAACCGATGTGGTGTTGTAAAATTAGCGATTTTAGCAAATATTTAGATATAATTACAACAACAATTATCATAATTAAAGCATATTTTCAGCAACATATAAATGACAAAAATGACATATAAACATGTAATTTCTTTATATCAATTTACATGTAATTTCTTTATGTCAATTAAACATGATGATATGCTCAAAAGATAGGACTCAGAAGAATACAAAATGAGCATAATGTTCAGATTTTAAATGTTTAGATTTGCTCTCAGATGTTGAGTTGCACAAGATGTAATCTTAGCCTTCACAACACTTGTGTCAAAATTCAGTCACAAATTTAACATGACAACCACTTTAAAATAAATTAGACCTTGAGCTCAAATAAAATCTTGCTAGTCTAATTAGTCACTTAATGTAAATCATCAATTCTGAATTCACTGGACAACATGTAATTGATTCTAGCACTCAAGATATCGATTGACAACAATGTATAACAGTAATCGAAAAAGATCACAGTGAACATAAATTGATCAATGATCACAGTGAACCAAAATTGAACAAAGATCACAGTGATGACCGTATATTAATCACAATAAACAAACAAGCATGTATTACACAATAAAAAGATATCAAGTAATCTACAAGCTCAAGACCAATTTATATCGAATTGTCGTATTCAATCTCACATTGACATCAATTTATCATCGAGCATTAATCTGAGCCCACAACATTACTAAACCAAGTCCCCCAGTACTTATCAAGATTACAAAATGTAAAAACAACTAGCACAACACACTTTAGTATAGTATTGTAATTATGAAAAATAGAAAAACTCACGAAACGGATGACACTCGAATCCATCGAGTAGAACCGGGCAAGACACGCGAGCTGCGTTGTCTCAGAAAATCAATAACCTCGCTGTGCCACGAATATCAATTAAGGTTGACGGAGATAGAACGCCAACTTAGCCACACACCACACTTGAACAGTTGCACTTCCACGAACGGGGGCCGGATCAGCGAGAAAGAATACAGGCCGGATCCGACAGGGCCACCGTCATACAGAGGAAAGGCGAGGAGGCGTGCCGTGTTGCGTTGCGGGCCAAGTCAGAAAAGGGCAGATATTTTCGGTGCCCTCTCGGCTTCTCGTATAACTCCTCCCCTAGTTGCGCTCTTCCTCCTCTCGGCATCTGTAGCTTTTGCTCCGTCCCTTCGTTTCCTCCGCCCTTTTTACCTCGCCTTGCCTCCCCTCACTGCTCCCCGCTTCTCTAGGGTTTCTCGCGACACCCACCCCTCCCGCTGATTCGACTCCAACCCGCCTCGGCCTCGCCTCCTACTCTCGTTCGCAGCAGGTCAGCCCCCGACCCCCCGCCCCGTCTCGATCTGGGCGCTTCGCCTCCTTCCGCTCTCGATACGCTCGATCCAATCCGCAGTTTTTTTCCAGGGAAAAAGCTGCCCTCGTTTTCTTTTTCTTTTCTGTGAGTATGCTTGAAGATAGCCGTGCCGTTAGTGCTGCTTGTTATTTTTGTTTTATTTTTCTAATTTTAGTTGTTTCAGTGGGTTCGTGGGTGAGTTGCTGGTGCTGTAGTAGATTTGTTAGATTCGTAGGGCGGTAGGGGTTTTAGGGGGGACAGCGGTGGATTTTGCTGAATTACGGCTAGAGGAAATCTTAGCGAGGGTTTAATGTAAGGCGCTGCTGCTTAATCCTATCGGAATGGTGTGGTTGGCTTCTTCCTCTAGGGGCTTTGATTTGGAAGTTTATTTGGATTAACCCCCTTTGCGTGCTTCTTTTCTCTTCGTGGCTAAGATAGCCGCGGCAATTTGGTGCGATTGCTGCGCTTTGGCCATGTTTCTGGGTTGTATTCCTAGATTTCGTCGTTGTCTTAGATTAGATCTAGTACCACTTATTAGTGTATGCAGCTCCTTTTGTTCGTCTGTGTAAGTAGATTTATGGTACCACGGTGCTGATTATACTGGTTTAGTTTTGATTCGGGGACTTGCCAGGTTTTGCTGCTAGGTAGTAAGTAGTAACTTGTATATTTGATTAAGCGCTGCTTTTGACTAGGCATGTTGTAGTTGCCGACGCTCTCGAGCAAATTTGGGAAAGTTGTCTAACACTCGACCAAACCTAATCATAATTGTATACATTTCTGTGGCTTTGTTGTGTTATTTCTGTTCTGGGTTCTAAGCTTAAATTTAGTTTGTATATGATGTTTCTATATTAATGATTTGATATGCATTATATACTTGTTGGTACGGTCATACTTTGATCCAGGTAAACAATTGGTTCACTTTAGTTTGCCCGTTGCTTATCAAAGTGTAAACAATTCGTAACTTATATTACTTTTGGCTGTACGATGTGGTGATTGGAAATTTGTGTACAGTCAACCTGAAGTTTTCTTTCGTTTATAGTAAGTTTTGTTAATATTGGATTATTGGTAGAATACTAGAATATTGAGATTTCGTTGTGCTGAGAAAAAAGAAAGTAGTTCTTTTCATTGAGATTCTGTATCTTTTGCTGCTGAAATACTTGTTGCGCTTCACATTTGTCTTGTACTGACTTGCATTGTATTTCTGACATTTCTAGGTTTTAGCAATCAGCAGTAGAATCTTCATTAAAGGTTTTGTGCAAAATTATGCGATCTTCATGGGCTGATTCAGTTGCGAACGCCGAGGAATCGGCGCCCGCGACTGGTGCTGCTCCTGCCCCTGTTGCTAATCACCAGAACTCACGCCCCACTCGCAGTGCGTACGTCCCTCCTCATCTCCGTGGCCGTTCACCAGGTCCTCCCTCCGAGAACCAAGCACCAGTTCCAGCTCCAGCTCCAGCTCCAGCACCAGCACCAGCACCAGCTGGCAGACAGTCCTCAACTGCTGTTCAGCCTTCTGGTTATGCAGCTATTGTTGGTGGCTCTCGCTGGGCTGGCCCTGCTGGTGGTGGTAGGAACGGTGTAGGTGGTATCCATCAGGGCGGTGGCAGTGGCCGTGGTGGTGGTGACGGAGGTGGTTGGAACTCCCGTCCTGGATGGGACCGCAGAGACCGTGAACCTAATCCTTTTGCTGGTACTGAGGCCACGGAGGTTGACTTTGAGAGTCAGGAGAACGCAGGCATCAACTTTGATGCCTATGAGGACATTCCTGTGGAGACGAGTGGCCATGACGTGCCTCCACCAGTCAACACCTTTGCAGAGATTGATTTGGGTGATGCGCTGAATGAGAACATACGGAGATGCAAGTATGTGAAGCCTACACCAGTGCAGCGGCATGCCATTCCAATCTCCATTGCAGGGAGGGATCTCATGGCCTGTGCTCAGACAGGGTCTGGAAAGACGGCTGCTTTTTGTTTCCCGATCATTAGTGGGATCTTGAAGTCAAGGCCACCACAGAGGCCAAGAGGTTCGAGGAGTGCGAATCCTCTTGCACTGATATTATCACCTACTCGCGAGCTATCGGTCCAAGTATGTCACCAATCTGGTTTTATTTGGGGTGTTCTTGTTTTTTTTTGTTTGAGTTTCTTCTGACATTTTTCATGCCTCAGATTCACGAAGAAGCAAGGAAATTTGCGTACCAGACTGGGGTTAGGGTGGTTGTTGCATATGGTGGAGCACCAATACATCAGCAGGTATTTTTTTTCTTTTTGCATTATGGTTTTCTTTCGCTATGATGATTAGTGATTACATGGATTTGGATGGTATTTTAGTTTCTTGCGTCTCTTACAGTGTTTAATGTACTGTATTGTGCTTATTTGCCAAATCAAGTTTTCTTTCCACATCTTGTAACCTTGTTTATTTAATGTATAACAATAAGTCACCAGAGTTCTGGCATGCGATATTAGCCTTATTTTTAGAGAGGCACGCTATATTAGGTTATAATGATGCACCCATCCATTGGTACTATCAATTCATAGCAATATGGAGTATTCTAAACATGGATTATAATTTGTTATGATGAAATAGAAATTTAAGTATTTAACAGCAATCTTTGTTGGCTCTCTCTCTATGTGCATGTGTGCTCATTTGCTGAAATGTGGGAGACAAATTATTCAATATATGTGTTGCGTTATGTGAATAATCTTGTATAGCATGGAACTTGCCACCTACACTGGACTAGACTGTACCACAACTGACTCAATACTAATAGCATAAGTTTCTCAGAGAGGAATCTCATGTGTTCAACTTTCTGTAGAAAACATAGATAAGACATTACATGGATGCTTCAATTATGTAGGTCCTGAATAATGGTTATGTACCCATGTAGATTCTCAAATAGTGATAAAATGTGTTGAGAACAAAACTTCCTTGCATTTTATGTTGTGTTTTTAGCTGTAGTCACATAATACAAATTTGATTATTGTATTACTTATAAGCTTAATTAAGCTCACACAGAACTTAAATGGCCATAGGAAAGGACTTTTCAACATTGAATAATTCAATCAACTTAAATTTATGTCAAATGCAGTTGCTTGTTTTGTATCTTCAGGAATTAACGGATAGTGTTGGCCATATCGTGTTTGTCTTTCACAATAACCTTTGCAAGTTGATATGCACAGCTATTGAACATCTACTTTTATCTGTTATTGCAGTTGAGGGACTTAGAAAGGGGTGTTGAAATCCTTGTGGCAACTCCTGGTCGCTTGATGGATCTGCTGGAGAGGGCTAGAGTATCACTGCAAATGGTGAAGTACTTAGCTCTTGATGAAGCTGATCGAATGCTCGATATGGGGTTCGAGCCACAGATACGTAAAATTGTTGAGCAGATGGACATGCCCCCTCGTGGTGTAAGACAGACAATGCTGTTTAGTGCTACTTTTCCAAAAGAGATACAGGTATGCCTTTCTTTTCGACTCCCCACTTAAATAATATATGTTCAAATGTCATCAGTCTCTTCATTGCTGTTTTATTGGCAATCTAGCAATTTAGCTGAGGTAGTGGGGGGTTCGTATGCAATGTCCATTTGCTGTCAACTTGTATGACATAATTACCAGTTTTCCTAACATATGGTGTCATGTTCTCTAAGTCACACTTTATCTTTATGTCACTGTAGATTGTTCATTTTTATTGGACCTCTATTCCATATCCAAAATTATTAGATACTAGCTGAGTGCCCGTGCGTTGCAACGGACCTCAAACAAACATATATATATGTTCTAAACTTGAAAAACCAATATGCATAAGGTAATTATCCTTGCATCTAAAAGCTGCATACAAAATTCACATCCGATCAAAAAGCCACAAAGAGTCTTATCATAAACCAAATATGCATATGATGTAATTGTCCATAGATCATTACAGTAATATATGCATGTATACACATATCTATCCATAAAACATCCCACCAGCTCATAAGGTGGGGATGGTAGATGGCAGACTTACCAACACCAAGTCATTCTTTTATAATAGTAAAGATCAGATTCTTCGATTATACTGTATGAAATGGTCAGAAAAAATGTAGGAATTAAAATTTATGTTTACTAATTGCATTATAAATCTGAATAACAATAAGATGAATTGTTGGCTTGCACAATCAATGCCTTTTGCACGTGATATGGACATATGATACTGGGTGAATCAATATGCAAATATTTGGTTGGTTTTCTTACGTGACTGGGGAAAAATATTTGATTGGTCATGGTAGCATGTGATAATGATCTCTACTGTTTCTTGAGCGGAAAATGTCATTTTTTTTTTCTGCAGCGTCTGGCTTCAGATTTCCTTGCGGACTACATCTTCCTTGCTGTTGGAAGAGTTGGTTCAAGTACTGATTTGATTGCTCAAAGGGTAGAGTTTGTCCTTGAAGCGGATAAAAGAAGTTACCTCATGGACCTTATTCATGCCCAGAAAGCTAATGGCGCTCATGGGAAGGTACGTTAAGAGTTTTTAATCTGCTTTATTTTTATGCTACCAGTTCATGGACCTTTCACTAGACTAAAGCTGCTGTAAGGAAGGTTTATAAATAGTGGTTTTCAGCTTAAAATTTCAATTAATTCCGAACTCGGTGTCATAATTTCTAGGAATATTTTTTGACCTACTTAAAATCTCAATTAATTTTGAACTGTCATAATGTCTACCAATACTGGTCCACCAACTTGTGTTTTTCTCTTGTTTGCAGCAATCTCTTACTTTGGTCTTTGTGGAAACAAAGAGGGGAGCTGATGCTCTGGAGAACTGGCTGTATACAAATGGGTTCCCTGCAACAAGTATTCATGGAGATCGTACCCAACAGGTGCGTCCGAACTGTGGCTTACATTATATGTTTGCTACACTTTTTGTAAGCAAATCCTGTAGACATTTTGCTATTGTCTGAAGTATCCATGCATACATTTTTGTTACTGTCTGAACTATCCTTGCATATCATAATTGTATTTTGATAGGAAGTAAGAACTTGGATGCTCCAAAAACAAATGCATTTTTACATGAATGTGGTACTTGGAAGTGATGATTTATCCTTTTCAAAACAATTCAGTGATACCGCTATCCGATATGCCTGCACATGAGCGATCAATATTTCTGACCCATCCAGGTTGAGGTGCTTCTGTCTGTATGCCTTATGCCCTTATGGTGATAGAGATATACATGTCTTCTTGATGTCATATAGGTCTGATTGAATATCACATTGTTGATCTTTCTGCTTGATTGGTCTTATTCAGGAAAGAGAGTATGCACTGCGATCCTTCAAGAGTGGAGCAACTCCCATCCTTGTTGCAACTGATGTGGCTGCTCGTGGGCTTGACATACCGCATGTTGCCCATGTTATCAATTTTGACCTCCCAAATGACATAGATGACTATGTTCATCGAATTGGGAGAACAGGACGAGCGGGGAAGTCTGGTCTGGCGACTGCATTTTTCAACGAGGGCAGTATATCGCTGGCAAGGCCATTATGTGAACTAATGCAGGAAGCTAATCAGGAGGTTCCTCAATGGCTTGAGCGTTATGCTGCCCGTTCCTCATTTGGAGGTGGTGGGGGCAGAAAATCAGGCGGTGCTCGATTTGGTGGTCGTGACTTTAGGCGGGACCACAGGGGTGGAGGTGGAGGTGGAGGTGGAGGTGGAGGTTACGGTGGTGGGGGTGGTGGGTACGGCGGTGGTGGCTATGGAGGTGGCGGCGGCTATGGTGGTGGCCAAGGCGCAACTAGTTCGTGGGACTGATACTGATTCCCGGTTACCATCAGAATTGAAATGAACGATCATATTCTATTGACCTCACTGAAAACAGATATGGGATTTGTAGTCACCCTGGTGGGTATGGTGCTGGGAAATGCGCCCTTTTAACTTATTTATGGTTGGATGTCACTGCACTTCTCTTTCCCCTGTAATGGGTGTTTTTTTTTCTTACTGGCATGAAGTCTGGGTGGGCTAATTCCCTTGTTCTTTTGCGACTGGCTGTTTCTTGCTGTAGTTTTGGATGATGTGTATTGATTGGGTGGCTCGATGTTATTGTTGCGTTTCTGAATGGTTTTATAATAGTGATAGCGATGGTCGGAATGTATGTTTTTATGCTTGTTTCCTTGAGGTTGCCTTGAGAAAGATAGAATATGTAATCGGAATACAATATTGAGGTTGCTTTCATATAATGCCGGGCATAGTGTTGCGGTTGCTTTAAGAAATATGGCTCAAGGACCTTATTTCAGTTGTCGTTCTCGTCGTATTCGCCGCATAGCATAATCGGTAGTGTCACAAGAGATGGCATAGCAAGAGGTGACAGTGACACGCTGGATTGTGGAATTCTTTTAACGCTGTTTATTTTGTCCCCTGGTAAACTCTTTTTAAGTGTCTATTCCATGGTAAACAACAAGAACTAGATTGACTTCTTACAATGATACGATTGAAGCCGTAGTAACAAGAAGTAAATAAACCCTGAGCACATGAAGTCCAACACGACACACATACACCATCAAACCTCGAGCTCCGATATAGTTCATCGGTGACAATTTCCCCTGGGATGGCAATCTGATCGTCTCAGCCTCGCAGAAACGCTCGTTCGTCGTCACACATCTTTGTATCGTCTCAGGTGATCAACAAGCTCGTCGATGTACCGCTCCTGCCGCCCCTCATCCGCGACGATCTCTTGTAGCTTCTTGGCGTTGCTCGCGAACAACTTCCCGTCGTCCTCCACCATGACGCGCCGCACTGCCGCCGCGACGCCGTCTCTGTCGAACGAGCCGTCGCTCTCGTCCCTCGCCACCTCCACGCCGATCCCCTTCTCCGCCATCGCCTGCGCGTTCAGGCCCTGGTCGACCACGAACGGCAGCATCACCAGCGGGTGCCCGAACACGAAGCTCTCGATGGTGGAGCCCCACCCGCAATGCGTCAGGAACGCGCCCACCGCGCCGTGCGCGAGCACCTCCACCTGCGGCACCCACCCCATCCACACCACGCCGCGCCCCCGCGTCCGCGCCTCGAACCCGTCGGGCAGCATGCCGCCGGAGGTGTCGGAGCTGAACATGCCGGCCGGCTTCCGGAGGGCCCACAGGAACCGTGCCCCGGCGAACTCCAGCCCGAGAGCGAGCTCGTGCAGGTTCTTGGCAGTCAGCGGTGTCTCGCTCCCCAGCGCCACGTAGATGACAGACTTTGGGGACTGGTCGTCGAGCCATTGCAGGACCTCGGAGCGGCCCGCGGCCCCGTCGCTGGCGTGGTCCTGCGGCGGCCGGAGGAGGCCGGCGGGGACGGCGGGCTTACGGAAGAGGTCGGCGAGGAGGTCGAACAGCCACGGCTCGACCTCGTGGCAGCTGCGGTGGATGATGAGGCGGCAGCGCTCCTCGGTTTGCCAGAAGCGTTCGATGTCGGACATGCCGGACGCGTTGGGCCGGAAGGCGGCGAAGATCCACTCGGCCTCGTGGCGGCGGTAGGCAATGGTGGAAGGGAAGGGGATCCACTTGGGTGGGACGGTGAAGTCCTCCGTCGCCGTGCGGGGGTACCTGGCGTTCGCCCACCGCGGCCCGAAGAAGGCGTTCATGGCGACCGGGATGATCTGGAACATGGCGCATGGCACCTGCAAGCGCGCGCGCTTGGTGTTATTGGTGAGTACAAGAACGCAAAACAAAACTGGGAATACAAGAACTTGCATGCATTAGTGTAAACATCAGCGATTCCAATTTCGGCCGAAAATCGGCGTTTTTCGATTTACCGGGTGGCCGGTACAAATACAAACCAGTCTAAAAAAAATCCGTCAGATGAATGTTTTTCTTAAAAAAATCGAATTTGCTTGAATTTTGCTCGAATTTAAAATCTGAAAAAATAAATTTATTTTGAAAATTTCCAAAATTTTCCGATTTTCGGCCTTACTAACCCCCGTAAAAACATTTTTCTGGTAAAGAAAACCCTGGTAAACATGCACGTAAAAAAAATTCTTATGAGCCATTTGATTTGATTAGTATGGTAATCCAATGACATGCATATTTCGTACCTATTGTCTACGATTATGCATCTTTAGTTGAAAAAAAGAAAGCGGCTGCACAGGAAAGATCCAGAAATTTTTTTGGCCGTGGCACGTTTTCGTAGCGTATTCGGTCCAATTTTTTTTTGTTGCAAATTTAGCCCCTGTTCACATGGTCACAGTGAAGCAGCCATTCTCCGGCTGCCACGTACCCCTATCCGAACGGCCACCGTGCGGTGGCGTTGCCGCACAGCCCGTCATGTGTCCTCCATTAGGGTTACAGTTAAATTAGGGTTAGGGTTTCGGATGTTCGTAGAAATTTTAAAATATAGCAAACGACTTCAAAAAGTTATGAAATTTTACGTGGAACCTCCTGATACAGTGCACTTGCTTGTGTAAATTTGCTATAATTTTATTCGTTCAGGATTTTTATCGCATTTTCTTAAACATGTACTGTTTAGGCGGGAACAAAAAAAAATCAACAGAAAACCTTGCCATGTGTTGTGAATACAAACATCCCAATAAGACACTCTCTCCATCTGCCTTTCTTTTCCACCGAAAGCAAGCAATCTTGTCATCCCGTCACCTCCATCTATTCGCGATGTCTCCCAAGTCTAATCCTTGTCTGCCGCATGTAAATTAAAATCGATCGCACGCGGGGGAAGGATTCACTCCCGGCTATAAATTAGCGAGCGAACGAGCGTGATTTCATTTCACAGTCGCTCACTCACTCGCTGTTTCGCTCGCTCACTCGCTCTTTCGATTATATTTTCAGGGACATTTCAACAATATTGACCGCCGTCATTCGCAGGTAATTTCTATCTCCGTCATTTAATTCTTGAGGGCTCGTTAATTAGTTACGAAGTAATTAGTCATAATTTTACGGTGGATGCGTACTTAAGTAGTTGTAATTTTGCAGACATTGACTTAGTTTAACGTTGTTAGTCCTATGTAATTAGCGTTCTGAGATTTAGGAGTCCCGTGTAATTGTCAGTACGTATGCTATCAATGTAATTAGCGTTCTGAGATTATCATACATTGTATATGTTGTAGGCTATCAATGCATGGACAAACTAATGTATCTAAGACCATGAGTAAAGGAACTTAAGAACACCTCCACTAATACTGCTATACATGGATAATAAAAGTTAGACCTCATGAGTGGCTCCGTCCTTTTGAGCAAGAACCACATTTGAGCACTAAGCCGAGGAATAAGTGTACCTTAAGAACATATTTGCACTATTCTATCGTCATTAAATAACCGTATTTAATTTTGTACTTACAAATTAGTGCACATTAATTTGTAGTGTTAGTTTCGTCGTAATATTAAATTTGCAATATTCTATGGTTAATATTTAGTTTTATGGTCATTATCAACTTTCTCAGTAATATTCCGTCTATTTTATGTGTTGCAAGCCATATATCTACTGGCGCTTCTGGAACACTTCTACGATGAGGACCACCAGTGCAAGCTGTGGATCGCCGGTGGTGACGCTGATGGCCCTTCGCCCCTGCAGCTTCGGGCGGGGAGAGATTCCTAGGAGTTGGACGATTGCTACGTCCCGATCCTCCGGGACACGAATTTGTTGCCCCTTGCGAGGCTGGTGAGCCACTTGTTCTGGGCCCTCTGCCGGCGTACTGGAAGGCAAGGCTGGAGCAGCGATTCGGCCAATCTCTCCCGGAGGGTGCACGTGGTGTCCCCTGGACTTGGCTGAGGCAGTTCGGTGATTGCCCGTAGCGTGTACCTGTCGTGGTCGTTAGTACGTACCTCGTTTCTTACCTTCTTCAGCTTTTTGGTTGGCTCCTATTTCTAACCACACAAGGCGATTTTTGCTACCCTAGCTACATCCGCCTCACTGAGTCATTGGTTGACGCGTAGGCTGGACCAATGCCTCAGTATAGCTGGGGTTGTGTGACGCTTCGCGGCGTGGCACCGGTGGTAGCCTAGCCGGCTACCGCGTGCTCCTGCAGCTGTGGAGTTGGGAGCACTTGTCGGTTGGGCGGCCATCCATCCAGACAGCGTTGTACCCGTACGCCCCTCTGATTGATGCGATAGATGGGCCCACCATGTTCTCACGATGGACTGCTGGCCGTCTGCGTCGGGCCAAGGATAAGCCGGTGAGGTGCTACTCATTGTACCGCAACAAGTTCGAGTCGTTGCATGAGAACGACATCATCTGGTGTCCATGGTATCCAGATTTCGTGCACACGGTAGCGCCACACGGGATGTCTGTGCAATGCACCCAGGATATCGGGTTATGGAGGACAGACTGCCACTTGGTGTTCGCACATATGGTGGAGCCTTACGCGCCGCAGCGCGTAATGCGACAGTTTGCTATGTACCAGGCCGTGCCCCCTCGGACGGTCGGCTCTTGCAGCGAGCTATACACCTGTGAGTCAAACTTCATCCGAGTAATATTTACAGTCCTTACGTTTTCTTTTCTAACATCAATCCTTCCGGAAATACAGGCAATCGAGGGCGGGTGGGCATATTCAGGACTGGCGCCCGGTCCAGGAGGAGTGGGCTACGACATGGACGGACAGGGCGCACATGGATGTCTGGAATGAGCGGCGTCCGTACGACCCTGAGACGTACGGTGCGTACTTGGAGTGGTACGTGCCACGGACGCACGTAAGACTCACCATTCCTCCACCGGAGCGCCCGGAGCGGGTGACATTGGAGACGCACCACGAGAGCCTCTGTCGCATGTACGTTCGTCACAGCACTTCGCGGCGTGACGACACCGTAAGACACTTATAACCTCTTGTCGTTTCATTGAAGACATTCGTACTCTTCGTTAATGAACCTATTACGTATGTCACTATAGTTGGAGCGGGCCTAGCGCATTGGAGGCCGCCATAGCATGTCCAGACACAACACCGAGGGGATATAATTTTTTTGAAGCAGATCTCAGCGGAGATGAATAAGATAATAAAGAAGTTGAGCTGCGGTCGTTCGATGAACGACGTCCTGCGCATCGGGCATCAGGGGGGCGTGCTCACGTGCTAGGTCACCTCGACCTAGCGAGTCTGACCGATGTCGTAGCGTTCCCTGTTGATCATCCGTGGCCTAGAGTAGCGGGAAGGTAAGTTATGTACGAATCTACATTCTGTTTTTCAGTTATGCCTTACGTTGCGCCAACATCATGTCGTTCTCCCGCTGTAGGTCTGTTGGGATGATTCACTTCTACCATTCGCATTCGGTACACAGACTAGCGCTCCCCGTCGGTCATCTGCGCTGCATATCCGGGAGGTACGAGATTCTCTGTTCACGTCCCGAGTGTTTATCTATACTAACATCGTTCCATCTTACAGCCTTCAGTTGACCGTGGGGGTGACGGCCAGTTCACGACAACTGATGATGACAATACGGGCTTCCCAACTCCTACCAGGGAGCAGTACACGGCGTCAGGGTTTGGACCATGTCTGGCTGGGTTTGGAGCGTACGCAGGGCAGAGCTCCTCTGGGTTCGCTGTCCCCCCGTACGTCCAAGGCCAGAACTCATCCAGGTGGGTTGGCACCCCGTACGTACAAGGCCAGAGCTCATCCACGCAACCAGAGTTGTAGGCACCGTACCTCGGGAGTGAATTTTTTGAGTCCGTTGCTCATGACTTCTTCGGAGGTGTCCCCCAGGGCAGCATGCCTCATCAAGACATGTACGGTTATCAGACACTGCTGGGCCAGACTCAGCCCACTGGTCCACCTCTGCCCACTCAATGGTCTCCGTACCCCCTCCGAATCGACACACAGCTTTCGAACCGGCTGACGTATCCCACGGGTCATGCTCGACGCAAGACAAGGCCGCGCACGCTTGGCGCAAGCCGCAGCCGCAGCAGGCAGAGAGCAGCGGCTCAGACGACTGAGCCATATTGTGTCCCGTGTGTATGCGATTATGTTTTGGGATATTTGTATTCATAATTTGTTTTGCTATAATTATACGTGTATCTTGGTTGTTATGTGTGTATTCCTGTGCCATATTGTATATCGACATGTCCAGTGGAGTTGCAATGCAGTTTTTTTTCCATACATTCCAAGTCGCATGAAATCATAAAATCCTAATTTTCAAAACCTAAAATCCTAATCTTCGCGATCTAAATCCTTCATTTTTTAGACATATAAAATTTTCGAAATAGCAGGGAGGCTCCACGTGAAATTTCATAATTTTTTGAAGTCATTTGCTATATTTTAAAATTCCTACGAACACCCGAAACCCTGACCCTTATGGAGGACACGTGGCGGGTCGTGTGGCCATCAAGACGACGGCCGTCTTGGCAGAACGCCATCAAGACGGTGACCGTGCAGAATAGAGGGCACGTGGCGGCGAAGAATGGTCACGACGACGATCGTCTTGAGACAGGGCTAAATTTGCAAAAAAAAAATTGGGTCGACCATTTCTGTACATACGCTGGAACAACATGCCAATACGACAAAAAATTCAAGATCCGGCGACATGGATTTTTTGTACGTATTGTGTTTGACCAACTGAAAGACCTCATCCCGTGCTCTAGGTCCCAGTGTAATAATTCCTTTGTGTAGCAAAGGACGAAGAAAGGAAGATATAAATTTTTACGCTTTTGCTAGCTCCCAGTAGTCTGATTTTTTTTTAAAAAAAATCCAATCACTTACAATTGCACAGTGCTAAGTCTAAAATTGCATTACCAAGTGACGTGCAATTTTAGCACAGCTTTACTGTAACTTTTAGTTATATTTGTTTTGTATTTGTAGGGTTCACCTAAATTTACTTTTGTCTAGTTTAATTATTTTTGTTTTGTTTTTGTATTTGTACTATTCACCTAGATTTACTTTTATCTAGTTTTGAAATTTTTTGTTTTATTTTTGTATTTGTAGGGTTCACCTATATTTACTTTTGTGTAGTTTAGAATTTTTTTGTTTTATTTTTGTATTTGTATGATTCACCTAGATTTTTTTTCTAGTTTAGAGGTTTTTTTTTGTTTTGTTTTTGTATTTGTAGGGTTCATCTAGATTTACTTTGTCTAGTTTAGAATTTTCAACATAAAAAATAGAAATAATTGGAGGGTGATCCAATGGCTCAAAAAGTGACTATTTTTTTATAGTTTTTAGATGACTGTACCATAGTGATTTTTTAATTAATTAACTTTTTTTGAATTTTATTTTAAAGTTAACCCCTGGCGCACTTTTTTTCCAATTCTGACTCCTTTGGTCACGCTACCACCCGTGGCGTGACAAAAAGTGCTATTTTGGGGACTTATCCTGACACGTGATAGTGTTATTTTGTCACGTGGCGTGACCAAAATGGTCAGAATTAGAAATAAAATACGCCGAAAGTTAACTTTAAAATAAAATTTTAAAAAGATTAATTAATAAAAAAGTTCTACCATAGTCAGCCCCAAATTTTTATGTCTATTTGTAAGGCGAATTATGCTCTCGTAAGTATAAGTCGTATTTCAAACCAATAAAACAATTTAGAATCAAGCAGGCACACAACTCAAAACTAATTCAGAGACCAAGAAAATAATCAGACAAACTTCTTTTTTGCGAGGAAATAATCAAACAAACTTATAATAACCCTTCTGTCAAAAAGTCTACCACACGATGAAACGAATCGCGATGAAACGAATCGCAACTGGTGGCACCAGTTGGTTGTTTGATCGATCCAGTATGTTATATCTTATATAGTTTGAAAAGTTTGCATTGGCAGGACTAATTACCAAAAAAACTTGTCCTCCAAAGGGATAATGAAACAACACAAGCACGTCCGGTCCGGCGGTCCGTACGTACCTTGTGCTCGTCGGCCTGATCTGGTGGTCTTTGGTGGGTTTTGTAGTGGACTCAGTTTAATCCGACAGATTGTCGATCGTATGTTGAGTTTTACCATGTCCACTTGGCCTACAACCAGTGGTAACTTTATTGACACCCTCACCAGATATTGGTTGGCCTCTGGAATATGTAGAAGCCGTTGATGAATACTGGTCGTCTATGACTGTATCGAGAGTACCGGGCCTACAGAGGCGTTCGAAAATTCCGAACTGGTCAGAATGACCGATTCCTCTAGCTGCACCACTGATGGTAGCGGTGAATCCTCATCCATGCAGTCGATCTTGCTGGACTCAGTGAGTGGCAAGCCGACGAAATCCCGTTTTCTCCTATGGCACGGATGCATGCGTCCATGTCGAGGTTTGAGTAGTCCGTCAAGTTGAACCAGTTTTCCTCATCACAAGTTTCTACTATGATCACATGAGCGACGATGGAGCGAAGAAAAGTTAATGAGGATTGCTTAAGCGAAGAAAGCTTCAAGAATTCAACGCCTTCTTCCCCACGGACGGTACCAGTCGTCGACGATTAAGTCGCCGATCTTACGAAATAAATAGAGAAAAATGGCTAAGAGTTCTTAGGAGAGATTAGGGTTGCTGTTTATTGCAATGAACTAGATCCTTTACAAGGGGTGCCTTCGACAAGGCAGTGGACTAGCCCTAATTACACTAGGTGTACTGATTACTATGCTATTGCTTCAATCAGTCTCGAGTTGCGGTTATATATCATGTCTCGTATCCTTCTTTTTTTTTTCGTCTCCCGGTTGTCTTATCTTTTAAATAACTGACAAAGTGATGGCAGTTACTCCTGAAAGTGGCGCCCTTTGGAAGTGTCGCGTCCGATTGGAGAAGCTGTGGCAGTTGGTAGAAAGCCAACTAACCAGCGGTTGATGTCATTGGGAGATAAACCATATGATGGTTATTGTCAGTGAATCAGGGCTGTGAACGTCGTGTGGTTTGGAACAAATTAGACATATGTTCTATTCGTCACACGGAAGGGACATACTCGGAATCGGGTCCAAATATCAGTTCAAAACTCCTACGAGCAGTCATCTGGTTAGGCAGTAGGTACAGAACTTCGTCCGACCATAGTACCCACAATGTAACATCTGGAATCCTCACGACCACGGAGTCATCAACCTTAGGGATTACTACCACAAAGAATGTGCGGTCTTTAATTAAATAAAATAATATTTAAAGATTTAATTCTCGTCGATCAGTGCCCTAGGTCCCTGTGTAATAATTCCTTTGTGCAGCAAAGGACGAATAAAGGAAGATATAAATTTTTATGTCTATTTGTAAGGCGAATCATGCTCTCGTAAGTATACGTCGTATTTCAAACGACTAAACACAACTTAGAATCAAGCGGACACACAACTCAAAGCTAATCCAGAGACCAAGCAAATAATCAGACAAACTTCTTTTTTGAGAGGAAATAATCAAACAAACTTATAATAACCCTTCTCTCAATGAAAAGAATCGCAACTGGTGGCACCAGTTGGTCGTTTGATCGATCGAATATGTTATATCTTATATAGTTTGAAAAGTTTGCATTGGCAGGACTAATTGCAAAAAAACTTGTCCTCCAAAGGGATAATGAAACAACACAATCACGTCCGGTCCGGCGGTCCGTACGTACCTTGTGCTCGTCGGCGATGGGCGGGAGCCAGTTGTAGCAGAAGTCATTGATGATCCAGTCGGGCTTCCTCCCGCCGTCGCAGGCGCCGGCGAGGAAGTCGGCGAAGGGGGCGGCGAGGCCGTCGAAGGCCATCTTGACGAGCTCGATCTTCTCCGGCGGCACGTCGGCCGTGGACTCGGCGTCCTCCTGCAGGCCGTCCACCGTCGGCAGCGGCAGCGACACCATCCGGAGGCGAGCGGACAGCTCCGCCGGCACGGGCGGGAGCCTGGCGAGGTTTCTCGGCGTGGACACGAAGGCGACGGCGTGGCCCCTCGCCGCCAGCCGCTTGGACAGCTCGAGGTACGGGATCATGTGCCCGAACGCTAGCCACGGGAACACCACCACGTTGAGGCTGCCGGCGCCGGCTGCGTCCATGGTGAGGTGATCGGAGACGATGGAGTTTACGTGCTCGGTCGATCGGCTTCAATGGAGCCTGTGAGCTAGCTAGCTAGTTAGATCGATGGGGAGTTTAATTGGGTGAAAAAAGGAGAAGAAAAAGGCCGATAGGTCAGGGAAACAGGAAGCCCAACACCACATGCATGCCTGCGGTTGTGCACAGTAGAGCATCTACAATAATTTATTTTTAGTTTGTTATTAAGAGAGAGAAATCTTCAATCTAATAAAAAGAAATAAGATTCGATGAATTGTTGCTTAAGCTTGTATTTAAGACTTTAATTCTTCTGAAGTGTGTATAATTTTGATGATCAATAATGAGGTACAACTTTGTGGCCTATATGTTTTACTTTATTTATCATATCATCTCATGGGAAGCTAAGAAGACAATTGCATAAGATCCGGTAGATTTTTTTTGGTAAGCGGTGGGACCCACAAAATGAGTGTTTAGGTAACAACTAAGCCTTCAATAGAGTTTTTTATTGTTTATGTCTTGGTATTAACAATCGATAGTTTCTTCACGTAGAAAGCAGTTCTCTCCCTATCTTCTCATCCACATCATCTAAAAGCTGATGTGACAACTTCTTAATAACAGCTAAGGTGGATTGTTGTAGATGCTCTTACGCCAATGAAGTTCTATGTCAGAAGTACAGCAATCTCCGTACCGTTGTATAGCCACGAAAGTTAATCCTGTGGCCCAGAGTGCGCATCCGAAAATGGCGAAAATCCTATGAGCTACGTATGATTGCTGGAAGCCATGATTTATCTGGTCCAGTATACCCTCTTCCGTCACTGGTAATAGCTAGAGATCCCTATCCTATTCCTATCTCGTGGAGTCAGATGAATCCTCAGTCGTTTTACCAGACGGGTGACATTCTTGCATCTTTTCGCAAAATCTACAGCTGTTTTGACGGACTGACTGGCTGATATGGTCGAAAAGGGTGAGAAACTGTAGCATCTGGTTAGATATTGCGAAGTTAGATTCGACGAAACGATTCCGTGATTACTTGCCATTATTTATGATCCCCGCCGCCCTAGCTAGACATGGATCATTAAATCAATTCTTCAACAGATGTATGCGCGGTTCCTCATCAATCAAAAGATCAAAATTGCGCGAACACGAATCTCAAAGCACACCGACTAGCGTGGCTTTGGACGGAGGAGTTTTTTCTTTCTAAAATGACATTATTGATGTCTTAAATAGCAAATCTAGCTTCTCTCTTTGTGTCAAATACAAAAATAACATCTTGTTCGTACACCAGAGGATTGGAACCGCCGTACGGAGGACATGTCGGTTTGTCCAGCCCAGAGGCAGGGTGTAATTTGGCCAGATTTTTTCAAATGCGTGAACAATATTTTTGATGCTATTTAAAATACTATAACACTATATAAAATACACTATTTAAAATACTATGTAATACCACTGAGCATTTAAAAAATTTAGCCGAGAGCGCCTTTTTAGTGTCTACGATTTTTTAAAAACGTTAAATAGTGTTTAAATTTTTAAATAGTATTTTGAATAGTATTTAAGTACTGTTAATATATTTGGAAAATTCCAGCCCAAACCAGCACCGTGCATTTGGGGCCGGACTCGCGGCGTGTCGTCCACGGAACCACACAACGGCTTCAGTCCTGTGGTTCAAAGACAAGCACCATTTTTGGTTCTGACGTGGGGAGAAGGCTAGATTTACTAGTGATAACGTAACGCGTCAATATGTGATTGGCCGTATACTCGACGTAGCTAGCTCAGGCGTGCTGGCCGTTCACCTCTCTAATCATTAATGGTCATTGCACCGCGACATGCATCGACAACACTGTATATTGATCGGTTTATCTTGCATGAGCTTCACGTCTCTAGTTAGCTTCCAAAGTCCAAACGGGCATACATGTCGGTGGCGGTGGTGATGCTGTATCGTCGATGTCGTTCAGCGGCAGGACTCGTCGGGCCTAGTGGCGGACTTACAAAGGGTTAATGGTGTGTTATCTATATATATATATATATATATATATATATATATATATATATATATATGATGATATGATACTTTAAGACTTTATCTATTTAAATATGATGATCATCTTTATTATTTAAGATACTTCAATAATGATTATAAGATACTCCAAATCGATTTCTATGAAAAATTTCATAAAAGTCCATTTTTATAGCAAAATTTGTGTATATACTTTTTTATATATGAAAAAGGTATATAACAAAAATAAAGGGCTCCAATAGAAAATTTTCAACCAAGTCACATTGGAGTATCTTATTATTGGTATTTAAGTATACTGAAAGTGATAAAGAAGTATAATATATTCGTTTAAGTTGTATATTAGAAGTAGGAGTACATACTCCTACGAGTACGAAATACACTAAATACTCTATATTGTAATTTTTAAAAATTATTTTGTAGTTTGTCTAAGTTGTTTTTAATGTGAACAATTTGCACTTTAGTTTTTACTATTGTAGACCTCTACTTTTGCTATTGAATATATTTCGCTAATTCCGAACATCATGCTTAAAATCTTGGGTCGATGACGCTTTAGAAAGCAAAGGTTTCGTGTCGTCCCATGAAAGCATCCCCACAAGAAGAGAGCAAAGAACACTATCGTGCTCAACAAAAAAGCTAAATGAGCTGCTTGTGAACATGAATTCAAATAATATTATAAATCAAATATGTGCCAAGTTGGTTGGTATCTAATCCGAATACTTGAAGAAGCTCAATTTAAGCTGGGAGAACAAACACCTTACTGCTTGGAAGTTATAACTATCCCATACATTTATCTGAACAAGACAACAAAACTAAGACGCAAATATTTAGCGGCCAAGTAAAGTTTTCGGAGACCTCAAAAAGACATAACTAAGTGCTTCAGATACCAAAACTATCTAAAGATAAATTTCAGTAGCAACAAGAACAAGGTGTTTCTTTTCGTCTTATAGAATGTACAATCAATCTTTTGAATATGGTACCTTCAAGTTACTGAGAATCTGAAAATCAAAACCCAATATAAGCACATGAGGAACTACCTGAAGCATAGTTTGCAACTTGTTGCGCAGATCATAGAACTCATTTTTGACAACAGCCAATGCCATAAGGCACCTGAAATTATGCAAACACACAACGCTGTCTAAAGTTGGAGAGATTAAAAGAACTGAACTTAAATGGATCAAAATTGCAAACCTAACCTGGTTTAAAAAACTCAAAGACATCTCAGATTTCAGTACTATGGAGTGACTGAAAGTGTCAAGACAGATTGATGATTGCTACATAAGAATAAAAATGTTCACTAACACATTCCTCGAAATAATTCATTGCCTCCCGCTCTCCCGGCCAGCAACTCCCCACCGCCATATGTTTGCATAGCCATCGCAACCCTTGTGAACCTCCCTTCCCGCTCTCCCGGCACGCAACACAGAATCAAAAGAAGAGTTGTGGGCGAACGAACGAAAACCTTTTTTTTAATCGGCAGAAAGACACAAAGCAAAGGACGAAGAAAGCGTAGCAAGGAACTAAAAATGAGGGGCGTAGAGGCAATGAAAGTAGATCTGAAGAATCATAGAGACGGGTCACCTAAGACGTAAATTCGTAGGAACGAAACAAAGGGCCCATAAAAACCTGAGGAGACGTACGCTGAAAGGAAAACAGATCGTTATGGATAGCGGCACGGTGCCACGATGAACAGAGCAGGCAACAACGATCTGTGACGGCAACGATGCGCTACAAAAAGCACGAAAAGAGATCGATCTGTACGAAATCACCATGCCATCACCATACATCACTAGCTCTAAAAGCTAACCAATGAACCACACCACAAGCCATCACCCAAAATCACCCCAACCCTAATTACATCAAGAACCCCACATCGATTGGGAAATAAATTAGCTCAATCAATGTCGTTGGGAATAGTGTAATACAAGTTAAAGGGTTAAATAGGAACTGCCGAGTAGTGGTAGAGCAGAGAGCCGGAGGAGCTGCGGGAGATGGCGTGCCGGCGGCCGGAGGCCGAGCTGGGCGCGACCATGCGCAGGGAAACGTGAGCCGCCACGTGCGCGGGTGCGCGACCAAATCGGAGCCAGCACCATACATCACCATGCCAGCACCATACATCACCATGCCACCACCATACATCACCAGCCTTAAAAGCTAACAATGAACCACACCACAAGCCATCACCCGAAATCACCCCAACCCCAACCCTAATTTCATCAAGAACCCCAAAGCGATTGGGAAATAAATCATCTCAATCAACATCACAGGGAATAGTGTAATGCAAGTTAAAGGGTTAAATAGGAACCGCCGAGTAGTGGTAGAGCAGATGTCCAAAGGAGCTACGGAGATGGCTCTCCAACGGCCGGAGGCCGAGCCGGGCGCGACCATGTGCAGGGAAACGCGAGTCGCCACAAGCGCGGGTGCATGGCCAAGCTGCATCCGGGACAAGCCGGAGGCAGGTGCAGCTCTAGCGTGGGCCGATGCACACGAGGCACGGGTGAGCAGGACACGGCCGAGGGAGCATGGGCATGGGCCGGCGGCCGGAGGCGGTGCTGGGCCAAGCCAGAGAGAGAGGTGGCGCCGAAGGAGCCAAGAACCAGGGAGTAGAGGAAGTAAAGAAATGGAAAGATGTGAAGAAGAAGAGGAGAGACGGGCACACAAAAAAGGAAGAGTCGTAGCCTGCTTCTCCTCGCCCCAGACCGCAGGCGCGCAAACCCAATGAAAAATCAGACGGACTCAGGAGGATCGCTGGGCAGGATCCAATGGGCAACGAAAAAAGGAGACGTGGCCTGGGTGAGGAGAGCACAAAGCTCCGCCCAATTAACCAGTAGGATATGACTGGCGCCACTTGATTTGACTGTACTTACTTTTGTAAACAGCGCCGAACCCGCGACGTTGTAAGTTTGTGTTTTGTTTCACCGAGAAAAAAATCTTTGCAGGGTGTAGATGGTTTAGTATGATGTTGTGAATGAATGCTGGGTTGTTCTTCTGGATTAAAATCATACATAAAAAATGATATGAGAATTTTATATAGGCTTAGGACTTCTTCTGAGAGAATAATAACTCTACTCATGTGTTGCTATATTGATTATGTCTACAATAGGGAGTAAGTCACTAAAACTAGAGCTTGATGACTTTTGTTTCTCATTGTGCTTGTCGAATCCCTTGATCCTCCGCTTTATATAGCGTATGAAGAGGTGACAGCTGTCCATGTCAAAAGACACCTTGTCGTTTGATGTAATGCACACGTTTAAGGACGGTTATTATCAGAGACATATCCCTCACGTCGCCTTCGATTATGTCAGAGATAAATGTTTAATATGTACAATTATCTTAGGAATAACAACACATATTAACTACAGCGTGTATTAAACACATCGCACAAATGTCCCTAGTTGATTAGGCCAACATATCTGTAGGCTTTATCGACCATAAGATGATCGTAGTTGGCCTGGTCGTAGTAAGATTTACAACCATGAAGTGATCGTAGCAGGACTTACGATCAATAAATGGTCGTAGAAGAACTTACAACTATATAAAGTGGTCGTAGTAGGACTTACAACCACTAGGTGTGTATGATATCCCTCATTGTTAATATTAAGAGGTATCTTTGAAGGTTGTATAAGCAACATTATTATCTATAATAATAAATTTTACAGATAAATAACCTAATTAATTGAGGATTATTAGATCCTCGTCATCTAGCCCCCCAATTTCAAGTGAAAATGACTTACTTGAAAAAGAAGTCATAGGAACATGGTGAAGATTAAGGATCTTCGACCTGTTTTTTTCTTTTGACCAGAAATTGGCTTGGTCAAGAAATGTATTTTTACTTGAGTTATAAAAAATAAAACTTCTTTTTTTGAATAGACAGAAAAAGGAATGCCATCCGTCTCTTGTAAACTCTATCCGTTGGGAGCGGTTCCCGAAGATATTTACAACTGTTAGCATCCCATGATCTTTTACTCAGATCGATGACTATAAATATTCACCGTGGAGTAACTTCGGGCTTTTACTTTCCCTATTTACTTCAACTGTTCCCGATCTCTTGTTCTCTCCGCCGTGAACCAACTTTACAATTTTTCTCCAAATCCTCAAATCTAAAACAAATCTTCTCGAATCTGATTAAAACCCTTGAAGAAATGTCCGGAGTCGCGTTGAAGTGGGAGAAATCGGAGATGGATGTTACGAAGATAACAACTCTTGTTGTCGCGAAGAAGATTCCGAGGCGTGCCCTGATGAAGTGGACCAAATCTGAGGGGCATAATTGGCCATCGGAGGAGGGAAGGATTCCCGTCTTCCAAGCGTATTGCGAGTGCGGCCTTCGACTGCCTTGTCACCCATTCCTACCGATTGTGCTCGAGCACTTCGGGGTGGAGTTGGTGAATTTGGTTCCCAACTCCATCACGATGATGAGCGTATTCCTTTGCTTGTGTGAGGCCTATCTGGGAATCACTCCAGATTTGGACATCTTCAGGTACTATTATAGAATGAGTAAGCACCGGTCGATTGCCGGCAGTTCTATTTTTCAACTCCACGACGGGATGTCGAGGGAGTATATCCTCATGTTCACCCTGGTCGTCATTGCCAAGATGTAGAAAGAAGTGGTTCTACTGGACCCTGACCAGAGAAGACAATCTCTATTTTGAATACAAGCCAACAGAGAAGAAGAATGCTTGGGACTCGGGTTCAGAGAACCTCGATCACTTAGCCCCTTTCATTCGAGCCATCAAGGAATTGAGAGAAGGAGGGCTAACCGGATGGCATGTGGTGAATGATTTCATCACATGCCGTATTAGTCCCCTGAAGAAATGAGCACATTCCATATGGGAGTACTCGGGGGATAATGATCCAACCAGGGAGTACAAGGAAGGTAATACTATAATCGATATGCTTTTGTCAATTCGTGATTCGAGCACATCTATTAATTGTATTCTTCTGCTCGACGACTTGCCAGAGAGAGAGGTTGACTTTTGGGTCAAGCTCATCTGTGAGAAGGCCCCTACAACCATAGAGGGGGCTCCTCAGATTTTGGCGGTCTTATCTGAAGAGGATATGACAAGACATTTAAAGGTAACCAATATTTGTATTGGTTTCATATTTAGGGAGTAGTGTTTGTAGTTTCGACTACTTGTTGATTCTTGTTTTGCGACCTTTTGCGGCAAGTCGGCGTTCTAGATCCTCAGGATGCCCCGAGATGGACTTGGGGTCTACTGAGTAGGACTCTAGGGTGGGGGGGGGATAGAGTGCCTCTGATCAAGAGGCGCCGTCTTGTGATGGTGGTCGATAAGAAGAAGAAGAAGGATGTCGGGAGTTCGAGCGCAACTTCCCGACTGACCATCGCCATAGGTCATTTTTCGGCAGATCCGACTGCTAAGGACACGCAGGAGGTGGTCGTAGACCTCAAGCACAAAGTGCCTAAGGCCAAGGTACCCTTCTATTATGATGATAAAACATTCTTAGTTTATCCTTCTCCTGCTTTTGTCAAGCGAATCGAAAAGAAAAACAGGAAGAGTTACGTTTCTTTTGTGAAGGCTATTGCCGATTTAGCAAAGCTTGTGGTCGAAAGAAATGATAACCTCCAGGTCGAAGTTAGTTCCCACCACCCAAAAGAAGAGGTTGCATAAGAAGCTCCGACCACCCCTCGATGTACGACCAACTAAGGTCGTACAGGATGTGGTTGTTCAAACTAGCGATGCGAGGAGCATTCCTTAGGCTGAGACCGCAGAGCCAATGAGAATAGCCGAAGAGAAGGAAAAGAAAAAGAAGGAGAAGAAGATCAAATCTTCTCTCAGAAAGGTTTCTTCGGGCTTCAAGGTTGTATCTAGGAAGCCTAGGTATGTAAAACTTAAAGAATAAATAACTGTACTTATTCTTTTATTTTATATCTTGATGTACTAACATATGTCTTATTTCAGTCCCGCCTCTCCAGCTCTCGGGGATGCCCTTGTGGTAGAAGAGGTCATTGTCATGGCTACGACCGTGGGAATGCTAGTTTCCACTCTGATTGTAGAGATAGAAGCGACAGTGGTTGAGCCTTCGACCACTATCCCTGAGGTAGCAGGAGAAGAGACGTTCACCATCGAGCCATCCGCACACACTGAGGTGGTCGAACCACCTGTGGTCGTGGAGGTAGAGGTGAAGACACTCGAAGACGAAGCAATGATGATGATCGAGTCAACTGTCGAGGACATCAATGTTCGGATAGGAGATTTATCATTGCAATCGCCAAGAGTAGCTGATCCGGTGGTCGTGGAGAGTTTCGACCACCGTGCCGAAAAATAGGTTGTGGAGGATGTTCCTCCAGGTCCCCAAGGTGGAGTCGTTTCTTCTGTCAACAACGAAGAAGAAGTAGAAGAAGACTATTTTGACCTCTTTCCTGGGTTCTTTGGACAACCGACCGTTGGATCCTCTTCATTTAGGTCCCGTGATTGAGTCCCACACCCTAAGGCTATTCCCAAAGGGGACATATCTTTGATGACGAACGTCTTCAAAAAATATAGTGGGACAAAGTCGACGGATTCCATAAACTAGAGGATTCCAAGATGGTGTATGCTCACTTTGCTCGATCAACCATCGATGTAAGTGGTCAATACCAAACATTTATATATTTGGGTTTTTGTATTTTTGTCTTTCCTCACTGTGTAGTTCTTTGTTCAGAAAGCTCTCAAACAAGTTGCTATTTTTGGTGAATACCATAAGCAGCTAGTGTTGCTGAGAAAGCATAAGGCTGAACTCTGCGAACAAGCAGTGAAATGGTAATACACTATTAACGAGTAGTTTTCGACTACCTGTTTAGTGCTCATATCACTTTTTTCTTGTAGGTTTAAAAGTGATGAAAGGACCTTAGCCAATACACTTGACTATGTAAAAGCCGAGGTGCAAAGGCTAAAGAATGAAAAAGAAGACATGTTGAATAATCTTCAGAGGCAAATTCAGTACATTGCGAGCTGCAGAATGAAATAAACAATAAATTTTTCACTTGACATTGTTTATTTCGACAACTTTCTTTTCTTTTTTTTTGACTCCTTTTCTTGTTTAGAAAAATAGGTCGGTATGAGTAAGCTTCACACTGAGGTCAATTCATAGATCTTGGTGATCCATGAACTTACTCGTATCTCTAAAGAAAAGATAAGAGCATAAAGAATGAGAAGAGCAGTGCATAAAGGACGTTGCTTCCCACGATGATGAGATCAAGAAGCTTGACTTTCGCTTGGTAGGTAAGAATTCTTTACTTATGATCAGTTTTATTTACTGATATTCGAAAAGTGTTTTTCTCATTGGTCGTGCTTTGTTTTCAGAGTAAGCAGTCGAAATAAAACGACTTCAGGAAGCTTCGACCCGTAGTTAGAAGGAAATCAAGGTTACGAAGATCAATCTTCAAGGCAACAATTCTCTCCTAAATAATGTGCTCGGTGGAAGGTCGGTCACTCCTCTTGAAGGCTCTGTGGTTGGACATAGGAGCACCAATGGGCAACAGGTTGGAACACAACATGAGTTGATAACTACTTTGAAGACCAATCAACCCAATTTGATAAGACAAGCGGCCGAAGGCGCAGTAAGTTTTGCTCATGCAAAACTTAAGGCTCATGACCGGTGTAACGACCCAACTCTAGGGCTCCCAAGAGGTCCTCCTGGGTCTCTAGGGAAGTCTGTCAGGACCTCCCAGGAGGTCCTGGAAAGGATCTCTTGGTTTGTCCACCAAGTCCTCCCAGGAGGTCCATCAGGACCTCCTGGAAGTCCAGGAGAACAAAACCCGAGAGGGTCTTGGAGCTAGGGAGCACCCCGAAGATGTTCCACCGCCAAAGCCAGGAGAAACGTGGAGGTCTCGAGGGCATCCCAAGACCACCCGCGACCCTCCGGAGGAGGTCGGGGATCGAGACCACCCCAGAGCCACACACGCTCATTCCATGAGTGGAACGTGGAGGACTGGGCTTGCTCCAAGGTTCCCTATGCATACTGAGCTAGTCCCAAGGATCATGGCTAGCTCTTCACAGCAATAATACAAAGGTGGTGACATCCAGAACGCATATTTATTATAGCAAAATATCAACAGAGTTGTTTACAATGTGGCCTTGGGCCAAGCATAACTACCGAAGCACAAGAGTACAAAAGGTCCATCAGCACGCCACATGCAACTGACTGGAAGGCACAACCTAATCGCTTTGATCCTCATCACTGCCAAGGTCCTCTCCTGGCAAAAATTGTAATGAGCAAGAGTGAGCACAACAACCGTGCTCGCAAGTTACACCCGTGGATTAGCAAGATGACATGCATATATGGATAATCAATCGATGGCATAATATGGTTAATTTGCACAAAGCCAAGTTTCTTTCAAATACAAATACTAAGTTCCAAAGCAAGTATTCAATAGATAAAATTCATTTTCTAAACTTGATTTTCAGTTGGATAACATTCATCAACAAGTTGGTGAAGGATACCCTCCTGACACAAGGCTCCCTGCCAAAAACCCATGGGATAGAAATCCCAAAACAGATTTGATAAACATTTACGAAAAACCCCAAAACCAACATCTAACTCGAGTAGCCTTTGCCAAGACGCCCATGACCGCGACACGGCTATTCAATAGATTTAACTCTGCAGAGGTTGTGCACTTTACCCACATGACATGATTTCTCTAGTTTATCCCAAGATCCGCCGATGCCACCTCTCACTATCAAAGGTAAGAGGTCTAGAGCTCATGACAAGGCCTTTACAAGGCATTGTTCCACCACAGCTCCTCCTAGCTAAGGTTTCACTTTCCTATGGATAGAAACCCCATGAAAGCCCTCTTGCACCAAAGGGGAACAATTGGTTATAAAAGACCATTGGCCATAAAAGATCTCCCACACCTCCAATGGAACAACTTGTGGTAGAACTTTGCAAATTATTCACCAGTCCCACGCCCCATTCTCGAGACATGTGGTTGCACGATTGTGGCATAGCCCATTATAGGCATGGCATTGGTCGCTCAAAGACAGGTCCTCAAATGACTAGGGCGGCTTTCACAAACCCTGGGCACCAGCCATAGAAATGGCATGGTCCCGTGTATACACATGCACCATCCAAGCAACCAATCCGCCCCAGTCCAATTCCATTTTCCTTTTCTTTGCTTTCCCAGCAACATTTTCATCCTCCCATGACAACCCAATGTCATGGTGAAAATATTTAAAACAGTAATTGGTCATGATGGTAAAGATTTTCCCCAAATCAATACTTTTGGTCTAAGCATGACTAAGCATATGTTTTTCAAATGGCTCCTGGTTCACACTATTGTATCAACCAGATTTTGTCTAAGGTGACAACAATTTTGGTTCAATGCCAAGTTGATCATATGAAGGGAATAGGCATAACTATGTGTTTAAAGACAGGTATTGAAATAACTTGGTAGAAATAAGCATGCATTGTACTTTGAAATTGAACATAAATAAATTGAATTATTAGGTGCAATATGATCAAGAGTGCAACTTGCCTTGCTCACTATCCTGAGAATCTTCCTCTTCAGTACACTCTAACTCCTTGGAGTCTTCGCAATCTACACGTGAAAAAGGGCAAGTTCAATCAAAGCTCAACTAAAGAACCAAGCGAGATCAACAAGAAAATCAAGCTTAACCCCAAAGGGAACCCAAAACTCAACCAACATGAGAGATCTATATTTTAGAATAGGTTCTTTTGGAAGAGGTCCAAGCTTATCAGAGGAAGTGGTCTTTAACAAAAGACCCCAAAAGAGTGATTTAGCCACAGAACAGGAAGGTCCTGAGATATGATCCTTACGCCTGGCCGAGAAAGGGATAGAGGAGTGTTCCTTGCGCAAAGACCAGGGAGGAGCTCTTCATATAAAAGCCATAGAAATCCAGAAGGTACCCACAAGAGGAGGTCCTAAGAAGGACACAACCAGCTTTAATGTGGCGGCAAGAATAAGAGTAGAGCAGATCACCAAGGGACTTACCAGGGACAAGAAGGAGACAATGGATGAAGGGGAGGTCGTGGGGCAACAAGGTTTTCCTGGAAGTCACTGAGCGAGAGCTAAGATGATGAGCGTGAAGAACGGTAATGTAGTAGGGTTTTCTGGACTAATCATAGCCAAAGTGGGTGAAGAAAACTAGGAGCTTACGTATCAAGGATAAGTACAAAATGGGTCAAAGATAGGTGAGTGATGTAAGGTGTCACTACCACCTTGGTAAAAAGGTACGAGGAAAGGACAACGATATTGCTATGGAAAGGAACAAGGAAGGATGTCGAGTACGCCTAAGTGACTAAATTGAGTAAACGCCACGATATGGATGCATTTAATGTGACATGACACGCATTAAATGCCCAAGATATTAACGTGGCGGAGGAAATGAGAATGACCAAGGCTGGCAAGTGGGGCCAGCCAACTTAGAAACAGACGGGTCAAGGAGGGAGGTCTTGCCCCGCAGGAGAGGTCCTTGAGGAGGTCCGAGGGGCTTAGGAGGTCCTAGGCCCAAAGGACAAGGAGGTCTAAAGGTTGGGGAGGTCCAGACATGCAGAGGAGGTCTGGACATGGGGAGGTCCTGACGGTCAGGATCTCTTCAAGGGAGGTCTGGCGAGAAGGTCCAGAGTCAGGTCTAAAAGGCCACAGAGAAATCTTGGACAGGAGGTCTAGAGGACTACAAGGAGGTCCCGTGGTTGGGATCAAGAGCAGGTTGAGGTCCGGGCGGTTGGATCTCCGAGAGGGAGGTCCAACAGCCAAGATCAAAGGTGAAGGTGAGGTTCCCAGAGGGAAATAATGCACGGGGAGGTTTGGACCTTTGGATTCGAAATAAGGAGAGGTCCGAACCGTTAGATCTAAACAAAGGAGAGGTCCAAAGGAGGGTTCCAAGAAAGAGGGATCCCACGGAGGAGATCCACAAAAGGTGGTTCCAAAAGAAGTCGCAAGGGTCAAGGTAACTCAAAGGAGATTTCCAACCGCTAGGGTGAGGTCAAAAGTCTTGGCGGTTAGGATGAACCCAAAGGAGGTCCTTTCGGCCAAGAGGAAATGTCGAGGAGGTTCAAATGAACTCGGGAGGTTCAAGGCACGCGAGAGCTCCAATGGAATACAAGGATGTCCCGATCGAAAAGAGGTGCTGGCATAAGAGAGTGCCCAGCAACAAGGGGTCTAGACTTAGAAGACGTTTGACAGAAGGAGGTCCGAACCAAAGAGATTCAAACCAACAAAGAGATCCAAGGTGATCAATCTAAAAGGAAAGGTCCGGACATAAAGATATGCCCAAGTGAGAAAAGGTCTAAGCCCCAAGGAGGTCTAACCTCAAGAACCACCGGGAGGTCTAGGCCACAGAGAGGGTCTAAACCTTACATAACCTAAAAGAGATAGGCTAAAGGAGGACCTGCCGAGCATACCAGAAAGGAAGTATCAACAACTCAAACCTCTACAACTGAACCAAACTTTGAATTCTCATCAAAACAAAATAGTTTTAATTTATTTTACACACTTAAGAAGGATTTAGAAAATCAGGATGTTACAACCGGACACTTAAGTCTTCAACCAGTAGAAGTTGACTTCGATTCCCCTGAAGCAGAGGCAACACAACTGATCGAAGAAGTACAGCCAGTCGGCAAGAGGGTCGCAGAGGATATGCAGATCAGATATCCTTCATCAGAGTAGTTTGTAACATGGTTTGCTTTGTAAAAATAATTAATTTATGTATATAAAACTTCATTTCCTGCAATCAGTGGCGACGGCAGGGGGTGCCCGTGGTGCACACGCACACAACTCAGCATCAGGACATCAACAATTCAACATACCAGGGCTTCTCGCCTTCTCCTCCCGAGTCCTGATGTCGCACTGCTCGGGCCTCCCCTCCTTGCTTCTCTTCCTGGCGACCTGGCTCCTCCGACCGCTAGCCCGCCGCCGCCCGCCCCAAGGACCAACAGTCCAACTCCAACACGGCAACACCAAGCCACCAAGGTAAACATTGGGATTGGGGAATGGGTATCCGGCCTCCGGGATTGGATTTGGGGGAGGGGGGAGGCGTAGGGCCAGGCGAGGCGGCCGACAGCCGGAGGCCGAGCCGCCAAGCTTGTGGTGAGGAGTAGGGTGAGGCGACAAGGCGTGGTGGGTGAGAGAGGGCAGGCTGGGTGAGGGAGCAGGCGGGGCGCCAGTGAGGGAGCAGAGGCGCGAGATGGGCCATAGGGTGAGGGAGCAGGGCAGGGCGCCAGTGAGGCCAAGCAATGGCAGAGGGGCAAGGCGGGGGCACCGCCGAAGCACCAGCGAGCGGTGATTGGGAAGGGAAATGAAGAGAGTGAGAGAGAGAGAGAGATTGTGAAATGAAGAGATGAGAATGACAATAGGAATTTTGTAAGTAGGATTTAGGAATTATATAGGATAGAAAGGGTAAGAAAGAGGATCTCAGCCAACAACCGGCCAATCTCCCCCAAAGCCAATTGCTCAATGTCTCAATCTAAACGTTATTACGTTGTCAATCTGTTCTATTCTTGAATGTCTTCTGAGTATGGGTGATCAAGTATTGAATGATTGTTTAGTCACCTTTATAGAGCGAGATATCTTCTCGAAGGTTAGTGATGATGATATAATCAAGTGTTTCCAAGGAATGAGATCGCGTCGTATGGTATTGTGATTTCTATTAGCTATTTAGGACTATTTTATTCTTGTAAGATTTTATTTGAACTAGTTGTATTGCACTATTAACTAATTTCGATTTTTTTGTGTGTAATTGTGTTGAATTTTTGAAATTACTTATATGTCGTACAAGATTTTTTAAAATCTTTGAAGTGTGCACCCCCATCTTAAAATTTTTGGCTCCGCCACTGCCTGCAATATAGCCTTTCGAGTAGTTGGTAACTCATAAGACAAGATAAAAAATGAGAATTAAATTATAAGACTAAGAATTGAAGTCATAATTATAACTTTGTCCTAGGCCCTCGACTATTTGTGTAGTTTAATTAGATAAACTAAGTAAATTGTGAAAAAAGAGCTTGTTTAAAAAAATCGTTCGATCTTTGCTTTTGATCTCGATTTTCTTGTAGTGGTAGCAAGAGTTAGGAACATATCGACGCTAGGAAGTTCCTTCTACTGGGCAAGACCACGTACATAGAAGAAAGACTTTGACTAGGTAATGTTTCTTCCTTCGATGAGGTTAATCAAATCGAGTGTATCAAAAGTAGTCGAACAAACTATAAAAGACCAACTCACTTAGAAATCTTTAGGTAAAATGAAGTAAATGATTAATGAGAGCTTGCTTAAAATTATTTTGACCACATTTTGTTGAACTTATTTTTCTTGTATTGGCAGCTAAAGTTCGGAACAGATCGATGCTAGGAAGTTACTTCTAGTGGGCAACATCACGTGCAGAGAGAAAATGCTTCAACTAGGTGATGTTACATTCCTTCGATCAGTGTAAGGAAAACCAAGTGTTGTAAAATGGTGACCGAGAAATTATCGAAGCGTTGCTCAATGGATATTTTAAGACAATAAAGATTGAATAAAACATAAACTTTATTGAGAATATAAGAGATTACACATGGAACTTTCACAACTGATCGATGTTCCATGAATTGGAAAGAACTCTACCGTCTTCCATTGCCAATTGTACCGACCCTGGTTGCGTTACTTCAACCACTGTGTAAGGGCCTTCCCATTTAGGGAGAAGTTTATTCCAATTAGACCAGGATTGAATCTTTTCAATAGCAAGTCACCTACAGTAAGGCTGCGAGATTGGACCTTACGATCGTAGTATTTGTGTAGGGTTTGTTGGTAGACTGGCGAGCAGATTAAGGCTTGGTTCCTCCTTTTTTCGAGTAGATTGATGTCATCAGCTCGAAGTTGTTCTTGGTCAGAGTCGTTATAAGTTTCGACCCTTGTTGACTGAATCTTAAGTTCAGGTGGAAGCATGGCTTCAACACAAAAAAACTAAGAAAAATGGTGTTTCGCCTGTAGCCCAACTAGCGGTGCCGCGAATTGCCCACAATACCGAGGGTATTTGTTTTACCCAAGCCTCGTGCTCCTTATAAGCTAGTCGAAAACTCGAGTTTTGATTCCCTGTATAATTTGGTCATTTGCCCTTTCGACTGCCCCATTGCTTTTTGGATGGGCGACAGAGGCATAACATAGCTTAGTACCCAATTCTTCTCCAAATTATCGAATTTTGCGCTTGAAAATTGTGTACCATTATCTGTTATGATCCGACTTGGCACACTAAATCGAGTGATCATATTTTTCATCATGAATTTCTTGGTTGCTTCCGTTGTTATCCAAGTCACAAGTTCGGCTTCAATCCATTTTGTGAACGTATCAATAGTCACAAAAAGGAACTCGAAACCTCCTCGTGCTTTTGGGAACGATCCTAGGATATTGAGACCCTAGGTCGCAAAAGGCCAAGAAAGAGGTATAGTTTATAATGCTTGAGCCGGTTGGTGTATTTGCCTGCTATGAAACTGATATTCTACACACTTCTTAACAAGCTCTTTAGCATCATGGATGACCGTTGGCCAGTAGAAACCTTGTCGAAAGGCTTTTTCGACCAGCGTTCTGTAGGAAGCATGAGTTCTACAGATACCACCGTGTATTTTCTTGAAGGAGACCTGATCATTCCTTCTGCGATATGCATTGCATGAGAACCCCTTGAGTACCTAGTTTGTAAAGGACTCATTTGACCAAAGTATACATTTTGTCCTTATGGAATCAACGATCAACCTCAAGATCGTCACAGGGTATAGTACCCTTCTAAAGATACTCGTAGATGTGATCCATCCAAGTATCCTCGTATTCTAGGGAGGCTGTCTCAATAGGAGATGTCTTTGGTGTTTTGACCAAGGACGGCTTCTGGAGCTGTTCCAAGAAGACTCCTTGTGGTACTTGTGATTGTGAAGAAGCTATTTGAGCTAACCGGTCAGCGAGGAAAATATCCTTTCGAGGGATATATTGTACGTCAAAATCGAAAAAATGATTTTTCAAGCTTCCTGACTTCTGATAAGTAATGAGACATGGTCGCATTAGAGCATTGGTACTCTTTTTCGACCTGATTCATGACTAGTTGAGAGTCTCCTCTCACGAGTAGTCGTCGCATCCCAAGCACTTTAGCTGCTCGTATGCCAGCTAATAATCCTTCATATTCTAGCACATTGTTAGTAGTAGGAAACTTTAGTTCAATAGCATATTTTAAGGTTTCTCTTGTAGGATATACTTAGACCACCCTAGCCCCCGAGCCACTTAGCGTAAGTGTCCCATCGAAGTACATTGTCCACTAGTCATGGGATTCGTACTGGATTTGTCCATTCGACAACAAAGTTTGACAAGATCTAGGATTTAATGGCTGTCTGGGACACAAAATGGAGGTCGAACTCCCCAAGTTCAACTAACCACTTTGCCATTTGCCCCGCTGCTTCCCTGTTCTGGAGGACCTCTCCTAAGGGAAACTCAGACGACACGATTAACTTGTGCGATTGGAAATAATGCATCAGTTTCCTCGAAGACATAAGGAGGGCATATAGAAGTTTTTGGACCTGAGGGTAGCGCTCCTTTGGGCCATGTAAAACTTCACTGACGTAGTGAACTGATCGTTGAATATTATCACGTTCGACAACCAATACTGCGCTTACTGCTTGTAGCATAGTAGCTATATACATTAAGAGTGTTTCTTCTGGTTTAGGAGAAGTCAGAATAGGGGCACTCATAAGATATCTCTTGATAGTAGGGCTAGAAAAATGGCTCGAGGCTCACGAGCCGACTCGGCTTGTAACTATGAATTTTTTGAGTCGAGCCATGTGTCTAGCTCAACAAAATTTTGAGCCGAAGCTCGAGCCGCTCGCGAGCCTGACTTGGCTCGTCGTATGGGCTTGACTAGGCACGAAGGCCCACTAGCCCAATCCGCAGTCGACAGTCACCCTCACCCCTAGGCCCCAGGGCTAGCCAATTCCCCATCCCGACATAACCCAAGCGCGTCAACTCGCAATTCCCCATCTATGGCTGCAATTCCCCAATCCCCATCCTGAGTTCCTAACCCTGATCCCCGATCCCCGATCCCCTTCCTCTCCCGCCCTCGTCCACCATGCCTCCGTGCCTTGTCCTCCCCCCTGGCCATGTGCTCCAGCCTCCACCCCGCCCCGTGCAGTGGGAGCTGGGAGTTGGTAAAGATTCGCCATGGCATGGGGTAAGAAGGATTCCCCAGCGGTAGACAGCTCTGGCAATCTGGTCGGGGAAGAGATGGCGATGGCGGTAGATGAATATGGCGAAGAAAAGGAGGACGGGGCCGAGGAGTTTGAGGAGGCCACGGCGGAGGAGCCGACGCAAGAGGTCATGGAGGAGGAGGACTTGCGGTTGAAGCTGGCGGAGGGGTTCTACGAGATCGTGGCCATCCACTGCCACCACCGCCACAAAGGGCTTTGTGTTGTTCTTGGCTTTTGGGTTGCATGTGAGGTGTGGTTTTGGTGTGCATTAGTTGATTCTTGGATGGGGATGGGGATTTCAGAGAGAGCTGCTTGTGAATTTGTTTGGAAATTTTTTTCCTTGACATTTTTGTAGTTCATAGATTGTATTTTCTTGTGTCTTGTATAATTTTGATTCTGTTGGTGGATTCTTGGACTGTAAATAAAATAGCACGCCTAGTGAGTGGCCACATTGATCAACAATGGTTGCAGTTTAGTTGCTTTTTCCTGGCTCGCGAGCTGGCTCGAGCCTTCCTCCGAGCCAAGCCAAGCCACCCCCTTGCCTCATGATCGAAACAAGTCGATTCGAGCCAAGCCGACTATTCAACCGAGCCTAGCTCGAGCCGGCTCGGCTCGGCTCGTTTTCAGCCCTACTTGACATCCTCGAAGGCTTTCTTTGCCTACTCTGACCACTCGAAACCCTCATGTTTCCTCAAAAGTTTAAAGAAAGTAAGTCATTTATCTTCCAGTCATGCAATGAAATGACTTAAAAGTCGTCATGCATCTTGTGAGTTTTTGGACTTCTTTCTTTATGGTCGGAAGACACATTTGTTCAATGACCTTTATCTTTCTAGGGTTTGCTTCGATTCCTCACGCAAAGATAAGGAATCTAAGTAACTTTCCTAAAGAAACTCCGAACACACACTTCTCAGGATTGAGTTTCAACTAGTGTTTTCTGTGGTTGTCGAATGTTTCCTGTATGTTAGAAATATGATCAAGATGTTGTATGCTTTTTACGACTAAGTCATCAACATAGGCTTTCATGTTTTGGCCATTGAGGAAGGAAGGTCTTTTGCATCGAGCGTTGGAAGGAAGCACCAATATTGTTTAAAACCAAATGATATTTTGACATAGCAAAATATTCCAAAAGGTGTGATAAATGCGGTTTTTTTTCATCATCTAAACGCATACTTATCTGATGATAACCAAAGTATGCATCTAGTAAACTCAATATTTCACAACCAGTAGTAGAATCAACTAACTAATCGATGCGAGGAAAGGAAAGTCATCATTTGGACAAACTTTATTTAGATCAGTAAAGTCTACACATATACACCATTTACCATTAGTCTTCCTAACCATTACAGGTTTAGCAAACCACTCTGGGTAGTCGACCTCTTTTATAAAACCTACCTCAAGTAGTTTGTCTGATTCTGATCTAATAGCATTTCATCGATTAGGTGCAAATCTTTGTAATTTTTGTTTTACGGGCTTCTTGTCAGGCCGTAAAGCAAGCCTGTGCTCGATCATCTCCCTGGGACTCCGAGCATGTCAGATGCTTGCCACGAGAAGACATCTGCGTTTGCTCGAAGGAAGGTGACGGGGGTGTCTTCCTATGCGGGGTTCAAAGGCTCCTCTGTATTTAGTAGAACTTCTTTGACTTGATCGTTTAGCTTTGGGGTAATTTTAGACTTCGACTGCTTGGTCAAAGTTTGCACTTTGCTCGCTTCTCGAGTTGGTATTTGGTCAACTATCTCGAGAGACTTACAGTCGCTTATAAGCGCTATCTTTTTATGAGAGCGGACTGTAATTACTCCTTTACGACCTGACATCTTAAGACATTGATAACCATAATGAGCAGCCATTAGGAATCATGCCAGAGTTGGTCGACCAAGAATAGCATTATATGTCGTGTCGAAATCGACCACATCAAAAGAGATTTTCTCCGTCCTAAAATTGTTTGGTGACCCAAACGTAATATGAAGGGAAACTTGACCAATAGGTTAAGTCGAAGATCCCGGTACGATCCCATGAAATGAGTACCGTACTGGTTTGATCTTTATCCCGGGAACTTGCATTTCGTCTAGGGCGCTCGTAAAGGGTTTGTTTAATGAACTTACACCATCAACTAACACACGATTGACTAGACAATTGTTGATGGTGGGCTCGACCACACTCGAAAAATGACCAGGTCAAGCAGAAGGGATTGGACAGCCACTTTTCTCAAAGGAGATGGTGATTTCTGACCACTTTGATACTTTATTGGCAAAAGGAGGGTCGATGGAATTTACCTCATGTTCGATAGTTTTGAGTTGTTGTTTCGACTCATATGCTTGAGATCCCCTATAGATGTGATCGATGATGTGTTTTGGATCTTGAAATGACATCTCCTCATCATCATCCAACTGTTTTCGACGACTCGTTTGTCCCACCTCTTCAAGTGAAGGAAGCGGCCCCTTGCCGAAGTAGTAATACTCGGGTTTCCGCTGAAAAACTCGATAGTTGCGAAGGTCGTGTCCTTTTTTGTGTGAAAAGGACACAACCTAGGCTTGTCGTTCTTCCGTTCGGCGCTTATCTTTGCTTTGGTCGAGTATGGTTTGGAGCTCCGAGGCTCCTTGTCACTCACGGAATAAAACCTCCTTATAGCTTTTGACTTGAGATTTTGGCCTTTAGTCTTACTCTTGGATTTTTTAGCCTTTTTATATTTCTTTTTGTTGCCTTCGCCCACTCCTCGTGTGTCCTTATGGTCACGATCAATTGTGTGATTCCACTCGACCGCTTCTGCTGTAGTTGCATAACGATCGACGATTTCGAAGAGCTCGGCGATGGTAGCTAGAGGATTTAGAGCGATATCCTCTATGATCCTTCTATTGCGTACTCCCTGCTAGAATGCCTTGATGATAGAAGAGTCAGAAACTTCAAAAATTGAATTACGAACCTGACTAAATGCCTGATAAAATTGGCATAAGGTTTCGTGAGAATCTTGTCACATTTTATGCAGGTCATCCTCCTTTCCAGGGCGGTTGTAAGTGCCTTGGAAGTTGGCTAGCAAAAGGTCGCAGAGGTGCTGCCACGAATAGATCGACTCTTGTGGCCGATTTAACAGCTACGATGGAGTAGATCCTTCGAGTACAATACAAAGGTAATTGGCTAAGATGTACTCTCCTCCTCCTGCTGCTCGAACAGTGGTGGTATAGATTTGAAGAAGTTCAATGGGATTATGTGACCCATTAAAGTTCTCCATGTTCACTGGTCGGAACCGAGGCGGCCAGCCAACTGCTCGAAGGTTAGGCGAAAACATCCGACATTCGGTAATGATATCATAACGCCTTCTTTGTAGAAAAGAAGGGTTGAAATCACCAGGCGGTCGTGCTCGACGATACCCAGTGGTAAATGTACGTAACCTATCATAGATCTCAGTCCTATGTGGGTAATACTCCTCGTGCTCCATCCGTTGGTGCAGATTTCTTGGAAGAAGAGGTGAAGGACCACCTCCCATAGGAGTTTGTCGATCGCCAGTTGTTCATAGAACTCTTCTCCGACCAGTGTCGTGATCAGGAGATCAACCAAATCGTTTGCGTTGTCGTTCTCCATGAGGAGAGTTATTTGAACGACTGACATTCGATGGAGTTGTCCCGGTACGACTACCAGGACGAGTTGTCAATTCCGCTCAAGCCTGACCATTGTGCTCCGAAGTCTTCTCGTGATCTCTTGAGCGAAGAGGTCATAGCCTGGCGCTTGTCCAAGCTCTTGAACCGGTTTTCGATCAGTTCATTGATTCGTTGAAGTTCTTGAGCTTCCTTCGACTGGTATTAGGTGTGCCCAGGTAAGGATCTCTAGGTAGCAATTCTTCTTCTCTGGCGGTTTTAGGATCATCGATATCTGAGTTAGCCAGAGCGTGTCACAGTGGAGAGCGATCACTTCTAAGATTTTAGCCACTCTCATGAATGTGGAGATCCTGGTCATCACCGAAGGTGTTCTCGCCACCACCACGAGAGCCCGAAGCAAGTGCGTGATGGGAAGCAACCCCAGTCCCGCCTCTTGGAGAGAGATTAGGATATGAGGGGAGGACAAAGACCTCCTGGGTGCGACTATCCCCACTCGCGGCTGAGTCCTCCTGACTCGAGGAGTAGTCGAAGGATAATGCCTTGCGACTTGGAGCAATCCCCTACAGGAAGGGGAATTTCGGGTTATAATCGTCTTTGATTGAAGGTGAACCCTACAGGGGTATGGTCGAATCTACCGGTGAAGCGGGCTCGACCACACACCTCGTGGGGGTAACCAAAGGATGACGGTTATAAAGTGTTGATTGAGTCCCAGAATCATGGATCCTAGTACTTGTTGTGCCAGATCGGGCGACCTTAGACATGTTTGAACGTTTGAAGGAGGAACCCTTGCTATGTTCAACACTCGTCGTGGGGCGATCCTGATCCTAGTAGGTTGGACCCTTGCCCTTTGAGGGTTTTGGTTCCTCCTCTGGGAGTAACGTTGTGGAGGAGAGGGCTCCCTCATCAACCTTGTTCGTGGTATGGTTCTCTGGGTCTCGTGAAAGATCCCTGAAACCGGCATTCCCATTGGACGAAATGATGCTCTGCTCATACTCGTAGAAGGCATCCATGTCGAACAAATTCTCCTCATTCCACTCTCCTGCCATGAAAGCATCAGAGTTGAAAATGAAGACAATTTGTCGAAAAGGAAAGGAGAAACTGAAGGTCCCCACAGACGGTGCCAATTGTCGATGGTTTGGTATCGATTTTATGAATGAATGCGGGGGGCTTTCCTAGAGCGAAACCACACAGAAAATGACACAAGAATTTTATACAGGTTCAGGCCTTCTCCTGAGAGAATAATAACTCTACTACCGTGTTGCTGTATTGATTGTGTTTACAACAGGGAGGAAGTCACTAAAACTAGGGCTTGATGACTTCTGTCTCTCGTTGTGCTTGTCGAAACCCTTGATCCTCTTCTCTTTATATAGCGCATGAAGGGGTGGCAGTTGTCCACGTCAAGGGGTACCTTGTCGTTTGATGCAATGCGCATGTTTAAAGGCGGTTATTGTCAGAGACATATCCCCCCACGTTGCCTTGCGGTTATGTCAGAGATAGAGGTTTAATACGTGCAGTTATCTCAGGAATAACGACATATATTTACTACTGCGTGTATCAAACACAACACACAAATGTCCCTAGTCGATTAGACTCACTTTTCTATAGACTTTATCGACCATAGGGTGGTCGTAGTTGACTTGGTCGTAGTAAGACTTACGACCATGAAGTGATCGTAGCAGGACTTACAATCAATAGGTGGCCATAGAAAAACTTACGACTATATAGAGTGATCGTAGTAGAACTTACGACCAGTAGATGCGTATGATCTCCCTCATTGTTAATATTAAGAGTATATTTGAAGGTTGTATAAGTGACATTATTATCTATAATAATAAATATTACATATAAATAATCTAATTAATTAAGGATTATTACATCCTCGTCACACTGAATGAATGTTTCACGATGTAGTGATGTACTCCTACAAATGTTTGTTTCCTGCTTTCAAAAAGTGCAAGTGAATTAAGTCCGGTTTGTTTAGACCTTTTTTCGGCTTAAAAAGATAAGAAGTCTAAGTCAAATAAAGACATGTCTTTTTTAACTGGTTTTTAAAAAGCCTAAACCAATTTAAGCCTATAAGCCACAAGTTAGTTGATGGGTGTGTTTTTTTTTCTGTTAAAGCCTCCATCGTCTCCCAGTCGCTACGCTGCCCCTCTTCCCAAGCCGTCGACCCAGCCTCCTCCCTCCGTCATCGTCCTGCTCCCCCTGAGCCTCCGCCGCCCCCGTTCTCCTCTGTCCCTCCAATTCAACAAGATGATCTTTAAAAGTGAGCAAATAAGTCATTAGAACTCTAGGTATTTCAGTCAATTTAACAATATGCCATAGCTCAAAAGCCATGTCATCAAACATCCTAACTTGGTTTAAAAGCTAGGTGCTTATAAACTACTTAAGTCCAAAAGCTAGTTTTAAACTATAAGCCAAAAATGCTAAGCCTAAACAAACATAGCCTAAATTTATGGTAGTTTTCACCACTTTTGTCGACCATGTCAGATCAAACAGAGCGTTTTATTTTTAAACAGACCATCTGGTTCGCTCTTGATTTGGAAGCACGTCGACCTTCTGCTGAATGGCAATTACAAGCATGATGATAAGATGACGTTGACATTTTTTTATTTTAAAAAAGAGGTCATTGACAGACTGATTCCGCAAGTCTTTTCAGACGTTGAGTTCCGACATGGTCGAGTTGCCCAATTAACTTAACTGCAAACGATTTTTTGCAAAGCGTACACTAAACTAGCGTCTGAGGAAAAAAAAACGGACAGAATAGTACGCTTCAATAATTTGTAGACTGCACATTAATTTACATTTTAAAATTATATGCAGAAAACTTACACGGCATTGTCAGCATTCAGTACGAATGAACCATGTCGCCGCCTCGCCAGTAGAATAATTAGTAAACAAAAAATTGCGCAAAGTAGCACGGCAAATGATCTTACATTACATAGATAAGGCACAAATTAACAAAACCATAATAAGTTAGCATCATTGTAAAACAAAGTGCCATCATACACGGTACAACCAATCATGCATGAAATCACTCAACGCAGTGTGCCAGCTAGCTGCTAGGTAAATAAACACAAGTTCATAGGATACATGTTTCAATTTTCTCCACCTTCAAACAACTTCAAACGATATACCAGACGAGAAAACTAAAGAACAAAAGAATTGAGATTAGTATGGCATCATGGTAGTATAATATGCAACCATATCCATCCGCAGTCAGTACTTCCGATTGTCGCCCTCACTTGGAGAAACAAAACCTAAATAACCACGAGTTCAATTCGGAATCAGCCTTGGGCAGTAGGGACCTTCTCCCATTTAGAAGTTACAAATGAAATAGATCAAGTCGTTGAAACCGATAGCCATACCGAATGGGCATAGATGCTCTGCATTAAGGACCAAGGACCATGTAGACTGAATCACTTGGCATACAGTACACCCAAAATAATAGCCACCAACAGAAGTGCCAGCATGATCTGAGCAAGTCACATAAGCAGCTTGAGAAAATTATAAAACAGAAGACTTGTAGGATTTTGCACTTTATAGATTACTCACAAGCATAGGGCTGTACTTTGACTTATCCGAATCATACCCCCTGCAGAATGAAAGACAATCAGTCAAGATGAAGATACCAGCAGCAAAGTACAACTCCAAATTATTCAACAAACCTTCTCTTTAACAAACCGGATGACTTGCAGGTTTTCTTTATTGCATCCACACGTTTCCGTGTCAGCACAGCACTAGGATCATTATCGTCAATCTGGACATAACGACCAAACATCGTATGTGTAAACTCTCAAACAGAAAACAACTAGGGTAGCCTTTAAAGGTCATGACTAACAGCAAACATGTAACTATTAGATATGTAGATAGTGTAGGGTGTTCTTTGCATAATTGTAAACCCTGTACATGTTATATATTGGCCTCTTGGCCCATTGAAATGGATACAAATCTCATTCCAATATGGTATCAGAGCAAGCTTAGGGTTAGGGTTTCTTACCGCCGCCCCCGCTGCCACCCGAACCCTCCTCTCCTCTGTTTTCGCTGCCATTGCCTCTTCCCTTGCCGCCCGAGCCGGTCTCTACGTCCAGTTCCCGCGCCGGAGCCACCACCGCCGGATCTTGCTCCCCTGCGCCAGATCCCGCCTCCCATCGTCACCGTTGGTCGCCAAGAAGAAAGGACACGGTGGTGGTGGACAGCCCCGCGCCAGAGCCCTTCGTTTCCGCATCGGAGCTCTGCCTTCATCGCCTCCGATCCGCGCCGAATCCCACTTCCCCATCGTCGCCCCCGAAGCTCTGCTGTGAAGACAGCCAGAGCGGTGTCTTCATCACCTCTGTCTTTTGAAGCCCCACCGACTTTTGAAGACTGTGTCTTTGAAGCCATCGCCCGAGGCTCTGATTTGGAGCCCTAGGTAAGGGTGTATAACGAGCTGGCTCAGCTCGGCTCGGTAAAGCTCGTTAAGAAAACGAGCTTGGCTCGACTTGTTAAGTTAACGAGCAGAATACCAGGCTCGACTCGTTAAAAAGCTCGAACTCGGCTCGTTAGGCTCATTAAGAAAGTCAAGAGATCACAGCTTGGGGTCATTAGGCTCGCTAAAAAGGTAAATCAGCTTAATAAAATTTTCAAAAAGTCAAGAAATCACACTTTGGGGTTTGGGCCTCCTAGGGTTGCTGGGTTGGGCTGGCCTGATGCTATTGCTCAATTGTGTTGGTTTTTTAACGAGCAACTCGCGAGCCAGCTCGAACTCAGCTCGTTAAGAAAACGGACTAAATTGCCGGCTCGGCTCGTTAAGGGACCGAGTTCGAGCTGAGTTGCCTCATGAGTTTCGAGCTTTTTTCCACCCTTAGCCCCAGGCTCTGCCTTGAAGCCCGACGCTCCGACTTCGGCTTCTCTGACTTGATCCAGTCAGGTCAACCCTGATGGCTTCTACCGGCGGCTCCTTCGCCATCCCGCTCCCCCCAGTTCGTTTCGACGAGACTACCTTTCGGGAGTGGGCTGCTCACCTGAGGATTCACCTTAATAGTCAGCGTCTCTGGGGTCATCTCACCGGTGAGCACCCCTGTCTACCTCGCCCTACACCGCCCGTTCTGCCCACTCTTCCTGCTTATGCGGATCAAGCGGCTCAAGAGGCCGCCAATGCTGCATTGGAGGAGGCCCTGGAGCTCTACCAGTCTGAGATGCACGCCTACAAGCGATGGTAGGATGTTGAGGCTCGTGCCACCGCCATCCTAGTGGGTAGCATGCCCATGACCATCTCCATGGATGTGACGGAGCTGCTGATGACACAGCTCATGTGGGAGCGTCTCCGAGCTCACTACCAGCGACGAGTGATGCCATATATCTCTCAGTCGTGCACTAGACGCATTTTCTTCAGCAGCTCGATGCCACCGCGGATGACTTCTACCAGAAGTTGTCTGAGGTGTGGCGTCAGCCTAACTCTCTGAGGCCGGATGTCTGTTGGACCTGTCCCTGCTGTGTGCGGCTCCGTGCTCACCAGGAGACTCACTGTCTCTATGACTTCCTGACGCGTCTCCGACCTGAGTTCGAGACTGTGCATGCCCAGCTCCTGACTCACCACTCGCGCTCGAGCTTGGTGGAGGCTCTCACGGGTTTGCGTGCTGAGGAGACTCGTCACCGTGGTGTGGCTCAGATACAGTCTGTTTTGTCTACTTCAACATCTGCTACTTCGCCGGTTTCTTCAGCACCAACCGTGATCCCTTCCCCAGCTCCTCCGGTGGTTGTTGTTCTACTGCGAGTCTCCACTACACCTACTGTCGGCGTGACAGCCGTAGGTATCAGGATTGCTACAAGCGGAGCAAGGACCAGAGTCGTCGGGGTGGACGTCCCCCGAAGGGCTCTGGCGATTACTCTCACTCAGGAGCTGGAGCTTCTCGCCAGGGCTCCTCCGGTGACGCCACACAATAGCTCCTCTCACTAATTCAGCGCCTCGGTGTCAGCTCGTCCTCAGACTCTTCGAGTTCTTCTCGTCTAGCTCTTACTTCTTAGCAATATTCCTCGCCTTCGCCTCCTCCCTCGCCAGGTATCTCGTCTCCGTGGATCTTGGACTCTGGTGCTTCTTTTCACATGGCACCAGATTCCACCCACCTCACTTCCGTGCGATCCATAGTTTTTCCTTCTACTGTTCAGACTGCAGATGGTACCCTTTTTCCTGTTGCAGGGCGAGGCACCCTTTCCACTTCTTATTTTCATGTTCCTGTTGTTTCTCATGTTCCTCAACTTACTATGCAGCTTATGTCGGATGGTCAGATCACTAATCACAACTGTCTGTGTTGTTCTTGAGTCTGACTCTTGTTGTATTCAGGACCGCCGCACGGGGACTCTGCTTGGTATTGGCTCTTGGCGATGTGATTCGCAGCGTCTTTGGGAGCTCGACTGGCTTCATCTTCCTTCCGCTGCCTCCACCAGTCAGTCAGCCACTGCCACTACCTTTGGTCTTGTTGCGTCCTCCACTACCTCCCTTGCTCAGTGACACCGTCTCGGTCATCTCTGTGGCTCGCGTCTATCGTCTTTAGTCGGTCGTGGTGTTCTTGGGTCTGTTTCTGGGGACACCTCTTTACATTGTTTGGGTTGCAAGCTTGGTAAGCAGCTGCAGCTCCCCTATCCCTCTAGTGATTATATTTCTACTTGTCCTTTTGATCTTGTTCACTCTGATGTTTGAGGTCCGGCTCCTTCGTTTCGACAGGGGGTCATCGATATTATGTGATCTTTATTCATGATTATTCTCGTCATATTTGGATCTACTTCATGTCCCCTCACAGTCAGGTTTTCTCTATTCACTAGATGTTTGCCACCATGGTTCGCACTCAGTTTGATTCATCCATTCGTGTGTTTCGTGCCGACTCGGCTAGTGAGTATCTTTCTGCCGCTTATGTTGCTTTCTCCGAAAGCGGACACTCTTCCCTAGATTTGTCCGGTGCTCACGCTTTAATCGATGTCTCGAACGTAAGCATCGTCACTTGCTTGAGACCAGTCGCGCTCTCATGCTTGCCTCTTCTGTTCTCCCTCACTGCAGGCCGAGGTCGCTTTCTCTCTGCTTTTTCTCATCAACATGCAGCCTTCCACTGCTCTTCAGAGTTCTACTCTTGTCGAGCGTCTCTTTGGTCGAGCTCTAGAGTACAGGCACCTTCGCAGTTTCGGTTCTATCTGTTTCGTCCTTCTTCCACCTCGTGAGCGCACTAAGTCGATCGCCACCAGCTTGAGTGTGTTTTCTTTGGCTACAGTCTTGAGCATAAGGGTTATCGTTGCTATGACCCTGTTGCTCGCAGGATAAGGATTTCTCGGGATGTCACTTTTCACAAGTCCCAATCTAACTACCCTTGTTCCCCCATTGTCAGCCAAGATTTTCTTGCTTAGTCGATCTCTTTTCTGATTTTTCCTGACTCTCCGCTTTCTACCATTGTTTCGCCTCCCTCTCCAGCTCCACCTGTTCCCCCTCCGCCGAAGTTTCCTTCCCGCTCTGTTGTTGAGATTCCACCTTTTCCCCTGCACTACTCTCGCCGTTCTCAGCTTACTCCTTCCCCTGTTGAGTTTCCATCTTTGCTGGGTCCTATTCCCAGTTCTCCTTCTCCGTTCTTACTGGGTCCAGCTCCGCCTTCTCCCAGATACGATCTTCGTGATCGTCACACTGTCAGGCTGCCTAAGCGCTACATCTTTGCAGTCGTTGCTTTTTCTAAGCCTCGACCTCTGGTGGAAGTCGCTTGCCACCCCGGGTGGCGATTCATGATGTCTGAGAAGATTGTCGCTGGAGCATATTGGTACTTGGGATCTTGTGCCCCTACCTGCTCCTCCTATCACGTGCAAGTGGGTGTACAAGATCAAGATCCGCTCGGATGGTTCCCTTGAGCGCTATAAGGCTCATCTTGTGGCGCGTGGTTTTCAGCAGGAGCATGGTCGTGACTACGATGAGACCTTCGCTCTTGTTGCTCACATGACAACTATTCGCACTCTTCTTGTTGTGGCCTCTGTTCGACAGTGGTCCATCTCTCAGTTGAACGTTAAGAATGCCTTCCTCAATGGCGAGTTGCGTGATGAGGTCTACATGCAGCCGCCCCTGGGTAATATGTCCTTGATGGCATGATGTGTCGCCTTCGCCGCTCTCTATGGGCTCAAACAAGCCCATCGTGTTTGTTTGACCGCTTCTCCTCTGTTGTCACTGCTACCGGCTTCTCCGCCAGTGATCACGACCCTACCCTCTTTGTCCACACATCTCCGCGGGGTCCGACACCTCCTCTATATGGATGATATTATCATTACTGGAGATGACTCTCAGTACATTTTCTTTGTGAAGGTGCGTCTCAGTGAGCATTTCTTGATGTCCGATTTGAGTCCTCTTCATTACTTCCTTAGGATAGAGATCACTTCTACGCCCGAGGGCTACTATCTCTCCCAGGAGAAGTACATTTAGGATATCCTTACTCACGCTTGTCTCACTGATCAGCGCGTGGCGGATACACTGATGAAGCTTGGTGTTCATCTTCGGCCTACTGATGGCGAGCCTCTTGAGGATTCCACTCGCTACCGCCATCTTATCGGGAGCTTGGTCTACCTTGGGATCACTCGCCCTAACATCTCTCACCCAGTTCACATTCTGAATCAATTTGCCTCTATTCCCACTCAGCTTCACTACACCCATCTTCTTCGTGTTCTGCGATATCTTCGCGGGACCATCACTCATCGTCTTTTCTTCTCGCTCCAGTTCTTTGCAGCTTCAGCGTATTCTGATGCGACCTGGGCTAACAATCATTCTGATCGTTGGTCTCTTTCTGCCTACTATGTTTTTATTGGTTCCTCCTTGATTGCTTAGAAGACCAAGAAGCAGACCGCAGTTTCCCGTTCGAGCGATGAGGTTGAGTTGAGAGCCATGGTGTCGTTGACAGCCGAGATCTCCTGGCTTCGTTGGCTATTTGGGGATTTCGGTGTTTCCACTTCTGCACCAACTCCTCTCTTATCAGATAGTACTGGTGCGATCAACATTGCTCGAGATCCTGTGAAGCATGAGCTAACCAAGCACATTCGAGTAGATGCCTCGTACATGCGATCGCAGGTTCAAAACCAACTTATTGATCTTCAGTATGTGCCTTCGAAGCTTCAGTTAACAGATTTTTTCACCAATGCACAGACTAGAGTTCAACATAACACTGAGTTTGAGGAAGGTGTTAGATATGTAGATAGTGTAGGGTGTTCTTTGCATAATTGTAAACCCTGTACATGCTATATATTGGCCATTTGGCCCATTCAAATGGATACAAGTTTCATTCCAACAGTAACAAGGAACGGTAAAAAGGTTGCCTGATCCTGGCAGTTTACTCTGAAATCTGAATAAACCTGTATCTTATCATTTGGAACAAAGATAACAAATTCCAAAAATAAATAAATTGCAAGTTTTATACAAAAACATGCATAAAGTTTCAGCTAGAAACGCTATCATCGTGAAGTGAAGCTACCTAGTTAAGAATTTCCGAGTTCAAAACTTACATTCTCAATGATCCATAATCAACAGGACTGCTTATGCACAACTAACAAGTTTCAAAAAATGTTTATGTATTAACCAAATGTCCAAAAGCAATGGCATTGATGGATAGAAATCCATGGTACATGACAAAATATCAGAATGTTTTATTATCTGTATGGTAGACTCCATGTTTGTTTGGATCAATACTCCACAGCATACCTTCGACTCCAGCAATAAAGAGAACTCATAGAAAGCAGTATAGACGTCTGACATTGATTTTGTCTCATCAATTACTCGTGCAGTGAGCCCTGAGAAGTGGGGGGGGGGGGGCATGTTAAGTCCCACTCAGGTGAGAAAGTTGATCAATGAAATTAAAGCCACCCAGCAAAAAGAGTATAATAAGATAAACAAAATATATTTTACCCCTTCTGCTAGGCTGATTGGGAATCTGAGGCTGTTCTACTCAAATGTGGACCCATTTTCCCAAGAAGAACAAGCATGAAACCACCCCTAAAGGTGCACATCTTTCTCAACAAAATCCAGAAAAATTGCATAAGATGCCTTTCTTCATCTTAACGAAAACTCAAGTGAGCAAGCATGCTAGTAATTTAACTACTGTATCATAATTCACAAAGGGGATCTTATGATATACTAATTTTATGAATAAAAAAATTAATACCAAGTGACCAACTAAACCAAAAGATGGCAAATTGTATTTTTGATGACAAGGAACATTGAAGCACTCCATGATGTAATTTGCTGCATCGTTGATTAATTCCTAACTGCATAACAGTAAGCATAAAAATGCATTTATTCCAAATGTGATGTACAAATGTAGAGCACTACATAACCTTTCCGTATTAAATTCCTTAAGCATAGTGTAACAAGGTGATCATGGAGAACAAACAAATATTTTCTGTGAGGTAAAAGGCAGGCTACTACAACTTGAAGCAACTTAACAATAATCTGTCTTGATGAAATGTCTTACCGCGCCTCATCTTAACAACTCCTCTAAAGACATTCACATTATTGTAGCAAAGAGCACAGGTTCCAATTGCCATTATCTGGAAAGAGGAAACAGCAAATAAATATACTGTAAATGAAGTTGTTTCAAGGATAGATTGAACATCAATACTTGAACAAAAAAGGCAAGTCACTGGAGCAAATATTATCCAGCTTTCCCAACAAATGAGATGTTGAGATTGATATAGAAACTGGAGCAAATATCAAATATCTTTGCCTCAACATTTAGCAGGTCACTCAGCCATGAAACATGATCGAAGAAAATTAGCCTCCTCAAATAGCTAGCTCTTTATCACATAAGTTCTCTTTTATTTGCTGAAAAAGACTACGAGCAGCAACTACTTTCACTAGCTAGGGCACAAAGGTTTTGAGTATCTCTAGGAAAAAGAAAGTATGACAGTTCTGAAAGATCATTGTGTGCAGTGGAAATAGATAAATCCTAAAATTACGTCCTCACACCCTCAGGTAAAATTGATCTAATTGCAAGATGTAATAATACGTCAGTTCACTAATATGGCATAGCTACCTTGAATCCTTGATACCTTCCAATTCCGATTAAGTCCAAGAACCAAACAAAAGAAGGTTCAGTTACCATAAATCCTAGCTAGTAGCTAGTACCAGAAATCCAATCTAGGTTTTTTTTGTGACAAAATAGGGCTGCTTTACAGATCTCAAATTAACACCCCCTTTGTTGCCTGAGCTATTCCGAGCTATGAGTTAGTTCCACTGATACCACCAGAGTTTTACATTATTTCCCCCAATATACACTATTGAGAAAGGGGGTTGAAGTGAAGAGATTGCTAAATGGCAGTGTTCCATCTGGTATTGGTTTTAAATTGTAAGGCCATTTTACATTAGGTCCTAAATAAACAGTAAAAAACTAAAATGCCATTTTAAATTGTAAGGCTATTATATGATTAACAAGCTCTGCAATGTACCTGGGGTATTGAGCAAAAACGGAAAATGGCATGATCCTTCAACGCTGACATGTATTGAAGGCATTCTTCAGCATGAATCAGAACATTAGTCACCATATCATTCAAGCACTGCACAGCCTTTTCTGAATTTTCCTCATATTTGAGATCCTGATTTCATATTTTAAAAAATATGTATTCTTATTAAGGGGAAAATAGTTCAAGCTACTTTGACTAAACTCATGTATGGAAAGAGGATAATGAATTGATTGGAAGATTGTAGACTTTCCAACTTAGGTAAATGGATTGGATTGGATTTGATTATTGTCAATTCAATTTAATATTTGAATTACTATCTACTATCAAGCACCAGCGATCATGGTCTCCCTAAAAGGGTTGGCCTGTTTGGAAAGCAGGAATTTCACAGGAATATTGCACAAATTTTACAGGAAAAAGTATAAATTCTATACGATTCCTGTAAAATTCCTTCATTCCCGCAAGATAGAAAATCCCTGAATGTGTGACCATTTAGTAATTTGGAATATACAGCACCTGAAGCTACTCAGGAGGAAAAATAAAGTAAATGGATTTGTATACCTCAAGTTTATCAGCATATTTACTCCATATTTCACGAGGCCAGAACATGCGGCACTTTGGTACCTCATTTATGTCCTCCAAATAATCCCTAATTATATTGGTTTTCTGCAATTGAAGTCCAAATACTAGTTAGCAAGGTGAACAGCAAAAATTCTCATTTCATTCTGAGAGTGAAAGTATGGATAGCTGATTAAATAACACATATGAACATACCTGCAGAAATAAACCCATTGAATTCGAAAGTTGATCTGAAGCCAGATCTTCTGTGCCAGCAGCATGAAAGAGCCGGGAAAGTCCGTAGCCTACTAGCCCTGCTACATAGTGACAGTACTCATCATAGTCATCAACAGTTTCAACCTACATAAAGGAAGTTGTTTTACATTAGTTCAAAACAATACTAAATCAGTATTTGATTAATAGATATACACAAATTCCATGTCTAAAACCAGTACATGCTTCCTTTTAATTTTTGAAAGCTATCACTACTAATGATTCTTGCAAATAAAATAATCCTTTACTCCCCAATTTTTAATTAGCTGCAAGTAAAACATGTAGAAGCACTTTTATGCACAGATGACCATACCCTGTGCGAATACAACAGCAAATAGTTTTTACTTATAAAGTCCTGATCCAGATAATCATGTGCCAAGTTTGCTGATGAACACAAGTTACCATGGCAAAACTTTGATTGTACCACAATACAGCAGACATTTCATGGCAGAGTGTGCATCACTATTGGTGTGACAGCCACATTTTTGTAAGCCACAAGGCCCACAACCATCTTTATTATGGAGAAATGACCAAATAACTACACATTGCTATGGCAGCCAAAAACTGGAGTTGCAAATAGCCAGAGAAGTGTGGCACAACTGCATGACCATGCCTTTTAGCATAACCTGTTGACATCAAGTGAATGCCAGTACACCATTTGTACTTATGTTCTTTTAAGTGTACTACAGTCTACTCACTAGATATGAGGCATATTCTCATTCTTCAGTCATAAAAGTCACAGTGGCTCCCCTAACAAGCATCGAGTTTATAAAATGCTACAGAAATGCAGCATAGAGCCATAGACAGTACCATACGCCATACCAACATTTCTATTAAGATATGGAACATAGAGTACCCTCTGTTGTTAACAAAAAAAAAGGAGAGAATGCTGTCATAAAGATTGTATTTTTCACACAAAATGATTATATAATATCTTTATATTAGTTCTGTGACTAGGCTTGGATATTTTGATGTATATATTAACAGACCTCCTTGCATATAAATTTTGCCATCCCTGTTCCCATTCGCCTAGTGATTTCTTCAATTGCCTTCTGATAACTGAAAAACAGAAGTCAAATATTTTCCACAGGGTTCAAATGAACAAAATTGCACTTAATTAACAAACTATATCTGAGAATAAAAAAAACTAATGGGGGAAAGAAGGCTTCAATTGCGGCATACGCAGTGCTATGGCGCTTTTACTAGCCTGGTTCTAAAAATGGACGGTGGATGTGTAGTATTGGCCTCTTGCACATTGGGCGATACATCAATGTCCAATGTGTTTAAATGCATCCAATAACATGACCACCCAAAGCAAAATGCAATTTCACATTTATAAGCTATTGAATGCGCTGCCTCAATTTTTCAAATAGCAGCATGCCCATTGCACAAAGAACATGAAGATAACAAAACATAATTGAGTGTCTATCATTTCTAAGACTTAGTAGAATGGAAGAAATATTCAACGCAAAACAAGCAAAAGCCGCCATAGTTCTAGTGCTTTGGCTTTCTGAACAAAATAAAGAAAACCCTGCAAACGCACAAGTATTGTCCTATTTTCAATTTTGTAGAGTCCCTTGTTGTTTTGTAGGTTCACTTGTGACAACATCACAAAAAATAATTTAGGAAACTGCATACTTGTTTGTCGAAGGACAAACATTCTCCTCAAGTTCTCTTCTCGTGTAACTATGAGCATTTTATTTCATCCTTACAACCTGACCGTGACGTGATGATATCATAGTCAGGCACAAGACACCAATCTATATGAAGCCTCGCGTCGTCAAAAATATAAAGTACTAACTAAAAAAGGTCAGAAAAAGGCAACTAGTCAGAAGAGAAATTACCCTTGACCGAGCTCCAAGAAAGCCGTGGAGACGTAGCGAAACTTATCCATCAGCACTTTATAGTCCTTTGTACCACCTGAAAAAAAAAGGCCAAACCATGCCAATCAGCATGAGATTAACAAAACAACAAGGAAAGTAGCACAAAAACAGCTTATTCTCAGAAGAGATCCTGTACATGAATAGTGCCATTCGGGGTTGTAGACATGCCGGTAGAATTCCTGAAGGATCGGCACCTTCACCTCGGTAGGGATGCTAGTATCATCCTCTGCACTTCCATTGATCACAGCAAGCAAGGAGGAAAGCATCAATAAACTTGACAAACAACAGCAAAAAACCACACTTTACAACCACGAGAAGTTAAAACCATTCCAAAAGCATCCTAATTGGCTAATTCTACCAAAATGCGGTACAACCGTTAAACCCGAGGTGGAAAAATTTTCAAACGCAAAGAGCAGCACGAGAGCACTAACCAACAGTGTCCAGAGCTCGGAGCACGAGGTAGAAGATGCACACCTGCATAATCGCAACAACAGCCACCTTATTAGAAACCTGTCAACAAATCCTGTGCGATCGGCACCAGATCCCGACGTTGCGCCGCTCTAAGCAGCTTGGAATCCGAGCTCCGGAAAGGAACTTCGAGAGGAAGGTGGCAGACGGGAAGAGCAGGAGGGCGGCGTTGGCGCTTACGGCATTGCGGAGGTCGGGGCCGAGCTGCTGGATGACGAGCGCGAAGCTCCGGGAGACCTTCTGGAGCATGGAGTATGCGAAGGCCCAGTGCTCCTCCGGCGGGATCTGGCGCTTGATCTGGCCCGCCGCCACCCGCAGCTTCACCAGCGCCACCGCCTCCTCCGGCCGCGACAGCGCGTCCATCGCCACCACCGCTCCGATCCAACCCAATCCAATCGCCCCCTTGATCCCTTCTCTTCTCCTCACAAATCGCGATCGATCTATCGATCAAGTACCAGCCGGATCTTATCAATGGGGGATGATGCGGGTGCGCTGTTTGTCTGTGTGCTTGTGTGGGTGTCGCCGTCCGCCGCGTCGTCTCCTTCCTGCACCCTATTTGATTTGATCTGTTCGGCTCGGTGTCCGCTTGTGTTTAATGGATGCCTCTGTTGACCTCGCCCGTGAGGTGGCTACTCAATGACGTATGGGGCCTGGTATGTGGGTCCCGCCTGCGGGCGTCGTGCGTCAGATGGTGGGCTGGCAAGGACGTGGATCTCGGCAGGGAGGAGGAGGAGCTCGTGACGGCCACGTGGGACTGAGTGGGACGAGAACAGTGGGCCCACGGGGAGGGATCCGCTTGGACGCTGGAGCCGGATCGCATGGCACGCAGTGCTTTTCAAAAAGCGGCTTTTGGTTGTATGCAGAGTTTTTTGGGCTGCAAGCTGAAGAACTTTTTATTAAATAATCGTTTTTAACTTTTATTTTAAAATTAACCTCCGGCACTTTATTTTTAAAATAACTCTTTTGGTCGCCACCACTCATGACGTGATCAAACAATATCACACGCTTAGGGCAAACTCTTGTCACACCATAGGATAAGTTCGCAAAAATACCTCTTTGGTCACACCACCACCCATGGCGTGACCAAACAACACTATCACGCCACCACCCATGGCGTGACAAGTTTGCTGAAAACGAATGGCGTGATAATGTTGTTTGGTCACGCCATAGGTGGTGGCGTGACTAAAGGGTTATTTTAAAAATAAAGTCTTGTGAGGTTAACTTTAAAATAAAAGTTAAAAAAGATTATTTAATAAAAAATTCCAAGTGAATGACTATGTTTTCTGATTTGATTAACTATCTAACTTTTATGTAGGTTGGTTATAACTTTCAAGATATGAAATGTTTTAAATACCCATGAAGACAGTATTAGCTTGTTTGATACCGTTTAACACAATTAACAATATTTAACGATATTTAATAATATTTATCGATATTTAACAATATTTAACGTAATTGATGAAAAATACCGATATTAACCGCGATTAACGACAATATACCGTAAACAACGTAATAAACCACAATTAACGTATTTAACGATAATTATTACAATAAACATTTATTACAACAAATAATTATTACAAACAATTATTACATAAATAATTATTACAATAAGTGACAATTCATGCCCTCTCCACTTTTTTCGGGGCTTGGGACCGGCATCAGCACAGTGTTAGGCACTCCTACCCTTACACATACCCCCCAAAAATAAAGAAGTAACAATTCACAGTAATACTCAATAAGTTTTTTTTCCTAGTGGTTTCATCAGTGATGCAAGTAACTAAAGTTGGAATACAACTCGTGCTATATTAAAATCAAAATTGATGTACACAATGGCATATGACAGACTTCGAATTGAACATGTTAAAAAAATTGGCATATGAAAGGCTTAATGAGATATCATTTTACAAGTTATTCACATAGACATAAATATTGAACATTGTAATAACAATCAGTGAATGCAATTATGGACAATGTGTATCAATTTAGTTGTATATGTAACAGGAACATGCATTAATGGTGATAATTACAATTATAGTAACCGAACAAATTTCTATAGATATTGAGGCATCCAAAGTTACTTCATAGTTATTGTTTAAAGGATTAAACTTCTTCTGAGCAAGTTTCATTGATCATCTAGAATCACAATTCACAACATCATCAAAGTAATTTACAATGTAGCATCTACTCACAACAATGATGATAGCTCATCGTCAAGTCAAAACTCATGTACAGATTGATGCACTTAGATTTTAGGCATCATCTTAAATCAAGTGGAATTGTACATGAGCACATTTTTCAAAGTTTGCAATCAAAATATAGTTGCATTTTCCCCCAATTTCTTCCACATGCAAGAAGCACTACTTGTTGCTCATCCATATCTTGTAATAACTGAGTGACGAACCACTGTCTGAACAAACATTCATATCTTGGTCAAGCAGCAGCATTCATATCAAGGATTCATTGAGAAATATGAGGCCGCAGCATAATCATGCATTCATGAAAATAATTAACATAAGTAGTTCTTTTCAAATGGAATCACAAGTCCAGGTCAAACAAACCAAAAGTGACCATAATTCAGACTAGTGCCACATTCGTGCTCACATTCAACATGATAATAATTGGCAATAAGAAAACACAAGTCTTAGAACATTTGAAAAAGGTATGGAAACAAGCTCCGAAAAATATAAAATAAATCATGGAGCTAGTCCTTGTAAATCACACACTTTTCATTTTGGGAGGCTCAACCAAATATCAACCATTTTGAAGATATGAAAATCACAATGTTTCAGAAAACTGAAAATTTCAGGTTTTCATATTTTGACATTTCATTTGAGCTTTGAAACATAAATTAAAAATCTGGTTCATATAGATCCAATGAATCTGAGAAAATTTGGCATATAAGATCAACTATAGAGTATAAAATTTCATAATTGTATCTTCCTCAAATTATGAATCCATTTGGAGATACAAAAATCACAAATCAGCTCAAAACTTGCAAAAATCTGAAATTTCAGCATGTTGATCAAAGAGAGAAAAAGTCAAAAAAAATTCAAATCAAGTCTAAATTCTTTCATATTTTTAAGAAACAAACTTTGGACTCCTAAGAAACTTTTCCAAGAAGAATTTTTGAAAAAGAAATCTCCATTCAAAAGATATGCCAAAATGCGCTTTCTTTGCAAGATTTTTTCTTAAAGAGAAGAAAAAGGCAAAACCTTTTCAAATTAAGTCCAAATACTTTGAAAATTTCTAGATTTTAACTTTGTACTATTTAAAATGTTTACAAAAAAGAATTTTTGGAAAAGGAATTTTCTTTCAAAAGATAAGACAACATGCACTTTATAGGCACATAGAGAGAACCATTTTGCATTAAGGGTTCAAAATGCAAACCAAATTGAATTTCATGGAGTTTTTAACTTTTTTGGCTTTGTATGAGTTAGAAATACTATTTCAAGCCAAGATACACAAAGAAATCTAGCTCAAATAGCGAAACTCACTATATGCAAGAATAGGTCATTTTGGGTAAAAACTTGTTTTTCGATGAACTTCAAATGGATACAACCTTTCAACGGTTGGTATTTTGTAAAAACTTTGAACTTGAGAAATGTTTGAAATGACCAACCCTTCGAGTTTGGTATTGACAACTTTTTCAAAAACTCAATAGATTTTGATTTATGGAAATATGTCATTTAATTCAAAAACAAGACCATTTTGAGGCCAAATTTGATATTTTGTTTCCAAAATAGGAATTTTTACTTCAAAAGCATTGGAAAACATTTGAAACATATATTTAAGTACTTTTGACTAGATTTTCACAAATTTGATTCTTTTAAGCAATATTTTTTATTTTTGACTAAAGAGGCTCTTTTAAAAAGAGTAACCTTGCATATCATTGACAATTTCACTCCAAAAATATCAAATTAAGCAAATGAGAATGAAATCATGCACTCATAAGATCCATAAAACATTTTGGTCAAATAGGTAAAATAATTTTCCCAATATTAATACTTTACCCCTTTTTAAGTAAGCCCAAAATATTTAATAAGTTTTTCACAAAGAACAAACTCTCCCTTACGCAAATGTTCCTCTTGAAAATTCTTTTCTTCTCATTTGACACACAAATGATTCTCTTCCATCTTGTCATCTTCTCATTTGTCATCTCTTTGAGATATATCCATCCAAAATTCATGATGACTTCAACCTCTTTCCTTTGACCATTATTTGCAACCAAATTCTCCCTCTTTGACATTAAGCACCAAAAATATCTTCATATGGATCACACTAGGATAATCTTTAAACATCACTTGGATACCACATGTTGACAACACTTGACATTATAAAGCTTGAACTTCTCTCGCAAGGATCTTCAAAGAAAGCATCCAAAGAGAAGAGAGAAAGAGAGAATACGCTCGTACACAAAGAGTACTTGAGCTTGATTAAGAGATGTAAGATCGGCAAGGAATGATATTAGATACAACCTTGAAGGAATAAGTTGATATCGCTTGTAAGAATACCACTTGTAACGACAAGGATGAATCTCATGCCGAGGTCAAGATGATCAATAGAATCTACCACTTAGAAAGAATACCATTTTTATGATAAAAATATCATAATGTGAACAAAATGGCATATGGAGTCAAATAGGCACTTAAGGGTAGCTAGCGAATACAACAAGGATCAATTTGACTAAAGGAAACAGCCAAAATAGGTTTAGAATTGAATTGAATTGAAATGATTGTCTTGACAGATAAATCGGTAGTACCACAATTAAAAGGCCGGTAGTACCGATATTCGAAGTCTGCATAGTTCAAAGGCGGTAATCTTAAAAAAATGGTAGTACCATTGTAATACCGCCGATAGTTTCGATTTTTCTGGAGCTTCAAGGATAGAACTTGGAATGGAGAAATATGCAAATGATCCTTGGTTTTGTACTCAAATAAATACATCTAGGATCATTATGCATGAGACAGAAGATAGAAATATGCAAATGGAACTCATTTTGATGAAACTTCTTCAAAAGAGCCAAATTGAGCAAATGAAGAATTTTAGAGCATCAAATTTTATGTATGAGTTATTAATACCATTATGGACATATTCATGTGAATAATTTTGGCTCAAATGGCAAAACTCATTTAAGTGCTAGAAAGTATTCATTTAGTTTAAACTAGGATTTTGAACGAGTTTTAAAATTAAATAACTTTTTCTAGGTTGGCCTTTTGGAAATCATTTGAATACCAAAAAGGTTTAAAATGGTCAACTCTAGGTTTTTCCTTTTGGGACGATTTTCAAATTCCTTTTAGAATACATTTTATACAAAAATCTAGTTTATGACAAAAACAAGATACCATAATTTTGGATTTTTGTTATAAACTCATTTTTACTTGAAATAGGTTTTTCCTGAGCCAAAACCTTTGGGAAACCTTTAAATAGCATTTGTATACATTTTGCAACTAGTTTTTCAAAGGATTATTAATAGTTATGAAATTTTTGAATTTTGGCTAAAAGGCTCAATTTTGAAAAACATTACTAACACTTAATCAATTTGGGCACACTTACGGATGTGATATACATGATCATGATTTAGCACTCCCCATTAATGTGCCTCAACCAACTTGCTCAAGATTTTAGTAATGACGATTGAGAACAAGAGCAAGAATACCATTTTTAAGATTTCCATGATATGCAACTTACACAACGCATAAGGGCTAGATATTTCAATGTAAGTACTTATTACCGAAATGGCATTGGCTTATGATATGAAGTGATCATCCTCAAGCTTGGCTCCAATTTTGCATATAGTGGAATGCTCCTCTTCATGAGTGGGCCAAACCTCCAATGCCTCTCCAAGTACCTATTTATCATTTAAGTACTTTGTGGTACCCAAACTTGGTTGGGTCCTTGAATGTTAGTCACAATACTTTTGGGCACCTAAATGGCCCTAACAATAGTCTTAGGTGAACTAACACATCTAGCAATCACCCTACCATCTCTAGCCTTCCTAAGCAAATAATGATCATTATAGATAATAGGATTAGGAGTGATACCTTTGGGACAATCCTTACTAAAATGTCCCTTCTCCCGGCAATTGTAGCAAGTTGGGCTTTTGCTTCCCTTTCTTGTCTTATCTTGTTTATTACCGACTTGCCTAATTTTTGATGACTCTGTCTTGTCATCCATCTTGTTTGGGTGCACTGAGACTTTGTGGCCCTCTCATTGCATCCAAGGCACTTAACATATTTCTTCGTATGTCTTGCATTGTGCCTTATCTTGCTATTCTCCTTCTTGGAGATGAAACCAATATCACTCTTATTTTGCAAGCTTCTTTGCTTGCTCAATATATCATTGAGAGCGACCTTCCCTTTATAGCACTTCTCCAAGTCTTTGCTCAACTTGGTGACTTGGTCCTTGAGCTCTTTGTTTTCCTCTACAAGGTTAATCTCAACAAGCATAGAGGAAGTAGAAGCATTTTCACTGGAGCTACAAGTCATATATAGCAAATCATCATAAGAGGTGGATATGCTAACCTTAGATGAAATGCAAGAGTTAGGAGCTATACATAGCATATCATCTAGTAAATTACATGTAATGCCTATATCCACCTTAGGCTTATTGAGCTCATTTAGGAGAAGAGTTTCATATTCATCTTTTAGAGTATCATAATTATTTTGAAGTAAGACATATCCTTTCTTCAAAACTTTGAATTTTGAAACCTTCTTTCCTAAATACTCATTAAGCTCCTTAAACATATCCATCAACTCATCATATGAAGGCTCATCATTATCATTTACCTTCTTATTACCTTTTGCCATGAAGCAATAAGGTGATGTGGATGAAGTTGAGGATTCCTCATTGTCGGAGCTAGAAGTTGAGCATTCTTCTCTCGACATCCATTCTTTTATGCAATCATCATTGGTTGAGGTGGACCTTTCATAATGATCTCTGAAGATGGGTCCACATCTGATGAGCGTTCTTGAGATTGCATACGTCATTGAACACCTCTACACTCAAACCACTAAATAAAGCATTAATTGCTTGAGCGTCGAGATGTAAGCATTTCTCTTCCTCATTTGTTGGAGAGCAATAGGATCCTTTGGAGGAGAAAAGCCCACATCTACAATCCGCCATATTTTTGGGCTCATGGCCTTAAAATAACATGACAAGCGGATTTTCCAATGAGCATAATTTGTGCCATCAAATAAAGGTGTCTCACCAATGTGCACTAAATCACTAGTTGCCATCCTTTACTCTCTAGATGATTAAGTCTAATAAAATGAGAGACCAAACTCTGATACCACTTGAAAGATCAAGGAGGCCGACTAGAGGGGGGGTGAATAGGCGGTCTTTCAAATCTTTTGGCTAAAACCGAGTTTTATGCGGGATTGTAAATCAATTCGGTTTTGCACAATTAAAGCCTAAATCAACTAGCATTTACTAAGTGCAGCAACAATATAAGTCTATTGATAATGATTGCAAGCATACAAAGACAAGTAAGCAATTTAATTCTAAGAATGTAAATTGCAATATAGTAAAGTACAAAGTAAATCACTAAAGAGCAAACCGCAATGACACAATGATGTTTTACCGTGGTGTTCGGAGACTTCGCGGTCTCCCCTAATCCATGTTGAGGTAAGCCCAAACTAATTAGACCAGCTCCACGAATTAAGCTAAACACCTCAATTCCACTAGTGGTAGCTCTTTCCTGCTCCGGGTAGGTGAGTTCCAACCTTCACAACACGCCAGGCCTTCTCACAAGCTTCTTGAGAAGATCACCGATCCACGACGCCTCCACGCTGTCTAGATGTCGACAAACACCAAGAGTAACAAGCCAAGCCCCCTTACTTGACTCTCACCACATGCAACGAATGCATAAGCTCAAGTGGATACAAAACCCACCTCTAGATGCAACACATGCAACTAGAGACCTCTCTCCTTGCTCACAAGGTGCAATACATGCACAATTGAGAGGAGAAGCTCACACTAGCTCAAGTGAGTGGAATGGGATGCCAAGAGTTGTCTCTCAACCGGCCAAAAGGGTATTTATAACCCTACACCAAAAAAGTTTGTAGACGAAACAGCGAAAAACTAGTCGTTACAGACTTGGTGCGGTACTACCGCCCTCACAAGGGCCAGTACTACTGTTCTGTGTGGTAGTACCGCCCTTCTCATGGCGGTCGTACCGCAGCTCAATTTCAGCACAGACGACACTCGGTAAAAATATCATAACTTTTAACTCCGATGTCGGAATTGAGTGATCTTGGACTCTATAGAAAGCTTATTCAGAGGGCTACACAACCCACCTATTTGATTGATCTCAAACATATTTGATCAAATCAAAAAGTACAACTCGAAGAGCCACTACCATGGTCTAAGTCCAAAGAAATAGCAATAAATAATCTTAGACCATGCCAAGGGAAAATACATGAATCTCAATAATTTGCAAAACACATTTGCAAACTTAGATCATGCCACAAGGAGTAGGTACATGGACTTGAACTATTTGTAAAACACATTTGCAAAGTATAGTCACATGCTACAAGGATTAAATGCCTGAGCCTCGACTATTTGCAAAACACATTTGCAAATAATAGTATCATGCCAAGGTGAGCTAGAGCAAGCGAGATTGAACAATCAACACATGATGAGACTCAAGCTACTAGACAAGACCCCTCTTAATAGTACGGCAACCTATACTAGCAATTCGGTCTTCCAACCAAACACCAAGACCGGTAAAAGACTAGGAACACATCCTTAGCCCTAGCTAGTCATACCTTTACCTTGAGCATCTTTTTGAAGGTTGATGACGCACATCTTCACTTCAAGTCCGGGTCATCGTCTTGACATGCATCAACACATGATGCATCCTTTACTTGACCTCCACCAACACATGATGAGTCTTTTCTTGACTTAATGATCAACTCATGATCATCTTCTCTTCGAGATCTTGATATGCATCAACACATGATGCATCCTCTTCTTGAACCTTAACTTGATGACGATCAACTCATGATGCCATCCGAAGTCTCCATAACCCTGGAACATAACCTATTCATACAACTCATGAAAAATGTTAGTCCCACAATGATTAACATTAATTACAAAGATATATCTGTAATAAATGCTTCTAACCAAGCCGCAGAAAGGTGCGGTACTACTGCCAACTAAAATCCGGTAATACCGCTCTCCGGTCGTACCGTTTCTCATGTGCGATACTACCGATTTTCAACGAGAGGCACTGAACCAAAATACACCTCTACTATTTTTATCGTACCGCCAACTAGAAATTGGAACGACTACAATGTTGTAGTACCGCTGCGAGAGTCGGTCGTACCGCATTAACGATTAGTTGGCTGAGACGTTCAGAATGCGGTGATACCGCCAAGTAAAGCGCGGTCATACACGGGTTGCGGTAGTATCCGACAACTTTCTCGGTCATCTGGTGAGTGGTAGTTCCATCAAATAAGCTCCGGTACTATCGCACATCGGTAATACCGCTTATCAAATTCGGTCATACCGATTTCCACTGAACTTTTTCCAGAAGCTTTTCGAAATGCAATGCATGACTCCTTTGTCTTGAACCATGTCAATCTTTTTATCATCTTTGCATTTCCTTTTCATGTCATCATTCAAACTCCGGGACTAAGCCTTAAACACATCTTAGCACACACATTAGTCCCACAACACAATTGCAAATAATTGAATATAAAGTAATACGAGTATATATGAACTACACAAGTTTTATATACTCAAAGGATATGTTTCAAAGTAGAGATCCCCAATATATGCGGATAAAGAAATATTGATCAATACTAATGAAACCACAAAACATAGAGTGGACTCCTCCTAAATATGTGCATACACGAATTGTAATAAAAACAAATACACATATTCAAGTTAGACTTTTAGTGGAATTCAACCTATATATTGGATTCGAGGAATGCAACAATATATAGGAATATGATATCGAATGCATACCTCCATGATTTTCACCTTTTTATCCAACTAAGACTAAACAATAGGTATAACAATAGAAGTATTAGTCTCACAAATAGATTTGTCATTAATCACCAAAATACTACATTAACACATAATGGCGGGTCTAGATTCTTCAGAGGCCGTGAGGGAGCACCGCGTGCAAGAGGAAGAAGAGGAGGCACTCGAGGGGTGCGGGGAGAGGGGATTAGGGTTAGGGTTCGGCCGGGTTGGGGTGTTTTATGCGATGGCAAATTGCGGGTAAATAATTGTAAACTCTAGGGGTAAATACAGAAGCGAGGTGGTGGGAAGCCGAAGCTGCCCTATGGTAGCTTCTCGCTTTCGGCTTTCGCACGTTGAGAATGGAAACGGCTATGGAAAAAACAGCTTAGAAAAACCGACCATTTGGAATGGCTTCTAGCTTTTCCGACAGAAGTCGTTCCGAACGGCCTCTTATCGTTTCATGACCGGCAGCATGACACCGCTTACGTGCACACTTAGTCACTTACACAGTTACACTTCAAAAACAAAACAAAAAACTGCAGCACTCTTGTAATTTCCTTTCTAGAGAAAATATTTATATCCATGTCTAACGCTACATCCTGCGGCCTCTACGACACTTGAACACCATCTGAAACGTGAGAAATTTTATAGCTTCTTCCGAAACCATGGCTTTTTTTTTTTTATGAATTTGGTACGAAATTCATGTCTTTCAAAAAGAGCTTGGGCGCACAAGAAATCGGACGGGACTCCCAAGTACTAACCATCTATGATCTAACTCCACATGCAACCTTTTTATCGATCTCCTAGAGACACAAGTTTGGGCCATGTTCCACGCCGGTCCACTCATCTCCGCACCATGGGCCAAGAGGAGCCCAAATCGGCCCTAATAAAAGATCGGGTTTGCTAATTCACATGCGACTGAAAAATATCAAAAATCACGATCGATTTCCTCACTGTTTAGGGTTTGTATTCACCAATACCCTCCAAACTTAGAGAGAGGCCGGGTGGTGGAAGCACGGCGATGTGCGGCGGCGGAGGTTGGCGGAGGCGAAAAGAACCAGAGTGGTTAGAGGTAGTGGGAGGCGGTGGCGAATCCGACGGCAGCAGCCGTTGGGGACGAGGAAGAGGGCGACACAGGGTAATCACACCGGAGAGGTGGAACAAAGCAGCGGCGGCAGCGTGGATTTGGAGGAAGGGCGAAGGAGGAGGCGGTGGGCGAGGAGCCGATTGCGGGAGGCGGCCACGCAGGGGTGGCGTGTGAGGGTGGAGGCGGCAGCTGAGTGGGTCAGGGTTAGGGGGTAGGGATTATATAGGTGAGAGTGAGCTAAAAGATTTTGATTCAGCTGTGGAAAAAAAAAGTAACTGTGATTTGGTGAATTTTCAGACGCAGTGAAATGTGAAATTGATACCCCATAAAACATTTGGGCCTGTGACCTGCGGGGAGTCCCATACACCCGGCCGCACTTTCCACCCGGCCCGCGTGCCAAATAGCTTAGGCCGTCCAAATTCCTCCATTCGCGCGCGTTATCTGCTCTGCTGCGCCAGGTAGGACTACGAACGGCCGTTCACGAATGGAGAGAGCGTCCCAAAGAAATCAGTGTCTTGTCTGACCGAATCGAGCAAAACATGATTAAGTAGGTCACCAAACATATTTTTCGATAGGAAGGTTAACAAACATTTTCATCCCATAAAGCATGTTTAGCACTCCCTCCGTTTTTGATAGTTTGTCGTCGTCAGAGAGATTATCACGTACGTAACGTCATATATAAAAAACAGAGGTAGTATATCAATTTGGGAGCGACTACCTCTTTCCACCGTCGGATCTTCATAAACATATTAAATTTTAGTAAAAGGTACTCAATAATGATACGGGACTTACTGAGTCTAAACTACTAAAAGAATGACCCTACGTTGAAAAATGTTTCATTCATAGTTAAAATAGAGAAAAATGTTTCAAGTGTAATACTAGTTAAAGTTTGTCCAAATGACTGAAAAGTCAAATGAGTTTGCTAATCATCGTTGAAATTTAGTAGTTCTTTTAACAGTTTGAAGTTAATTTTCAGTAGTATATTCTTGGAGAAATTAATTTTGCAATCTATTATATATTAAAATTTGATGACAGGCCGGCTGCTATGAAAAAAAAGATAAATATGATAGAAATTCTCACGAAAAAAAGAAAGAAAATATCCAACACTTAAAATGATGGACCCTAATTTTAAAGGCTTACATTTAATAGTTGTCTTAGAGATATATTATTTTAAAAAAAAATCTAAAAAACATATAGAACCCTTGATTTGGTGGACCCTAATTTTAAATGCTTAGATTCAATAGTTGGTTTAGAGATATATTAATTTGAAAAAAAAGGTATCACTACGTTTTATTCAAAGTTCAAGGTGTAAATTTGCTCGATGGGCCGACCTCAAAATAAATTTTGGTAATTAAATATGAAATCAAATATCCCAAATTCAAATTTAGATTAATATTAAAATATGGAATTACATAAAGTTATACTATACTACACCAAACCGCGCAATTGTGTAGGCCAATCGACTAGTTATATAAAAAAGGATTAATTCCTTATTTATCATTAGAAGTTGGTCGGCTCCCTGAAATGCCATCACGAGATTGCTCTTCCCTCCATTGCCACTTGATCTCAAGTTCTATCCCTTTTTGTCGATCCTGTCAGTTGCCCGTGACTTGCCCGTGAACTGGTGCACGCGAAAAGACGAGTTTGCCCCTACGTGCGTGTGTTCCCAACTTCCCATCTACCCTGAATGTAGAGGGGGGAAATGTTGGCGCCATTTGGCCCGTCAAAAAAAATTGGCTTGAATAAGTAGGGCTCGGGACCAATCCATCCTATTCCAGAGCTCTTTCTCATCCCATCCCATCCCATCTCACCTCACCTCATCTCATCCTGTTGAGTGAAAGCCATGTCTGAGGTGTCGAGCTCACTGAATCGAAGGGCCCTAGCGCTTGCCACTACCATGCGGGTGGATTGCCCTAATTGCCGTGTGGAAGCAAATGTGTTCTACACCAACACCGAGGGAAATACCGGTTAGGTGTTTTACAAATGTTCTTATTTCTCGGTAAGTGAATTTGAGTTAGATTTCTTGTGGTTAGGATGTTTCTCCAGTTGGAGTTGCTTTTTTCTTTTGTGTGTTGTAATGCCGTTTCTACGGTCCTGTAAGATGGAGGATGTCAATATTTCTAGTGGGCAAACACCATGGATAGAGCAAGGGAGCGCCCCGGTAGCAATCCAGGGCAAAGGATGGATCTTGGGCTGGAGCAGAGGATGGAGGCTGTGCTGGAGCAGAGGCTAAACATGCTGAGTTGAAGATGGAGCGCATTATGGACCATATCAATTGACTTGAGAAGATTGTGTGTGTATCATTGTTGTAATTTATGACATATTTGTGAAATAGTTAGTTTCTTGTAGGTGTATGGAAAATGGACTATCTCAATCATGATGCTTAAGAAAGATGTATCTCAATCGTGATGCTTAAGAAAGAAGTATCTCAACCATGATGCTTAACAAACTCGATTCGATCCACATTACAAGTTCATTTTAGTTTGCATCACAAGTAACATCCAAAACCACATGACAAGTTTATTTTTGCATGACAAGTAACACCCAAGACCACATGACATTATAGAGCACATGCCAAGTTCATTTCAGTTTGCATGACAAGTATCACCCAAGACCACATCATAAACCAACATAACATAGTAAGAAGATGACCACATCACAAACAAACATAACACAGTCCAAATAACAAGTTCAGTACAGTCCACATGACAAGTTAATTACAGTTCACATGACAAGTTCATCATTACAGTCCACATGACAAGTTATTTATAGACCACATAAGATGGAATTAATCAAGAAGTCTCCTTTTTGCTTCTAGTCCTCCTTGCTGGATTGTTAGGTGAAACCTTGTTGGAGTTGTTGTTGGCCTTGAGTTTTCCTTTGCGCTTGTCACTTGCAAGTGGTGGTGTATGTTCCCCTGAAGATGGTAGTGGAATTACCATTGATATAACATCGGATTGGTTTGATCCAGTCACAGACATGGACTTCGCTGACCTGCCAGAACTTGAGCTATTGTGTCGGGACCCAAAAATATAATTCTGGACCCTTTGTGTATACTGCACTAGTCCAGGATCACACTAGTGCACACAGTGGCAACATCGATGAAATATCATTTCCATATCCAAAAATGACTAATAAATAGGCAATTAACAATAAATATCAGAATAACGACGTTAAGGTCAAAGCTTACTATTAAAGCCTCAGAAGGCGAATAGCTGAATTAAGCTGCAGCGGAACGTAACGGAATAATCTTCAGTGAAGCCCATCCATATGCCCACAGACAATCGGCGGGGTAGCGCGACCTAGTTCTCCACTATTCTAGAAGTAGACATTGTTGACCGACGATTCCTCCATTTCTGTTGATTGATTATAGCAAGCATGAGTACACAACCATACTCGCAATTCATACCACAAAATGCAATGTATACATGATGGCTTATTCCAAAGGAATGGCTTCTGTGGTTCTTTTGCAAAATGTAACATTTGCAATTTGAATATGAATAATAGATTATAACACAATGTAAAACAAATAAACAATATTAATTTAACAGTTGTTTTCACAAAGAACACAAAGTTTAATCAAATTATTCACACAACTATATGACTTAGATCATACAGCTCCCTTCCCAAGTGTTTTATGAAAATCTAACCCTCGTGTGAAATCCCCGAGCATGTCCATGACCGCGGACGCGGCTATTCGAATAGATTATTTAACACTCTACAAAGGTTGTACACTTTACCCACAAGATGCAATAAACTGGATCAGAGCCGATCACAACAAAACATTTCCGAAACTTCATCTCAAATATTGACACTCCCAATGTGCTTTACCGCCGATGCCAACCCACTGAGAAAGTTAGCCTGACACACACCATTGGATATGGAAGCGGCAAACCGTCCCACGATGTAATCTACCTGGTAGTACACACCTCCACCCTTGCACAGAGCCTAACCTACAACCTGAGTAATCAATGTCGAGACTCGGTGACCTACTAAGCTAAGCCCATCCCATTAGGCATGTGGTTGTACGAAAATCCCAATTCAATGGCGCACAAAGTTAAGTCCTTAACTGAACAAGACAAGACTTCCAATTTCTAACAAAGTAACCATTCTTTTTAAATCCCAGCACTGAGCTCCACCATATCACTTAGTGTCCATCACTTGCCTCAGTCTAAATCCTTTCCCACCCTGTTGGTTAAGTGCAGCACATTCTATCACAAGGTAATAACACATAGCACACAGTTTTAACACAAAGTTCCATAATCACTTAGTTGAATTCATAATTGCAACTCACATGGAATGATGACTCGTGGCATGGCTAAAAAATCTACTCGTATCTAACCAACCCACGTTGGTGCTATGATAATACCAACTAAATAATGAACCAATCTAGGGTGACAAAAGATTACGACATAACAATAGACAAGGTGGATATAAACAAGTTGGATTAATAACTAAACCCAAAAGCATTTAAATAAATACTTAAAGTAAATGCAATAGTTTGAATCAAAGTATTTTGAAAACTAGATTCAATGGTTCAATATGATCAAAAGTACAACTTGCCTTGCTATAGCAACGATGATCTTATTTATCTTCAATTTTCTACTTCCTTGACCTTCAGCTCATTCGGACGATTCCGAGACTTCAACGTCTAACGAGAGAGAAAGCGTAAAACAAACAAAATTAAAAAAAAGACAAATCAAATAAACTCCAAATTAAAATTAAATAGTACTGGAAGGTAGATATTGAATTTAGATGAATTTAGAAACTTGAATGGGTTCAATTGGAGTTCGGATGAAGGAGAACGAGCTCTCAGAAGATTGAAATTCATATGAAATGATGAAAAAGAAAAGGGAGAGAGAAAACTGACATGTGGGACCCACAGAATATTCCTTAATTAATTTATTTAGGAAATTCCAAAAAAAGGTGAGTGTATGACAGGTAGGACCCACTGGATTTAAGGATTAAAAATCGGTGGAGAGGGTGACAAGTGGGCCATTGGTCCACAAACCAAGTCCACAGATTTGGGTCTTCGATGCATGGTGGGTTAGGTGCATGGAGTAGTGTTGACATACGTGATCCGTAGGTCATAGACTAGGTTCTTGGTGGACGACGTCCGCACGGTTTCGGTTCAGGTTTTGGCACGGATGGACACGTGGGCGTCTACGTGGCTGTGGTAGCTGAGGTGGCAAGAGGTGGCACGTGACATGGTACCAACGTGGCTACTGCGTAAGCGATGACAAGTATGCCACATATGTCCGGGTATTGAGGTGGCAGACGCTGACATGGCATTGACAACAGTGCATAGGGCACTGTCCTGATTCGGATTTGGGACAGGGATCTGATCGCTACAGAGACATAGGAAGCAAAGAGGGTGTAGGGCCCACATGGAGGCGAGAACACAGAGGTGGAGGCAGCCATGACCTTCTCGGGTCAACCTCGTCGGCGGTGATCAATGGCCGGTGAGACTCCGGTGAGTGCAAAAACAGAATGGGGGCACTGCCCTGATGCTATGGGAGGCGGCGGCTCGGCCTGAGGTGCACCGAACCTTGCCGGCATTGAAGGTGAGTGGCGGCAGCGTCAAGGAAGCGTGGCGGTGTAGCTTCGGTGCCGGAGAAGATGAGTTGACAGAGGGGAAACAACGAGAAGGAGCAAAGGAAAGTGTGGTCGAAAGGAATTTGTGCGGCGCTTGCCGAAGGCGATGAATCAACAATGGCAGCAGCTCACCGGTGTTGGGGAAGACAAAGTCGATTATGGGGTTGCGGCGCACGGGTGCTCCAATCGGTGGGCGAAATCAACGGCGGACGTCGCGGTGATGCTGAAGGTGGAAGGAGGCGTCTCGGGAAGCTGGGACGGTGGAGAAACGACCGGTGATGGTCGGCGTCGGCCTTGAAGGAGGAGAGCTTGGCGGCGGAGCTTTGGGCATCTCGGGTGGAGGCGAGCTAGGGCACAGCAGTGGCGGCACAGGGTGAGGTGGACGCGCGTAGGGGCGACACTACTTATAGCATGGGGAGGCGTGCTAGGGCACGACATTAATGCCAAGGGTGGCGGCGGCGCTTCCGCATCGCACACGCGTGCGGGTGCTGGGTGGCGACGCAGAGCTGGACTGAGCCGAGCGGCGTGGGGATGCGGTTGGACCAGGCTGACACGGGAAACGGGCCAAGCCCGGGATTAGGTGGACTGGGGGGGGCGAAGTGGGCCAAGCTAGATTCAGCGCACAAGGGGAAAAGGATTTAGAAATGAATTTCCGATTTAAGAAATGAATGGAAATTCAAAAGAAGTCAAATAAATAACAAATAAATTCAGAAACAAATCAAGAAATATAGAAAAATTCCTTGGAGAAAATTCAGAATAAATTCTTTTAATTGATGTTTAAATTAGTCAAATTAAATATTTTGAATTTAGGAAATTCCATATTAAGCTTTATTAATTCAAATAAAATTGGTGAAGTTTTCCAGAGACCTAAACTAGTCAAAAGATTTTTTAAAAGCCAAATTTTTGGATGTTACATATTGGCTCTGTTCTTACTAGGGGATTTAGTGTGTTGGCAACATGCAAATCACAAACCAACATAACATATTAACAAGAAAACAACAAACCAAGAAAGCATTGAAAACAACTGAGAAATGCTGACCTTAGTGGATATGTCATAGTGGGAGCTAAAAAGGCAGTTGCTGCAGGCTTTATGCTTGTTGTGCTTGTAACAATTTCATTTGATGCCTTCTTTGCCCTTGGTTTCTTCACTGGTTTTGGCCTACATCCACAAATTAGTTGGAAAAAATTATCGGCAAGTTGAGCGAATAGCATACATAAGTAGCACCATTGCCCTCCTCTATGTCACTATCATCTGTGTACATACCCTCTTCATCCACACCAACATGTTCATTAGCTGGTAATTGGTTAGCTAATTTTGTACCATTCTGAGAATCAAGGTTTGCATTTTCCTGAGTATGTTGTGTGCTACTGCTGGGTTGGCTAAGACCTGCCAGAAATGGGATTGGAAGGGCAATAGTGCATGGTACATCATCAGTGCAAAGAGTGACATCTGCCTCACTTTGTAACAAACGAATAGTACCAGCAAAACTATCATTTGGATCACAGATTCTGATAGACACCTCAATGGTCTGGCTAACAATAAACTTGTCAAACATTAACTTCAAGTCTCGGTTTTAATTCACGGGATTAAATTTTTGGTTGCGCGGCATCAAAGTAGTGTATTTGTATAGTTTGGTTTTCAGCCCCATGGGTATTTGTCCCCAAGTTCAGCAACTAATTTATTGAAGTCAACTGTGAATGAGTCCACTACTTTGTTGAAGCTAAAGCAACTGACCAACTAAACTTCTGCCTAGTCTTTTTCTCAAGTGTAGCATATATGATTTTCAGCAGATATGTTGTTCGGGGGTCTATCCTGTGGACCAACACAGTAATAACCAGATCTACACTTTAAACGCATCCTTACGGCAAAACTCAACAAAAGAGAGAAATCCAACCACAAATAAGGAACATTCAAAGGTTTTAGTGCACATACCCTGCAGGAACCCAATATTTCGCAGGGGGTTGCGTCGGTTCTACCATTGTTGTCTTCTCTCTTCCTGACCTCCTCCCTCCAGCCTTCACATTTGAGTCTTAGTGCTCCTCTTTCTGCTCAAGCCATGAGATTCCCCTCCTAGGGCTCCATTTGGGTGGCCTCAAGCTTTGGATCGAGTGGGATTTGGGGCTGACGCCGATTCTAGGGTTTTGCGTCGAGGGAGAGATAGGACCTTGAGAATTAGAATGGGTTTTGCACGGCGAATGGCTCGATTGTGGATGGCTGCTCCTTTGATGACCTGGCATGTGGGTAAGAACCTTATGAGTTTGCACGTTCATGCGGCGTTGCCCTAATGACAACTTATGAGAGTGGTAAAAAGGGGATAGCACTTGAGATCAAGCGGCAATGGAGGGAAGAGCAATTTCACGATGGCATTTCAGAGAGCCAACCAACTTCCAATAGCAAATAAGGAATTAATCCTATAAAAAACACTCATGTCTATGTATCCCTTAGTATTTAGTAACTGAACATATTAATCTATTGAGAAAGAAATCTTCCAATATTTGTGCCAAGAGTGATTCATAAGCAACCACTAGACCAGCTCATCAGAACTGAAGAAATCTTCGTCTCCACGATGGCGCCAAAAACAGTCGTGCTATATATCGTACGGGTGGTTGCACACCCCTAACCTCGGTGTCACGGACACATGCATTATTGCATGCCTTCCTCTTTTTTCCTCATGTCAGCAGGCAACAGCAAGACCTAGTTGAGGCTCGAGCTAGTTATCAATTGTAGCATAGTGTGGCTTCTTTGAAACAGTATTCCTAGCAATCGCGCGGTAAAAACGGCCCACTGTCGAGAGCCGTTGGCGATTTAACTTGTAATACTTAGCCATCCAATTGGTCCGAGCATCACAAATTAAATTTCACTGCTCTCGGTATATTATGTACCTCCCAGGGTAGCGGTACACATACACCTTCACAAAACAAACACCAATGCCATACACAATAAGATTACAATACCGAAAGCTTAATAGATTACAACATAATCAACGTACAAGTTTAGATTTCATACAAAAGGGTCGACCGGTCAAATAGCACAACAAAATAAAGAGTTTGCAGTGGAAACATAAGCCATAAGATGGCAACACAATAAAGCCAACCGCCTGCCCTTACCCACAAGGCAACCGACCGGTAACCCACCGAGCTAGTCGTCAACGTCGAAGTCTGTCTCACAATAGTTAACCCCTTGTGGATCAACCTCCTCTGCAGCAAGTGGATATTCCAGTTGAGAACAAAAGTGTACTCGCAATACTTACAAATAACAAACCTATACATAGCTACATGCATTCAAGTAGCAAAAGAAAGCTTCTACACTAAGCAATTTTCAGCATAAAGGCATTTGCTTTGCAATAAAGTAATAGATTGAAAGGCAATTTACCAAATCTGTTTTTAATTGTTCAAATAACTGAGAGACAACATTATAAACATAATTAACATCCTAGAGGTGACTACCCACAACCACCACAACAATAGCACGAATTACCCATTCGTACCACTCGATTGCAAGTTTTATTGAAATGTTGAGTCTAACTCCTGAAAGACCTTCCCAAGCGTGTCCATAACCAAGGATGTGGCTATTCAAATAGATTAAACCCTACAGGGGTGTACAACTTTACCCACACACTAGACCGCTCCTTTGCCAAGTTATATAGCACACTTTTGAAGGTATGCCGGCAGAGCTAAGGCCTACGAGACGTTTTCCAATGCTATGTATTAACTAAGAGCCGCTCATATGGGTGAAACCCCCGTGAACCGCCCTTGTGTATGCAAACGGGGCTCCCACAGAGGACCCATACGTTGTGTCGAAGTCCTAGGCCCAGCCTCGACAACTGTCGATGCTCCTCAGGCGAGGGAACCTTCCCAGATCCCACCACGCATAATCCCAATAACAATAGAACAATTTTTCACCATAACACTACCACCTGCGACTCAGAGCTAACACACCACAAAGTACTAAGTCAAGAGGGGTTCCCAATACCCTCATGTGGATGCACACAAAAATGCTTGGTTCAGTGGGATAAGATGTTCGGTCCTTGTTGACTTAGGCACCAACCACACACCCGATAAACACACCAATCATCTATGTGCCCAAGTCTAAATCTTTTTTGTTTTCAGTTTTAGTTTTCCAATTACAATACTTACATGAGCACCCTGACCCAAATAATTAGAGTGATTATATAATGACCATCGCCGAAGCGATGATCCCTATAGTACCGTTCTAAGCATTGCTAAGCGACACAGACTCGTATACGGTATATAAGTGACCAGAGCCCATCCATCGAGCTCTAAATCATATTGGATATATTAACCTACGTTCAGTGGTAAAGGATGAACTTTGACCTACAGCTCATGCATCTAATTAGGATTAACTACCTCGAACGAGAATATAAACATCAAAATAGAGCATACATACATACATTTGCAAACAAGATAATAGCATTTGAACATAATAGGATCAACATGATCAAAGGAGGATTGCTTGTCTGGCTGGAGATCATCCAGGTGTTGCTGAGGATCACTCTCGTAGATAATCAAATCTTCGAAACCTATCAAACGAGCGAGAAGAACGAATAAGAACGAAAACACCAAAATCAACCAAAAATTCAACATAATCCAAAATGTATGAAATTCATACAGTAGGTAGAGTATGATTTTATATGAATTTAGAAGTAAAAATCATTTGATTTGGAGTTTGCATGTGAGAGTTATGCCCTAATCATTTGATTTGGTGTTCGACCAAAATGGCACATCGCAACCTAAGGGCGTTTTGAGTGATCTAACGTGCACATTAGTACTAGATGGGTGCAAAAACCTCACCAGAGTGATGCGGAGAGAAGGAGATCGCCGGAGATAGGCTAGCGACGTTGAACTGATGCGGCGACGATGCTTCAAAGTGGAAGAGATGACCTAAGAGCAAAGAGAGACAATGGAAGGTCGGGGAAGCACTAGTGAGAGTCTGAGATGCTCTGAGAGGAATCAATTTGGGAATATCTCACCGGAAGCAACGTGGTGGTGAAGATTGCGCTTTTGGCCGGAGCCAAGGAAGAACAAGGCTTCAGCGGGATCCTGAGTAGGAAAGAAGAAATTAGCTTGGGGGAATGATTGCTTGTGCTCTCGAACGTAACGTGACGCTGAGAGAGAAAGGAGAGCTTCACGGGAACGGCCGGAGCACTGCAGTGGCGTCTCAGCCGAAGAACGACACTCACGTTTCTTAGAGGTTTCTCTCGGTGAGAATGAAAAAGAGAGACAGGGAAAGAATCAGCGAGGCGAAAGGGTGACAAGGGTGCTCCTGGCGGGCTACTTATAGCTCAGGGGTGGAGAATTCATGTGGGAGGCGGGCGCATGGGCATCTGATGCACTGACAAGCACACGAGTGATGTTGAGGAGACGTGGAGGCTATGGGAGCATGGGAGATGAGGCTGAGGCTCGGCGAAACTGTGGGCGGGGTCAAGAATCGGGGTGAGGTTGCCAGGCCGACGCTGGCGAATCGACGCCATGGCGTTCTCTCTCGGTGTGCTGGCATAGGCTCTCAGCCGCGTGGAGATGAAGAATAGGCAGGTGGTCTCCACCAGTCAGTGGCACAAGTAAGGTGACTTGGTCGGTTAGCTAAGTGGTTGGGTCGGGTCGAGTCCACTCGGTCGGACCGAGCCCAAACAGTTGCTAGGCTGATTTTTGGAACAAAGGCTGAGAGGTTTAGAAAATTTTAGATAGAGTTGCTTAACTCCAAAAACTACAAAAATTTTATGGGAGGATCCTAACATCATTTATATTATTGCATATTTTTGCTAGAGTTTTTCATGCAATGAATTTTCTCTAAAATTGTTTCTAATTTATGTTTTTCTTGTTTGACTTTTGATTTACTACTTTGACTGGCTGTCTTAAAATAGCAAATAAATTCTAAAAATTATGAAATTTTGCAGGTGAGTCACTTAGATGTTCATGAACCTAGGAAATTATTTACAGAGATTGTTCACATTATTTGTTTTAAATATCCTAAAATATTATGCCTCTAGTGAATTAATGTTTTAAGTTTACAAAATACACAAAGCCATTGAATGGAAATCTAGAGAATTAAAATGGTATCAAGATGCATCAAAAGTTTTAAATTTTCACAATTTTATATATTTGAAACACAAACCCATATTTGGGATGTTACACCCACCGATCGTGCGAGGCGTGCGATGTGACACGCTGACGTCGCCACTCACCAGTGGTGGGGGGACAGAACTGTTCAAGGCTTTAGTTGTTCAAAGCGAGCTGCGACTGTGGTGGGCGCGGGGGGAAGAAAATTTTCTAGGAGAGGGTCTCACCTCTGTGTGGCCCCTTCCCTGCCAAATTTGGATCTCGTATAACATCACTGTAGCCATGGGTATAAGAGGGAGATGGGGCGACTGTGGGAGAGGGGCCCAAAAAATTTATTTTTGTCGCGGGGACAGGAGATGTTAGGTGGTGGCGCTTTCCCTCTCCCTCTCGCGTGCGTGTGCGGTGTTGCTGTGGAGTCACTGGGGAACAACTTGTGCCAGTTGCTTGCCTCGCCGAGACTGTAACCGTGTCCATGCCTCCCACGGAGCACACTATACCCACAATTTTTGACTCCATAGTAGTGTAGCCTAAAGATTTTCTTCTTTCGTTCTCTCATTTCTCACCTTTTACGTACTCAATTGACTGCAAAGTGAACCCGATTGAGGTTGCTTGCTATGTTTCTATTTCTCTTTTTTAGCGGTCATGTTATGTTTCTGTTTCTTTGAGGACGTACGTTGATACATCCAAATGTTCATTTCGATGACTTAAAAAACGTGAGTTGTCCACATCAGCCAGCCGTCTACATAAGTGGTTGAAGAGTGTAGAGTACGTGTTAATGCTAGATCCATACACCCATAAATCTTTTGGCAATTTAAGAGTGTAGAGTAGCTTGAATTCAGTATGAAAGCACAAAGCTTAGCAACTGTTGTTTCGACAGAGCTTCAAGAGAGAGAGAGAGAGAGAGAGAGAGAGAGAGAGAAGCTTGTACAACTGCTTTTGTGATGTATCTCTCTTAGCAAAGCTCTTATTGAGCCCCGCTATCCTCTCGTTACGAAGTTTTGACTCCAAACAAATGATTTATTTCCATAAAACAGACTTCACAGTGCATCCTTTTCCCCTTTTCAATGTCAAATTGTAGAAAGGATGGGATTAGGAGGCGTCAGGTTGGTGGGTGAATGGATTAGAACAAGACAACTAGTGCAATCTGGTGCAACAAATAAATATCAGAAGTGCAACAATTAGTTTCTAAGGTTACAAGAAATCTTTGCTCAGATGCAACAAATATGAAATCAACAAATAAATATGTGTAACAAATTTGAACTATTAGGACAACAAATTCAAGAACCTATTGCAACAAAAATTAAACATTGTTGCAACAAAAAAAATCATTAAAACATCTACAACATTTGATGTCTACGGATGCAACATTTGAAAAACACTACTACAACAACTCGACTTACCCATGTCAACTTTTGAGATAACCAGAGAGAAGGGAGTTTTTGGCTTAGTTGGCACCGTTTGACACGATAATAGCAAATCTATCCCCTCTGAAAATCAAAGCCAAAAACGTCACCACAGACTCACCGGGAGGTGACACGTGCACTTGTCCGCGCGCGGGGCGCATGGAGCTCGCTCCTCAGTGCGCAGAGCGCACGGTTTTCATTTGGCCACTGGTTGAATTACGGTTAATAGTGATATTTGACACTTTTTTCAAATACTATTTATAGCACTATTTAGCATTATTTCTTGTTTTTTTTAAAAAAAATCAGTCGAGAGCATTTTTTTTACCACGCACTCACAGCTTCAAACTTGGGTGTCAAACGTCGCCATCGCCACCCCTTGCTGTCCTCGATGGCTCGGTGAGTCGATGGACGGTGGTGGCCTGGTGCCCTTGCTGCTAGGGTTAGGTTATGACCTACTTGCTCGTGTCGTCGTCACAGCCTCGCTCTCGCACATTCGCACACGAGTCGAATGCTATGGTTATGATATTATATGATCTATATGCCAAGTATTTCCCTCAGTTGGTTCATAGACAAACTTATCTAGCCAGTGGTAAAGTACATCATTAAAGAATATCATCCATATTAAACCAACAAATTAATAAAGAATGTCCTATTTGATCGCGATACATGTGATTTCATGTGAAAAATAGTGGGAAATTTATTTGGTATATGTGATAATATATTATTGAAATGAAATGACATGATCTTGAATATTTTTTAAAAGGGAGAAATAGTGTTGTAAATAGTGTTTGCAAATAGTATTTTAAATAGTGTCAAATATCATTATTCATCGTAATTCACCCGCGGACGAGCAGCTCCATCGCCCCGCATGCGGATGAGGCACGTGTCGCCTCTCAGCCCGTTGTGCCATTTTTAGCTTTGATTTTTGAAGAGGGCAAAATTTGCTATTGCCATGCCAAACAATGCCAAATAAGCCTTAAACTCCAGAGGAGAGAGAGATGTGGCCGGTCTACACCACAACCCGATCTACTGGCTGGATCTTGCTGGAGCAAGGCATGCGGCAACCCCACGATGTTGTACTACAGATTGATCGGTGCGCCTTGGGTGAAGCTCACTGCAGCACTATGCGGCATGCACAAGAAAGAGAGAGAGAGGGGGTGTAGAAGATGCAAACTAGTGGCCGGAGAAGATGATGTGACCGGTTGAGAAAAGTGGAGTGAGTAAACGTGAAGTAGTTGGAGACGGTCAAAAGAGCAGGTCAAGGGCATGACGGTGGCGTCATATTTTTGTCCTTACATCACACGCCCGAGTTGTAGCCTTATCGTATCAATTTTGAAGATTTGAATGCGAAATCGGCCTAGCAGAAAAAAATGGGGTTAAAAACTGGGAGCAACTAGCATTTGGACATACGATGGGAAGCTTCTCAACGTACATTCCGACGCAATATCCATAGACAACATGTGCAACAAATTTGATACATGTGTGCAACAAAATGCATAAAAAAACAAATACAATGGCCAAAAAAAATTGGAAAAATATCATATTCTCACCGACATTACATGAAACCATCAGTATACAACCTAGCTGCGCTTTTAAAGACTAGTTCAAATATCCCAAACAAACAAATTTCGATGTTACAATATTGCAACATTTGAAAATAACAGTTCAAACATCCAAAAATAATTGTTACAATATTTTTGGAACAATGATGCAACAATCAAATGGTAAAGGGTTGCAACAAAAAGTTTACTCTTGTACAACAAATCATAAACACCATTGCAACAAAAAATACCTTTTGCTGCAACAACATCGCAACAATAAAAAACGCTACATGCAACATTTTGAACAAACTGTTGCAACAATTGAGCAAACATCTGCAACAATTCAGACCTGAATGACGATGAGTAGCAAAAACACTTCATCGAGGGTGTTGTTGCGGCATCGACGAGGAGCCCGCAAGCATCCTTGGTGCACCCGGGCACCGCGCAACACACCCAGGTGGCTGCGGCACCTCCGCCAAGGAGCTCACAGCGGCGAACTCAGCTGGCCAGGACAACTCTCACGTAGTCCATGCCGCAACGGCTAGTGTTGGTGGCGCTAACAGAGGTCAAGCACGGAGGAGCTCGAGGGGGCCGTGCCCCCGTGACCTTGGAATCCTCGTGGAGGCCGATGGTAGAGGCATCTTGGTTGTGGGTCACCGTCGTGATGGATCGTGGGAGAGAGAGAGAGCAAAAAGAGGGAGAACAAGAGAGTATGTAGAATGACTTAGGACTCGGTCATGGGAATGGAATGAGTGGCTGTCGTGTTTAGCGATTTGGATAAGGCATACGATATTTTGTCTCTCGTGTCGGCCGTCTGGTACGAGCATTTCCCTAAAAACCAGGCAGGAGAAGCGAAAAATTTTGCATTTATGGCCCCCTGATTGTCTGTATTTTCAAAACTAGCCCTGGTGGGCGCGGTAGGCGCCCTGGCACTGACAAAATTCCAGAAAAATTTTAGAAAAGGGAAAAAAATTAAAAAATTACATAAAATCCTATAAGCTTATTGAATTTAATAAAATATTACTGCAATTAAGATTTAATTAATCCAATAAAATAGAAATTGTTTATTTTATTTGTACTTTATGGACCGAAATTCGTATGGTGGAGTTTAAGCAGAGTACTTTATGGAGCTTTTACAAAATGCAATTGAAGGGGCTGAGAACGCCCGTTGTAATTATGAAGATGCCCTAAAACAGTAGATAGAACTGTTGTGGTTGGTTTCATAATTTTCATGCACTTCGCACAACACAATTTGGCATATATATTTGGCTTTTTATGCTCTGATAGTCTGTAATTTTAATTTAGTTTTTTTTTCATTCATGTGCTTGTGTTTGATCCACCTCTCTTTTTCATATATTCATTACAGTTGCATTTAGCTATGTTGACATGGAGGATTCGATGTCGGTGCGAATGGTTATTTCTGGGATTCCACTAGAAGATGCATACTTGCAATATATGCTTGCTTTGATGGCTCAGCGGAGGCACGGAACCAAAACCACATTAGAGTTATCGGACAAAAGCACGTTACACGTTGTCATATTGCATGATGGTTCGACTATTTGCTTTAGTCATCCTCTCTACTACTACGGTACACTACGACATAAGCATCCAAACTATGTAAGTATACATGCCTTTAGGGGATAGTAAAAAAACATGGCGGGTAGGCATGGGGACTACTACGGAATAGCGCGACCTACTGTGTGGACTGGGGCCATTTGCCCTTCCTTTCGAGTTCAGCGTTGTACTCCTCGCCGACCGCCTTGGCCTCGGCCGCCATTTCCCTCTTTTTCTCGTGCTCCATGCGCCTACATGCCTCGAGACGAGCTTTCTCCTCCCGACGGATGCGCTCGTTGTGCTCGACGTTGCGGTGCTCCTTCTCTAGGATCTCGCGTGCCTTTTTGGCATCCCACTCGTCGTAGTTGATTGGCCACTGGTCGTGTGGGTGGATCTCTTGGTCGATCCACTTGCGGTAACCACATAGCGGATCTGGGGACTACGGGTAGACAGAAGAGGTTGTTAGTGCGTACTTAAAAGAGAATTGGTAGGGGAAGACATTGTAACTAGTCCTTACCAGCTACCGATAGATTCTCATATCCCAACGGCGGTCGGGATAGTCACTGGAGTAGTTCAGAAAACCCCAATAACGTATGCCCAGGCTGAGCCGCTGCTTGGATTTGAAGAATTTGCATGTGTCCCTGCACCAACAGAGGGGCGGCGTCTCCCCCTCTGGCGGGTGTTGCGGCGAACGCTCGGTTGGAACGTTCTAGTAGGGGTTGCTACTACGGGGGGCGTCATTACGGAGAGTTGCCATCCTAGCAAGCTCCTCTTGCCAGACCTAGGCCGCAACAGCCCTCGCTTGGTCGTCCCGTGCACCAGTAGCTCTTGCTTGTTCGCGGATCTCGTCCCATTGCTTCTTCTGCATGTTGTCCATCCCGATGTACTGAAGCGAGCTCTGGTGTAGTGTTGGGTTTGGTTGTGTAGTGTTCTCTCCCAGATATCATCCACCTCCTTTTATAAGCAACAGGGTTGGCATGGTGTGGTTAATTTCATGTAGAGTTCTGTCTTTTCGGTCTTAAAAGCTGAGGAGGTAGAGTGTTGTCATGTCGATCTGAAAAGCTAGCGAGGCAGGGTGTTGTCACGTCTTACTTTGCAAAGAGAAGTCGTCGGGTCACATCCAGCTTTGCAGAGTGTTGTCATGTATTTCTTTGCAGACTCATGCCTGTTCGGTCACGTTGCGTCTCGTCAAGTCACTCGTTGTCTGCGTAGGACGAATCTTAGAGCCGCACAGCATCGTTTCCGTGGAAAGCTGCTTCGTTGGGTCACATCGTGTGCAAAGCTGCCCTCGGTGTGGGGCGCGGTAGGTGATGAGGACATCACTTCCATGCATACGCCCAACAATCCTAATAGATCTGAACCTATGAACTTGCAAGGTCCAATCACCAGAGCTTGTGTACGTCAATTGAACTATCAGGTAACTTCATTTCTAGGAGTACATTTTGTTTCTAATAAGAATATGCTGCTTCCTAATACATGTGATGTTCTTTTAATTAGGAACTTAGGAGCTGATCATGAAGGGAAGCATGTGCAATCCAATTCGACCTCCGGAGACAGCACCGACTTCGAACGTGCATAACTTTCATAAACGGAGTCCATTGGAGGTCCACGAGCTTATCTCGCCCTCTTTCCAATGGATCTGGCCCCACCTCCAAATTCCTTCTGTGTGTGCCGCAATCATCAAAACAATCCAATGCTATTTCTGAGTCCACTTGAGTCCATGGGCCTTGTAACCCTAGGCTTCCCGTACTGTTCATATGGTTACTATTCATGCATGAACAGTACCGCCGCCCCTACCTTCTCCTCTTCTTCCTATACATAGTGGCCACAACCCTTAGGGTTTGGTGGATTTTGTTTGATTAGTTTCTCCATTGTGAAAAATTCTTGTTCTTCGCTTGTGTCGACTAGACTAACCGTAAAGAATCTCTGCGGAATCCCACCTTTTGAACTCAATCATATATTTGCAATGCAGATTACTTTTTACCTCGTTCTTGCTTGTTCTTCGATAGCTTGCAGGAATTGACCCTCATGATCAGGTCAATCGGGTCTTTGGCACGGTTGAAAACGACTTGGTGGTTAATTCAGCAATTGCTTGGTTCATGCGTGCTGCGTTCGTAGCCTGGATCGTGAGAGTTGACCATCGTCCAACCGGAATTTACCCCTCTCATCGAAAGATCGGGACAACAAAGATCATTAAGTGGTATCGGAGCTACCGTTCATTGGTGAGATTTTTTTTCCTACGGTCCACAAAGCCACGAAAATAAAAAAAATATAGGTTTAGTTCATCGTCCAAACCAATATGTGCCTTTGCAATTTTGCTTTTCAGTTTTTGTTTGTTGAATTCTTGGTTGCACCGTCGTGTCTAGTTGCTGATTTCTAGTTTACTTTAGAGTCTAGTTCGTCATCGTGTAGTTTGATCTTCGTGTTCCTTTGAGTAGCTTCATCATTATGTCAAAACTTCTGCCGCACCAACCCCATCTGCTGCCATCCACTGCCATCCCCTGCCGCCGCTTCCACAGATCCTACCGCGACAACACCATCCTCTGCTACTCCTGTCGCGACAACCCTAACTCAATTCCGCAGCAAGTAATTGGGCCTACCACTGCTACCACAACACTACAGTGGCAACCACTAGCCTCCAGTTCCTTGACCCTTCGCCTCTCTTTCACGACAAGCTGACTACCCTCCCACATCGCCTTGTGTATCTCAACATGACCTCTGCTGGTTTCGGTTGGAAGTGTGTAAACCGAGTTGATCTCTGGTGAAACCCTAGTTGGTTTCAGGATTTTTTTTAAAAAAAGGAAAACAATTTCGGTTGCCAATTCGGTTTGTAAGAGAAGGAAAGAGTTTGATTTGGTTTATCTAGAAGAAGGAAAGGAAAGAATTGGTTTTGGTTGTTCAGAGAATAAGACAAAAAAAAAACAGAGACATAAAAAAAATTGGTGGAGCCCTTTCCAAAAATTAAAAAGGCCACCAAACTTTCGCCAAAATTAGTGAAAATTGGTGGAGTCCTCCCTCATACATCCACAGGAATCCACAAAAAAATTGAGCAAGTTTGGCCCAAGGGATCAAAAGTTATAGCAGTTTTAACTTAAGGTCGAAACGAATTCGAGTCCGTTTCCGACGCACCTTCAGTAAAACGAGCATAACTTTTGCATACGGAGTCGGAATTCGACGTTTTTGGACTTTTCGGAAAGCTAACGACGGTGCGCATCCAATAAAAATAATTGGATGCTGCTTGAAACCCTCTAGGACCCCCAAAATCGTCAAAACCTTTCAAACGAGCATATATAAGCCATATAAAACTTTGCTTTTTCATCGTTTGAGACTAGCTGTTGTTTCTACTCAATCTAGAGGGCTATTTGCATTGCACCGATATTGCTATCTTTTGTGCTCTACATCGTGCGAACAATCTTGTGCCCTTCACAGAAGTTTGAGTAGGTGGCTAGCGTCTCTCCTAGCAATTGTTGTGAGGTTTTTCATTGCTTACATCAAGTCACATTTATCGTTGCGTGTGCATACATACACATATCTTAGTGGGACTTTGATTAGCTAGCTTTGATTAAGTTAGGATCAGCAACTTTGACTAGTACATTGACTAATTTTTCAACTTGCATTACTAATTTGATTGTTGCCAATCCTTTCTACATATATTACGCCTATCCAATCTCCACTAACCGAACAGGTATTATACCCTTGCAATCGCTTTGCTCATCACTTGTGTCACCGTTATCACGAACCAGCCACCGGTTGCACCACCTGTTTGCTTTGGTAAGAATTTGCAAGAGCTTGGTAAGAGCTTAAGTGTGTGTGACCTGTAACCCTCAGAACCTAGTAGTCATAGGGAATTTTACACACTCGTGTATTTTTCTTGTTGATACTAACAATGGCATGTCCAGGGTCACAAGGGGCGAATAGCAAGCCCAACATTGAGGATGATGCACCTCTCACGCCTCGCACAAAAGACATCATGCAACGCTTTTCACGCTTGCTGAATCAACATTCGGAGCGTATTGAGGGGGTTCTAGATCGCACCAATAACGATCTTGTTGTGATTGCTACACGTGTGGAGCAGCTAGAGAGAGCTCCACCTCTAGCTGCCGCCCCTGCTGCTATCGGTGTTGTGCAACCATGCCGTAACCCATCCATTGCTAGCTCATTGGCCGATGAGGTAGAAGATGAAGCGAACCCATATGTTGCTGATACGGAGTCCGATGGTGGTTTCAATCCCAACAATGATTGTGATCATCGGCAACGACGCTTCAATCGACAAGGTATGAGAAGAGACCCACCACGTGAGGTACGTGATCGTAATGATGCACTTAGTAAAATTAAATTCACTAAGCCTCCTTTTGCTGGTAAATATGATCCTGATGCTTAACTCACATGGGAGTTAGCCGTAGACCAAAAATTTACATGCCATGAATTTCCTAAAAATAAAAGGGTTAGGGCTGCTACTAGTGAGTTCACTGACTTTGCATCTATTTGGTGGAATGAATTATGCCGCAATGAACAAAATATACCTAGAACATGGGATGCTATGAAGAGGGCTATGAGAGCAAGATTTGTGCCTTCATATTATTCTCGTGATTTGCTAAATAAATTACAACGTTTAAGACAAGGTAGTAACACAATAGAAGATTACTATCAAGAATTGCAAACGGGTTTGTTACGTTGTGGTTTAGAAGAAACTGAAGATGCTAAAATGGCTAGATTTTTAGGAGGGCTTAACCAGGACATTTAGGACATTCTAGATTATAAGGAGTATAATTATATCACCCGTTTGTTCCATCTTGCTTGCAAAGTTGAACGGGAAGTACAGGGAAGACAGTCTTGCTCCCGAGGCTCTTTTGGTGTTTCTTTTGCAGGTAGGCAGAATTAGGCGCAGTCCTCGAGCAGGGCGCAACCCCCTGCTGTCCCTACCACTCCTAGTCGTCCCCCACCCCCCTCTGGCCGTGGGCGACCAGCAAGCACCACGCCCACTCCCCGGGCCTTCGACGCAAGCAAATCAACTTCGGTTCAGCAAGCTCAGAGCTCTACTTCGGTTGCTTCCACCAAGAGAACGCAAGACATACAATGCCATCATTGCAAAGACTTCGGGCACATCATGAGAGATTGCTCAAATCAGCGAGCACTTCTTGTTAGAGACGATGGTGAGTATACTTCAGCCAATGATATTGATGAAGAACATGCATTGCTTGTAACTAACCTCGCAGGTGAGCAATATGAATCTGAACATGACGAAGAACGTTTTGGAGCTGAAACAAGTGATAAGTTCTTGAGCATAATTGTGAAATGTGTCCTTAGTGCTCAAATGGAGCGTGCTGAACAGAATCAAAGCCACAATCTATTTCAAACAAAATTTGTGATCAATAAGCGTTCTTGTCGTGTGATTATTGATGGAGGAAGTTGCAACAATTTGGCTAGCATTGATATGGTTGAGAAGCTTGCTTTGACCACACAACAGCACCCTGGTCCTTGCTACATTCAATGGTTTAATTCATGTGGTAAGCTGAAGGTAACTCGCATTGTGAGAGTACACTTTTCTATTGGTTCGTATCATGATTGTGTTGATTGCGATGTCGTACCTATGCAAGCATGTTCATTACTGTTAGGTTGACCATGGCAATATGATAAAGACACTGTGCATCATGGTAGGACTAATCAATATACTCTCATGTCCAAAGGAAAGCGAATTACTTTGTTGTCCATGTCCCCGAAAGCAATTTTAAAAGATGAATTAGAAAGACCTAATAGAGAAAAGGAGAGTACCAAAAGTGAAAATCGGATTGTAGCTAAAGAACTTGCACCGCATAAGAAGAAGGAACCTAGTGCTAAGAAAGGTGAAATTAGATTGAAGGGTTCTGTTTTGTTAGCTACAAAGTCCGATATTAGTGAGGTAGAAGCTGGTAATTCTAGTTGCTATGCTTTAGTGTGCAAAGCAGCTTTGTTTTTATTTGAGGATATGCCCCCCTTCTTTGCCTCTTGCTGTTGCTCACTTATTGCAGGAGTATGACGATGTATTTCCAAGTGAGGTACCACCGGGGCTGCCTCCAATTAGGAGCATTGAACATCAGATTGACTTGATCCCAGGAGCTTCCCTACTCAACCGCGTGCCATACCGAACAAACCCGGAGGAGACTAAGGAGATTGAGCGTCAAGTGCAAGACTTGCTTGACAAAGGGTACGTACGCGAGAGCCTTAGTCCGTGTGCTGTTCCTGTCCTTTTGGTTCCAAAGAAAGATGGGTCATGGCATATGTGTGTTGATTATAGAGCTATTAATAATATAACCATTAGATATCATCATCCTATTCCTAGGTTAGACGACATGCTTGATGAATTAAGTGGCTCTATTTTGTTTTCTAAAGTTGACTTGCGTAGTGGATATCAACAAATTCGCATGAAATTAGGAGATGAATGGAAAACAACGTTCAAAACTAAGTTCGGTTTATATGAGTGGTTAGTGATGCCTTTCGGATTAACTAATGCACCTAGTACTTTCATGAGATTGATGAACGAAGTTTTGCGTACTTTCATTGGTAAATTTGTGGTGGTATATTTTGATGACATATTGATATATAGCAAGTCACTTGAGGAACATCTTGCTCATTTACATGCTATTTTTCATGCTCTACACGATGTACGTTTATTTGATAACCTTGAGAAGTGCACCTTTTGCACCGATCGAGTATCATTTCTTGGCTATGTTGTTACTCCACAGGGCATTGAAGTTGATCAAACCAAGATCGAGGCTATACAGAGTTGGCCGACTCCTAACACGGTCACGCAAGTGCGAAGTTTTCATAGACTTGCTGGATTTTATCGACGCTTCGTCAAGGATTTCAGCACTATTGCCATACCATTGAATGAGCTCACCAAGAAAAGTGCTCCTTTCCATTGGGGCCCAGCACAAGAACAATCTTTCAACCTTCTGAAAGAGAAACTCACAAATGTGCCACTTCTCCAACTTTCTGATTTTAGTAAGACTTTTGAGCTTGAATGTGATGCTAGTGGAATTGAACTTGGAGGTGTGTTACTACAAGAAGGTAAACATGTTGCTTATTTTAGTGAAAAATTAAGCAGGCCTAGTTTGAACTATTCTACTTATGATAAGGAATTATTTGCTCTCGTTCAAACTTTAGAAACATGGCATATTATTTATGGCCTAAAGAGTTTGTTATACACTCAGATCATGAATCTTTAAAGCACATTCGTAGTCAAAGTAAACTGAACCGTAGACATGCTAAATGGGTAGAGTTCATTGAATCATTTCCATATGTTATCAAACACTGGAAAGGGAAAGAGAATGTTATTGTTGATGCTTTGTCTAGGCGTTATACCATGTTATCTCAACTTGATTGTCGAATTTTTGGTTTGGAAACAATTGAATAACTTTATGCACAAGATGATACTTTTACAGATGCCATGCTGAATTGTACAGAGAGAAAGAGCCGGAATAAATTTGTGTAAAAGATGGATTCTTGTTTCGAGCTAACAAGCTATGCATTCGGCTAGCTCAGATTCGACTTTTGTTGTTACTGAGGCGCATGGCGGAGGCTTGATGGGACACTTCGGTGTCAAGAAGACCGAGGGCATTCTGGCCGAGCACTTCTATTGGCCTCGAATGAGGCGCGATGTTGAGCGCTACATTTCTCGCTGCACTACATGCAATAAAGCTAAGTCCCGACTTAATCCACATGGTTTATATATGCCTCTTCCTGTGCCTAGTGTTCCTTGGGAAGATATTTCAATGGACTTTATTTTAGGACTACCTAGAACAAAGAAGGGGAGAGATAGTGTTTTTGTTGTTGTGGATAGATTTTCTAAAATAGCACATTTTATACCTTGTCATAAGAGCGACGATGCTACGAATGTTGCTGATTTATTTTTCAGAGAGATCGTTCGACTACATGGAGTGCCCAATACCATTGTTTTCGATCGGGATACGAAGTTTTTAAGTCACTTTTGGCGCACCCTTTGGGCGAAATTGGGGACCAAACTACTATTTTCTACTACTTGTCACCCCCAAACGGATGGACAAACTGAAGTTGTCAACCGCACATTATCAACTATGTTGAGGGCTGTTTTGAAGAAGAACTTGAAGATGTGGGAAGAATGTCTAGCTCATGTAGAGTTCGCTTACAACAGATCACCGCATTCTACCACAAAGATGAGCCCTTTTCAGTTAGTATATGGCTTTAATCCTCGTGCTCCTCTTGATTTATTGCCTATTCCTACTTTTGAAAAAGTAAATTTCGATGCTAAGAAGTGTGCTGAATTTGTCCTTAAACCGCATGAAACTACTAAAGAAAACATAGAGCACATGAATACTAAGTATAAGGTTGCTGGTAGTCAAGGTAGAAAGAGTTTAACTTTTAAACCTGGTGATTTCGTATGGTTACATTTGCGCAAAGATAGATTTCCTGAATTGACAAAGTCTAAGTTGATGACTAGAGCTGATGGTCCATTCAAGGTGTTAGCTAAGATTAATGATAATGCATATAAACTTGATCTGCCTGTAGAGTTCGGGGTTAGTCCCGTATTTAACATTGCAGATTTGAAGCCATATTTGGGTGAAGAAGATAAGCTTGAGTCGAGGACGACTCAAATGCAAGAAGGGGAGATGATGAGGACATCACTTCTATGCATACACCCAACAATCCTAATAGATCTGAACCTATGAACTTGCAAGGTCCAATCACCAGAGCTCGTGCACGTCAATTGAACTATCAGGTAACTTTATTTCTAGGAGTATATTTTGTTTCTAATAAGAATATGCTGCTACCTAATGCATGTGATGTTCTTTTAATTAGGAACTTAGGAGCTGATCATGAAGGGAAGCATGTGCAATCCAATTCGGCCTCTAGAGACAGTACCGATTCGAACGTGCATAACTTTCACATACGAAGTCCGTCGGAGGTCCACAAGTACTTGATGGAAAGCTTATCTCGCCCTCTTTCTAATGGATCTGACCCCATCTCCAAATTTTTTATGTGCGTGCCGTGATCGTCAAAACAATCCGATGCTATTTCTGAGTCCACTTGGGCCCATGGGCCTTGTAACCCTAGGCAGCTCGTACTGTTCACACGGTTGCTATTCATGTGTGAACAGTACCGCCACCCCTACCTTCTCCTCTTCTTCATATACATAGTGGCCACCACCCTTAGGGTTTGGTGGATTTCGTTTGATTAGTTTCTCCATTGTGAAAACTCTTGTTCTTCGCTTGTGTCGACTAGACCAACCGTAAAGAACCTCTGCGGAATCCCACCTTTTGAAATCAATCATATATTTGCAATTCAGATTGCTTTTTACCTTTTCTTGCTTGTTCTTCGATTGCTTGCGAGAATTGAATCTCGTGATCAGGTCAATCGGGTCTTTGGCACGGTTGATAACGACTTGGTGGTTAGTTCAGCAATTGCTTGGTTCGTGCGTGCTGTGTTCGTAGCCTGGATCATGAGAGTTGATCATCGTCCAATCGGAATTTACTCCTCTCATCGAAAGATCGGGACAACAAAGATCATCAGTTGGGACCTGCCCCCTCTGCCAGGCGCAGGAGGTCACCTGCACCCTCTGGGGGGCACCGTCACATCGTCGTCACATTGCGTCTTGTGTAGTCACTCGCTGTCTGTGTATGAGGAATCTTGGAGCCGCGTAGAATCGTTTCCGCACAAAGCTCCTTCGTTGGGTCACGTCGCGCACAGAGTTTCCCTCGGTGTGGGGTGCAGTAGGGACCTGCCCCCTGTTCTAAGCGTGGTAGGGACCTGCCTCCTCTGCTAGGCGCGGTTGGTGACCTGCACCTGCACCCTCTGGGAGGCACCGTCATGTCGTCGTCATGTTGCGTCGTGTCGAGTCACTCGCTATCTGCGTAGGACGAATCTTGGAGCCTGCGTAGCCTCGTTTCCATGCAAAGCTGCTTCGTTGGGTCACGCCGAGCACAGAGTTGCCCTCGGTGTGGGGCGCGGTAGGGACTTGCCCACTGGGCTAGGCGCGGTACGTGACCTGCACCTTGTGGGGGCGCTGTCACGTTGCGTCTCCTGTGCTTGGCTATTTAAATGCACGGCTGCACACTCATTCTTCACAAGCCTTAGGTCTCACTCGGGAAATTTTCGCACTTGGTCGCTCGTTCCTCTCAGGCATCTCTCCCCCTTTGCGAGGTGCCTCCCTCTGTCGGAGTAGGAGAATTAGTACTTAACCGTTTTGTTTGTCCTTTGTTGGCACCATTTGCCAAAGTCGTTACTAATGCGATGTATGTTTGAATTTGCAGTCTTCCGTGTCTGAGGTTAAGAGACGGTAACGTCGTAACGGTAAGTTCATTTCAGCAATGTACGTATGGTTTTTGTGATGTGCTTTGGTTGAAATATTGTGTTATTTTCTTCATAAATGGAGACACTGTACGTGTTCCACGGTAACGTGCGTGCCTGTCCAGACGGAGTTGATATGTCGAGTTGCCAGTGTGCCTTGCTAAACTTTTCTAACCTGGCATACGTGGATTTTCTTGAGCTACGACAGTGCATTCGGCAGTTGTTCAATAGGCACGTCACTAGGAACAAGATAGTAATAGAGGCGGTCACTGCCACCACGGTCCCACCACATGGGCAGATGTTATGGGGCCTAGCGAAGGTGACCAGCAGTGCCATGTGGACACAGTACACAGAGATCGCTAGCAATCCTCACGCTCCGATCTATCGACGACCCATGGTGTATGTCCATTTTTTTATCCTGCTCAGTCCTCTAGGCGAGACAGCCGTTGAAGGGGGCAGCAACGCTCTTGTCCCCCTCTTCAGTTTGTTGATGACGGGAGAGGTCTCGAGAGCACCAGACGTCGCTAGGCAGGATGCTCCGGTTGATAGAGATTACGTAGTTTCAACCGAATAAAGGTGTGGATAAATGGCGGGTGCTCGTGTTGATTGTCACGAGATTATTGATGGCATGTCCGAAACCTTGCCATCGAAGATGAGGATGTCTTTGACTGCAATCCAAATGAGGACGGCCGATGATGAGGGTGGGATCGTCGGTGGCATTGTTTCAACCGACACGGACTATGTTCCAAGTCGGTTGGATTGGTAAGCGGCCTCTTCCCTTATTCTGCCACAGGAGCACGAGTCTTCGTGGGCCTTCAATGCAGACACCCTGCTTGTGGGGCAATATTTCCCACACAAGACTGTCGCCAAGCAAGCTATCGCTAGTTTTGCGGTGAAGACCAGTCGGACTTACCGAGTTTACAGGTGAGTTTCAACGTTGTTTGATGTATCTTGAACTATCTATAGTAAGTCGTACTAACCATTATCTGTCTTCCATTATCTGTAGGTCTAATCCTGACACGTACATAGTTAAGTGTGTGCTTAGCTCTTGCCCCGCAAAGTCAGGTGCACGAGATTCCACAGGCGAGGACGGCCTTCCGCATCCTGATCGTGACGGATCACACATGTGAGCTTGAGGAGCCATTGCAAATGCATATGAATGTGACCTAGGGCTACATCATGACCATCATAAGCCATGTAGTTGTCGCCGATTTGACCATTTCGCCGAAGGTCCTAATGGCTGACATAGCGAATCTGATGGGGTATCTTTGTTAGCTTCTGAAGGTCTGGCGGGTGAAGCGAAAGGTGCTCGAAAGGTTGTACGGTACCTACAAGGAGGTGTACGACCTAGTCCCCATAATGCTGAAGTAAATTGCCGATGCTAATCCAGGGACATGCATCAACAGGGTGGACAGGCCCCACCCGTCGAACATCCCACATTCCCTAATCCTTGATCGAGTCTTCTGGGCATTTGGTGCAGCGGTCAGGGCTTCTCCCACCGCTTGATCTGTCACGACTATAGATGGTACATTCCTTTGTGGGAAGTACAAGGGCACCATTCTCACCGCTGTTGGCGCTGATGGCAACGACTAGTTGCTCCCAGTTGCCTTTGCAATTGTGGAGAATTAGAACACTAACAGTTGGTTGTGGTTCCTAGCCAACATAAAGCAACATGTTGTAAGGGACCGGCCGTATGTGTGCATCATAACCGTCTGCCATGCCGGGTTATTGTCTACGCTGCACACCATGTAGAACGGTACAAGCTCGCCGTTACGACATGTGCACACGTTGGTGCATGTGGCATTTAGCTGCCAACTTCCACACGCGCTTCCGGAGCAAGGACCTTATGAAGAAGTTTAAGAAGCTCTGCCTACAGAACCAGAAGCGCAAGTTTGATGCCATATGGCGGGAGCCTAAGGTCGAAATCGAGCGTGCAAGTGGAGGTTCTGGGCCAGGCGCACCGCAAAGCGAGTTCACTGAGTGGATGAGCGTGCATGCCCCCGACTATAAGAAATGGTCCCTTCTTCACGACACCTATGGTGCTCGGTACGGTATCATGACAATCAACATGTCCGAGGTCTACAACGGTGTGTTGAAAGGGGTATGTGCCCTGTCCATCACTACTGTTGTCGACGAGACATGGAACCGCAGATCGGCCGATTGCCGTCAATCGAGCAATGATGGCCAGCGAAGATTTGGACAAAGGGAAGCATTACTCGGAGGTTACCCTTGCCTACATGGAGAAGAAGATTACCAAGGCCAGATCCCATGTAGCTCACACAATGGATGGTGTGAGGAGGAAGTTCGAGATTCGCCTGTGGGACAAGTACATTCGTGGTCACATGAGAGGTGACTGAAAGCATGTTTACACCATAGGCGATGTGGCAGTTTGCACCTGCAACAAGCCTCAACTACTGCACAAGCCTTGCTCCCACGTATATGCTGCATGTGCTGTATTTCACCAATATTGTAGCATGTAGATGTCGGAGTATTACGACATACGTCACATGTATCATACTTAGAACGAGGAGTTCAACTCCTACGGCGTGGAAGGCCACTATAGGGACCTATGGCCAGGAGCAGTGAAATGGTCACCAAATGAAGCACTGTGGCATCCAGGCCATGGGAGGTGTCAGTCAAGGCGCATCCGCAACGACATGGATGTGAGCCAACGTGGAGATCGGCCAAGACCAATGAGGTGTAGGCTGTGCAAGACTCATGAGCACTCATTCAGGAACTGCTCGAATAGACCTTCTTCCTCCAGCGCCACTTAGTATCTGTAAGCTATCCGCTGTATTGAGTCATGTTGGTCGTAGTGATGTGAGTGTTGTAGCGATTTGCGTTGTAACCTGCACTACTTTGTACGATGTAACAAGTTGTTATTACTGATTTATAAGTACAGATATCTACCTCATTTGGGCCACATCGTGCTTTCCAGCAAGTAGTCATTTCGTGCTTTGTAGAGAGTTGTCACGTCCTGCTTTCTAAAGAGTGGTGGGTGTCACGCTTTCGGAGAGTGGTCACGTCACGCTTTCCCACTTGTGTGGTCACGTCCTCCTTTCCACACAAAGGGCCCTTCAGACTCTAGCGCTATATATGGATACTTTGGCTGCCATTCACCTCACTCTTCTCTTCCTCTTCTCCTTTCTTCCAGTGTAAAACGAGATGTCTTCGGCCTCATCTAACTTTCGAGTGAGCAAACAATTAGAATCACTATGGCAGCACCTGGTTTGCCCTTGTTGTAGGGATTCGGCGAATGTGTTCACCTCGCATACGCCAACGAATCCGTCCCGAGTGTTCATGAAGTGTTCAAATCTTACGGTAACTTATGCAAAATCATCATGAATGAATTCCATTGCAAATACCATGTTTTCTTCCTTTTATTTGAAGCTGCAATTCTTTTGTAGAACACAACAAGTCGGTTTTGGCAGTGGGCTGATGAAGCTGTCCCAGTGGTTCGAGATATTGCAATGCAAATTGCTGCCTTACAAGAAGACTCTCATGGTGTTACTACAAATCGTCCAGTGGCTCGAGCGTCCAATCAACCAATGCAAAATGAAGAGAACAGACTTAAAATACTGGATGAGAGGATGGAAAGAGTTGAGAAGATGCTTCAGAAATTAGTTAAGATAGTTAGTTTTGCAGCCTTTCTTCTATTATATGTTATTCTTGCCAAGTAGAACGTCAGTTGTGATGAGATTGTACTGTCCACTCTTTATCTATGCACCGTGGTCCTTGATGAATGAGAATTAAATTGTTCTACTGAGATAGGTAACGAAGTACAAGTGTCCAATTACAATACCATTACCACACTCTGTTCGGATTACAAATCAGCGATGAAGTACAAGTTACAACATGCTAGTATTTCTAATCTTCTGCTTTGCTCACTTGTTTGGTGTTCACTACTCTCGGCCATAGGACCACAGTAGTTGCCTTCCACGCAGTTTCGCCAGTAGGTCTCAGATGAATCTGTTCTTGCGGGAATGTCGACCTCTCGGGTGACCATGGGTTCTGCGCCAGGTCATAGAGGGCTCCTCAACCTGCCGTGTCTTCATCTTTGGGGATCACCTAGGGGAGTGGCGTTGAGAACATCTCGGTGTTCCAAGCAGTTGGTGTAACATCCCAAATGTACAAATGGAACCAAACCCAGGTTTGTGTTTCAAATGTAACCTATTATGGGTGTGTGTTTTAAATGTAAGAAAATGTGTAGAAATTAAAACTTTTCTCACATCTTGAAACTCTTGAACTCTTCTATAATTCTTGTCAAGAGTTGTGGAATTCAAAAACACAAAGCTCTTGTTGACTAAAGTCAAACCCTTATTCAACTTTGTCACAAATCCTGTGCCAAACTTTGGAAAATATTTTTCCTTGGTTCTAGGAATGATGGGTGACCCCTCTGAATTATTTCATAATTTTTAGAAATTATTTGATAATTTTTGGAGGTAAGTCAAACCAAATTTTCAATTGGTCAAACCCTCGAACAGCCCTTGATGAATTTCTTGAGAAAAATGCAATGCATAAAAACCTCTAGAAATTTTATGTAAGGTTAATCCTGAAGTGAGGAAGCTCCAGTAAAAATTTTGGAATTTTTGGAGTTAGTTTGCTACCTCTAAAAATTCCTCCAAACTCAGCCTTCAAATTTAAACTCAAATCTAGAACTGTTCCTTGGGTCTGAGCCACTTTCAAGTGGGTCGAACCCAACCGCGTCCGAGCTCAGCCGAGCTCCTCCCCCGCGCGAGCGTCGTGCACCATTGGATCAAAATCCATCGGCCACAACCTCCCCTCTCCTTTCGTCGCCGTCAAATCCAGATCTAGCGGCCACGACCTCCACTCTCCTTTCGTCGCCGTTGGATCGAAATCCAACAACCACGACCTCCCACCTCTTTTCAGCGTCGTGCGTAACCGCCATGACCTCCCACCTCTGTTGTGTGCCATTGGATCGAAATCCAACAGCCACGACCTTCCACCTCTGTTGCCGCCGTTGGATCGAAATCCAACGACCACGACCTCCGCCTCTGTTAAATGCGCGTTGGATCGAAATCCAGCGGCCCACGACCTCCACCTCTTTTCGGCGTAAATGCGTAACCACCACGACCTTCCACCTTTGTTCGTTGCCGTTGGATCGAAATCCAGCACCACGACCTCTCCATCGCGTCGTCTTGTGATGGCCCGACCTCCCATATTTGTTGTGCGCCCTTGGATGTAGATCAATGGCCACGACCTCTCATCGCTGTTGCGCCTTGGATGTAGATCCAGCGGCCACGACCTCCCATCTCTTGTCGTGTCGTCGCGCAGCGGCGGCCAGACCTCCGGCCTCATTGATCGCCATTGGATGCGAATCCAGCGGTCCACGACCTCCTATCTCCTTCGGCGTATGACCTCCCTTTTCGTTTTATGGCTGTCCGATGGGAATCTAGCAGGTGCGACCTCCCTTCCTTTTTGAACCGTGCGATGAAGATCTTGTGGTCGCGACCTCCCCCTTTCCTTTTGAGACCACCGGTTCAGATCTAAGGGTCGCGACCTCTCCCCGATTATCCAACGGTCGATATCAGCCCCTGTTCTTCTCCTTCCTCGGTCTCACGCGCGTGCGCCATGGCAGAGGGAGAGTAGTGCCTTGTCACCTCCCAACAGCTCTTTTCTTTGCAAGCATTTAATCTTGAGTCGACCTTCCGCCCCCTAAGTCTGCTTTCGAGACACCTTCCATCCCTCCACGTCCTTGTGGCGCCATGGACCGAGCTGTGGGCTAAGCTCACCATGGAGCTTAACCCTAGCTCACTGCCTCTGCTCTCCGGCTATATGTAACCCTTGAGCACTCCCTTTGCCTTCCTTTAACCACCCACGAGCTTTGCCTTGCCTCTCTGTGCTTGGTTGAGCTCCATTCTCCACAAACCCCTGGCCGCCATTGTTGCACCTTGAAGCTCCTCGGTGGCAACAGGGTCCCAGTGGATTTTCCTCTTCTCTCTTTGCTTCCAATTGAGCCCCTCGCCTCTGTGGTCAAAACCCCTAACTTAATTGGTTTTGACATTTACAGGGGCGGCCTAATTTGGAGTTTCCCCCTTTTCGGCCGAATTCGTCCCTTTTCTTCCCCAGCTCAGGTAAGACCTCCATTTTCCAATTGCACGCTCTTATACCCTCTATGAGCTATGGTGGAGCTAACCTTACCCTCCTTTGGGCTCCTTTTTGCTCAGACCGTCACCTCCTCGGTTTCTTCTCCAGCGCCGGCAAAGGGTCTTCATCGCCAGAGCAGCTCTGTCCTCCTCGGTCCCTCCGCGTCCTTCAGGTACCTCCTTAGTAGCCCCTAGATGCGTGGGCACCCGCTTGAATGGACTGTTGCGGAGCTTTCCTTCAATATTGCTTTTGGCTGTGTGTTACCGCGCCGCTCTCCTCCGACTCGCCGGCGCTCTGGTCTACCACCGTAGGTGTGAGTGGTACTAGCGGGTGCGCGTTGCTATTGCGCACCCATAGCTGGCCGTAGCTCGCGTCGCCGTGGTCCCAATCGCCGGCGGTGAGGAGTTCTTCGCCGTCGGGTGTGTTGTCGGACGGGGCCGACAATTGTAGCAATATCCTAGGGCCGTCCATGTTCAGATCTGGGGCTCAGATTGCCCTAGTGTTCGCGTGTGCGCTGTGTACGTTGGTTGTAAGCCGTCCATCTCGCGATCAACGGTCCCACACCGCCACCCGTCATGCGAGTTCCAAATGCGCGCGCAAGTGATTCAACCTAGACCGTCGGATGCAGCATCGACGGCCCACGATTGTTGATTCCGCGCGGACGCGCGCGCGTTGCCGGCAGGACTTGAGCCGTCCGATCCAGGATCAATGGCCCAGGTTCGTCCTCGTCGATTTGGAATTTAGGATTCCCCGATGGATTTATTTGTGAACTGAAAAAGGTAATAAACTTCATAACTGCATAACTATTTCATTTTAGCTCCATTTGAGTTGATTCAAATTTTGGTAGCTCTGGTTTGAACTAAAATTTAATATAAAAATGGTTGTAAGTTTGGTTCGTCTCGAGAAAATGGATTAGTAAATTGGTTTCAAAATTAACTTTAAATGTTGCTCTAAAAATTGCATTTAACTTGTAAAATGCATAAGTAATTCTCTATAGATCCTTTTTGAGTGAATCCAATTGTTTTGGCTTCCTATGTTAGTGTACTAAATGGTAGAATAGGATTTAGGCATGTCACTATTTTCAAAAGAATTGTGGGTGCATTTTATTTGTGCTCTTTTACATGTCTTTGAACAATCATAAAACATGCATCATAGCTCCAAATGAGGTGAACTCAATTGTGCTATTCATCTCATGAGGTGCTTGATTTACCATAAAAATCCCAGGTGCAAAACCTCTTTGTAAAATTGGGCTAAAGAATTTAATTCGGATGAACGATGCCGATTTGAATTTTCCAAAGCAATTTCAGTGAGCAGATTTGTTTTGGCCATAACTTTTGCATTGAGAATCCAAATCAATTGATTATTGTTGCTAAATTCTTTAAAAATCATTCTATAGCTTTTGTAAAAATTTAAGGGCATTTGGAGAAAGTTTTCTGTGGAGTCTTTTCGGTTTTCCTCGTTCTTATCGGTTCTTTTTTGCTTTTTCGTTAGGTGCCGACGAGTGTGTTGATCCCGTGAGTGACCCTTTGCAGCATAGTGAGCAGCTCCAGCAAGGCAATCAGTTTGATCATGTTTAATGCCAATTATTTTCAAAGTCTAATATATTGTTTGCAAAGTGTATGTATGCATGCTCTATTTTGTTGTTAAATGATTATCGATTAGTTGATCCTATAGATGCATAGTCTGTAGGTAAATGTTCAATCTCTACTACTATGCCTAGGAATATCTTGCTGTGATTAGAGTTCGTTGGATGAGCTCTCATCACTTAGTAGATCACGTGTTGATGTTGCTTAGAAATGCTTAGATTGCAGTAGAATTGGGCGGTCATCGACTTAGTCGATGATCTTGATCACACAAATCTAATTATTATTCCATTATGTCCAGCACTTGTGCTTTGTTAATTTGTAAAGTCAAAACAAAACTGAAAATAAAAAATATTTGGACTTGGGCACAATGGATGATGGTGTGATTTGTTGGTATGTGGAATGGTGCCTAAGTCAACAAGGACCGAACATCTTGTTACACTAAACTAAGCAATTTTGCGTGCTAACCACACGAGGGGGATATGGGACCTCTCTTGACTAAGTACTTTGGGGGGTGTTAATTATTGAGTCGATGGTGGTTAAAATGTTTTTATAGGGATTGGGAGCACCCGTATTTGCTTAGGCTGGGCCGGTGTATCCTACCCTTTGGGTTATCGTGACTCTTAATTAGCATCACCCATTGGAAATGTCTCATAGGACTTAGCCGTGCCGGCATACCAAAGGAAGTGTGCTAAATAGCTTGGCGAAAAGCGATGCGACATGTGGGTACATTGGTACACCTGCCGAGGTTTAAACTATTGAATAGCCTTGTCCTAGGTTATGGACACGCTTGGGAGGTCTTTCGAGAGTTAGACTATAACCTTTAATTAAAACTTGACATGGATGGTATGAATGGGTAATTCATGCTATTGTTGTGGTGACTATTGGGTTAGTCACTTCCTGGATTGTTGTTGTCATCTATCTTTTGTTATTATGTTATTGTCTCGTTGTTATTTGCAAATTAAAAAGGAATTGCAAAACTGCTTTGAATCTATTTAATTATTGCAAATGAAAACTTGCTTTATGCTGAAAACAACCTACAGCCTCCACTTAAAGAAGCTTGCATGTAGCATATCTATAGGTCTGTTACACTACACATCAGTCTTGCGAGTATATTTTTGTACTCATTTGCTTTGCATAATAAATTTGTTGCACAGGAGGTGGAGCCCCAAGGGCCTTACTTTTGTGAGATGTGCTGTGGATGGGACGACTAGCTTGGCGGCCCGGTCGGTTGCATTGTGGGCTTTAGGCAAACCGTATGGCTTTTGCTTCCGCTGTTATTTATCTTTCTTAGTTGTTATTTGGCCGGTCGGCCCCTTTTGTAATAACTCTCTCTATTATGTATGTCTTTGGTTTAATCTAGTTCGTACTTTGGTTCTATGTCTTCTATGAAATTGATGCATGATTTTGTAAAGGGGTGTGTATACTACATTTCTGGGAAGTATACATATCTCGAAGACACGGGTTATTTTGTTTGTGATGCTAGGGTCAATGGATGACTAAGCATTACAAGCCAAATAAGCCGGGGTCCTCACAATTGGATCCGCGGAGGGGCACCAACTCGGCCGAGCTTATGGGGTGAAGCGCTTTCGAATGCACGACTGCGGGTGAATCTTGCTCGGGGTATGGCGTGTAGCGAGACTGATACCATTGGGTTGTATCACCTATTTGAAATTGTCTGAGAGTGTGGTGCTCAGCGGGAGAATCTAGAATAACCTCAATGGTTCCGGGTTGCACGTCCGTGCTCTTTGGAACGGCCTCTTCCTGCCTCCGTGACAACGACGGCATCAGCTTAGAGTCCCTCTGTGACGATGACGGCATCAGCGTAGAGTCCATGCGTCGCAACTGCGCGGACAATTGGCCGCCGACGCTGCGCCGCTAGGTTGTCTCGCTCGGACGGGAAGATGGAGGGGGCGAGGGTACGTGATGATGCTCCGTCCGATGCCTCAAGTCGACATCGGTGGCCTTCCACAGCTCATGCTACAAACGACGTGCTTAACATCATCAACAAGAGTCTTCATGACCACATAAAGGCGTTCAACTATGTTGTTCGTACCTCGCTCGATTTCCCGGTGGCCGCGCTCCACAATGCTCTGCAAACGCTCCATCTGTATGGTTACCGAACAAACAAAATTTTGTTAGTTAACCCTATTTGGGAGGGTGTTTTATCTGCTTTGTGCTCAACGTACCGAATCGTCACGGTGTGCTGCACGGTGCGGGTCCAGCCTCAAGCCTAAGCATTCAGCGTGGTTAGGATCTGCATGTCGGGCTGGGGGCACCTATCAATCTCGCCCGTGTGTGCCGTACGTACCACTCCAAGTACGTGTCGTAAGACCCTGCATCGTAAGGTGCGTGCCCATGGAAAATGCTATCGATGGCGGATTGCCTTGCGTCTATCCACAGCTGCTGTGTCGGAAGCCACTCATCGCTCTTGCGGCCCTTCTTCGTCTGCCTGATGGTAGAACAAAATAAATAAATTATAGTACTAACATAACATATGAGTAACAGACCTACAATATTAAGCAATGTAACATACTTACAAGTGGCTACAACTCGCAAGCGGTCGCCCTGGAGCAGGTGAGATCTCCTGGTGCAGCAGGAACTGCCTTATCGCCCGTTGCGGGTTGTAGGGCTCAACCATGTGGGAGAACATCAGATGACAAGTTGTCCTCGATGCGACACATCCGGTGGCATAGCAAACTCAAGGCTGTTGGCGGCGTGTCTGCACGAAGGCATCCGATCAAGAGCCCATATTATGTCATCCTCGTGCGAGGTCTCGAATTCGTTGTGGAACTTCGGGGTATATGCGACGCTCTCCCTAGCCCACTCGGTACTACCACATCCATCGAGATCCCATGGTCGCCTCCCACGGGATCCTCGTCGTCCGCCCCTTCAAAGAAATGCTCATGGCGGGTAAGGGTGGGCTGCGAGGCGGAAGCGCTTGGCCGTCCGGCCAGAAGTGCTCCCGACCACTGGTATAACGGCGATGTGGCAACCGAAGAAACCACGAGCTCTGTTGCCGTCGCGACATTGCGGCGTCGCCTGAAGCCATGATCACGTGGCGCCGATGCTGCTGAACCCCAATTGTACTATATCACGTCCTCATTGTCGGAGTTCACGATGGACTCCGCAAGGTGAATATAACTAGGGTACACCATGTCCCCTTGCGTGCTAGGGAACATAACCCACCCGAATATAAACAGTAAATATGCAATTAGGTGGCATCGAACCACCTTCTCCGTTGCATCATTTGGGCAATGCATGAATTGTCGCAGTCAGGCGTGTGGAACGCCCATACACCTCTCAGGGATAGGCTGCCCGAAGCGATGGCCGAGACGCACCTTCCAGTCCAGCGACCTTGGAGGAACAAGCGCAAGGCCTCGCAGCGGCGAGCCGATAATGAAGCGGCGTCTGCGGTGTCACGGTCATCTCCCCACCGAAAGTGGAGCGTATGGGTCTCCGGCCGCCAACAATCAACGAGGGTGAAAAGAAGGGAGGTGTCAATCAGGAGGTTTTGCCCGTATATTCGATATCTGATGACGTAATCGACCAGGCCAGCGAAGTCTCTAACATACGGCCGATCCAACGGCCAGTCTCCTCGGTCCCCGTATGACCAGGGTTGGCGGTCCATCGCCACCGATCTAAGCGTGACAGCGATGCTGGACGTCCCATGCTTTCTCAAGTAGGGGTGGTAGATTACATGTCATTGCTGCAAATAGAGAACAATTCATAATTAGCGAACTCATTACGTGGCAGATTGATAGTAATTATGCATGTAACAATTGTGGCTGATATAATACACGTGAATTATTAAGTAAGTACTTAACGCTAAAAATTGCAATAACAAAAGTATTAAATACCACGGGTGAGCGGACGAAAGAACGATCGAAATTTGTTCAGCTAATCGAATCAGAACGAGAGCTGAAGCTTATGAAAAATCGTCGGCCGCTCTCCTCCCTTAAATAGGCATGAAACCGAGACAACGAATAACTCGACGAGACACGACATAAAGGAAAGAAAAAAAATGAAAACCGCAAAAATCCAAATTACCTTTCGGCGGAGGAGGACAGCACGCTGCCGCACCCGGGCGGGGGCAGGTGACCTTTGCGCCTTTGCAGAATAAAATCCGCCGGTATAAATGAGGAGTAGTTTGGGGAGTAGCTAGCTAGGCCACGTCACCCCGAATACTTGTGTCGTCCAATCCCGCGCTGGATTTCTCCGCGTCCGTCCGATTCGTCTTGTGTTTTCCTTGCCTGCGCTGCCTTCGCGTTCTTGTCCGCCGTCTCCATCCCATGGATTCCGCTCCTCTCTTCATTCTCTCCCCCATTTCCTTGCCACAGGCCACGTCGCCCTCCTCCTCCCTCCTCCACCTGCGCCAGTGCCGCCACCCACCCTCCTCCTCCCTCCTCACCACACGCCTTGCCGCCTCCCTCCTCCTCCGCTGCAACGCCGCCACCCCTCCTCCTTCCCCAACGCCATCCTCCTCCTTCCTCCTGCTCCCGCCTCCCTTGCCTTGGCATCTGCGCCAGCTACTGCCCTCCTCCTCCTCCCCGATCATGGCGCCTCCTCCTCACTTTGCACTCGCATCGCTCCGCGCCTCATCCAATCCACCTTCGCCTCCCGAGCTCCCACCAATCCCCTTTGCTTCCGTGCTGCCCCTCCTCCTCCCTCGGCCGCACCCTCCTTCTCCCGGCGCCCGGTCCCATCCTCCCGCCCGCCCTCCTTCCTTCCTCTGTGGACACCCCTCCTCCTCCTCCATCTTCCCCGCCCCTCCTTAATCCCCGCGCCCTCCTCCTCTGCACCGTGCCGCCACCCACCCTCCTCCTCCTCCTCCACCCCTCGCTTGGCCATTCTCCCTCCCTCCTCCTCCCTTACAGGACACCGCCCTCCTCCTCCTCCTTCCTCCTTCCTCCCTTTTCCCTTTTGGCGTCGCCTTGTCCATGGCCAATCCTCTTCCTCCCCCCAATCTATGAAAATGGAGTGGCCACTGATCAAGCTCTAGATCCCAATGTTATCTCTCGGCTCAAATAGTTCTCTGCAATGAACAGGTTAAAGAAGTTGGCTCTGAGAGTGAGTGGTTTATCTACTTTTACACTTTCATATTTCTTCTATAACATTTGTTGTCGTTTTATCATCATGATCAAGTATGCTTGATTCTTCATCAGAATCTCTCAATATGTCATGATATTTGTCCTCTGTGTATCCTTACAACAGTGAAATAGTTCAGATTTTTTACAATTGGTGTTATCTAGTTTAGACTTGTCTTATATATGTAAGTTATGTTGCATGCATATTTATTGTTGACTAATCAATTAACACTACAATTCATGTGGAATTACTATTGGTCATTTTTGAAACCAAATTACTATTGGTCATGAATGCATTCGGTTCTTGCCATGTAAGCGAGTTCATTTAATCTTCTCTAGGTTGATCACTTGATTTTCTTGCAATAGAAAGCACAAGTTTTTAGGTATCGAGAGTTGATTTAGGACTTCCAAGCACGCAAAAAACAAATCATCGCAAAAAAAAATGTTATAAACTTTGTCAGGTTCTCAACATCTTTAGTGTTTACCAGTCCTCTTCTACCACAGCAATGTACAACCAACCATTGATATAATTGCAGGCAGTTGACAAACATAAGGTCATCTATGCCAGCTTCGACTAAAATTAGATGATTGCATGAATCATTAGTATAGCTGGTGATGGAAAAAAAAAGAATCCACGCAACAAAACAATAATCAAACAAAGTATCAAACTAGTGTGACAGTTTACCTTTTCTTCTGATTGGCCTGTAGCTTCATAGGAATTTTCAATCTTTCCATTTTCAGCACCACAACTTTCACAAAAAAAAAATGCTCAAGTTTCTTTGCTACTTTTATGCTCATTCCAATACAAGATGGGTGAAACCTGGGGAAAATGTGTTAGATGAGTTGGTTTGCAATGAGCAAGATAAAAATGATCTGAAAAGCCAAAAGTACTACAGCTGATATATGAAACTATCCAATGTATACCAAGAAAGAGTTCATAATGTTTTCAGCTCGGTATCTTATTGGACTATAGAAACTGCATTAAGCCACCAGTCACTTTATGTCCTTCAAGAAAGACTAAGGCCATTTTACTTACAGACATTAAGTGTATGTCATGAGGCTCATTATGTAGCCTTGTCCTAGAATTTATATGATGTGCTGTGTGTGCAGCTGTAAATTATCATTCTATTATCTTTGCAACAAGTCCCTAGATTATTCACCTCTAATGATGCTTCTTATCTTTGGGAGAGAAAACCAAAGGAGTGCACAACGCTGGCAAAGCACTCATCATTCACGAGGGCAAGAACTCAAAAGTTTAACTCTCTCTGGTGGATACAGTTGTCACATGATTGAATCACCATCTATTGCGAAAAGTTTTTGTTCATACCACTTTTGTCTTTACAGTTTGATACACATGCATGAGGTAAAACAACCACACATGAATTATAATATGCAACACCACAGCCCACAATGGATTATTATTGCTTGCAATATTATTTTTTTCTTCGATGTTCTGTATTAATTTACAGTCATTGGTGTTGGAGTAATATTTTTTAGAATGTTAAAATTCCTTTTAATTTTCTGTATGGTTTGCTCATGTGAAATTTAGCTGCTCCGCTGCTAGTTAGAAACTTGTTTTTGTAAAGATAGTAAGACTTAACATCTAGCCTTTACTGAATGCATCAGCTGAAACTCACCAGTCAGAGCATTCCTCACATTGGATCATAAGGTCATCAGGATTGTATGGCATCCCACACTTGCAAAACCTATTATATTGTTTAAAGAAGAGATGGAAGAATCAGTTATTTATTTCGGATAAAGAGTTGAACATGATATCATAGTAGCAATAATATACACATTAAGCAAACATATAATTTGACCAAAATCTGTATAAGGTAGGTCTTACAAAGATTCTCATGATTCAGACTTACATTACAAGCATATATAATGCAAGTGCTTAGAGAGATGCTTAACAAAGAAAAACTAAATTTTCTTGCCACGTATGATAGGTAAGGTGTTTATTTTGTAGTAGCAATGATTGATTAGACACCGGTGCTTAAGAGGTGCTTATGTACATAACTATATACAATTAATAGATAATACAATCATGTAGACGCCTACAAAAAAATTGCTTGCATCAGAGAAGATGACTTTTACATAGGTACTTGATGACGTGACTATATTCTCTTTCTTTAAGCGTTGATGACGTGACTATATTCTCTTTCTTTAAGCGCTCGTATATAAGCATCTTGCATTGTAGATGCCCTAATGATCAATACTGGATAAATCCCATATATAGAGTTCAATCTGATAGAACATAATATAGTCAAAACATAGTGAATTATGTGAGCCAATAAGACTAATAGGGAAATAGTCCACAGGTTAAGTTATGTTCTTTCAGTCTTTTGACAATTGGTGTTATCTAGTTTAGACTTGTCTTATATATGTAAGTTATGTTGCATGCATATTTATTGTTGACTAATCAATTAACACTACAATTCATGTGGAATTACTATTGGTCATTTTTTAAACCAAATTACTATTGGTCATCAATGCATTCGGTTGCTGCCATGTGAACGAGTTCATTTAATCTGCTTCTCTAGGTTGATCACTTGATTTTCTTGCAATAGAAAGCACAAGTATTATGTACAACTAACTTGTATGCTCTTTTACTTAACCAAATGGAGGAGCAATTGAAGACATTGATAATTCTTTCTCACTACCTGGAGGTACACACTTGGCCTGACTATGTGACTAATGTATAGATGTCTAATAACTACTGTGGAATCCACTGTTAGCCTCAATTAATTTGCTTCTGTTTGCTAGGTTACATGGGTTTTGGGATGAGGCAGCAAAGAACCGAAACATATTGGATGTTGTTCCAGGTATAGACATTTCTTAAGCCATTGAAGCATTGTTTGTAATATATTGTAAAGTCTTAGAATAACTTCACGTTTTGTATTGTCATTTCTTTCCATCGAAAAGGAAGCCTACTGGCTAGAATTTTTATTAATACTAATAGGAACTTGCTATGTTTCTAAGCAATTGATTTCTCTAAGTTTTAAATATGACGCGTCATATGGTCAACCCCTGGATGCCATCTTATGCCATTTTCTAAATTCTTTTGTTTTCATCTATGACCACCTTATAATCAATGATTAAGTTTGGATTCAACACATCTGTTGTATTGAGTCTATTTTCAGGTTCTAGCGCCGTTAGGATGTGATGAGGCAATCCAACCCTATATCGCGATTCATGTGCTCTCCTTGACATACCATAAAGTAGGCATAGTTACACCTGCTGTTATAAAATTATAAAATTTACAGTAGCGATTCATGTGCCCTCCTTGACATACCAAAATACTAAGAGGGATTATAATTATAAATTTTGCCTTTGTTGCGGATGATATTATAAGTAGGCATGGTGCACCTGCTAAAGAATAGCCTGAATTCTGATTTTTTTTTTTTGTTAAAAGATGAATGCCCAATTTTATTGTATTTATGATTTATCTATCTAGCTCTTTTTCCTACTACACAATATGAACTATTTTCCTCGATTTTTCGGATTGTACCAACTTTGTGAATCTATACTCTTTCATAAAGTTTTGTCTTCATACATAAAGAAATATGCCTATTCAAACGTTAAAACCGAAGACCTATGGGTTGTTCTTGAAGAGGAAACTAGGGAGCCCGTGTCAAGAAAACTGCAAAAGCCCTTGGAGAGTCATTGTTTGACAAAGAGCTTGGAAAACCAATTGGGCAACTTATTGTCATTTATGGTCGGAACAAAACACTGAGCTCCTCATTGCAGGCTCTTAAATGGAAAATACCAGTCAAGGTATAAATCAAAATTTATGCTTTTAGTTCTTTTGAATATTCAAAATGTTTCTTCCATAGTCCAGATCATGAGAATATTTCTTTATTCACTGTGTTTTATTTTTAACAAAAGGTTAGGGGATTTGAGACCCAAATGGAGAGGTGGATGGGGGCGTGTGATTGCATTATAGCAAAGGTATATCCTTGACCATTCTTGATTGTCAGCATGTTGCTTCCTTTCAAGGTCTTTATGATATACTTAATTTGTTTTTCTGTTGTTATTTGGTTCAATAGGCTGGACCAGGTACCATCGCTGAAGCCTTGATTAGGGGGCTTCCTATCATCCTTAATGACTTCATACCTGGACATGTTTGTGCCTACTAACTTTCAGCGTATTTATATTGTTATAATAAGCATTCAGAGTGTATGTATTTGCAGTGCTATAGTGAACTGAAATTTCAAACGCCTCACAGTGGAGAGATCAAAACAATTTTCTACAGCTGCAGTCCTTAAAAGAACCTCAGCTACGCACACTTGTTCGGGTCAATATTAGTATAAGCTGACATGCGTGCATTGCCATGTCTGTTTATGGTTATTGTCTCGTGAGCTTTTTTTCCCATATGCCGTCTTTATAAATTCGAAAAAAGGGGAAATCTCGTGAACTTTATTCTCATGAATTGGTGCTGGTTTTATACGCTAACATAATATGTAGATTTTTGTAGCATTTATTCCTAACTCTGTTGAGACTAATACTGTACAATAAACAAAATGGTTGAATTTTTATTATGAGCAATCTACAGTATGCAACAGTTGTATCCTTCTCTCAGGTTAACAGGTGGTCGACATCAGACAGCATCATCTAACATAAGTTTTATTTTGCATGACAGAAAGTTGGCAATGTCCTTATGTCGTGGACAACGGTGCAGGTGTGTTCTCCAAAAGTCCTAAGGAAACTGCTAAACTTGTTGCCCGTTGGTTCGGTACAGACTCGGAGGAACTGAAGAGCATGTGCTATCTTTTATGCTTTTATTATGTAATAAATCTGTGCCCTTCAGCCTGTATAATAGCACCAGGCAAAATATATCCTTTTGTAAACTAGATAAGATACTCAATCCGCAGACATATTAAACATTTGCAACCGCTAATGTTATATACCAATATAACGACAGTCACCTTCTGCTAGATGCAACTTAGTTATATCATTATTCCGTGCATTACAGTCGAATCATACTACATATTTCATCTAGAACTGTTCTCATGTGCTCAAGGACGCGCATAGGTCACTAGTCCTGCGGTATAAACGAAGAGAAAAATTGAGCGAGGTTAGATAGGCCACGTCGTCCGATTTAGTTTGGCCGTCGGATGCCGCACGCGCGTAGTTCCGGCCCTTGGATTTTTTTTTTTGTTTGCGTGCCTTGCTTTGCAGCACCGATGCTTTTTCCAGCCACGCTGGTTGCTGCCACGGGTGACTGCGCGTCGCATTTATCACATGCCACGGCCCCACTGCCCTTTCTTCATTGGTGCGTACAAGGACGCACAGGGTCTACTAGTACACACTCAACGATCGTTCCGTCAAGAACCTGCACGGCACGGCTGCCTGCACGTTCGTTCGATCGTGACTCGATTTATACATGTACTAGGCTTGAGGCTTCAATTTTACCTTACACTCGCCCATCTCTCCGTGGTTGATCGATCCGATCACAGTCATGGAAGCCGCCGCCGACAGCCTCGACGTGGTGATGTTCCCGTGGCTGGCGTTCGGGCACATGCTCCCGTACCTCGAGCTGTCCAAGCGCCTGGCAGCCAGGGGCCACGCCGTCACCTTCGTCTCTACGCCGAGAAACCTCGCCAGGCTCCCACCGGTGCCGGCGCACCTGTCGTCGCGCGTCAGCTTCGTGTCGCTGCCGCTGCCGAGTGTGGATGGGCTGCCGGAGGGCGCGGAGTCCACGGCCGACGTGCCGCCCGAAAAGATCGAGCTCGTCAAGAAGGCCCTCGACGGCCTCGCCGCCCCGTTCGCAGCCTTTCTTGCGGAGGCTGTCGGTGGCGGGAGGAAGCCGGATTGGATCATCCACGACTTCTGCCAGCACTGGCTCCCGCCCATCGCCGGCGAGCACAAGGTACTTAATGCATGCTGGCTTTTCCTTTTTTTTCTTTTTACCGCTATTCGTGTCACGCTACTTCACCAACGTCAAGCGCATACGTGTAGGTGCCATGCGCGGCATTCATGATCATCCAGGCCGCCGCAGTCGCCTTTATGGGGCCACGGTGGGCAAACACCGCGCACCCGCGCACGGCGGTGGAGGACTTCACCGTCCCACCCACGTGGACCCCCTTCCCTTCCACCATGGCCTACCGCCGCCACGAGGCCGAGTGGATCGCCGGCAGCTTCCAGCCTGACGCGTCAGGCGTGTCCGGCATAGAACGCGTGTGGCAGATCTTCGAGGGCTGCCGCCTTGCCATCTATCGCAGCTGCGACGAGGTCGAGCCCCGGATATTCGCCCTCCTCACCGATCTCTTCCGGAAGCCCGCCATCCCCGTCGGCATCCTGTTACCGCCCGACATCGCCGACAATGGCCGTGATGAAGATGAGAGCAGCTCAGGCGTCGTCCGTTCCGAGGTCCTGCGATGGCTCGACGACCAGCCTCCCAAGTCTGTCATCTATGTTGCGCTGGGGAGCGAGGCGCCGCTAACGGTACAGAACCTGCATGAGCTCGCGCTCGGGCTGGAGCTCGCCGGGGTGCGCTTCCTTTGGGCACTCCGGAAGCCCGCCGGCCTGTTCAGCTCCGACGCCGGCGTGGACGAACTCTTACCGGCCGAGTTCAAGGAGCGGACACGGGGGCACGGTGTCGTGTGGACGGGGTGGGTGCCGCAGGTGAAGGCGCTCGCGCACGGCGCGGTGGGCGCGTTCCTGACACACTGTGGGTGGGGCTCCACCATCGAGAGCTTCATGTTCGCTCACCCGCTGGTGATGCTGCCGTTCATCGTCGACCAGGGCCTCATCGCGCGGGCGATGGCGGAGAGGGAGATCGGTGTGGAGGTGGCGAGAAACGAGAGCGACGGCTCATTCGACCGAGATGACGTCGCGACGGCGGTGCGGCGCGTCATGGTGGAGGACGAGGGCAGGGAGTTTGCAACCAACGCCAAGAAGCTGAAGGAAGTTCTTGGGGGTCAACGACAGCAGGAGCAGTACATCGACGAGCTGGTGGAGTGCCTGAGACGCTACAAAGAAGGCAACTGTTAGTGTGAAGCTAGTAACTATTCCCGTGCAGTAAGTAGCACAGATGGGAGACGGGGTAATGTACTGTCCATCTAAGTAAAGAAAATCATGCTAACGAAACCGTACTGAATGAGAAACATGCACCTTTTCTTTTTCCAACTCTGTTTTTTTCACAGAATGAGATGCTCTTTCTAAACGAAAATATGATGCTTTTTCGTTGCAGACCTTTACAAAGCGGCCTAGCAAACATCCACACAGAAGATGAACAGCTACAGACACACGACGTCAGGTGTATATCATAATTTTGGGGTTGTAGTTGGAAAAACACTATCAGGAAATGCTTTGAGCTCCAAACTTGGGACCTATGTACGTCTTTGCAAGAATGGAAGGCAGTGGCCGGCCGGACTTTCATTGTGCAAAACCAGTCGCTCATCTCCTAACTTTTTTGAATTCGATCGGCATGGATGGAGACTAAATTAGCTCACAGCCAGTGGTTTGTGGCCTCATCATCCATGTCTTAGCTGCCTTGATTGATGGATGATACTACTGTTTATCCGGTGACAGTTTGTTATCTCCTTGTTGGATCCATCTCAAATATGGCTCGAGTAGTTTGTAACATTGCTTAATTGCTCGTCCAAACAAAAAGCCGATTACATTACCCATTGTTCCATGCATGTAAAATGAACTATCATGTAACAACACAATTAGGCGACACACAAGAAGGTACATAGCCTCATAGGCACCTTTATTTGTTGTACGTTATAGCTCGTACCAGCAGCCAGTGTTGATCAATTAGATTGCACCTAAGTAAATTTGTTCTTTCTTCTCCCTGTTTGGTTGATGTGCCAAAGAAGTGGATTGCATTCTTCTACGGGATTCCCATATACAATCCACTGCGGTTTGTAAACAACACCACAAGTACACCTTTTCTAATCGGGACAACCAAGCAAAGCCTATGCTTTATTAACAATGGCGGATTTAGAAGAGAAATAACCGGGTCTCCGTATATATCATCATATGTATATAGAGTTGCTGAGTTTATATTACGAGAGTACACATATATACAAAAGCTTTAATAAAATAAAATAAAATCGGATCCGATGTCTTGTGCAACCCTAAGCCTCACTGGGATCCGTCCGTATCTCTATACACCAATGGATAGATTAACATGGGCACGCAAAGCCAAAGTTTTAGTCAAAGTCATACATGGCATATCGTTACGTGATTGGCTGATTGCATAATTACATGAACCTAACCCATTGATCATCCTATGATCATTAGCTGGAGGAGGAGGAGAAGAGGAATCAAAAAAAGATTGGCAAGTTGGGCAGTGAGTATTCTTATCTTATCTTATGCCTCCCACAGACATGCTTGTTTAGCTGCACATCCTTCTTGTTGTCAAGTAGTAGTTGTTCCAGTATACTCTGTTTTGGAAGGAATAAAAAAGAGAGAGAAGAGATTGCTCTTGAAAATGCGTGCCTTTTACAACCAGAAAGGCAGAAACCGAGAATAGTGTTGCCTGAACTCATGTACTTATACATACGTGTGAATGCTTGGATATGCCTTTTTAAAATAGGGCTATTTGGAATACATGAATCTTATAGGAAATTTTGCAGAAATATCGTGTAAAATAGTTCAGTTACTACAAGAACGGAAAGACACATCTATAGACTCAAATCAGTTCAAATTTTTTATGTGAATTTTCTACGGAATTCACTCTGAAAATTTTGGGTGCCAAACACTGAGATGCAAAGCAAGCAAGAATTATAGAATACATATGTAGATATAGCCGTTGAAGTAAGAGTAAATCGCTGGTGCCAAACACGCCCCCATAATTTCCCGAGAGTCACTGCTAGAAAACTCCATGCTTTGTTGTGTCCTGCCTCGAGCATGATACTGCCCTGCTTCTGAACTCTGATACATGTGCCTGCCTACTGGCTACCACTGCACGTTGATGTGGGCCTCTGGTTCTCCTGTCACGTCTCATCAGTTTGCCACTGAGCTGACACAAATATTTTGTCGATTAGCTCATCACTCAGATTCAGATGGTACTGCACGTGCATGTCCTGTCACCTTGTCACAACTTGTACAATTGGTTGGATCAGTAAAACTTTGCGATCGTACTACACCACTTAGGAGCTGTTATTTTGTAAACGTAGGAGTGATTAGTAAATTTGGGAAAAAAAAAACTAAAGGATTGTTTGATAGCACTAATAAAAATTTATTATTGTTTGGTTTGCTACTAATATTTAGTAATACTAATAAAAATTTAGAAACATCAACGAAATCCAATGTTACACGTGAGGTAATCTGAAGGTGAAGAAATTGTTCACCAAAATTTTGGTAACGACAAAATTTAACTTGACTGCAATTCAAACAACGTTCATTTTATCAAATTTTAGCTATGCCTAAATTTTTGCTTGTTCATTAGGCCCCCTAAATGCCTTCATTTGAGAACAAAAAATACAGCAACATAGAAGCTAGTCTGACTTGTTGCACTAACTTGAACAGAAGTTAATACAACTAAAGCCCGCGCGCGCGTTGCCACGTGTGTAGGAAACGTTATAGTTACATCAGTAACTATAGTAGATTTACATGCATGCCACCCAAAAAAATTACAAAAATAACTCCATGTCGTCAGTTCAACAAGCGACAGGTAGATATCGCCAGTTAAACTAGCAACAGGGACCCTCTTGCCCCTTGTCGTCGGTTTAGCTAGCTGTCGTCAGTTCAAACGGCGACAGCTATCTGTCGCCAGTTTAACTGGCGACAGGTAGCTGAGTCCCTAAACTGATTGGCCTTTTTTTTATTTTCATAGAATTTGAACGGTACGAAATCTGTTAGACTCGCACTAACATTTTGTGATCATCGTATGTTGTTCTATTACAGTAAAATTCTGATGAATTTTGCGAGGACGATTGAGGTATCAATGATTCGTAAGTAGGAAGGAAAGTGATATTGCAATGCGCCCGAAAATTCATACACTTGTTCTTGTACATGCACTACATATTATGTAAGGAAATAAATATGAATTTGTCATTACTATCAAAAGTACGATAAATTACACTGATATTACATAACATTCAACAAAACGTCATAACACTTAATCAAAATGATAATTCAGAACATTAGCAATAACATATTACTACCGTCTGTGCTTTCTCGTGGTCGTGACCTCAATGTCCCCCTGTGGATTGCCTCGAGTCGGGTGACCAGATGAGGTCCCCGAGGCGATGTCTGGAGTGCCGATATCTCCTTCGTTCTAAGGATTTCTCGTGGGGCATTTCTTGAATGTGTGCACAGACTCCCTGCAGATGGAGCACTTCTTCGTACAACGTCCAGTTTCTGTTTCGTCCATAGCGTTCCTAATGCGCCGTATCTATCGTTGGCCAACTTTTCCCTTGAGCCTATCAATGTCTGTGATCCAGATTAGTTGCTCTCAGGTCGGATGACCAGTGAAATGGCCAACCATAGTGTAACTATACATCTCCCCAGTCCAGGTTTGCATCACCGTCTCCTTGGTGAAATACTCAGAGAGGTACTGACCGGGATGCTGTGCCACCGTCAAACATGCGGCTATGACATGGGAGCGGGGCCTATAGAGAAGAAGGGGTTTGTTGCAAGTGCATATGCAACTACCGCGGCATAGCGAGCACTTGTGGGTAACCTTCTCGCGGTTCATCCCGCGGCGTCCTTTATCCCTGCACATTATCTCGAAACGAAGCTCCCATGTGCCCATCTTGATTGCTCGGTGCATCTCACCCTTCTTGCTCTTCTCCTCCATGTACTTGGCAACCATGGCATAGTAGAGTATTCTGTCATTTGTCATGGCGAGCGACACGTTGTTGCTTCTGTCAACAAAGTAGTTCGTCGTACCGCAGAGAATTGCCTCCACAATACCAACCAAAGGGAGGCACCTTGCACCGCGCATGACTCAGTTGTACACCTCGGCTAGATTAGTTGTCATGACACCATATCGAGCACCACCCCTGTCATGTAACAGCGACCACTTCTCCTTAGGCTCGTGCTCAATCTAGTCCAAGAAGCATTTCACCTGTGCCCCCGTCCTCCTCGTCAATCTGGGAGCATCTGTGGGTAGCTGTAGCAGTGCTTCGGAGGCCTGGTCAACGCTTGGGGAGACCCTTCTCGTTGCCTCCCTTCTGTGCGTCTGGGTCTGCTCATTAAGAATCTTCTAGAGTGCTTCGAACTTTCACTGCTGGTTCTGGTTGCACAGCCGCTTGAACAGGTTCATCAAATCATTGTTGCGGAACTGCTTGTAGAAGTTTACACCCAAGTGTCTCATGCACCACCTGCTCTGCAGATCCGGCCATGGAAGTGGTATGTTCTCTCTTTGTTGCAGCTGGGTTATTGCACGCAGCAGGCCTGCATGCCGATCATGTATGAGGCATACGTTGGGACAGCCTTGCACAACAGAAATCCTCATATTCTTCAAGAACCATAATCAGTTGTCCATGTTCTCGCTTTCAACGAAAGCGAATGCCACGTGAAGAACTTGATTGTTCCCGTCTGTCACTATTGCAGTCAGTATCTAGCTCTTGTACTTCCCAGTTGTAAGATCGAGGAGGCCGACTAGAGGGGGGTGAATAGGCGGTTTTAAAAACCTCTTTGGCTAAAATCGAGTTTTATGTGGAATTGTAAATCAATTCGGTTTTACACAATTAAAACCTAAATCAACTAGTCTTTACTAAGTGCACCAACAATATAAGACTATTGATAAGGATTGCGAGCATACAAAGACAAGTAAGCAATTTAATTCTAAGAATGTAAATTGCAATATAGTAAAGCACAAAGTAAATCACTAGAGAGCAAACCACAATGACACAATGTCGTTTTACCGTGGTGTTCGGAGACTTGCCGGTCTCCTCTAATCCACGTTGAGGTAAGCCCAAACTAATTGGACCAGCTCCACGAATTAAGCCAAACACCTCAATTCCACTAGTGGTAGCTTTTTCCTTCTCCGAATAGCTGAGCTCCAACCTTCACAACACGCCGGGCCTTCTCACAAGCTTCTTGAGAAGATCACCGGTCCACGACGCCTCCACGCTATCTAGGTGTCGGCAAACACCAAGAGTAACAAGCCAAGCCCCTTGCTTGACTGTCACCACGTGCAACGAATGCACAAGCTCAAATGGATACGAAATTCACCTCTAGATGCAACACTTGCAACTAGAGACATCTCTTCTTGCTCACAAGGTGCAACACATGCACAATTGAGATGAGAAGCTCACACTAGCTCAAGAGAGTGAAATGGGATGCCAAAAGTTGTCTCTCAACCGACCAAGGTGTGTATTTATAGCCTACACACAAAAACTAGCCGTTGGGAGCAGAAAACCCCAAAAATCAAGATTTACGGTAGTACCGCCATGCAAACTCCGGTACTACCGTTTTCTACTGTTCATCGGGCCACGGGTGCATTAACGGCTCAAAAACTAGTCGTTAAAGGTTTGGTGCGGGACTACTGCAGTACAATGGGCGGTACGACCGTTCTATGGTAGTACCTCAGTACAAAGGGCGGTAGTTCCGCAGCCCAAAATCAGCACAGACGACACTCGGTAAAAAGGTCATAAATTTTGACTCCGATGTCAGAATTGAGTGATCTTGGACCCTATGGAAAGCATATTCAGAGAGCTACACAACCCACCTATTTGATCGATCTCAAACACATTTTATCAAATCAAAAGCACACCTCCAAAGAGTCACTATCATGGTCTAAGTCTAAAGAAATAGCAACAAGCACTCTTAGACCATGCCAAGGGAAAATGCATGAATCCCAACAATTTTCAAAACACATTTGCAAACCTAGATCATGTCACAAGGAGTAGGTACATGGACTTCAACCATTTGCAAAACACATTTGTAAAGTATAGTCACATGCTACAAGGATTAAATGCATGAGCCTCAACTATTTGCAAATAATAGCATCATACCACAGAGAGCTAGAGCAAGCAAGATTGAGCGATCAACACATGATGAGACTCAAGCTACTAGACAAGACCCCTCTTAATAGTACGACAATCTATACTAGCAATCCGGTCTTCCAACCAAACACTAAGACCGGTAAAAAAACTAGGAACACATCCTTAGTCCTAGCTAGTCATACCTTTGCCTTGAGCATCTTCTTAAAGCTTGATGACGCACATCTTCACTTCAAGTCCGAGTCATCGTCTTGACATGCATCAACCCATGATGCATCCTTTACTTGACCTCCATCAACACATGATGAATTTTCTCTTGACTTGATGATCAACTCATGATCATCTCCTCTTCGAGATCTTGATATGCATCAACACATGATGCATCCTCTTCTTAAATCTTGACTTGATGACAATCAACTCATGATGTCATCCGAAGTCTCCATTACCCTGGAACATAACCTATTCATCCATTCATCCAACTCATGGAAAATGTTAGTCCCACAATGATTAACAATAATTACCAAGATATACCTGCAATAAATGCTTCTAAACAAGCCACTGCAGAAAGGTGTGGTACTACCGTTGTTGATCATGCGGTAGTTCCGCTCTCCGGTCATACCGATCCACAAGTGTGGCACGACCGCTTCCCTTTGAGGTCCAAAATCGGTACGTAATGGAAATAATGTACCGCTTCATAAATCTTGGTTATACCAGGTTGCGGTAGTTCCGCGAGAAGCACTGCGGTACTACCGCACCTCCAAGGAGCAACCAAACTCCAAAAATGCAACGTCATGTAAAAAACATACCGCACTTTGTTTGGTACAACCGAGTTGCGGTAGTTCCACCAAAGAAGCTCCGGTACTACAGCACATCGGTAGTACCGCTTACCAAATACGGTCATACCGATTTCCACTGAACTTCTTCCAGAAGCTTTTCGAAATGCAATGCATGACTCCTTTGACTTGAGCCAAGTTGATCTTTTATCTTCTTTGCGTTTCCTTTTCATGTCTTCAATCAAACTCCGGGACTAAGCCAAGAAATATGGATCAATACTAATGAAATCACAAAACATAGAGTGAACTCCCCCTAAATGTGTGCATACACGAATGTGTAATAAAAAAACATATGCACATATTCAAGTTAGACTTTTAGTGGAGTTCAACCTATATTTTGGATCCGAGGAATGCAACAAAATATAGGAATATGATGTTGAATGCATACCTCTTTGATTTTCACCTTTTCATCCAAATAAGACTACACAATAGGTATATCAATAGAAGTGTTAGTCTCACAAATAGATTTGTCATTAATCACTAAAATACTCCATTAACTCATAATGACAGGTCTAGATTCTTCAATATCCCCCTTTTTGGTGATTGATGACAAATCCTTTATCAATAACAATATTTGGATATAAATCATCATAAGATAACAATTTAAGCTATTGAACTTTATCCATGCATGTCATTAACCAATTTAAGACTTATGCACATAATGTATTTTTAAGCATATGAATGAGACATGCATGAAAAGGTGAAATCACTCATAAGAGAATATATCAAATATATCAATCATCCAAATGTAGCTCACACAAATTCTCTCCCTTTTGGCATTAATCACCAGAAATCCAAAACAAATCTAAGCCAAAAGAGAGTCTTTGCAAAACCTTGAGCTTGGCAATAGAATTCATTTTATTTTGGTCATAAAGAGTATGAATAGATACATATGACCAATTTTGGGAGTTTAGTTCCAAGAATTTTGAAGGAAACCATAAGAAGTCACAAACTCCCCCTTTATGACCGAAAAGAGCCAAACAACTTGAAATAATGCCATATTTTGAGTTTTCTAAAGGAAATGATATTTGAAACATCTTCAAATAATCTCCCTCTTGAAATCTTCTCAAGAAACATTTTTCATGAAGATACCATGCTCATTTTCACAAATTCACAAATTGAAATCATGTTGAGCTCACAACTTTCTTAGAATATTTGAAAATGTATGGAAACAAGCTCCAAAAAATCTGAAATAAATCATAGAGCTAGTCCTTGCAAATACAAACACTTTTCATTTTTGGAGGCTCAACCAAATATCAACCATTTTGAAGATATGAAAATCACTGAAAATTTTAGGTTTTTCAGATTTTGACATTCCATTTGAGCTTTGAAAGATAGCTGAAAAATAGGCTAAAATGATCTCACTGTACATGAGGTTGGCGATGAAGCCTGATGACAGGTTCCGGTGGGATTACACTGACTCAGAAACGACGCATGTGTGAGGGACCACTATAGAGCACTCCAGTAGGTGTTCCACTTAGGTTGAAATACGTGCACTCGCCAATTGGTATTATTTGATTGATGGGGTGAAGCTAAAAGGAATACCATTATAATATGTTGCATGTATATTTTGCTTGAAAATATGGCCGCACAAGTTTCACAACTTTTTCTCAATGAATGGATGAATATAACAGCTGTAACCATTGAAGCTACATGGAATAAACACGGGATTAGGTTATTTAATCAATCAAATTTCATGCATGCAGAGAAGGAGAGAAAGACTCAAGCAGAAAAAGGTTTTTTTTAACCATACTTGAGAAAACGTTGGCCAGAAATATGATCATCATCCGAATCACGACAATTGTGAAAGCCATTTTCTACTAAATCAGCCCAATCTTTATTAGCATTATCACCCTCAACAAAAACAATAATCAAATGAAGAGATGCCTTCCTCCAGTTCTGAGCCAAGTTGTGTATCAGTTAAGTTCCTATTTTCAATTCTAAGCAATGTACCTGTCCATGATACCAAAAGAATCATTGAGTCTACAAGAAGATATGACTTGAGAATTCAGTGCCTCCCTAATAGGGAAGAATAAAGAGGCGGGGGCATTGCTGGAGAAGGATGAGGGCGGCGACGGTAAAGAGGGGGCTGTGCAGCGCCATGGCGAAGCCATCGCAACCGCTGGTAGAGGAATCAGGGGCATTTAGGGGGAGGGGGCGTGCAAAACAGCTGGATGAGGTAGGGGTGAAGAAGATCTTAGAAAAGGTGAACTGATCAAGTAAGATCAGCAAGGAGACGACAATAGAAGAAGAGGAGAAGGGTGAAACCAAAGCTAATCAACAAAAAAAATTATTTCCATGAACAGACAGTCCTCTGAATAAAAAAGAGAAATAGGGGGGTTGGTGAATAAGATCTTAGAAAAGTTGAAGAGATCAAGTAAGAGCAGCAAGGAGACAGTGATAGAAGAAGAGGAGAAGGGTAAAACCGGAACTAATCAAACAAAAATTATCTCCACGAACAGATAGTCCTCTGAATAAAAAAGAGAAACCAAACACAGCAAGAGGAGAAGGGCGTTATTGGGGAAGAAGAAGGAGCCTGGGGGCAGCGAAGAAGAAGAAGAAGAAGAAGAAGAAGAAGAAGGGGCGATGGGGAAAAGAGCAGATAGGGGAGGGGAAGCGGGGGCGACAGCGGAGGGAACGACGACCGAAGGTGACGGACTCACAGGGACGATTCAGAAGGCAACTAAAGAATCCAGAGAGGAGGGCCGTGCGTGGCGAGCGGAGTGAAGCCGACATGGCGAGGAGAGCGAAGCAGGCATCGCAGGCGAGTGCTTCGCAAAAAAAATCGGACGAACGCGAAGGAAAGAAGCGCCGAATCCAAGGGCCAAAGAAAATCAGGGCGATGTGGCCACCCTGGCCACATGCCCTTTTTGCCTCTCTTTACTTGGTAAGATTCTATCAAGTCAATTGAGTGCGATCGAATTGCCAACAATTAATGGTGATGTGGAGCAGCGAGAACGTTCCTGCTACACGAAGATACCGATGTAAGACCATGCACTTCATGAGTACATAGTTGTATCTCTTATGTTATCTTATATTAATTAATAAAAGAAGAGGTTTACCCCACGTAGCAGGAGGAATTGTCGTACCTTTACTTTCATCGTGTGCATGCACCGACAAGTGGCCCCAACCAATTGCTTCTCTGGCTCACGACTCATTGAATCAATTATGGTCCCAAATGTGTTTGTCTACCCATGATCTCCCATCTCCTCATCTCCCAAGTCCCAACTGCAACCTACAGTTTGCACATATGCCTCCTCAAATCCCCTTCCTCTTACATCCCCTGCACAAACGCACCACAAACGATCCCAATCCCGTTGTTGATACTGATGCCTTGCTCGAGTCACCGCCATCCTCACTGGTCATCACGAAGATTTGGTGCTATCGTCCTCACCTGCCTTCGTGCAGATCTAGTGGCACCGACCTCCATACTTAGGTCCCCACAATACCTATCGGCGACGCCCGAGGGAAACGAAGCATGCGAGGGTGAGTGGAAGGTTGGAGGGGGAGATGGTTAGAGTAGCGATGGTGCTTGACCAGGGTGACAGTTGGTGAAGGGAAGCGGGACACCGCATGGAACCTTCTATTCGGCATGCTCCGGCCGGGCGTTCCTCTACACGTCAGCCCCGAATGGATCCATGGGCTCAAGAGTATATGCCTCCTCCTCCCTCTCTTCCTCTCTTACTACTGGCTAATTCTACAAGAGAATTGCTCATCTTCCTAAATTGCACAATTGATCTGGGTTAATTTTGATTGATGCTGAAAGTGCATGCACACATCAAAATTATTCCAGTGTAATTCTTCATGCCATGCGACCTGTGAGCTTTCAATTCAATTCAATTGTGATGTTCCTAATTGTTGGGGTCACTAAAACTGGTCAAGAAGTTGATTTGACCATACAGACACCATACCGCAAGAGGCGAGCAACCACCGGACGCTGTTCGAGGAGCTTGCTAGGGACGGTTGCTCCAACTTAGCCATGGTCCCATGTGCACCCTCCCAATCCCAAACAACCTCCACAGCCTTGGCAATGGTGACAGAGATGATGGATGACGACGCTGAGGACAACGAAGGCATGTCCATGGAGGTCGAGCAGGACAGGTGTGATCAGCTCACAACCGTTGACGCCCCGCAGGGTGATATGCTCCACTAGTTGCTGCAGCATTGCATGGTACAATAGCCACTCAAGGCGGTGAGCTACCAGCCAAACCTGGTGACGTGGTCATTGTGAAGTGCATGACACGACGATTGTAGCATGTAGTACCACAAGAGCGCCAAATGGTAGTGGTACGAGGAATGCAGGTGTTAGTAGTAGTGTACCTCCATTGTGGCCTTGATTTGCCTCCTACTCATGTTGGCCATTTCTTGTTTTGGCAGTACGGCCTTGAGTCGGAGAGGAGTTGAGGTAAGATGTTGTTGTCCGTTTTAGCAAACGGTAGTGGAGTTCTTGTGCATGGGCTTCCTGGGATCTAAACACTAGGTGCCTTGTTAGATCATGTTGCTTTCTCCTATTTTGGTTGGATCAACAGAGGTTTCATCAACATTTTGATCTCAAGCTTGTTGTGTTTTGACATCGATCAATGGAAATGACATGGTGATAGGAGTACTAAATTTCTTCTTCTTTTCACTATTAATAAAAGAAGCGGTTTACCTCCATGCAGTAGGAAATCGTCCCACCCCTTCCTCCCCCTACGACTCATGAGCGTGTCCATGTCGGTGACAAGAGGAGGTAGCAGGGAGGGGAGGTGACGGCGCGATAAGGCAGCATCGGGGACAGGAGAAGGCACCGGGAGAGAAGAGGGGAGAGAAGGTGGCGTTGGGAAGGAAGGGGGCAACAACGGTGCACGAGGAAGAGGTAGGGATGAATGCGTCCTTCCCTTGCCGCGCTACCATCTGGAGTTCACCGCACCACATTCTCTTCGTCCTAATCCTCCCCTTCGTCGCAGCTGCCTCTTGCTCCACATCGGTCGAGCAGGCATCGCTGCCTCCTCACTTACCACTGCAACGCTGCCACCGCCTCCTCCCTCGGCCTCCCACCTCATAGCCGCGATGTGTGAGGGAAGTCAACATCAACTTTAATTTCCAAAGGTAAACAATCTATCAGCTCAAAATTTTAATTTCCGGGTAGTAGTAGTAGCATGTGATGCAATAGGCGGAGTTAATGTTTGTTTTTATATGTGTGTGAAAGAAAATTTATATTTATTATGCAGTTTAGGATCCCGTCTGCTAATATGTATCACTCTCTTTTGAAGTTCTGTTACAACACACAGACACCCTAATAGCAACTATCTATGCTTGGGTGCATCAGTGCATGCATCCCTACAGTGCCTACGACGCATGTGGAAGCACGGCCTTCCCCCATTTTGTAAGGAGAAAAAAAAACGTGATAAGCGACAACAAGTTCGCCACGATCCTGTATGCCTAGGTAACTCGGTGACAATGCGAGGTGTCTTTTCATACGAAAATGCAACAAAACGAAGGACCAAGGCAGGGGACCGAGAAGCTGCCTAGACCCTGAAGACGTTCTCAAACCCACCGGCCTGCCCACCATGCCACGCAACGAGAAGGGCTAGCTTGCCAATGTCCGAGCAGCGGCGGCGTACAACCCGGCCACCAAGGACGTCTCCAATCTCCACTGTGTCCATGTGTGCTGTTAAGACCTGGTCGCCGGCGAGTAGCGTGGGGATCGAAATCGCACAAATCGGTAGCAAAGGATACCGGTAATTGGAGGATTCGGGGGGGAAATGGGATGAGTAATCAAGAGAAGGAGGTGAGAGCACAGAAGAACAAGAGGGGAAATTTCATAATCACTTCATTTCATCGATAAGTCCTTCTCGAAGTACAAATCTGCTTTTATACAATGCATAGGACACTGACCGGTGGGCCCCTTGCTTCCATGGTATTGCACAGGTGTGACACTACTGGCCCCACGCGAACTTGCTTGACCCCAAGCAAGTGTGTGACATTGATAGTACATGTATATTCTTTGAACATAAAAACTCCTAATTAATACCTTTGTATGTCTCGCAACCATGAAAACAAAAAATTGCAACCCTTGCGTAAAGCTGCACCGACTCAGAAGGGAGAAAAATAGAAGCCAAAAATCTGCCTTGATCAGCGCCTGAATCAATGTGAAATCCTCTCCTCGTCGTAGACATTTCCCCTTTTAACCCTGACGGCTCCAACAACAGCTGCCTGTAATAGCTTTGTCTGCAATTCTGCAATCCACTTTTGCCTCTCTGAGGCTGGAAGTAGATCAACTTCCTTTGGCTTTTCGTCCTCCACCTCACTGAGTATAACCTCATTTTGCTCTTCAGAAGGTGCTGATGCACTAGCTTCTTCTCTCTGAGGCGATGGCAACAGTAGCGCATAGACACTCTCATCGTCATATGAAAAGAAGCTGAGTATAATAGGGATGGCTATTGGAACTAGCAAGAGGACAATTAGAATGATGGTAAACAAAACCATCACTATGTGGCTCAAGTCAACAAGGTCTTCTAGTATCATCACACCCATAAGATAAGCGGTCAAGAGTAAACAAACGTTGTATACAAATGTGAAACTTGTACCATCAGAAGGACATATTTGTCTGTGGCCTTCGACTGGTCTAAAATTAACATTAATGCGATAACTACCATTGTTGGGCCAACTGCAACCACGAAGATCAGTGGAGTCTGATCAGGCGTGTGTATCATCGCATACCATTGATCCATATTCGAAAGCATAAATGCAGAATTGTAACATCCCAATTTTCTGAGTTTTTGAAAATTTTCGAAAAATAAAAATAACCATTTCGTTTGTTGATTTGCTCAAGCTTAACTTAGAGATTTTGGAAATTAGCAGCGATTTAATATGAATTAATCTAACTTCAACTAATCCAAAGTTTGGTTTTTCTGGAGTTGCTGGAGTTCTTTGGTGTTGGAACCCTCTTTCCCTGTTCGCTCCTACCTCCCTCTAGTTTGGACCTCCCCTCACCCGCACCTCCTCTCGCTTGGACCTCCCCTCGACCCAGAACCTTCGTGGTCTTGAAGACCTCCGGTGATCCCGAGATCGGGTCACGACCTCCCCCATTGGTTAGACCACCCTCTTGAGTTTTGACTAGCCCCACCTGTCGACCCGCCACCTTCTTCTTCCTCCCGTCGTCACATCACGATGCATGTGTCCTCGCAAGATTAAATGTCGTTGTGTCGCATTAAATGTTGTTGCTTCTGTAGTACCTGTTCCCCCTCTTGTCTCCTCCCGTACCTGCCTCCATCTCCTCTTTTATCTACCCTTGATCACGTGCGCTTCTGAGTCTCTCAGCGGCTCTTCCCGTCTCCCCCGGCTATAAAAGCCTGAGCAATCCTCTTTTATCTCCTTTCCTTCACCCAACTCTCTTGCTCTCCCCCCGTGTCACCGTGCTTGAAGTTTCGCTAGAGCCTGCTGGAGCCACGTCGTCGCCTCCTCGTCGCCAAGGAGTTTGCTGGAGCTACGCCGTCTTCGACCACCTCGATGCTGAAGAATTCACCAGAGCACCCGCGCCGTTTGCCGTCCTCCTGCTGTCTTCTCCGGTCTCGCTCTCTCTCTCTCTCTCTCTCTCTCTCTCTCTCTCTCTCTCTCTCTCTCTCTCTGTGTGTGTGTGTGTGTGTGTGTGTGTGTGTGTGTGTCCTAGTGAGTTTCTCTATGCCTCCTATCACCGAACCGTTAGGCGACTGGCACCAGTCGCCCAACAGTCAAGCGACACCAATATAGTAGCTGTACCGTTGGGCGACAGAGATGAAGTCGGCCAATGGTCGGACGACAGGTTCTATCACCCAACTGGTAGGCGACTGCATCCCTGTCGCCCAACGGTTCGGCGACAGGAGGCTGGAGGCTGGTTTTTTTATTTAATCCTTTTTAAAAAATATTTGAAAGTTAATCCCTCTCGAACTATCCATAACTTAAAAGTAGAAAATCTATATGTGAACCATATATAATACCATCCTTTTAACTGAACATAAATACATATATGGACTGAAAATATTTTTGTGGATTGATAACCTTTGACACTTCAGCATATATATCCTTCATAAACAACTGCACAATATTTTCAAGCCTTACCCCAGCAGTGATACATGTTGTTGGATGCCGTTATAATGAAGCTGGGAATAACACGAAAGAGTTGAATGCGAAAAGACGAGGAGATTTGATTTTGCAAATTAAAATAGACTTTATAATGAAGCTGGGAATAACATGGCATATAGGGTTTGGTTACGTGCATAAGAAACATCATCATGCACGATGCAACAAACCGAAGTACTTCTACGATACATATGCACCTTTTTGGAATGGAAATAGATTCGACCTTCGACGGGGGACTAGTACAGAATGGCCTAACCTACTGCGTGGACTGGGGCCATTTTCTCTTCCTTGCTAGCTCGGCGTTGAACTCCTCGTTGGCCTATTTGGCCTTGGCCGCCATTTCCCTCTTTTTCTCACGCTCCCTGCGTCTGCACGCCTCGAGATGAGCGTTCGTCACCCGACGTATGCGCTCGTTTTGCTCGTCGTTGCAGCGCTTCTCCTCTCAGATCTCGCGGGCCCTTCTGATATCACACTTCTCGTAGTCGAGAGTCCACTGGTTATGTGGGTGGATCTCTTGGTCGATCCACTTGCGGTAGCCACATGGCGGATCTGGGGACTACATGTAGATGGAAGAGGTTGTCAGTGCGTACTTTGAAAGATAAATAGGAGGGGAACACACTGTAACTAATCATTACCGGCTGCCGATAGTTGTGCGAGTCCCAACATCGGTCGAGATAGTCACTGGAGTAGTTCGTGCAACCCCAGTAACGCATGCCCAGGCTCAGCCGCTGCTTAGACTTGAAGAACTTACATTGGTCCCTGCACCAACAGAGGGGCGGCGTCTCCCCCTCTGGCGGGTGTTACAGTGAACGCTTGATTGGAACATTCTGGTAGGGGTTGCTACTACAGGGGGGCTCGTTACGAAGAGCTGCCAGCCTGGCTCACTCCTCTTGTTCAACCCGAGCCGCAGCAACCCTTGCTAGTTCGCGGATCTCATCCTATTGCCTCTTCATGTTGTACATCCCGACGTGTTGAAGTAAGCTATGGTGTAGTATTGGGTTTGGTTGTGTAGTGTTCTCTCTCAGATCTCTTCCACCTCCTTTTATAAGCCAAAGGGTTGGCATGGTGTGGTTAATCGCATGTGAGTAGCCTGTGAGGCAGATGTTGCCTTGTCATTATGAAAAGTTGCTGGCGAGGCAGAGTGTTGTGACGTCTTATATTGTAGGGAGCTGTCATATCTTGCTTTGTAGAGTTCTGTCTTTTCGTTCTGAAAAGCTGAGAAGGTATAGTGCTGTCATGCCGATCTGAAAAGCTACCGAGGCAGAGTGTTGTGACGTCTTACTTTGCAGAGTTTTTTCACTTCCTACTTTGCAAAGTCATTTATTTTTGGTCTGAAAAGCCGAGGAGGTCAGTATTGTCAAGTCGATCTGAAAAGTTGGCGAGGCGGAGTGTTGTCCTTTGGTCTTCTCGCTGAAAAAAGCTGCCTCGCTAGGTCTTGTCACTACGCAAAGCTGTCCCTGTTGGTCTTATCACTGCGCAAAGCTGCCCCGTCTGATCTTGTCACTGCGCAAAGCTGTCTCCTTTGGTCTTGTCACTGCACAAAGCTGCCCTGTCTGGTCTTGTCACTGCACAAGGCTGTCTCCTTTGGTCTTGTCACTGTGCAAAGCTGCCCTGTTTGGTCTTGTCTCTACACAAAGCAGCCAGCCCCATCTGGTCTTGTCATCTGCAAGCTAACACATTACTCGCTTTGTTAGCCTCCCCCCGCGGGCTATAAAATGCACATCCCACGTTCCGAAAGTAGGACCACTTGACCCTTCAAACCGTAGGAAGAAGAACCTTATTTGCCGTATAGTAACATACCATGGCAGACGCCAAGGGACCAGTCCAACCGGGGTCACCGAAGCAAGACCTTCTCCACGAAAGGATAGAGGATTTTGGCCCTAACTACCGATTGATGCCGAACAAGCGTGCTCAACCGGTATGGCTAAAATACAGACACAGGGAGGACGCTATCGTGCAGGTCACAGTGCCCCTTTCGATGGCGGACGACGTTTCTTCTGATACCCACACTCTGGGGTACAATTAGCAAATAGTTTGCTTTATGTTACTGCTAATAGAGCCTCCATGTTAGCCCTCCTTTCCAGCAGATGGCGAAATGCGACTTTGTCCACTAGATCGATCCTCCCCGTGAACGACATGTTGTGATGTACGTGGATACATTGTGGGACTGAATCTTTCAGTTGGAGGCGCGAATTGACAATCTCAACGAGCAAAACGATGACCCCCACCAACAGATGCAGCGCGAGAGGGGCAACGAGGATGTCATGAACATAGGAAGTTCCTATGATCCTACATGTTGCTGTGCGAACCCTAACTGCATATGTGCGTGCCACTACAACGATGGCCAATCACGTCCGAGGTGTCCCTCTGTAAAACACTCTATGTAGATAGTGCGAGGCACCTCCTACTATTAGGCACGGCCGGAGAAGCTTGTACCTCGGTAGTCTCCCCTTCTATATGCAATTATGTTTAATCTCGTAAAGCATGTAACTAAATGGTGGACGTGTTATTGCAGTTGCCTTTTATCGAGTTGACTGTTGCATCGATGTGTCGCGTGTATTAAGCTATAGTCGTTGATATGCATTGAAAAAACATGCATTGTACGAATGAGTACACATAAGAACGCAAAAGTATTACAGGCATCACACATTAAGAGCAAAATTTAAGTATCACATAACGAACAAAAGTACAGCCAGTGCAAGGGGATGCCCCCAACTAGGCCCCCCCAACTGCACCCCCAACATCCCCTCCCGCGTCACCATGGCCCACCCCACCTCCGCGTCCTCCTGTACGGGCTCGCTTGGGCCCCCTCCTCTGCGCTGGGTGTTGGGGCCTCGGCCCCGAGAGGGAAAGACGGTCTGAGACTGTGTGACGAAAACCGAAGGCGGAGGGTGGACAGAATCGCCACTTGTGGGTATCAAGGCGCAATGAAGTGTGGACTGAGAGAACCTCACGGTGTGGGCTGAGGTGCCGAGTCCTAGTCCAGAAGGAAGTCGTGCGTGTCCTCGTCGCTTGGGGAGACTCCTAATCCGTCATAGGGCAGAACACGTGCACTGCAAATATTGTTAGTTAATAATAAAACGCGATGAGTGCTGACAAACAGAGGCGTGATGTACCCTCAGCTAGCGCCATGGCATGCGAGAAGGCATCCGGAGGGAAGTATGCACGTCGTATGCGCCCTGCGTGTGCTGCATGTGGAAGTCAAAGGAGTCCGGAGGATCGACGTACTACAACGCTGCCGGTGTACGGGGCTGTGCCCAGCCGGACCCTCTGGCCTCCTCAGGCCGCGGCGGTGTCGGACGTGGCCTAGCCGAGCCTCCAGCCTTGTCAGGGCGTGCCACACATGGCCACGCTGACCCTCCCACCTGCTGTGCTGTCAGACGGGACGGCGCCGGTGGACGTACCGACTGTCGACCAAGCGTAAGCGTGTCAACCTCCGGGAGCCCAGTGCACGACAACAGGCCGACAACACGTGTGGCTTGAACAACCACACAACGGAAAGCCTGGGCTGCCTCCTCGCGTGTGACCTCCACAACTTCAGTGGTCCTCTGAAACAAGGAGCGACAGTCCCTCGCAATCTCAGCACCGATGCTCACTTGCAACGAAAATACGACAGGGTGAAAACTGTAAGTGGGGATGCCACAAGCGAAGTTTTCGAAATAGGATGTAACGTACAGCGCAGTGCACGTCCTCCGCAAAATGCATAGGGTATGTGTCGGTCGGTGCCAGGAAACATGGTGCCAGCCTCTTGAATAGCTTCACCAACGGTTGCTTTGGGAACTTCTTGAAGAAGTTGGGTTATGATACCTTGGCAAAACAATGCTGAGCACGTAGGAGTGCAGCTCCACCTTCGAGACAATCCAGTGAGTCTCATACTTCGGTCTATGTGCGCACTCGCCAAGATAACCGCCGCCGCAATTGACGGTGTCTTGCTTCCCGCTAGATTTGACGACTGAACGTCTGGCTGCGTGGACATAGCCCACAGCTTAATGGCATCCTGCAGGGATGTCTTATCAACAAACATTGAGTGCAACCGAACCTCTGTGGCATGGTACTCCCACGGTGATTTGTGCTTGTCATGCGTAGCTACACCCTTAGCGCCAAACCTGATCCATTCCTAGGGCATGGGAGCTCCGTCCTCATCGGAACTGTCCTCGTCGTCCTCCTATACAGCTTCCTCTTCAACCAAGGCCATCCGGTCATCGCTATCCATTTGACACACTATGTGCTCCCTATGCTCTCCTTTATCAGCCTGTCCTGTAGGCTCACCATGTGGTGACCGATCTTCCTCTCCTTCATCTACCGCATCGGCCTCGTCACGAGCAACATCCTCCGAACCCTTCGTAACATCGGCCTCCGGATCCTCTTCTTCATCAACATGCTAGGCGCCCGAGCTGCTCCCACCACCCGGATGATATCCATCGGTAGGGCCCTGTACAGCTTCTTTTGGGCATGCTTGCACAAGCAGCACACACTCGTATCAATGGCGCCGGCAACCTTCTATAAAGCCCTTCCATACAGCCGTGCGCATTAGTCTTCTCAACTCCTATCTAATGTCCGTGGGAGATCAGATCCAAAGCCTTTGTATGACAACGCTACACACCTCAGGGTCCAAGGAGAAGCTGCGGGTGAGCCATTACATCACATCTGCGATTCGAGCATTCTTAACGTCTGGGTGTACCAGAGTCGCTTGCAAAAAAAACTACTCAAGTCAACACCGTACGGACCTTCACAAATGGTGCCATCACCGTAATGCATTTTCAATGTAGTGGGTACAGGCATGACTGATGTCTGCCTGCAAATATTTCCAATATTGCAACTAGTCAGATCGCAACGCACGATATGCAAGTACAGCTACACTGTGATTTACATTTGTACGACCCTTCGCCTATCGTGAACAACTACACTACAGCATGGTCAAGGCGTCATTCATTCCCTAAGGCAGAAAACCGAGTTATTCCATATCAGGCATTATCCGATTTTGATGCTAACTTGCAATCCGAAATGCTACAGGTGGTGTTCCAGTCTTCTACAGAGCTATATCAATTACCTAAGTCAATTAGTCCATACTAATTAACATGTACTAATTAGTCCATACAAATAATTCATCCTCCTCATGCACTCGGCCAGAGTACCTACTACTACTTACCAACTTCCTAATTATTCACCGAATAATAGTCAGTCACGCATGCATCGACACAACTACAATACTTCTCTACTTCTCCCTCACGGGCTACTTTTTTTCTCCAACTAAAGTTTTCTACCGGTGCTACTTACATATAAATTAACAACATTCCGATTTTCTACTTTTTTTCTCTAACTAAAACTTTCTACAGGTGCTACTTGTACTACTATTTTAACTACACAATCTATTTACTTACTAAAAAATACACTACAAGATTAAAAAAAATTACCTCACGGACGAATCTTTCCTCATCTTCTTCTTCTCCCTCTCCTCTTCTTCTCCCTCTCTTTTTCCCCCCTTTCTTTCCTCTTCTCTCCTCTCTTTCTTTCTTCCTATTGCTCGATCGCTCTCTCTCTCTTTCTTCTTCCTATCGCTCGGCCGGGGGCCTGAGCGGCGCGCCCTTTATATAAGCCATCCAGTCGCCTAACCGTTCGGCGACTGGAGGCTGCTGTCACCTAACGATTCAGCGATATAACCTATCGCCCAATAGTGGGGCGACTGCATTAATGTTGTCGAATGGTTGGGCTACCGCATTAATGCTGCCGAACGGTTCGGCGACCGCATTAATGTTGCCGAACTGTTCGGTGACCACATTAATGTCGCTTAGCCGTTGGGCGACTGGAGCCAGTTGCTCAACGGTTCGGCGACAGAGGTATAATTTTGTAAAAAAAATCGCAGGTATAATTTTGTAATTTCAAATAAAAAATGGATTATTTAAAAAAATCGGGCGAGAGCGTTGGAGGCAAGCGGCGGGGGAGGAGGAAGTGGGTGACCGCAACGGGAGGGAGGAGGAGGTACGGCCAGGGAGGGGCTCTTTGGAGGGCATCGCCGGTGTCAGAGGCGATGCTGGCAAGGAATCGAGGCGGCAGTGTGCGGGGTGGGGAAGGGCCGGAGGTGGCGGTGCTCGGAGGTTGGCGTTGATGTTCAATGGAGTTCAATTGGATCTGGTTGTTACACATGGCAAAAGGGGGAGGGAGGTGGTCCGTTGGATTTGAATCCAACGGTCACAAAATCTGACTGCTTTAGGCACCACAAAAACAGTCACATAATGTATTGAGAGTCCCTATATAAAAAGCGACAGATGATTTAGATTGGTTTTACCGTATAAGAGCGCTTGGTACGAGTAGCCGGTAGCCTGGTTTCCTTTTTTGGAACGACTTGATAGACATATCCTTACCCCTTTTGGCTCAATTGGAATTGATTTTGGGAATAGATTCCAATTCTAATTTTATCATAATTGGAATTGCTTCTGGCAGATTTCATTTTTTCTGTTTGTGCCCCTTCGAATTTATGAACTTTTGGTCAACAGAGATTTTTTTTTGTTTAAAAAATAAGGGATTATCTATTTGTAAGCTGACTAAAATTTTTTAAAGCATAAATTATATTTTTTATCATTAGATCAACATCAAATCACATGGCACATCAAGCTCTACATAAATTCAATGGTCACAAAAATTGACTTAAACTTTTAAAAAAATTAGACGACTTAAAAATAGCAAATCAAAAAAAAATAATTGGAACTTGAGACGGTAAATTTCTAAACTTAAGGAGCGTATACATCTGAATTCTCCACTCTGTAGGAAGTTTTATCAAACCTCCATGTGTGATGACTGTTTCAAAAACACCCCTTGCAACTTTTTTTCAAACACCTCCAATGTACTTTTTCCCATCTAATGTTTTTCCCCCTCTTGGTTTCACCTCTTTCTTTTCCATCCATATTTGTTGGTGCGTTTCTGTGTATTAGAGATGATGAGCTACACATACTTGCTAGGAATTTTTTTAAAAACTAATATTTTTTTAAAACAAAATTACAAAAATATATAATCGCCCCAAAAAATTACAGAAATGAGTTCCTGTCGCCAGTTGAAATGGCGACAGGAACCTATCGCCATTTCAATCGGCGATAGGGACCTGACCGCCTCATCGCCGCCAAATTAACTACCTATCGCCAGTTGAAATGGCGATATGTTTCTGTCGCCAGTTGAAATGGCGACAGGTTCCTCTCCAACCCTAATTTGCAAGTCCACTTTACATACTTATGATTTTTATAAATTTTTAACGGTACAAAATCTATTAATCTCGCAATAACAATTTATAATGATCGTATGTTGTTCTAGTGCAAAGAATTTCAGAGAATTTTATGAGGACGTTTGAGATATTAATTATTCGTAGCACGAAGCTAAGTGATATTACGATGATGCGAATAACACTAAGAATGGAATGCTAAACATGGTACTAAAAAGAGATTTCAAACATGAGACTAGCATAATAAGAGTTGTTCATATATTAATATTTACATGGTATGACCGATATTTGAAGGACCAAATATCTCTGGCGGCCTCTTGGGGCACACTCCCGATGTCGCCTCGCCCTCGCCTGCATGACGGTCCGAGTATGTGAGAGGTTCAAAGTGATGACTGGCCGATCGAGACGAGTAGTCCGAGGTGGTGTCGCGAGGGGGGCCTCCTCCTCATGTGTCTGTTGTGTCGGTGGCGGAGCACTTTGCAGCTGAGAAGCCTCCAAGTTGAACGAGGCGTCACGCAGGTCATCAAAGAAGCAATCGATGGGTATCGATAGGTTTGCCTCGTCGTCCAAAAATGAACCGTCCTCCCAAGACGTTCCTGTGAAGTATTATGTTACAAACGTAATCATGCCGAAAACACGAAAAAGAAACATAATCATCCCAAGGTGGTCATACTGCCGTCCGGAGATATGCGCCGACGACTCGCGGTCCGAGATGTCGACGCCGCCAGGGGCTTCGCGATGGCAACCCGAGCAGGAAGCTCACGTCCTGCAGCGTCGGCGTCATCTCCCCGCACGGAAGGTGGAACGTATGCGTCTCTGGCCTCCAACGGTCAACCAACGCCGTCGGCGCTTCGGTCGTCGAAAACGCCTAGACGTACGACCACCACCACGGTCCTGATCATCCTCAAAAGTCGCCTCCACCATCCTCGCTAGTGCAAGGAGGCCTGCCGCTCTCAACCTGCGTCAAAACGATTAAGAATAAACGTGAATGCACGCAAAGTAGTCATACCGCAATTGAGTGTATTAAAACTATATGTACCTCGGAATCCAGTCTGTGTGCAGCCTCCATGCCCTCATAGGCGTGCGCAACCGAAACGCGCCAAGCTCAATCGACGCCGCTCCATACTAGGGAGCACTAAGATCGAGATTCGCTACGGTGATGTGCATCAATCATCGGGTCAAGCAACTCATACTGGCCTCCGTCCGCCATGTCTACAAATTAAGTGCATACATTGTAAAAAGTACGAAACATGTACGATGAACTACACTATACACATCTCAAATAATATACGATGAACTACACTACGTCGCTATTTTACTTGATTCTATGTCGCAATTCTACTCCATTCTAGTCGCTATTCTAATTGATTCTAGTCGTTATTGTACTTCATTCTAGTCGTTATTCTACTTGATTCTATGTCGCTAGTCTACTTCATTCTAGTCGTTATTCTACTTGATTCTATGTTGATATTCTACTTCATTCTAGTCCCTATTCTACTTGATTCTATTCGTTATTGTACTTAATTCTACTGGATATTATACTTAATTCTATGTTGTTATTCTACATAATTTGACATCATGTACAAATTTCAAAAAATATAATGTAATACATAATTTCTATTCTACTTGATTCTATGTCGCAATTCTACTTCATTCTAGTCGCTATTGTACTTGATTCTATGTCGATATTCCACTTCATTCTAGTCCCTATTCTACTTGATTCTAGTCGCTCTTTCACTACAATTCTAACAATTATCTATTCTACTTAATTCTATGTCGCTATTCTACTTGATTCTATGTCCATATTCTACTTCATTCTACTCGCTAATCTACTTCATTCTACTCGCTAATCTACTTAATTCTAATCGAAAAATGTGCCTGCAAGATGACCGGTCTACTAGATCCACTGCTCTCTGAATCTATCTCCTCCGCGACGAACGAGCAGCTCTTCGCTACCTTTCTTTCTCTTCCTCTCCTTCTCGATTCTGTTTTTTTTTTAATTAAAATGAGGTTTGGAAGGATTTTTACAGCATTTTATACATGGCATACTGTCGCCATTTCAAATGGCGATAGGTAGTTGGACCGGCGACAGGAGCGATAGGTAGTTGGACCGGCTATTTCAACTGGCGACAGGAACTCATTTATGTAATTTTTTGGGGCGATTATATATTTTTGTAATTTTGTTTTAAAAAAATATTATTTAAAAAAAAATTCTACTTGCTAGTAGCTAATTTCCCCCCAAATTCTATGTTGTTTTTTTAACTTGCCAAAAATGTCAAAACAGGGGAGTGTTTGAATCTTAAAGGTACTTATTATAGGTGGTATTTAGCAAAAAAAAATATTTGTTGTAGTATGTAAAAATTCCTTTTCTTCTTCCGAATTTTTACACATTACCAACGACAAGCGCAGGTGCCACGCGCCCTATTCGAGATCGTCCAGGCCGGCCGGATCGCCTTTCTGGGGCCGCGGTGGACGAACACATTTCCCTCCAACGCTTCAATCAAAGCAAGATACAAGTTCAGAACTTGATGTTTGAGTAATTATGATGTTGTATATATTGTGTGCTTTCATGCATGTGCTATAAGTATTCTTAGCATATACTTGATCTTTTAATTAGTATATATTGCTTTCATATAGTAGCAATATAGCATTAAAAATGAAAGTTACAACTGCAAATCTGCAATTTTCCTTTCTGTATTGGGCTGACGGTCTGGGTGCGCCTTCTACTGGGCTGGACAACGTCATTGGTTTCATATTCGGGCTATTAATTTGCCAAGTTATTTGGGTCGTGTGATTACATGCAATCTATCCACGTGAGGTGGTGTCATTTCGCGATAATTTCCATACTTCTCTGCTGGGTGCTGGGCTGCTGGCTTACCGAGCTAGGAGGCACTCTTTTTTAGTGTCACTTCCAGTTTTTTTTTCTCTCCCCCAAACAGCAGCACAATTTATCATGGAGTCAATCTTTCCTAAGAAAGAATAATAACGAGCTTAAGAACTTTATTGATGCACAAAATATCAAACGGTAAACAACGCTATTTACTCGTATACAGGTACTACCACAATTAATCAAGCAAGGCAGCTTCAACCATCACGAACGATATGCCACTGTCATTGCTGGAACTTGGACTTGAGGATCTTGATGATCTGGCCGTCCACCTGGAAGCTCTTGGCCAGCACGGCGTCGGGTATCTCCGGGTCGGCCCCGAACAGCGCCGGTGCGGCGGCCACGACGCCGGGCAGCTGGCTGTTGAACACCGTCATGGCCCGGGCCGCGACAGTGCCACTGTTGTACTGGAAGTGCACCATCCCGCGGGGGATCACGAAGGTCTCCCCCTCCCCAACCACCTTGGAGTAGAACTTCCCCGCCGTGCTGACGAACCCGACGAGCATCTGGCCCGTGACGACGTGCACGAGCTCGGCGGCGCGCGGGTGGCTGTGCAGCGGGTTGACGCCGCCCGGTGCGAGGTCCACGCGGTTGATGGACACGCCGAGGGTGTTGAGCCCCGGGAAGGCCTCCACGTTGCCCGCCTTCAAGCTGGACCCGAACGGGTTGTCCGTGCTGCCGGCGCGCGCGAGCCCGGCGAAGAAGAAGTCGTCGGAGACGACCGCGGACTCCGGCTTGCACGGGAAGCCCGGGTAGGTGGAGGCCTGGTCGGCGCCGCCCGGCCGGACGGCCACGCAGAAGTCCTGGACCGGCTCGGGGTCGGCGCAGCAGGTGGAGACGAGCATGGCGAGCGCCGTCGCCGATAGGAGGAGGAGGAGCACCGACGGCGATGGCCTCGACATGGCTCTGGAGCAGTCCGTTAGTGATGGCGAGCGTGAAGAGATTGCCGTTTTTGGAGGAATGCTGTGATGGCTATATAACGAAAGCGTGGACGGGACAAACGTGAAAGCAGTTGAAGGGTTCAAAGTTCACTAAAGTCGTTTGCGACTTGTACTGAGACATGGACAGGTCTTGACGTCCTCTGCAATATTTCCACGAATTATCATGGCCTCCTTTCATTTGTTAGTTGTGGTTGGTGTCTTGGTGATAATCTAGATTCTTTTTGGGTGAACGTTTTCAGATTCTGGTGCGTTGTGAAGTTGCAATCCTGGCTGTCGGATCCTAATCCGAGGGCTGCATGATCAGTGGAGATTGGTCGTATAGTCATCGCCGCCATCGATGACGGACTATGGTGCGTTGTGTACGGTTTGTGATTTGGTGGAGGAGACCCGGCCAGTCGGGAGAAATCTTGTTCTCCAATGGGAAGTGAAGTAACAGTGAACAGAAGAAGAAAAGTAAAAGCCAGCGCTCGGCAGGTCGCCTCAGAACGCGTGTTCGATCGGTGCATGGGCGAGGCGGCCGCGTGGTTGCATGGCTCGCGCGCGCTTCTGCCGTCTGTCTCGTCGACCTTGCCCGTGGGCGTCACGTCGTGCGCTACGTCTACATGACTGCGTCCAAGACATGCTGCGGAGAGGATTTCTCTCGATTTCAGCGCGGAATTAGCTAATCAGGAGGCACTTGTCGTATCTAAACGCAGCACGACGCTCGCCCACCGTGTGGGCTTGGCTCGCGCGTCGGAGCGCCCACCAGCGCTTGGCTCGCCGAACCAACCAGACGCCATCGCCGGCCGAGCCGCGCGTGCCTCCCGATGGAAGAAGGGATGTAGGTGTATTTTGGCACCGTTGACTTATGAATTAATAAAAATAGTCTTTTCTCTAGGTCAATTGTAAAAATAGCATTACGGACAGGGACGAGACACATGATTTGTCCGTATCCTTAGGGGCCAGACTTGCTTCTACCGTGCCCCTAAGATGCGAAAATATCCTCGTCCGGCCCCTAGGGGCACAGAATTATCCTCGTCCGGCCCACAGGGGCGCGGATTCTCTCTCCAGAAAAGTACTATTTATAAGAAAATCTGACAGTGTAGCTAGCTAGGCCTAAGCGTGCGTGCACGACATCGCACATCTATCCTGCGGCCTCCCAGCAGTGGCTCTAGAGGAAGGCGTGGAGCCGATGCGCCGTCGTTATGTTGACAAACGCGTAGCTCTAGTTGCACTTGGATCTTAATTCACAAAACCCTAAAATACCTAGTAACTGTTCGCATGAAATCATAAAACCCTAATTTTCTAGACCTAAAACCCTAATTTTTTAGACAATTTCAAAACATATAAAAATTCTAAAAAATATATACAAAAAAGTACACTATGCAAAGAGCCTTCACACAAAAAAATCATAATTTGTTGAGCTTATTTTTCTATATTAAAAAATTCCTACAAATAGTAACATTAAAGAAATTTTCGAGAAAAATATAGAACATATAAGATTCTGAAAAAAATACACAAACAAGTACACTGTGTCTGAAGACTCCAAAAAAAATTCATAATTTTTGAAGCTCATTTGCTATATCTAGAAATTTTTACAAACAGCATTTTTCTAAAAGAGAGAGAATATACACCTCTAGGGCAGGACAAGGCATTTCCGCACCCTAGGAGCACGATGGAGGCATATCCGCCTCCAGAGGTACGGACAAACCATGTGTCGCGTCTCTACTTATCCGTGTTGCTATTTTTGCAATTGATTCGAAGAGAGGGCTATTTTTGTTAATTCACACGCTAACAGTGCCAAACACGCCGAAAACTCGATGGAAGAATGGCACAACGCCCGGCTAGCTCGTTGCCTTATACTGGCCATGCAATGCTCACCAGATACAAACCTTACACTGAACAATGACTCGATTCGAAGGATTTTCCTAGGCCAGATAACGAACCACTCAGCTATACTAGCACAACAGACTACAGATCGGAAACAGAGCCAGAAGATACAAAGGATAAAATGCAGAAGAAACAAACTATTGCTTACTCCTATACAAGGACCTGTCTGCAAAAGGCCACCCTGCACACTAGGAGCTGCCGTGGGATCTGACCGACGACATAGATTGCGCTGAAACGGACGCCGTCGGGCTGTTCACCTCCCTCTCCCCATTGGCAGCTCGAGCCTTCCCACTGATCCTACTGATAGTGTCATGAGCAACGTCAACGAACCAATCGTCGCTTGGAAGCACGCTGCGGAGATTAAGCGAGTACGTTAGCTTCAGTTTAAAGGTCAGCAGCCTTAGCCAGGAACCAGCAAGAATTACTGTCCTAGTAAAATAGTCTGATATTCCTTCAAGGAATCGCGCCATAGGTTCCACTTGTACTTCCCTCCCAACCAGGTTTTGGTATGGGAGGAATCTATAATTCAATTACAATTGTAACAAAAATGAAGCAAAACACATGCGGGCATATGCTTGCCTTCACAGTGCAACACTGCATAAATATTACCACTTTCTACTAAATTTAGCTGGATTGAAAAGGATTTATTAACCACTGGAAGGATAAAATGGAAGTCAGATAAATAGTGAAATACCTATCAGGGTTCATTCCAGTAGCAGAAAATGCTGCCATCGCTCTACCAATGATATCCAATATGACTTGATGTACATGCCGAGATAAGAAACGGCCTTGCCCGAAGAGGATGACAAATTGCATGTCCAGATAGAACTGCAAAGGAAGGTAAAAGTAAGAACAACAAATCAGCAATTGGTGGCATAAAAGAGAAAAAGGAGCTCACCTGCTGAAGTCCAAGGGGACCCAAAGCCCTTGGTCCCTCTTCAATCTCTTCCCAAAAGCTCTGGTCCTCTGAGAGCCACAATATGGCTGTTTCTGTAAGTCGCATCATTAACAATGTAGAAAACCTTTCCCTACCAACAAACATATCTGCAGCAATGCTCGCCATCCTGTTTAGTTTTGCATATAATTCCTGCAATGAAATGAACTGCAGATCAGATGCTGCAAAAGACAAGAATTTCTAGGGCAAATTTGCAAGGAGCAGCATGAATGCTCTAGTGACAGGACTTGTCATCTAAACTGTAGATTACTGAAACAACTGATTGAAAAAAGACTGGGTCTTCTATCCAATTCCAAACTAGTTCACATGGTTAGCATTTCTCTAAGTGACTAAGTGCACAATTCTTTTCTATGATACCTTTTAGAACAAAAGGATAAGACAGCCCACTGCCTTAACGTATTCTTGCCAACAAATATTCATCAGAAACCAAAAATAATATCTAGTTTGATAACTATTAAACACGATTGGTTTCACAATTTGGTTGATTATACTAACGTAAGGCCAATCACACAATAACACAAGCAACAGCTAGGAAAATATTTGCAAGCTGGATGCAACTTTTTTACCACAATAACTAAAATCATGCAAACAAGAAAGAAAGTACAACTAGATCATGGTTTCATAAAAAGTACAACTAGATCATGGTTTCATAAAAGCAGATCGGATTATTCACTCTACAGCCATCATTTAGAGCCAGACTGCCATTAAAATCCATTCAAGAATCAACATTTTATAGAACATAGAAGAACCCAACATGATGACACTTGCCATCATGGACCTCATTTTTCAAACAAACATTAACAACTAGGTTTATCCAGCAAGTTGTCAAGGGTGAAAAACTTGTACGTACCTGAAAGATTAGAGATGGGACCCATTCCGGCTCTTCAACAGTATTATCCATATTAATGTACATTTCTGCGCTCAGATAGGTGTCACCTTCTTCCGTGAATATAAGATCAAGAGCATGCTGCCTGCAGAAGCTATCTCTAAGTTTGTCCACCATACGGTGCAGCTTCCTTTTCCATTCTCGTTGCTCTGCCGCACGGTTTTGCTTGTCTGGACCTCTTTTACGAATATCATCCATGCTGGCCTGGTTTACAGATGACAGCTTCATAGTTGCTCTAGGTAGCAACTCTTCAGCTAGTAAGGATGCATTAGCTAACAATGCTAATTGCTGCTCCTCTGTCTCTGCCATTCGAACGATCTTATTTCCTAAACCTTCCCAATTCGCTTCATCATCCATTGAGCCTGGTAGAGCACTTATGAGCAAATTGACATATGAATTGAATATTTTCAGAAGCCCGTCCATTGTAGAACCACCTAACTGCAAGCTAACAAGTGGCCCAACATCCTCAAAGAAATCCTGCGTGTCAAAATACCATTAATGGATACTACATGTATCGATCCCAAAAATAAAAAAGAAAATACACCACATATATTGCAAAGGAAAATGTAGAAAAAAGCAATTAATAGTATCTCTCAAAGAAAAAGAATATAATCAGTTGACATATGCTTAAAGTGGCCTCTCTAGAAGTTCACACCTTGCAGAGTAAAAAATAAACCTAGAAATCCTCAAATTAATTGGGAAAAGGAGAAAAAAAAGGGAGACCCCAATTACAATTGGTTGAAACATTTGTCAGAAACAGAGCATTACCTGAACCATTGAATTGAACCTATGAGCACTGCTTGAGAGCTTCGGCTGGAGTGCCAAATGACCAGCAGATGATCTAGCAAATGGCCGTATACCAGTTGGAGGATAGGTGAGTACCCAGTCATCAGCTGCAGCTAAAGCAGCAGTACTCTCTTCAATTCTCCTCAAATTGGAATCTAGTGCTTGCTCAACAGAAGGTCGGAATTGTTTCATCAGAATTGCTGAAAGCGACAGACCACGAACTTCCAGCAAGGAAGAATGACCAAGTGCTATCTGAACGCATTCGGCGGCAGCTCTTAAGCCCCCAGCAGCTGCACAAGGGGCTAAAGCATGCCTCTTTACAAGTAGTGCAAATGACATTGCCTGCTTAGTAGCCCATGTAACTAGTTCAGATGCATAAGATGATTCATCACCAAAGACTTCTACAGAGTCACTGAGAGCCTGAGCTATAACAGAAAAAACTTGCTGTGCAAGAGACGCGGTGTACGCTCCACCATATGATGTGCTAGACGGATGTATAGTTTGCATGCTGCATTGAAGCCTTTGGTTATGTGCGTTGAGCAGCAAACTATGAGCACGAGGTCCATCACCAAGTCTCTTGAGAGCAGAAGCTGCAGCACGAAGTTCAATGCCACAAGTAGAAGACTGGCAAGCAGCTTCAGCAAGTTGATCTGCCAACTTTTGACGATTATCAGAGATAGCCCTCTTCAAAACCAGAATGTCAGATGTGGTAAGAGTCTGTTTCTGTTTTGCATCAGCAGCAATTCGTTCAGCTTTGTCCAGGGCATCCAATGCTTCATCCACTCTTCTCTCGGCTAGTAAAACATCAAGCATGTCAGGGAAATCTGTACACCATTTCTGTATTTCTGAAGGTTCCTGGTCTTCAACAGTGGATATGTCCTCTTCTCCAGAACCTTCAGGCCCCATAGTCAAGGAATCAATCTGAACCCCTTCGGATAGACCATGAATTAGAGCTGACTGTGTATTTAGAAGATTTCTGATAGATAGCAGCTCCCCTTCAAGGTCTGATATCTCCTTTGATGTTCTGATAACCAGGAGATTAGTATTCAGACATTGTACTCCAAAGTCATGAATTGGATAGAAGAGAGGAAGAACACAGGAAGTGACAAAAAGAACACTAATTTGAAAAGGTCCTAACGTGAAAAATATAATTGTGATTTTGCATCTCACAAAATTCACGGTTTGTGCATAGGAAGTCACCGTAAAGGGACAAGAAACTTAAAACAACACTACTGTAGCATTCACTCAGAACAATAGAAGAATTGCTACTAAGAAATTTGCTGCCTCCTTTTCGTTCTCAAATATTTGTTGGATTGTGGTTCTTACCAAATACTAATTCAAAATTAGTCACAATAGTTATTCCAAGAAGTGTTGCTACTTGTATGGACTGCGCGGCACTTGAGAGACCAAAGTATTATCAGAGAAACATGCCAGTGCACACACCATTTTAGAGAAACAAAAATAAGAAAGGGGGATTTATCAGACACAATACTCTGTGTTAAACAATTGCTTTCACACCTGATGAATGCGGCATAATTCGCATAAACACTTCTACGCATCTCTTCAGCAGAAGCCTTCTTTAGATCTTGCAGATAAGAACACAGGTGTCTTATTTCCTGCCATAAACTTTGAACGTCAGTCCTGTTTGATTTTTTCCAAGCATTCCGTGCATTTTATCACGGTAATACTTCAAGTACAATATGCTTCAAAAATACCGCGCACAAAGAAAACACCAACATTTGGAAGACTGAGCTTGCACAAAAAGTGCATGTGCATGACATGGTGCAATTGCAAAAATAAGGAGATCCTAAACCATAATATACTCCCAATTTAACCTACTTGAGTATAATTCATATAGAGAACGGAGAACCATCCATACATAAGTCGAACAACAGAGTGCTCAATTAAAAACCTGACATTTCCTAAAATTCAAGATTGTTCATTAAATTGGTGGGAGCTGATCTCGCTCTGCTAAAAAGTAAACCCAGTTAAGTGAACAGATAATTAAAAACTGCCAGTTGTTTTAAAAGCCTGCCCACTAATTGCCAAAAATCTCCAACTTCCAAATGAATCAATCAACTTTGCATGTGAGTGTCTATTTATTCAATAGGTCCTGTAAAAAGTACACAATACAATATATATATATATATAGGAAAATGGTATGGTACTCTCCCACCTCTCATATACCACTTAAATCGTACGATGATACCTCTTTATGTATTTGAGCATACTCCAATAATGATTATAAGATACCCCAAAGTGAGTTCCATGAAAAATTTTATTAAATTCCACTTTTTATAGCAAAATTTGTGTATATACTTCTTTTATATATGAAAAGGGTATATAGCAAAAAACAAAGGGCTCCAATGAAAATTTTTCGATCAAGTCGCATTAGATTATCTTATAATTGGTATTTAAGTATACTAAAAATGATAAAGAAGTATAATATATGCGCTTAAGTGGTATATTGGAAGTGGGAGTACATACTACTAAATCGGTATATATAGGAAAATGGTATGGTACTCAGTACATACTCCCTCTCAGATACCACTTAAATCGCGATGATACCTCTTTATGTATTTGAGCATATATAATATTATATACTATATATATATATATATATATATATATATATATATATATATATATATATACTCTTAGAAAAGTCGCAGGATTCGAAAGCTTCACTTGAACTTGCACATGATCCATTTCATCACCAGGGCCAACATAATTTGGTATGAACTCGCATTTCTTTTCCATTTTTACAAAGACATGATCACAAACATTTCTAAATCTATATGTGCCCACAGATAACACGGAGGTAACATCTCTCTGCTTCAGTGCTTCCTCCAAGCTCCATCAAATTTCACAATATCCAAACCTATCCTCCGAACTTATTCTATTTCATTTCGTCTGTGCAGTGCAATCATAATTTTGTCATAAACTTGCATCGAGACAGAAAAATATCAGTTTTCTTCACACCACAGTAACAAACTTTTTCCATAACCAGCCCCGGACTATGAAACATATCAAAACTAAACTACAAGGTGTCAATTTGACACCACCACCATACAATATCTAATCCCATGCTGCAACCATTTCCGCTAAAATGCAACCAAATCATGCCCAATTTTACGCTTTCGTAGCACAAATGCATTGAAAACTCCAAACCCCGTATCCCTCACACCTCTCGACCACAAAACGAGACCTTTCCACCACAACCCGAAGCTAAATTTCCGAAGGTATCGATCCCTTACCTTCTCGTTCATGGCGTGGCACTTGGACTGCACGTAGGCGTCAGGGTCAAAGTTGTCGGTCTTGAAGATCTTGAGCTTGTCGGCGAGCTGCATCGCGCCGTCTCCGCCCCCGGCGCCGGCCGCCGCGTTCACCGGGAACACGCCGGAGTGGCCGACCGGGCGCGACCTCGACGACTTGGCGGACGCCATCGCCGCAGAAAACCCTAGCGGGGACAAACTTCCCCCTCTCCCCTCCTCCCGCGAGATCTAGAAGCTTCTAGAAGTGGATTTGCAGCTCGATTTGGGTCGCTCTGCGCTATCGGTTATTTTGGTGTGTCGATTCGGGGGTTTTGGGGGTTTCTCCCCAATTTTTTAGGTGGGAATAACGGTGAGTTGCGTTGGACGGTTGCCAAAGGTGGAAAGGTGCTTATTAGGCAGTTAGCTGTTCTTCGAATGATTTGGAGCAATTTTTTTTGGACAAGGATAAGACACGTACGTCCGATCCATATCTAATTCATCGAACGCTTATTTTGCTTCGTCTTCTGGATCGTATGTACCTATCACATGCGTGTATGTGCGTGCTGGTTGCCACACCGTCCTGTGCGTTTGTTCGCCTCCTAGTGATGTCCAAAGGAAAGTGGATGGATGGCTTATCAACCCAAACTGATGCACGAATCACGACGCCAAAAACTATGGCCTATGTCATGAACAGCCCTGCACAATGAGATCGCGCACAAGCAAAAGCTTCGACCTCTGCATGACGATTGATGGATGGCGCACAGCCGAATTGACGTTGCAGTCCGTTGAAAACAATGTTGCGGTCTATTAAAAACAATATTGTATATGTAGAAAAAAATATTGCATCTGTAAAAAAAATGTTGCATACGGTTCACGGAGATGTTGCAATTTTTTCCAACGCGTTTTTTTCCAGATGCTTTGTTTTGATTTGTGATATTGCAACCGTTGTTCAGGAATGTTGCAACCGTTCTTTGGAATGTTGTATCTATAAAAAAAATACATATGTAGAAAAATAATGTTGCATATATAGAAAAAAATGTTGCATATATAGAAAAAAATGTTGCATACGGTTCACGACGATGTTGTAATTTTTTCCAACGCATTTTTCCAGATGCTTTGTTTTGATTTGTGATGTTGCAACCATTGTCCGGAGATGTTGCAACCGTTGTCCGGGGATGTTGCAACCATTGTCCTAGCATGTTGCAACCATTGTCCACGGATGTTGCAACCGTTGTCCTAGGATGTTGCAACCGTTGTCCGGGGATGTTGTAACCGTATCTGAGGGATGTTGCATGCAACGGCGTAATTTTAGAATGGGAAACGTTGTGGGCTGTGCGTTCGGACGGAAAAAAAATCAGACGCCATGAAAGAAGCGTATAGCAATTACAAAACAGCATATGGCACAAAGCTATCGAGTGGATACCCCGCCGTGAAACCCAACCAATAATCAAGGCCTCCAACATGGCCGGGCGTACGGAGAGACACGACTCTGAGTCTCTCCCTTTTCAACAATGAGCAATTGATCATATGTTTTAACCATACTAACATTTGAATCAATTTTAGAATAACATATGATATGGCTCCAAATACCAGCAGGATATTAAAAAGAACAAAGCTTGCCTCAAGTACTCATGTGCCGTGGCCAACGACACAACAAAAGAATGGCGCTGGTTGTGGGAAAGGAATGGCAATGTATTTAGTTCCTGCTTTGCGTAACAGAAGAGAGAAGAAGTGCATGCATGGGCTACACTTTGATGCATACATGCAGCAGAAGAAAAAGATTAGGGACAGACATAACATGACCGAGCGTACGGAGAGATTGTCCAAATCGGACGTACGAGTCCTAGTCTCTCCCATTTTTTTCCTTTATTAAGAGATAGGGGGGTTAGGGGATTATATAAAGTCTCAGTTAAGTCTTGGCTGGATTTGCAAGGAACCTTTTTATTAATTTTTATTTTAAAGTTAACCCCGGCGCACTTTATTTCCAATTCTGACCTTTTTGGTCACGCCACCACCTATAGTGTGACAAAACAATGCTGTCATGATGTGGGATAAGTCCGCAAATAGCGCTTTTGGTCACGCCACTGGTGGTGACGTGACCAAACAACACTGTTACGCCACCAGCGTGACAGCATTGTTTTGTCACGCCACGGGTGGTGGCGTGACCAAAGGAGTCAGAATTGGAAATAAAGTGCGCCGGGGGTTAACTTTAAAATAAAATTTAAAAATGGATTAATTAATAAAAAAAATTCATTTGCAAGCTACCGTGAATTTTGTTATAGTTATCATGGTAATTAGTTTTACATAGAGCTTTTTTATTTTTTTAATCTATTTTTAAAAAAATATTTTAAAGATAACATCTCCCTAACTTTATTTTTAATTTTGACTCTTTTGGTCGCGTCATGACCTGTGGCGTGACCAAACTGTTCTGTCACGCCACCGACCGCGGCGTGGCCAAACCTGTCATGATAGACCTTTGAGCCAACACGTATCCGTTTTTGGGCTAAGTCCTGTCACGCCAAAAAAAGTAGCGTGACAACACTTATTTGCCACGCCGAAGTCCGTGGCGTGACAACGTGTTTTTGCCACGCTATGTGTTGCGGCATGGCCAAAAAGTATAATTGGAAATAAAGTTAGGGAGCGATTATCTTTAAAATATTTTTAGAAAATGGGTTAAATAATTAAAAAATCATTTACATGCTTGGGAAAAAAGTGTTGTCATAGCTCATGGGTTTTTGCCGATTTGCAAGTGTTATTTACTTGAATTCGTATGTGAAATGTCTGTATTTAAATGATGTTATATGCAATTTATATGTGAACACAAGCATATCATTTGTGCTATGTTCTTGTTTTCATGCGATATGTTGGATCACGTAAGGTTGCAAAATGTTAGAAGGTTATTGACCGTAATTGTCATTTCTAGCAAAATATTATTGATGTGGGTATTAAATGTGCAACGACATTAAGTAGTCCATCGTAATTGAACAATGCTAGAATGTGCCAATTCATCGCTGTGAAAAAAAAATGCATTGATTCAACAATCTTCAAGACATATCATATACTGCGCGCACGCTCGCTCTCGTTAAACTGACGTCGGTTGATGAACAAGAGTGCTTATAAGCTGTCATCACCCATATTTAGACCAACTAGCTGATTGGCCTATGCAATTGCACCATTTAGTGTAGTATAGTATTCCTTCCGTTCTCGTATAGTTGACGTTAACAAGTAGTATTCCAAGCTACAGGGCGTCAAATAATTAAGCATGGAGGGAGTAACATTATGTAATCCCAAATTTCAAGAATTATATTTTGCAATCTAAATTTGAATTTGGGATATTTGATTTCATATTTAATAAGTAAATTTTATTTTGAGATCTCTCTCCTTTGTGAAAGAGATGAATGAGAGGTCGGTCCATTGAGCAAATTTACACTCTCAAGCTTTAAATTAAAGTAGTGCTACCTGTTTATTTTTTAAATTAATATGTCTCTAAATTAACTATTGAATCTAATCCTTTAAAATTAGAAATCATCAAATTAAGGGTTCGATTTTTTTTAAACATTTTTCAAATTAGTATATCTCTAAGACAACTATCGATTCTAAGTCTTTAAAATTAGGGTCTACCAATTTAAGTGTTGGATGTTTTTCTTTTTTATGATAATTTCTAGCATAATTTTTTTCTTAGCAACTGCAAAAGGCCTGTCATTAACTTTTAATATATAATAATAGGTATTTTCATGTCCGGCTGAAGTGCAATGTTCTTTAAATTTTACACACGGTAACCCCTTTACCATTCCAAGTAACACTCCAGCTTCGGAACGTTTGCTTAAGAACAAAAAACAAGCACCAATTTGACAAAGATGAAGATTCTTTCCAGCTCTGTAACACGGAAACTTCTACTACAACACCCTGCAGGACTGCGGGTTTCTTGCGCAAAAAATTAAGGGAGAAACTAAACTCGAAACCAAACTTGCAGCATCAATTGGTGACAAGACACACAACTAAACAACAATCAATCTCTGCTTCATCGCATTCAAAGCCCAGGCTGGAAAGCAGAGCAGCACAGGGAGGAGGTCGCTGGGAGTAGTAGTACAGGTTGTTGCTGGTGCGCAGTCAGCACTCAGCACTCAGCACAGACATCGCGGAGTTAGACCAGACCAGGACGAGCACGTACGAACGCTTGTCTTTCGCTGAAAGCTCTTATCTGAATATCTGACACCTCCCTGCCTATCTATCATGCAAGGACAGAAACGGAGACGAGCAGCGCCGAGACGAGGTACAAGGCGAGCGTGCAGCGCCGCCTCCCCGCGGCGCCCGTCGCCGCCGCCGTGGTCGAGCTCTTCCCGCCCGCGCTTCCTGCAACACGCAGCCAGCACGTACGTACGTACGTACGTAAGAGGAAAAGCAAGTGCAGTTCCAGTTCCCAAAGATTCAGAGTAAAAAAAATCCAGAAATTCTTGCAAAGAGTGCGTAGTACTGTGCTCCTACACCGTACATGTACAAATTTACTTGTCATTGTGTATGAAGGGCGTTCGATCTGGGTTGGAACATGTCTCTCTAAACACCCATAATTGCACAGTTACAGTGATTTATACTGGAGTACTACAACAGTAGTAGGTAGTAACAAAACTCAGGTAGCAAAAAAAAAAGTGCACAAGATCATACCGGTACGTAGTTGTTACTAGCACTGGGTGCCCAAGCAGTTGGAAACTACAGTACTAGCAGTACACCACAGTACTCCTTGAAGCTTCTTAATCCAAATTAACAGGCGCACACTTGCCAGTATTATTAACTCACACCTACTGCTCCTGACCTGCAAACACCGTCTGATCTCCAGATGGATTGCTCAGATTCGCTGCGGCCGCTATTGTGCAGTACATCAATGCGGGCGCGGGTGATCTCAGTGTACCGCGAGTTTGGTACGCGTAGCGCGTTGCATCAGATTTTGGGCACACATACACGCACAGTTGGATGGACCATACATGGCATTGATTTCTCATGTCACTACTAGCTAAGGCTTGAATGCGCAGTACTATTGGTGCAGCGTTGCCTATAGCTTTCCCAACACAGCTGCACGTCAGGATAGCGTACGTGAAAGCCCCGTGTGTGTTAAAGTATAAGTAAATTGTCCTTATTTTCTTATCAGTTTAAGTTTTAAAGGACTAGTTAATACATGAAACTCAATAGACATGTCCTACATACAAACAGAGAAAGCTGAATACTTTCTCGCTCAATTTACTAATTGCGCAAGATTCTTAATTTCTCATGTGATTTTTTGTACCAATAGTGTAACAAAGGTGAATTTCTTATGTGATACAGTATGCAATACACTAACTGGAGAAAACGAGCTTGATAAAAAGTGCTTAATTAGTTACCGGCGGCGGCAGGTGTGGTGCCGTTCTTGGATTCGTGCTGCCTCGCGTAATCCTTGAAGATCTGCGCATCCTTGGAGTCGGGCGACATGTTCAGTATCTCTGTAGGGTGCCATCCAAAACAACGGACATGTAAGTTGTCAGTCAGGCCGGCAACCAAGACAGCGGTGCAGGTGATGAGCAACGAGAAGAGGACATGAAATGAAATTCCAGAGTTAAGGAAGGTTGTGGCACAAGTTTCATGGTGGTACCACTAGTAGTCGTAATAACTTGGAAAAACTATGCCATACTTCTCTCCCACTCTCTGATTTTTCCCACAGATAGTTTTGATAGGCAAACCAATTAATCACCAAATTAACGTCAAATTGTCACTACCGCCAGTTCTTCAGACTTCAGTACTGAGCTAGAGCTGCTGTAATTTGTAGAGCAGAGACGACCTAGTTAGTTCACACGCGCACACAGTGCAATGCATGCTCCAGGGTTAATTTGGACGCTTCTGCCGGTGCGTGCACGTACACCTGGTCAAGGTCCGGTGCTCAATTCATCCGAGAGATATGTAGCTATGTACTACCCGACCAACGTACTGATCAGCGATGCACGTACGTACATGTCGCGATGTACGCACGGCCAGGCACAGGGCGATGGAAACAAATTCTAAGGGGGTGGGCCTCAGGGGCTCTCCTCCATAGCCGTCCGATCGCTAGATAAACACTGTAGTGCATATATATATAGAGAGACGTGATCCTACGGCTGTAAAAGAGAGGTCTCACGGAACCCTCTCCTATAGAATTTATTTCCAGGACGATCGGCTGAGGTGGGACATGGTTATAATATGATATGCATGACACGAACGTACGTTCGTGATTTCCAACACATCGATCATCGATGTAGCATGTGTCGGTCAATCGATACGCATGCACGGACTGATGAATGGAATCGAGTGAGTTCAGGCACGTACGTGGGCAGTCTGAGAAGGTTGCGGGGATGGAGCAGAGGGAGGGGAGGTCCATGGCGCGGGTGACGTTGATCTTGAAGCCCAGCGCGGGCTCGTCGCGGTCCTTGACGAGCACGCAGAGGCACTTCTTGCTGGCGCCCAGCACCTGCTTCAGCCCCGCGCAGCAGTCCGGCGTCGGCGCCCGCGCCGTCGCCTGCTCCTGCACGAACGTCAGGCACGTCGCCAGTCCCATCAGCCGGTCCGCGCATTCCGCCCGGTCCGCCGCGAAGTCCGCCGCCGCAAACCCAACCACCACCACCACCACCATCGCCGCCCGCGCACCACTACCACTGGTTGCAAACGCCATAGCTAGCTACAACTAATCGATCGCGAGCTATTCCGATCAAGTTTGTGTGCGTGAGTCACTCGTGTACGTACTTGGGCCTGGATATGTGTGACGGCTGGGAGTTCACTGGAGTAGCTAGTGATCGGTCGGCTTGGGATATATAGTGGTGGATCGATCGGGAAGAGCGGCTGGTACTTTGCGATTGAGTGATTAAATGGAGTTGGTTGGTAGCTGGCCGGCTAGCCAGATTGCGTGCGCTGCTCGTGGGAGTACGTGCTGGATCGAGAGGGGGTGGCCAGTCTGAGACCTGCAAAGTTGCGAGTTCCAAGCAGATCAAGAGAGTCGAGACAGGGGTTGGGTTGATGGCATTAATACCGTTAATACTACTCGATTATCTACAAAGATAATGTTACTTATATTAAGTACATATGAATGGTTATGTCTAAAACAACATCATCGAGAACAGATAAATAAAATACGTAGTTAATGGGTTTAAAAAACCTTGATGGTTTCCTCGAAGGACTCAAAATTTTTGGTAAGAAAGAAAACAAAAACGCAATACACACACACTAGAAGTGGATAAGGACCCATCAAAACCCAAAAGAATGAAATGAGGAACCTAAAGATCAAAATTGCACCACACAACCTCTTATAAAGTGCAGCATCTTCCATCAGAAGTTAGTGGAATGGTGGTTTCCTTTAGTACCATGAAGATACACCATACATTGGTGATATTGGCAATTAATCTTATAAACGTCAAAACTAAGATTGGTTATATTTTACTTTAGAGTGATACAACCATACCTATAGTTTTGCAAAACATACTATTTGTTGTAACTTTAACCACCCAGAGATAATTACAAAATATTAAGACTCTGAAAGGTTTTGATAAATCGTGTTTGAAAGGTATATGACTTTGCAACTAGTATTACCCCATATCCTTTGCAAGGATAATCTACTTGTGTTGTACAATCAAATAGTAGTATTTGATAAGTTAAGCATGTAACACCCGAATAGTGTTTATCCTAAAATCTCCAAATGTGTAATAGGATATCTGTACGTAAGACTATGTATTGTGGTAATCTAGTTGATTTGATCACAATATACTTGCCTATATTCTTTTTCAAAAAAAGTATTAAAGGCATTAGATCAACAAGACTTCAACAGAAATTGTTCTCAGGGGAGCATTTGCTAAAAACTGTTCATCATACTTGAGATTTAAAAAATCTTAGTCAAACCTAGAAGGTGTTGATACGATGATTACTGCTTAAATTCACCTTCAAGGTTTTTAACCACTTAACATTTTAGATCCAGTTGGTCGACAATGCAAAGATCATGAAGATCGCGCATATATTCTGGTGTTCATTACTAAATCCTGAAGATATATATCAAATCTCTATAGTGCAAAATCTCATAATGGATTTATATTACTTTGTGGTAGTGCAGTCATCGCTTGACGGTCATCTTAAACAGACCTTGGTAGCTACTTCTAACAACAACTCAAAAATTATTGCATTATACGAAGCCTCACGTGAATGTGTTTGGCTCAAACGTGTGATTAGCCATATCGAGAAGTCATGTGGCATTAACACCGTCAATACTCCCACAATTATCTCTGAAGATGATGTTATTTATGTTGCACAAATGCAAATGAGTTATGTTAAAAGTAGTATCACAAAGCATATTGATCCTAAATTCTTCTATCCTCATGAACTCCAGAAGAACGATGAGGTGAAGATCCTGCAAACTAGATCTTGTTAAAATATGGCTGATTTATTCATTAAGCATCTACCTACGTCCAGCTTCCAACAATGCGTTCGTGGTATTGGAATGAAGCGGCTTGGAGAGTTGCAGGAATTAGAGGAGAATTCTCTGAATCATAATCCACTTGAAGTTCTAAAGTTTTACCTTAATCCTAAATATTAACTCAGAAGATAGAGAGGTTGTACTCTTTTTTCACTTAGTGAGTTTTTCATGAAGATTTCTCACATAAAAGGTTTTTAACGAGGCAACAATGCAATGTACTCTTTTCTCCGTTTTATTTTTTTCCACTAGATTTTTGGGAGGACTTTTTAACGAGACATGTACATGACGCGGTATTGTGTGGGGGGGGGGGGGTAAAGTTACTCAGAAAAGATTCGTTTCGCTAAGGTAAAATTGACAAACACGCATGATATGCTACTACAGTCTACAGAGCAATGTCACGCGTGTTTTATGTGGCATAGTACAAGTAGTAGGAGAATAAACGACTAATCAAGCTTTAAAGCTAGCTGCGACATTACTGTGCATGTACGGGGAAACATCAAAATCGTTAGGAGTGATTGGTTCGGTTCGAGCACCATCTGGATTTCTGGCCAGATCGTCCTCGCTGGCTAATTAGGATATGGGGTAATACTGGTTGGTATAGGATATGGGATAATCTACAGCAGTTGTCTATATAATTTTTTATGTTATCTACTGACAATACTAAAGGTAGCTCATACAACGGTACAGACAGCTGTTGTCTTTTTAGTTGTCTCTAAAGAACACACAATCATTTAATGATTTTCTTGTTTCTGGTGCTATAGTCGGCTACAGGATTGTACACAGTATCTTTCTCTCACTTCATTCTCTTTTATCTATGTCAGTAAAAATCCTACGTGGCAGTGACTATAAATGACTGACATAAGCCCATTGTACATACTTTTATCTTACCTTGCAACAGATTTCGCAATCCGCAGTGAATGAATGGATCATGCATAACGACGAAGTACTGCAGTTAAAACGGAAGGGGGGTAAGATAGGATTAACCTTTTTGAGCCGGATTTGGTTGTCCAAGTTCAATGCCTGCGTACATGCAGCCCGACGTTGATCGGATTGTCGAGTTGCAGTAGCGGCGTACCGCTAAACGGGACCAGCATCTCGATCAACTGGTCACTGTACAGCTCTGGGACTTCTTGACTGGAAAGTATGCGCGCAGGACTAGCAATAGGAAGAGAGTTGAGAAACACGTACGGGACCTTTTAGCGGAGCAGTAGTACAAACTAACAGCACTGTAGCCAGCAGTTCGTATACGTTGTTCATGTCCAACTGAAGCAGCAAAGAACAGGACATGATCGAATGTAAGGACAAAGATCTTCTACTCCCCTACTTAATTTGCTTAGCTAGCTAGTGCCAGTGCATACTTCTAGTTCTAGAGGTGGCCAGATAGACTGTGCTAGTTGGGTCGGCACAAAGTACGAGACTGTTGGCCCGGCCCTAGGCATGGTACGGCCCGAGGAGGCATGCTGTGTTTGGGTCGTGACCTCGGCCCAGCATGCACAGTTGTGCAGGACCTGGCCCAAACACGGTGACGAGGATTAAAACTTTTGTGTATTGTTTTAATACACAATAAAAGATCATACGTCTTTATAGTCGTAACCCCTAAGGCTAACGACCTCACTGGTCGTAAGGATTCCAGAGATTACATAAGGGTACCCTGGTCGGACAAGGTCCTGTACCTAGTCTTCGATCAGGTAACTGCTCGGAAACGCTATGAACTGATGTTTATAACTAATCCCGAATATATTCTTACTGTGCGATGAATATAGCATGTGTTGTATACTTCATACCACACGGTTAGATAATCCTAAAGACACTGACAACAACTACCAGACGGTTTGATGTCTCTCGGGCACTGAACCGTCGCGCAGTTAGACACATTGTTAACTGCACACTAAGCCCCGATCACTCGCAACGCTTCACCAGGGACGTCTCCTCCAGGAGTAACTGTCACCCCTTCGGAAGTTACTTAAGCACGAAGCACAGAAGACCAGAGGGCAGAGAGCGAATCATTAACACAAGTTCTACAGATCAAGAGGCAAACTGAGACGAACAAGATAGCAATCTTCACATCCAGTGTAATTAGGATTAGTCTCTAGTCGGGTCGAGAGCACCCCCTTTGTAAATCCAGTTCATATCAATAAAGAGCGGCCCTATTTTCTCCCAGGAATTATCGCGTCATTTTCCTCTTTCATTTTCATAAGATCGGCGATTCAATCATCGACACACGGCACAACACGGCTCGCACGGCCGAGATGGCGAATGTGTGGCCTGGGTGCAAAGGAGGAGGAGGTGGTGGCGGCGGCCCGACGGGTTGGGAAGGACCAGAGGAACCGAGGAAGAAATGGGCCGCTGGCTCTCAGGTACTCGACTACTTCCTCCATGCTTAACCCGGTCTCGTCAAGCTTATTGTCTTTCGGGCCAGATGCACTCCAGACCAAAATTTAGGGGTGCTCTCAGCTGCTTACGGCTTGTCGAACGTCGAGTTACCGTTCAGCGGTAGTCTGTCGGAACGCAGCTGGGCTAAAGGTACACCGTGAGTCGTCTGTTGGTAGTGGGGAGCCAACCTCGGCTGCCTCCCTTAGGTCCGCCCTTGTCCGGCCTATGAGGCCAGCGGGCCGTGTCTGAATCGGCACCTGAGCCTATAGACCGACACGATACAGCATGTTTAGTTAGCTGGGTTGGTAGTGCCGTGCTCGACTTGTGCCGGGCTGGCCAGCACATTGGCCACCTCGATACTTCTGGCCGTCACCTGCTGTTGATGAATAGTGTTAATTTGACTGCTTGACTGTTTGCTGTCCGTACATCGCTATCGTGTGGGCATGCAGCAGTTCTCTCTCGACCAATTAAACCCTGTAGTAGCAGTGTAGTAGAGTAAGTGTACTAGTACATTACGAGTTGATTAGCTTCCAGCTCCTTGATGGCATCCTCCCATCCGTTCATCCGGCTAGGCTTAATTGGCAGCTGCTCCTACGTTTCAGGAAATGCGTGTGTAGCGTGCAACATGTGACGTATACTATAGCTGAACATGGCTACCTAGCAAGCTCACTCCCAACGGGCGTACACCTTTGCCTTCCCACGAATTCAATTCGCTCGTGACGTGAATCATACGGATCGATTTTCCGGTTGAACTTCCGTGCAAAACTGCAACTTGCTGGAGTCCATTAAATCCTATTTCTCAACACGTGCTAGTACGTACGACTAACCTCTTATCTGATTCTGATCTAGCAACATTGCTCAGCGCCTCGGTGCAAAAAGTTGATTTCGACGCGTCATGCATGCATGACCGGTCTTACATTTTGGTTTGGAGAATACTGCAACCTCTGATGATCCAGTTGCATTGCGACTTTAGACCACGGATAGACTCCCCCTCTGCAGGCAATCGAAACGGACTTGCACATTGTTTCACACTACTATAAAAGACTAACGCTGGACGTCTCATCACAAACGATTAATCAAAACTGTCTGTATTAAATACAATCATAAACGGTTTTGGTTTTACGACCATCTGTGTTACTGGCTGCGCTAAAAACCGTCTATGATGACCATAATATCACATACGGTTTATGTTGAAAATCGTCTGTGATATTATAGTTATCACAGATGGTTTTTTTTTAAACCGTCTGTGATTCGCAGCGCAGGATGGTGAAAATTTTTGGATGAGCGCGCGGGAGGTGAAATGTTTTGGCGCTGTCCTTATATATTATAGCCACCCTCGCCTTGTCTTCCATCAGTCTCTCCCTCTTCCCTCCCCACAGTGAGCTCCGGCGACCGCCCTTGATTCCCCGGCACGATTCGGCGAGGAGACGCAGCCGACGACCACGAGGAGGAAGGACGCGTAGGATCCATACCAGTAAGTGATCAATTGCTTGTCACCTCCTCTGCCTTATTGCTTTCGATGACTCTTAGCGGTGATCGTGATTTTCTTGTGAATGAATAAAAGATAAGATTGCGGATTTTGAGATGAAGCTCATGAACATCGACAGCGAGCACCTCAGCATTCTTGACTCTGAGTACCAGGCCATCGTCTGCCTCTTCGTCTCGGACTTGTTTTCCTCCCCAGCCACGAATCCGAACCCGAACATATTTTGGTTTCACGCACTGTCTGGTAAAACAGCCATAACTTTTGCATACAAAATCGGATTGCGACGTTCTTTGACTCGTTGGAAAGCCCAAGTCAGATTCACTCGTGAGGCTCCGGAAAAGTGAAAATCCAAAAAAGATCGTTTAGGGCCTCAAAACGGTCTCCGAAGTTTCAGCACTCGTTTTCGCCGTTCATTCGCCGTCCAGTTTGAGTTTTCTTTCATTCCAGATTATGTAATCAACCATATGCAGATACTCGGGTCCAACTGTCCAGCAATTGATTGGTTTGACTCATAATTCGATTTTTTTTTTTCAATAGGAAAACTATCACAGATGGTTACGGTTCTTGTTCAGAACCGTCTGTGATAGGTTTTTTCACAGACGGTTATCACTGACCCATAAAGTCAGACGGTTCAAAAAAACCATCTGTGGTGACCTTTTCTATAGTTAGGAGATACTCTACACGAATCTAGAACTTAGTGGCTATTTGGCTAGGATGCACGTCACTTAGGCCATCCCACTGGACCGCTAGCTGAAAGCATAGGGGGTTTGTGGACAAAGATCAACAGAATGAGAAACCTCCCAAGAATGGCGACCTGGCAGATCTGAAAGGAACACAATGCTAGAATCTTCCACAACAGATCAAACACCCCTTGGACCTAGTTGCAAAGATAAAGGATGAATGCAAAGCCTGGACCATAGCAGGAGCCAAGTGCTTGGAGCAATTCACAACGTGTAATTAAGTCTTGTTTCTTATCTGTGTTTTTTTTACTTAACGTCTTTTATACTATGTGCTCTCTTCTCTACTAATATAATAGGTAGTCCTCCTGCCTGATTTTTTTTAAAAAAAGGTACGTTGCTCAACGAGACAAGATGTTAGAAAGTGGATCTCAATACACATGAAGTCTTACATTTCGAAAGAGGTGAACTTAATGCACGAGATAAATAAAAATATACTAACTATAGCTGGTTAGTTGGAACACGCAAGGGGTTACATACTGTCTTCAACATGCACTATGTAGGACTAGGAGTATGCCGACATTCAACATGCATGGAAGTTTTCTTGACTTGATGATCGCCCAATGATCGACGTTACCTCAAAGTTGATCTTGACAAAAACTCATCACGTGCACATGTACAGCGAAATGTAAACCATCGGAATCATCGATCTAGACGTTTTGAAAGGGAGAACTCGATCAGGAGCAAGGAGTACTGGAGTAGTGATACTAAACTGAGCATATGCGTATCAGCATATGCAGTTGGTTATACAGCCCAATCGATCGAACATCCACACCATCTCTTTCTAGCTGAAAGAGAGATCGACAATAATTAATGCCAGCACTGCTATTAAATGTAACCCACCTCTCCATGCTGGTAATTAATCAACTCATCATGGCCAAGGTGGTTGCGTAGCTCAATCAAATTAAGCAAGTCGTTAAAACATGATAGCCCTAGCCAGCTAGCTATGGGAACCGCACTGAATGTGCAACTGCACTGAAAGTGAGAACCCAAGCCGCCGTGAATGTGCAGTAGTTAGGGCATCTACAATAGTATAGACAACTATTGTCTATAGTATATCTCTATGTTATTTATAGACAACACTAAAGACAATTCGTACAATGAATTGTCTTTTTACATGTCTATATAGACAACTTCTTCGTGTATAATTTGTTTTGTTTCTTGTGTTACAGTCAACTACTACATGAGAGACGGTCCAATTCTCTATGCTTCCTATCTCTCATCCACGTCATCTAATATCCAATGTAACAAGTTTTACAGACAGCTAACGTTACACTATTGTACAGACTCTTAGCTAGTAAAGGCCATTGCCTCACTACACTGGACATGCATCTAGAGTTCTAGATGCAGAGCTTCCTCGCTGGGCTGGCGACCAACAGTGGATCGGAGAAGAAGCTTGCATTGGTTGGTGTAAGCCAAGCTAGCTAGCTAACTAGGTGCACGATGGTAGGGAGTTCGTACGTCCTACCAATCTGAATTCATTTATCAGTTGTATTAATAGCGCTCGTTACTGTCCTGTGATCTGAGCACCACGTCGCGCTTGTGGCCGGAAGCGGTTCCACGCGGGCCGCGCCGTCGTCGATCGCGTGGGAGATGAGAATGAGATGACGATGAGACGACGATGGGATGGGATAGATCATTGGATGCACGCCGCGTCGTTGTAAGGGTGGTTCGTGGTTGGCGCGTGAGGCGCGGCGTTGCAGCAGTGGGGTGCATCTGTGGAGCAGTACATGCCAATTTAATCATTTTGCGTCAGCTGGGAGATGGTGATCGATTGGGGTGTTCATGTCTGTGGGCTTCCCCTTCAGGTCAGACACACCGGTACGCGTTCTTTTCTCCTTCAGTGCAGCTAGCGATAGTGCCAAAATGATCGATGCTGGCAATAATGTTGTTGTCTCTTCTTGGATGTCGTTGTAAGAAAAGTTGACATCAGCGCCTTAAAAGGATTCCTGGTCGATGTTCACATGATAACTCAGTATCTTATGAGCGAGAGTGTGTTTGCATGACAGTTTGTTTGATCCATCAGGGTCATCTTTGGACAGGTCGATCAGTGATCACACCATTTTTCCCCCTTCAGATGACTGTTTATCTTGAGAGTGGTAGTAAATTTGAGCTCGTGTCACTGGCTGCCGATCGAATGATGACAAATTGTGTGGCTTTTAACGTCGATTTTACAGCTTGCCTGTGTTTGCAGGACAGCTGAAGGAGCCATAAGCTTTGGATCATATGGTCATGGATGATGCATAGCCATGTTCGTGCATGTCCGTCGATACAAGTACTGTACTTTGCCACAAGTAGATCAAACATAATGTCACAGCAAGTCTGCAACTGCAAGAAAGACAGGATATGAAACTTGGAAGGTACCCCGTTTTATCTCAGACGAATAAAATAAACATGGAACAAACAACATCTGATGTTCATCGCTGAGCCAATAAAACAGGATTGAAATGAATATATCTAAGCATTAAACTCTAGGGTACAACAACCACCATCATATGCTTCATGCTTGTACCAGCCGCATCTGATAGAAAGAAAAAGAAAACGAGAGAACAAGATGCATGTACACTAGCCTTCTCTGCAGAATTGAACATTCATGTCGTGCAGCACATTTCGCCTATCATGAGAGCTTAGCTGCATCAGTATCACTCAATTCTGTAGCCTCATAGTTAAGTATCTTGTGCAGCGGCAGAAAATGTGGTGTCAATGATGCTAACACAATGCAAAGTAGAGCTGCAATTCCAACCCACCAAGAAAAATGTGGGATCCCAAGCATAAGTTCATCGCAAACTGCACAAAAATAAAAAACGCAAAGCACTCTTCTAATCAAAAGCGTTATTTAGGTGCTCGCATCAAACAAACAGTAGAAGAGCCAGGTGTTGATAACCAGAAGCAAACAAAAGCCTAATTTGACATATTCAAAGAGTGAGAATGGAACTGGTTTAAAGGAAGCTCTTGCTATCCAATCTTCTGAAGTCATTCATAAGTAGGGCAGTGAATAATTTATAGAAAGAAATCACTGACCATGTGCAGCTCATTGGTCCACCAGACAGGGGCTGCATAAACCTACTGAGTGATGCTAATCATACGGCCTCTCAGAGCAATTAAGATACCCTTTTCTAATTCATGAATCTGAAAGTTCAGTAGGAACCTACAACCAAGGTCTGTGTACGGTACCACTGAGCAAGAACCTGCCTTAGATATTTTATTTCAATTGCCACTAATGTGTAAGGGAACATAAGTCATTAAACCAAAAATGAAACCGATGTTTAAACAACTTCAAAGTTTAAACTAAAAGTCAATACAATCCAAAACACTAAAAGGACAAGCAACTAAAGAAATATAGTCACTCAGCTATCCATGATTTCTACTGGGCCCAACTTTCTCAAGGTTATGTTCAAATTTTAATCTATAATCAGTGAAACATCATTCTCCGACTGAAGCAAGTTCACTCCCCTTCTTATTTATAACGGAATATAAGTATGAAACAAAATCATCAGTTATGATTGCTTACCAACAAAGCAGAAACTTGTGTAATTGTACCAACGCAATTTTGATGTGACCGGATCTATCAGATCTGATAGTAGCAACCGGAACAAATTTCTCTTATGTTTCTCTTATGATTGCTGAACACAAGAAACAGCTGAATGCTTTTGTTCTCTTTTCTAAAATGGGAATAGCATAAATTCATACCAAACTAACTAGAACAGCACAATGTTCACTACCATTTTCATTCAAAAAGCTTTGTCGTTGCTTGACCATGGTAACTGCAGCTGACTTTTTTTTATATCATTTAAAAGTTTTATCTGTAGATCATCCCCTTCACCCAAATCATCAATCGCAGCACATTAGTGTTTTAGGCTAACTAGTACAAATTGGTAAATTATTTCGTTGGATGGAATGCATTTCAAATTTCAAGTAATGCATCAAGCCTATTAGGATTGACCTTTACACCCCCAAAGCTATCCTTCACTTCCTAGATGAACTGGGAAACGACAGGCATTGAGCACTGAGAAGCCAAGGTTCAAATACACGATGTTGCTAAAAGCGAAGATTCATTCTATGTGATTGCACAGAAATGACCAAACTACAAACCTCGTCAACCTAATGGTAGCTCAGAATGGTAAATATATAACTAAAATTTCTGTCCTGGTTCGACTAATCTGATATGAATATCAGAGAAGAAAAGAGAAATGTAAAGAAACACTACTAGCGTACCAATGTTGAACAGGGCAAGCTCTCTCTCCGGTACATATGGCTTTGCAACCACACCCTCCGGCTCCACCGTGACAAGAATATAAACCTAAAATCGATCACATACAGCCATTATAAATCATCCCATCAAGGAGCGCCACTCCGATTCTGCAGCCAAGCAACAATTCTAGCTAAGAAGTTAGTGAATACCAACCGGTTTGCTGCTGTCAGCCTTGAAAATTATCTTCTCCGTGTTGAGCAACCTCCTGTTCTTGCTCCCCCAGTCCTCCGCGGCATCAGGATCGTCCACGAGCCGAATCGAAAAGCTCGATGGTATCTACATCCATAAACACCGAATTCAAGAACAAGAAGCCTCAATGGTGAAACAACTATTCCTTATTCTCTTTTTTTTTCTCCTCAACCAACGGGGGTCAGGTCGTACGGAGGCCGGGTAGGAGATCTTGACTTCGTACCACGCGGACGGCCGCAGCCCGGCGAGCCTGTAGATCCGCCGGCCGTGGCGCAGCGGCATGGTCTCACCCACCAGCTCCTCGCCCACGCTAAGGGCCCTCGCCTCCTCCAGGCTGCAGGGGGAAAACACAAGAAGCTGTTGGCAAACAGTACGGGGAAGCGGTGCGGATCGATACAGCGAAAGGGGCGGACCTGCGCGCGGAGGAGAGCAGCAGCGCGGAGAGCAGCAGCAGCAGGAGGAAGCGGATGCGGTGGCGGCATGGAGAGGGGAGTGGAAGCGGCGGAGATGGCATCCTCGCGGGCTCTGTCTAGCGACGGCGTCGGAGATGCGTCGCGGCAGAGGCAAAAGGAGTTGGTGCGTTGGTGGACGCTGCATGGGCCTGCTAAGGGCCCATCTAAACATGGCCTTTTTTGCGAGGCCTAATTGGGATTTTTTTTTTGAGACGATCGTAATTGGGATCGAAGCAGTGGAGTTTCGATTTTTTTAGTACAAGTCTGCATTGGTAAAAAAAGAAAAAAGCCCGTTAGTGGGCTGTTAGCTCGGTTCAAAATTACTCCAGTTAGACTCGTTATTTGGTTAAACATTAAAATTAGTCAATTTCAAATGAAATTGGATTTTACTCTGACTCGGCTCATTAGCTTGGTTCTAAAAGTACTTCCAAACTATAAATAAAATGATATTAAATCGATCTGTGTCAATTCCGAGAAAAGCTCGGTAAGACGACTACTTGACTCGATATCCACCATCTGCAACCAAGTTAACTGCTCATCTTATCTTATCTTAACTAATAAAGAGTGGGGTTTACCCCACGCAGTGAGGAAATCGTCCCATCCCACCCTATATACGACTAAAATACGCCAAACAGTCGCCCTAACCCATCCGCATCACGTCTCCCTTGCCCGCCACCACGACCCCCTCGCTTCCGCGCCCGCCCCTCACAGACGAGCGCCCCCCCCCCGGCGCTATGGAAACAAAACAAATCGCCCGCGACCATTGAGGCCTTGTCGGGGCCCCTCGCGGCGGCTATCGCCCGCCTCTCTGGCCACTCCCACGCGCTCCCATCCTCCCGCGACTTCCACTTATACAACAACTTCCCCTCCTTCAAGTCCCCCGTGGGTGCCACCGTCGCTAGGGTCGACTCCTCCCTCGGCATTATCGGTGCCACCCCGCTCCTCCCAACGTGGAGGCAACAGCCAGCATTGCCGCGCTCGAGCAGTTCAGGATCTCCGCCGACCATGAGTTCCTTGCGTCCCTAACCTAACCTTCCTCCCCCTCCTACCCCCCCCCCCCCGCCTTGAATTCTCCATCGTTGATGCGCTTCCTTGTGACCTTGTGATGTGGGATTGCTCTGGTTTAGTTTGGTTTGGCTTGGATATAGTGAGATTTGGTGTTAGTTTTGGTGTGGTATAGGTCAATAAGTGGGTACTTGGAGAAGAAAAGGAATAAGTAGGAAAGTTGCATTGTTCTCTTCCAGTTTTGCTTTGATTGGCATGTTTGCATGTTATTGTTATTGATGAGTTGTGCTCACTGTCGTCTGGGCAAGAAATTTAAGAGATAGGAGAGCAATCAGTCAATGAGGTCGGAGTCCGGAAGACCAGGTCTTGTGGCACTAGAGAGGGATCGGTTTGCGGCACTAGAGAAGAATTTGCCCTAGAGATGCGGCTTCAACGGGTAGCGCTTCGCCGGAGCCGCCGGGCTCTTTAGGATGCCCCCATCGGCACCCGCCGCGAGCAATGGCGAGTTCGGGGGCGACGGTGGTGGCTCACAGGAGGCGTCCTCCGTATTTGACCCTGCCTCGGCGATGAAGGATGCCAATGCTAAGAAGAGGAAGGCATCGGCGGCCAAAGGCAAAAGGCAAAAGGCAAGGAGCCTTCCTTGAGCACCTCTCGCCAGGTGAGCTTCGCTTTGTTCACTAATTAGGCCGATTCGCTCTTGCTGCGTGCCACTAACACTGACGGCTGCTTCAATTATGGTTTCAAGTAGGGGCGGAAGGAATCATATGCCAAGAGGTGCAAGACGGAGGAGGGCGAGAAGAAGGAGATCCAGGTAAAGCCAATGGAGGAGCAGACTGGGAGCAACAGCTCTAAGGTGGACGGCGAGCAGAAGCAGGGCAAGGGGAAGAATGCCAAGCCGGTGGAGCCTCCCAAGGACTACGTCCATGTGCGGACGAGAAGAGGGAAGGCAACTGATACCATAGCCTTGCAGAGAGGGTACAATTCCATTCATGATGCTGCTATATTTTTTCTTTCCAGTTTGTCGAATTTGCTCGTGGCATATTGAATTGTTTTCTACATTGGTAGGTGAGAAGAGATAGGATCAGCCAGAGGATGAAGGTTCTCTAGAACCTGGTTCCAGGATGCAACAAGGTATCAATTAGTCATTTTTGAATGAGAAATCGAAAAGAACAAGTAGTTGATAGTCTTTATGCACAAGGTTAAAAATTTGCTAGGCCAAATATTGTTTGTAATTGTAGGAGATTGGCAAGTCACTCATGCTTGATGATATCATAAACTATGTGCAGTCACTGCAACAGCAAGTCGAGGTAAGAGCACGCCTGCTGAAATTGTTTAATGCCACGAGACGCATCACTCGAAATTTTGATCAATTTCACTGTTTTGTGGCTTCAGTTCCTGTCTATGAAGCTGGCAACTGTGAATCCACTTGACTTCAGTAACATGCCTACACTCCTACACAAAGATGCGAGCTTGAATTGCCTCTTGTTTTATCATGTCGTGTGATGTATTGAACTTGGTTATATTCCATCTCTTCAAGCTTTGGCTGGTTACTATACATGAGTTTTCAGATTACACGCCTTTCAGAATTGGCTGGTTACTACGCACGAGATTTCAGATTAGATTTGTGGGGACCCCTGAAATTGAATTCGTTTCAAGTTAAAAGATTATACCAGAGGCATAATTTTTAACAAGGAACGACCCCAATTTCAAGTTCCCGGATATGTGTCTCACATTAGTTTCCAAGATCAATGACTAATGTGCACATATCCTGAACAACATTGTACACAGTCATACACAAGTCGTATATTCGTAACAGTATTTTACAAGACTAGTGTTTTTAGTACATAGATTACACATGTGACCCACGGTCAACTAAAGACAAAAGTTTGCAGCGAAAACAAATATAAACACCAAAAGAAACCACCAAGTGTGTCCAACACCTGAAGGCAACTGAGTGGAGGTAGAAATAGCATCATTCGTTAGTGTCGCCATAATCGGCGCTAACGGATGGATCGTAAGTATAATCGTCCTCATCTGCAACAAGTGGTTAATTCAACTGAGTACAGAAGGTACTCGCAAGACTTACACAAACTAATAGAAGAAATTGTTTGATAGAACCTATCCAAATGATTAGAAATTATATATGTTAAAGGCTGTCCAAAGGAAAGGTTATATTGGCATTAGTTTTGCATAAAGCGACAAGTTTTATTCCTACACTTTATATTTTGTAAGAGCAGTTTTTGTATTCAAAAATTTGGATTAAAGACATTGTGTAACTTTGATAAAATCATAATCAGATCATATCAAGGTGGCTGTCCACTTTGACAATCTAGCCCGCGTGGACAACCAATCATGTCGAATCCAAATCATACCGATGTCAAGTTTTTTAAATTTGAATTCTAACAATGATGTCAATCAAAACAAGTGTCGTCCATAACCGTTGACACGGCTATTCAAATAGTTTTAACTCTGCAGGGGTGTACATCTTTACCCACACGACTTGATCAGCCCGTAAGCCTTCGGATAATGGCACACTTTCTTAGGTATGCTGGCCGAGGAAACCAAGACTCGGTATTTTTCAGCAAGAAAATCTTATTGAGTTGAATCACCCTTGCGAGATGAGATCCCACTTATTACAAGCTACTGATAGAACCTGCTAAGCGGGGCACGCAAGTTGTGTTGGGAATACCGACCCAATGAACAAAAATCTAAAACTGTGCTCACTCGCACATATTAAATTGCAATCGAATCTCTATGAACATATGATCAAATGCATACGTCCTCACTCCACCAGTTTTCCAACTCAATAAAACCCTCCCCTTACTTAACCAAGCGGCTGAAGGATCTAGACCTGCCATTATGTCGTAATGGAGTTTTGGTGATTAATGACAAATCTAATTGTGAGACTAACACTTTTATTGATATACATATTGTGTAGTCTTATTTGGATATAAAGGTGAAAACCATGAAGGCATGCAAGTGATTAATGACAAATCCAATTCATTGGATAAACGAAAGGAAAAAATCCAAACAGGTATGCATTCATAATGATAAATCTATTTGTGAGACTAACTCTTCTATTTGCCTTATCTCATGATTAATCTCGTTTGGATATAAAGAATAAAAGAGGTATGCATTCGACTTCATAGTTCTTATATATTGTTGCATTCATCGGATCCAAAATATAGGTTGAACTCCACCAAAAGATTAACCTAAATATGTGCATATGTTCTTATTACACATTTGTGTATGCACACATGTAGGGGGAGTTCATTATATATTTTGTGGTTTCATTAGTATTGATTCATATTCCTTTGTCCACATATATTAAGGATCCTTACTTTGAAACATATCCTTGAATATATTTAACTTATGTAGTTAATATATTCATATGAGTATATATAACTTGTGTAGTTTATATATGCTCATATCTTTGAATATATATAACTTATGTAGTTAGTATATTCATGTGAATATATGAGACTTGTGTAGCTCATATATCCTTGAGTATATATATAACTTGTGTAGTTATATATATTCATAAGAGTATATGAGACTTGTGTAGTTGATATATACTCACCGTCTATATACATTCAATTTATTTGTAATTGAAGTGATTATCATCAATTATCAAAGTGGAAAATATTGTGGTATCTTGTCCCACCATTATGAGTTAATAGTATGATGTGGTAATTAATGATAATCATATTGTGGAATTAACATTTTCCATAAGTTAGATAAGCAGGTTAGGTTCCATGATAATGAAGACTTGGGATGACATCATGTGTGGATTGTCATCAAGTCAAGAGGAGTTCCATCATATATTGATGGAAGTCAAGTGAAGGAAATCATTGTGTGTCGATGATGTTCAAGAAATGGAGATGATCATGAGTTGATCATCAAGTCAAGATTTTTGAAGAAGAGGAAATCATCGTGTGTCGATAATGTTCAAGAAGAGGAGATGATCATGAGTTGATCATCAAGTCAAGATTCTTAAAGAAGAGGAAATCATCGTGTGTCGATAATGTTCAAGAAGAGGAGATGATCATGAGTTGATCATCAAGTCAAGATTCTTAAAGAAGAGGAAATCATCGTGTGTCGATAATGTTCAAGAAGAGGAGATGATCATGAGTTGATCATCAAGTCAAGAGAAGATTATCATGTATTGATGATATTGAAGATCAAGAGTTTGAAGCAAAGAGTGCATCATGTGTTGATGTATATCAAGACTCGGGATGGTGGATGTCATCATGTGTTGATGAGCATCAAGTAAAGATCCCGAAGTGAAGATCCATCATGTGTTGATAGAGGTCAAGTGAAGATCCATCATGTGTTGATGGAGATCAAGTGAAGAGCTCATCATGTGTTGATGAGCATTCAAGTCGTCGCTCAAGGCAAATGTATGACTAGCTAGGGCTAAGGATGTGTTCCTAGTCTTTTACCGGTCACGGTGTTTGGTTGGGAGACCAGATTACTAGTATAGGTTGCCGTACTATTAAGAGGGGTCTTGACTAGTAGCTTGAGTTAGTCATGTGTTGATAGCTCATTGTGTTTGCTCTAGCTCATCTTAACATGTTGCCAATATTTACGAATGTGTTTTGCAAATAGTTGTGACTCATGGATAACCCTTGTAGCATGTGACTTAAGTTTGCGAATGTGTTTTGCAAATGGTGTAAATCCATGTACTTTATTCCTTGTAGTGTGATTCTATAAGTTGGCAAATATGTGTTTGCAACTTGTTGAGAATCTCACTTGAATCCTTGTTTGCATCGCGCGTCAATTCGGCAAATGTGTTTTGCAAATTGAGTTAAAGAGAAGTGCAATTTGTGGCTTTGATTCTAAAGGTAGGCAAATGTGTTTTGCAACTTGTTGAGAATCTTGTCTTGTGGTCGTGTTTGCATCGAGCATCAAATTGGCGAATGTGTTTCGAAATTTGAGTTGAAGCTCGTGCAAAAATCCCTGTTTTCCTCTGTGGTGCGGTCTGACCGGCGGTATAGGTGCGGACTGATCGGCCTTGCGGGTCAAGCGCGCAGTCAACATATTCCAGAGAGCGACATTTTCTGAGATTTGGCTGCGCGGTCAGACCGGCGTGTGTCATGCGGTCTGACCGGGCTGGCCGGTCTGACCGGCCATTGGTTGGTGGTCAGACCGGAGGCCCTCTAACGACTATTTTTCTAACCGTTGGGAGGGGTGCGGTCTAGGGCTGGAAACGAGCCGAGTCGAGCCAGGCTCGGTCAGGCTCGGCTGAAAAGGCGGCTCGGCTCGGCTCGTCCCGATCACGAGTCAGGGAGGCGGCTTGGCTCGGCTCGGATGAAGGCTCGAGCTGGCTCGTTCCGGCCATGAGCCATGAATGCAGACAAGCCCCGCCCAAGCAAAAGCTCTTCTTCTGCCGCCGATTTCACAGACAACCATGGATTCTCATGAACTAATTCCACACTCCACAGAACACAACATTTCACACAACTATTTCCAATCACATAGACCAACTTTCCCCCAAACAACCGTGGATCTAAACAATATAATTTGGAACACCAAGAATCAAAATCCAACATAAATCCTCATTCTAGCAGTTTGTTGCTCACTGCTCAGATCTGAAATGAGGACAGCCGGAGGCGCTTAGGGATGATGGAGGTCAGGAGACGCGGGCGGCCAGGACCTAGCGGCCCCTCCGGAGATGAGGCACTGAAGCCCTGTAGCCCTGCTCGGCCCTCGACGGCCTCATTGGGGGCGGTGGTTGCGCAGGAGATGAGGGGATTGAGGGCCCTGCGCCGGAGTTGGGGAGGGGAGAATGCGCGATGAGCCGATGATTTGGTGGTGGCTGCAGGGTGTCTTTCTTCTTGCGGCGCGGCGGCATGGCGGCGGCCAGAGGCTCAGACCAGCTGCCCTGCTCGGCCTCGGCAGGCGGTGCTTGCGCTAGAGATGAGGCCTCGCTGGCTCGGGACGGGGGGCGGGGGGGCGCGGCGGAGGGGGGAGGCGGAGGCAGCGGGTGGAGATGGGGAGGGGGGGCCGGGGGAGCCAAGCAGGAGGCCATGGCCCATAGGGGGAGTTCGGGAGGAGCAGCGGTGCCGGGTGGAGGAAAATGAATGGAGCATGGGCGGAGATCGGGAGGAGCGAAGGGATAACTGGAGGAAAAGGCAGTCAGGATAGGAGGGCATCGGGCGATAGAGCCATAGAGGTCCGGAGAGGCAAAAGACAAAGGAACAAACGAGCCCAACGAGCTGACCGAGCCGCTCGCGAGTGGCTCGGGCTCGGCTCGAAGAAATGTGCGAGCCAGGAAACAGGCTCGGCTCGGCTTGAAAATTCACGAGCCCGAGCCAAGCCGAGCCGTGACGAGCCCGAGCAGGCTCACGAGCCTCGAGCTATTTTTCCAGCCCTAGTGCGGTCTGACCGGGTTTATTCTTGCGGTCAGACCAGCCTCGGTTGATTTTTCTGGAATCTTGCCTCAACGGTTAGTTTTTGTGTGTGGGCTATAAATACCCACCTTGGTCGTGTGATGGGAGGTTGCTAGTGTTGTGAGACATTTCATTGAGCTAAGAGCAAGCCCTCTACTCTCATTTGTGCATGTGTTGCACTTAGTGAGCTTGAGAGGCAAATCCTAGTGCATGTGTTGCATTAGGTGGTGGATTTAGTATCCACTTGAGCTTTGACACTTGATTGGTTCAAGTGAAAGTTGGAGACTTGTTATTCTTGGTGTTTGCCGACACCTAGACGGCGTGGAGGCGTCGTTGGTCCGGTGATCTTCTCAAAGGAGCTTATGAGAAGGCCCAATGTTTGTGAGTGGTGTGGTGCTCGCCATCTCCAGAGTGGAGGAAGGAGCAACCATAGTGGAGCGAGGTGTTGGCTCGGTTTGGAGCCAGTCCAATTGGTTTGGACTTACCTCGGAGGCGGGAGCTCAATTCGTGGAGCCGGTCCAATTGGTTTGGGCTTGCCTCAACGTGGATTAGGGGAGACCGACAAGTCTCCGAACACCACGGTAAAACATCGACGTGTCTTTGTGGTATGATCTCTTTTGCCTCACTATTGCATTTACTTTCATTGTGTATGATTGCAATAGTTCATTGTGCTATTTACTTTATAGTTCATTGTGCTATTTACTTTGCTAAAATTGATTAGTTTACAAGTCTATGCTTAATTGTCATATTTATCTTTAGACTTGTTGTTGGTGCACTTAGTGAACCTAGTTGATTTAGGCTAAACCGAATTGATATTTAGCTTCCGCATTAGAAATCGGTTTTAGACTTAAAGAATTTTAGAATCGACTATTCACCCCCTCTAGTTGGCCTCCTCTATCTTACAGCGGCGTCCATACATCGCATGTGGAAGTACATATGGTACTTGAATTGACAGCCCAAAGTTCGGTCCTTAATGATCCAGACAAGACTACCACAATACCCATTCTCGTGCACGAAGGCACCCTCACTATTAATCACTTGTCCAGATCTTAAATCATGTTTTTAATAGACAATTTTAGACTTAAACTTTAGTTTCAAGAATCTGAATAAAGAACAAAATTAAAATAGGTTCAATGTCTCATATGATTAACAAGATAACATTGTCAACCAAACTATTGATCTAATAACTTGCATGTCTAAGCATTCACATAAAGACTATATAATTCAGCACATGATTTATATCTTAAGCTTAAGTGTATGAAATGATTACGGGTAAGCCGCAATGATTAGGATATAACTAGCTAGACTCACAAAGTATTGATACACCAAAATAGCATGCACGCAATTATCATTGTATTTCAAAATACTAAATTACCAAAACTGGGATTAAAATGATGCAAGAGGATGCTTGCCTTGATGATATTCCACTTGTTCAATCTCAGGAGTCTCAGATATAAATTCACTCACGTCGGGCAATTCAGAAACTAGAAAGAGCGATAACAAATGAACACCAAGAAAAATATCAATATGCCAAAGTGCTGAAAAATGCATGATAAATTCACAGTAATGAGGTTCTATTTATAAATGAATTTAGGTGAAAATTTTTAGTTCATTTGGAGTTCATTTGAATTTTCTGTGAATTATATAAGTTTAAAGTTCTTAATGTATAATTAATTTAATTATCAAAATTTTCTGTAATAGAAACATGTTTCAAAGTTATTCCAGATTGAAGTACAGTAAAAATGAAAATTAACAGAACAGATTTCATTCGATTTGAAGTAAAAAAAGAATTACTTATGAATTTTTGAAGTTATGGAAGGAGGAATTGAGCAGGGGGCTCGCTGGAGGAAGCGCGGTAGTGGTGGCGGTGGTTTTAGGCCTGGTGGAGAGAAGAAGGTGATCTTGTGCTTCGGTGATGGATTCTCCAAATCGTCGAGGATTTGCTCCTCGGGGTGTAGAGGCCTTGATGATGCTGATACCGCAATGATCGCTAAATGAAACTACCGAACGACGACGAGCGGTTCGGTGGTGCGGCCATGGCATTCGGCTCTGGATCTCGAGTTGAGTCTAGAGAAGAGAGGATAGCAGGAGAGTGAAGGAGGATGGAGAGGGAAGGTCGGGGAAGAGATGAGGGTGAGGCCAGGACACGGGGGCGGCAAGGGCGAGGAGGTGTCCATGCGAGCGTCTCGGCCGAGCACGCTGGCGCGGGGAAAGCAGCTGCGTGGAGAAGAGAGATTTGGGGAGGAATGAGTGGCGCCAGCACTCTCTCTCTCTCTCTATCCGCATTTGGCGTCTGACAAGTGGGCCCGAGTGCCACGTAGACGAAAACCACCAATGAAACCAACGAAGGGTGTAACTTGATCTGGTTTTGACAGTTCGAGGGTGTAAAGTGAACAGTTTTGTAGTTCAGCGTGTTTTTTGGACTCGGACCAAAGTTCAGTGGTGTAATATGGACTTTTTCCAAAAATATAAGATATGATCGCAAAAATGGAAGAAATGTAATCATCAATTCGAGAATGGATAGTAAAGGAATTGAAAGTTTAGAATTAACGATGCATTTTTGTAAACTGTACTAGGCCATGAGTCTCGTCTTGATATGTTTTATGCCTTCTATACCTACAAGCATGAATGTATTGGTACAACATAATATTTATTACTCCAAAGTTTGGTTTTTTCGTTGCAACGCATGGTCACCTAACTAGTCTTAGAAGAAAACAGCAGCTGCAGTGACATGCAGTTGGATGATTTTTAAACCATCCAATATTCCTTCAACGGCCTAAATTGATCTGAACAGCACGTTCTACGGTACTGAATACCGATATAGTAATTTACAGTGGATATATTGTACTGACAGTAGTAGATTTAGCCGTCCGTTGTTGATCAAATGATCCAAATTGCGACTGAAAAAAAAAACACCGTACTTCCTGCAGTCAATTTGAGATACGCAAAACGGCACTACAGCGGATCAGAAGAACGCTAGTTGCAGACTTGCAGTGCAACGGTGGGAACTGCCACTTGCGGGGGAGTGGAGGAGACTTGGCGACGGGGTGGACCGCAACTGCGTCTCTTTTCCTGCTGAAAGTGAAAAGGAGGCGCTTTTGGGTAGTGGCAGCAGTGCTGGCTCCGCTGGCTACCACCTTCAGGGGTCTCGCATACCATACCACAAGCTTTCGTCAATTCATGACTTCAATGCCCATCACCATCTCCGTCCCATCCAGCGAGTGGTTGGATTTCAAACGATGTTCAGTTCGGAGTTGAAAATGCAAATGGTTTTTGATCTATGAAGATCGAGATTTCCCGTTGGAAACAGAATCCTTTTGCCTCTGTACTTTGGCATCGTCTCGCCTGGGGATGCAGACAAATATGAACTCGATGGACCGGAGCATTCCGGACAATTTTGACCGTCGCCGTCTTTTACAAGCCCTGGCTGGACCAATTCAAGTTCGCCGGGCCCCGGCCACCGCAACACAGCAGCACACAGTCCATGTCGTAACTGCTCCTTCTGCAAGGCCATTTTTGGATTTATTTGTAAAATAAAACATGAAATTCGCAGGAAAATTTTGAATCGTGTGAGCTTTTGTACTCCTTTGAGAAGCACTTGGGGCGAGCTCACGGAATAAAGAAACCATTGGTAGACACGCAGACAAATGTAAGAGGAAGAGTCAATTTACACTTGGCGAGTTGTAGGCAACCGGTAAAATAATTCCAAATCGCTCGACTGGACTAAAACAAAAGACCAAAGAATGAACAGAGTAAACAAATCATTGCAAATCCTTCGGGCCGGCCGGTCAGACCAATAATTTAACCCCAATGGAGCATATTACGACGTCGGTTCCTTATCACATGTGTCTTCTCTTCGATTTAATCATTTAATTTCGATTTCAATTTTAAACGCCCGCCAGCCTCAGGTCTTGGTCAACAGAGTGCCTCCACCGCACGGGATCCGTCGCCCACACGGAACAGCAGTCACGCGCCGCTTTAATCCACGTGTAACCCTCCATCCCCACGCCATCATGTACGCGCTGTCCATACACCAACCCTGACAGACACCCCTGGCCCATGCCCACAACAGAGAACACAAGATATATGAACCGAGTCTACGAAGTTCATGCCCGCCACACTCACGTCGCCCCCCAATTCCTCCGCTAGTTATTTTACACGCACTGCCTTTTAAAAAATTAGAATAAACTATAGCGATTTTTTTTTCGGGGAACAAAACCGTCGATTGGAATTGATTAACTAAACACAACACGTCCGACTCCTTCGTAAGTTAACCTTGCCGTTCGTTCGTTCCCTTGCCGCCTCCGCCTCCGCTTCCGCTTCCGCTTCGTTTCCTCCGCGCCCATAGCCGCAGCTTCCTTCCCACCCCGACCCTCGCTTCCGCGCTCTCTCTCCTCTAGGGTTAGGGTTTGCCGTGGTCGGCCGCCGACGTCGCCGCCGCATCAGGGGCAATGCGGAGGTCACCGGCGGCCGGCGTGTCCTGCCGCCGCCGCGCGATCCAGGGGTTCGTGGCGCTCTTTGTCGCGTACGCGCTGTTCGTGCTCGTCCTCGAGTCGCCCCTCGTGTCCACGTCCATGCCTGACGCGGGGGCGGCCACCGCGGCGGCGTCGCGGTCGCTCCACCTCGACGGCGGGGGCGAGCGCGTGGCGCCGGCGCGGCCATCGAAGCACCCCCACCGAGAGACGCTCTCGGCGGAGGCGGAGCAGATACGGGGACGCCGGCTGTCGGGGATGGTCTCCGGCCTCGACCTACGGCACCTCAACTCCTCCCGGCCCGGCTGGCTCCGCAAGGTCGCCGCCGAGGCCGCGGCCGTCGGGGCCCGCGTTTTCTCCGACCTGCAGACTATTGCGGGGACCCTGAAGGATTCGCTGGATGCGTCAGACGAGGACAGGAGAAAGTGCCCGCACTCGATCGTCCTCAGCCGCGACGAGTTCCGGGAGAGGGGGTGGGCGGTGGAGCTGCCGTGCGGGCTGACGCTGGGGTCGTACATCACGGTGGCCGCGACGCCGCGCGCGGCGCACGCCGAGCGGGATCCTAAGATCACGCTGCTGAAGGAGGGGGACGAGCCGATCATGGTGTCGCAGTTCATGATGGAGCTGCAGGGGCTTAAGACGGTGGACGGCGAGGATCCGCCCAGGATCCTCCACTTCAACCCCCGCCTCTGCGGCGACTGGAGCGGCAAGCCTGTGATCGAGCAGAACACCTGCTACCGCATGCAGTGGGGCACCCCGCTTCGCTGCGAGGGCTGGAGGTCCCGTGCTGACGAGGAGATTGGTATGCGCCCTGCTGTCAGATGAAATACTGTTAACTATTCGATTATTTTGGCTCAAAGATTAAACTTTGATTGAATTGTTATTCAGTGGATGGGATGGTGAAGTGTGAGAGGTGGATTCGAGATGACGAAGAGCGGTCGGACGAGTCAAAGACGTCATGGTGGCTGAACCGGCTCATTGGGCGGACGAAGGAGGTCGCAGTTGATTGGCCATACCCGTTTGTGGAGGATCGCCTATTTGTTCTTACTCTCACTGCTGGATTGGAGGGTTACCATGTGAATGTTGACGGGCGCCACGTGACGTCATTTCCATACCGCACTGTAAGTGGCACTTCCATGCTCATGAAGAGATGGGGAATGGAATGCAATATTATTGGTGGTGTACTGTTGTGTCTAAGTTTGACATTGTGGTTAACTTTTGTCTCTGGTGGTGCGGGCAGGGTTTTGTGCTCGAGGATGCCACTGGCTTATCACTGAATGGGGACCTTGATGTGCAATCAGTGTTTGCGGGGACATTGCCCACTACACACCCTAGCTTTGCACCACAGAAACACCTTGAGATGTTGCCTGTTTGGCAGGCCCCTCCCCTTCCAGACGAATCTGTTGAGATTTTCATTGGCATCCTGTCAGCGGGCAACCATTTTGGTGAGCGTATGGCTGTGAGGAAGACATGGATGTCTGCTGCCCAGAGGTCCTCAAACATTGTGGGCCGATTTTTTGTTGCCCTGGTAAATCTTGAAGACGAAGTTTGATGGCTTAGTAAGTCCAAGTTGTGTATCTGTGTCTATGGACATGAGCTGATGAGTTTTCTTTTCTGCAGCACGCCAGAAAAGAAGTGAATGTGGAGTTGAAAAAGGAGGCAGAGTTTTTTGGTGACATTGTTATTGTGCCATTCATGGACAGCTATGATCTGGTTGTTCTGAAGACTGTTGCAATATGCGAATATGGGGTATGTCTAAGAGACGGTACCTCTTTTCAAACTTTGCTACTTTGAAGCTGCTGTATCGACATTTTCCCACTAATGAACTATTTTCTCTCAGGTCCGTGTTGTTTCTGCTAGATATATAATGAAGTGTGACGATGATACTTTTGTTAGACTTGAATCAGTAATGGCTGAAGTTAAGAAAATACCAAGCGGTAAAAGTCTCTATATAGGGAACATGAATTATCACCACAAGCCATTGCGCAATGGGAAATGGGCCGTTACTTACGAGGTAAACTTAATATTTGATTTCATAATGACCTCATATGTCCTTTTTCTTTCAGTGATTGAAGTTGCTGCCTCACTACATTGCTGTAGTAAATGGTTCAATAAAAGTTACATGGTCTTACTGTGTATGAAACAACATGAACTATCATACTTGTTTCCCTAAATTGGGACTTGAATTATTCATTTAGTTACATGAGATGCTAGCCTGTTGTTGTTTGCATAGCCCACTCATCTGCATGGTGCAGTTTCTGCTGTACCTTCGGTTGTATTTTCTGTCTGCCACCACGAGATTTCTCGAGAATATTAAAAGAAGAATATAGATTCATGGCATGTTGATGTAATTTACTGAATCTTTCACCTGTTTAAAGAAATCTAATAAACAACCACTTACTGTTAATCATGCAACATAATTGAACGTGGCAAACTGGCAATGCTATAAGACCTGATGTTGCCCTTTACTGGCCGCATTAACATTTTAACTACTCATTCTGATCGTCCTTTTTTTTTGTTGGGGGGGGGGGGTAGCACTATTGTTGAACTGTTCCTGCTAATATCTTCACGCTTCTTCTGGCTTTTGGTCTAAATAACCATGCATGCTGATTCTTAGTTTTATGTGTACTAAGGAAGTTTTACCCTTGAATCTTTTGAATACATCATTTACATGTTGAGTTAGCATTTTATTGCTAAGGTAGGCATGATGTTCCACCATTTTAGCCGGATGCCCCTCTTGCTGTTTGACATTCGTCACAAATCTGTGTATGTTTTTCATCTTGGATTGATCGATTTGGAATTGAATCTAGTCTCTGCTTATATCCACGTAGGTGTTTGGTACCCACTAGATGCAAATTAGTTAGTACAATATGATTATTAGCTATTATGTAATGTTTTCTTAACGTGGTCATTTCTGCCTTCAATATACTGAAAATGAAATCATTAGGTAGTATGCATTTACATTTTCATATGTTGTGGTAGTTGTTGGGGTACAGATCTGAGGACCGAGGGTAGAGCACTCGTCCTTGAATGGTTGGCCATGCCATCGTCAAGGCTCTGATGCTTAGTTGAAGAGGAAGAGAGAGATACTAAGAACTTTGTTTATTCATTGCTTAACCATACCTGATATAATGTTGTCCTTCTTATAGAGATGACTTGACTTAACCCCTAAGAAACATATTTCTAATATAGGAAATATATGATCATAGCAATCCAATCTAATAATAACTTGCCTAACTAATAGATAGATTCCCAAATAATAAATCCTTACTAATAATTATGGCGCTATCGTTACACGTGGGCGCCATGAAGACCCATGGTACTTGTTTGCACGCTCACATAAAGGCTTCGGGGTCATAATCCATAACATTACGCCCCTCGCGGCGAGGCAGCTCTTAAGCTGCGGTGGTGGCCATAGTTGAAGTTCTTGGTGACCCTATGTTAATGAGAGGGGGTACGATGACGATGTCGTGTGGCGTAGAAGAGGATCAATGAAGCCTCGATGAACAACATTGGGGACAACAACCCTCCAGCGTCGGTTGACATCGTAGGAGTCACCGTGCAAAGGCAAATGACGCGAGGCGGCGCAGAGCTAGGGTCGTTCATTTTAAAACCGCCTTTGAAAAAACAGATCGAAAAAACGAACTGCACTGGCCAACTCGGTTTGACCGGTATTCGATCGGTTTTTAAAATCAGGTTTTTTGGGAGTTCGGTTTTTTCGGTAAAAACCGGCTGAAAACCGAACTTTACCGAAAAAACCGAAAACACGTAGCTCGCAGGCTCAGGCGCTCGGCTCCGCGTCTGTGCTCGCCGCTCGGCACCTCAGTCGGTCCATCCAAGCAGAGCCCAGTGCAGCCGCGCAGCTTGCTCGACGCCTCGGCCCATCCAAGCACTCGCAGTCGCAGAGCCCAGCGGCCAGCACTGCAGACTCGCGTATTTTACTTTTCATTCTCGAAAGCCATGAATCCTAGCGCTGTAGCGCAGCTCTCTGCCTCTCTCTGTGTTATGTAGTTTTGACCTTCTGTTGTTACTTGTTAGTACTTAGTTTGTTACAGAAACTGAGAAACGGAACTTCTGTGACTCGCTAACTCTAACTCTGTACTCGTAGACTATAGTAGTTCTTAATTCTTATGTTATGACTTATGTAGTTATGTCCGGGTCCGACTGTGAAATGTGAAGCACTGAATGACTGAAGCGTCAAATTTTGTGACCCCAAGTATTTTTGTCTCGCCGTATTGTTTTCAATTCGCATCAACTTTGGTAAATATGGTATTTACCGATACCGTACCGAAATAAAGTGGTATTTACCAATACCGAACCGTATTTTAAATAATACCGTATTTACCGTATACACCGTATTTACCGAACCGTATACACCGAAAAAACCGAACGAACACCCCTAGCAGTAGCATCCTTCTCGCCCTGAGATGCAACGGTTGTAGGAGAGAGGCGACGATGTCGCTGACCTCCACACGCCAGCCATCTTAGAGGACAAAGATCTTAGATCGCTTTTAGGACAACATCTTAGATCGCTTTTAGGACAAAGATCTTAGACTAGCATCTTAGCATATGCTTGGTCGGTTAGCGACCTATATAATTTGTATCCCCAACCCTCAAAGTTGGCATGGCATTGTGAGAAATAAACAAAGAAAATTTGCCCCCATCTCCAAGTGTCATCCTCCCGATGAGAGTAAGGATCTTGCTATCACCAAGTGCAAGAGTCCAATGACTAACAAGTGGTATCGAGCCACCTATCTCGCAACTCGAGCATCTCTCGCTCAATCCCTTCTCCACCTCGCTTCCATTCCCGCAGCAGCCCGAACCAAGAAGGCGGCTCTCTCCACGCAGTTAGCCTCTGTACGCCATGTCCGCAGATCTCGGCCTTCGATCGCCTCGAAAGCACTGGCCGGCGGTAAGAAGCCGAACTCGCTGTGGCAGAACGCGAGCGAAGCGGCGACATTGCGGCCGCGGGCGAAAAAAAGCGTCAAGGTTGCAAGAATGGTAGCGGGCAAGAGCGGAAGTGGAGGCGGAAGCAATGACGGCAGCAGATGCGTCTGGCAAGTACCGCAGAGGTCGAGGTTCTGCAGCAAGAAGAAGCAGCCCATCTCTGCTGATGATAGCGCCGACGCGACCTTGAGCAGCGGAGAGGGAGGCATGGCGGCGAAGGGCGCGATGGGCAACCGCGACACGCCACGAGCGCGGCGGCAATTTCGGATAGCGCGGATCGCGGCAAGGCGCTCGAGGAGACGCGCGACAATGCGGGCGACGGGTCGACGGAGAGCGTGGCCTTCACAGCGACGCGCTCTCTCCCGGTTGATCACCGGTCACCACGAGTACCAGTCATCGTCGAGGACGCTGGCCCGGCGGCGGCGGCCTACCTCACCAAGACCAACTACGCCGAGCGGGTCGCGGTGATGAGGTAAAGCTCCAGCGCGGCATATGTGGGATCTGCATCCGATGCGACGGAGACGCCGACCACGGGATCGACGGGCGCCGGATGCTCTCATCGCCGCATCCCCGCCGAGATGCGCTTCGCTACCAACAAGCGATCGCCAAAGAGGCTTGGGACGCCATCGCCGCAGAAGACGCGCGTCGGTAGCGACCGCGCCCGCAAGTCTACATTGCGGCACTACGCAGGAGTGGGAGAACACGCCTTCAAGCCAAAGAGGACGCTGATGACTTTGCTCTCCGCCTCAACACTCTGTTGCGAAGTTGGTGCGATTCGGCGGCGACACCTACGGCGAGGGAGAGCGTGGAGAAGCTCTTCCGCTGCGTCCTCGAGAAGTACAAGCGGATGGCTCGCCGACGAGTCTCTGCTAGACCTCTCCACGATGACGATCGAGGAGGCGTTGGATCGCCTCAAGGTCGCGGATAAATGATGAGCCACGCGTCTCTCGGGACCCGTCACCATTGGCGGGAAGCTCCTCTCGCTCGGAGCGGTGGTGCCGGCCAAGGTGACAGGAAGAAGGAGCCTTCTTCCACGACAGCGCGCCGCAAGCGCAAGCAAAAGCCGAGACGAGACAACTCTTGCTACAATCGCGCAAGCTCGGTCATTGGGCCAAGGATTGTCGATACCACGAGGCGATGATCGTGGCGGCGCCAGTGGCGGCTGGCCGGCAAGCAAAAGCCAAGACGAGACGACTCTTGCCACAATCGCGGCAAGCTTGGTCATTGGGCCAAGGATTGTCGATACCACGACGCTGCCAGCCCACGTCAGCGGCGGAGGAGGAGGAGCGGTACGGCTCGTTCATTGCTCATCGCGAGCATCGAACTACCTCCACCGCACCGCCGCATGCGCTTTCCTCCACCTTGACGAGCCAAAAGCACATGCCTCCTACGACAGCCCAAGAACGACAAGACCGACGGGCGGTGCTCGACACCGCCGCACCCACCACATGACCGGGCGGCGGAGTTCTTCTCCGAGCTCGACTCAAACGCTCGAGGCTCCGCTGTTTGGGGCGCCCGGCGTGAAAATCAAGGCGTCGGCTCCGCATCTTCACCGCCGTGTCTGGCGAAAGCACAGTCGCCACCGGCGTCTACTACATCCCCGACTGCAGAACTCCATCATCGACTTGGGGCAACCGGATGAGAACGGCTCGCGTGTCGAGATCGAGCACGGGTGTCGCGGATTTGGGATCGCCGCCGCCGCCTTGCCAAGGTAACCAGAGGCGCAAATAGACTCTACATCCTTCACGCGCAGTGGCACAACCCTCTCGTTCGCCGCTCGTCGGGGACGAGGCGTGGCGATAACATCGAGCGCTTTGGGCACCTTTCACCGAGGCCTCAGGCGGCTCGGTGCCACGGAGATGGCGCGAGGCTCGCCGCCCCTTGACCATGTGGAGCGATTCTGACGGCGTCTGCGTGTTGACGGCGAGGCGACTCTTTCCCCAAAGAAGCGAAGTTTAGAGCCAAGGAGAGGCTCGAGCTCGCAGACGGACTTGTGTGGCGGCGACACCGCCACACCGGAGACGACGCCATTTCCTGCGCTGCGTCGACGACCTCTCCCGCTACATGTGGTGATGGTCCTCGGCGGCAAGGAGAGGTCATGACGCCATCAAGCGCGACGCAGTCGCCGCGAGGCAGAGCGCGGCCAGAGTCATACAGGTCGCGCAGACAGACAACGGCGGCGAATTCACGGCGGTGAATCGCGTCGTCAGGTCGATGATAAGGGCATTGCGCACTACTCTCGCTACCGTCTGACCGCAGCAGAAGCAGCGTCGTCGAGCGGCGAACCAGACGGCTGTGGGATGGCTCGGGCCTCCTCAAGCGAGAGGATGCCACCGCCTTCCTGGAGAGGCGGTGACAAATTAGTCTACATCCTCAACCGCCGCATTACCAAGCACTCGGCAGCGGGGCGCCGTCACGAGGTTTAGCATGGGCGCAAGCCGGCGGTTTCACTTGCGGGTCTTGGCTCCTTATGCGTTCGCCAAGGAGCTTGGCCACTTCGGCAAGCTCGACGACAGCGAGCACTCGGAGTGTTCATCGGCTCGCGGAGGCTCGAAGGCCTACCGATCCTCGACCGACACACAGCAAGGCGTCCGCGATCTCGCGTGGCGTTGTGTTCGACGGCGGCGAGGTGGATATGGGACAAGGCGGTGGGCGGCGATTCGACTTCGATTCCTGTGGACTTCGTTGTCGACTTACGCCCATTTCGAGAGAGTCGTGAGCTAGCAATTGCCTTCACCGAGCTCGACATCTCGCCGCCACTACTCCGGCGAGTGCTCCACCACCTTCGGCACAGCCACGCCCACTCTTCACCACCGGCCACTCGCGACGGCCACCACTCTCTGCACCGGCACACACCACGGGATCGCCCCAACAACTTCCGGTCCACGACAAGCAACAAGACGGTGGAGTTCGCTATTCATTGTCCCACGACGAGATCGCGTCGACGCTTACCACGACGGCGAGCCTCGCGCTACCGCATTATGGATAACATCTCGCGAAGCCGTCCTGGTCGATCGGCGCAAAGACGATTTCGGCATGAGTCAAGATTTGGCGTCGGCGACGACGGCGAGCCCCGCCTTTGCCGAGGCGGAGGAGACGCGGCGTGGCGGTCGCGATAAACAAGAGATGGACGCCGTCGAGCGGAACCGGACGCGGAGTGGCGGATCTTCTGTCGGTCCACCACGCCGATCACCCTTAAGTGGGTGTTCAAGCCGAAGCGGGATGAAGCCGGCGCCATCGTCAAGCACAAGGCTCGCTTGGTGGCACGAGGCTTCATGCAAAGAGAGGATCGACCGACGACGCTTCGCGCCGTCGCGCGCATGGAGTCCGTTCGTCTTCTCCTCGCGACTTGCGGCCGTGAGGTTGGCACGCCCATCACATGGCACGCCCATCACATGGACGCTAAGTCCGCCTTCCTCAACGGCGACTTGAAGGAGGAGGTCACGTCCGTCACCGCCGGATTCGTCATCCCCAAGGGAGGCAAGGTCCTCCGCCACGCAAGCCTCTTCACGGCTGCGGCGGCAGCACCACGAGCCCGAACGCTAAGTCGGACTCCACCCTTATGCAAATGGGTTCCAGCAGAGCGCACACGCAGGTCATGCGGTCTCACCGCGGGGCAAGGCGGCAACGCCTGGCGGGCGCGTCACGTTGACGACTTGGTGATCACCGGCTCAAGGAGGCCGAGGTCGAGCGTTCAAGGCGGAGATGAAGACCGCCTTCCAGATGAGCGACTTGGGGCTCTCTCCTTCTACAGGGATCGAGGTCCACCAGATACGACCCAGATCTCCTTCGCCAGACCGCCACGCCAAGCGCATCGTTGAGTGGCGGGCTCGCCGACTACAACCCAGCCCCACACTCCTATGGAGAGAGGTCGAGCCGAGCCGCGACAAAGACGGCGGAGGAGGCGGACGCGACGCGAAGACGCGCGCATTGTGGGCGACCTTCGCTACCTTGTCCACACGCCGATCGGACTTGGCGTTCGCCGTCGGCCACGCCGGTCGGTTCATGCAATGACAAGCGACGGAGCATCAAGAAAGCCATGAAGAGGATCCTTCGCTACGTTGCGGGCACCTCCGACCACGGCTTGCACTACCCGAGGTGTCCGGCCATACAAGACTTCATCTGCATAATGACAATGACCACGCAGCGACATCGACACCAAAGAAGAGCACAAGCGGATTCTCTTCTTCCTCGGCAAGTGCCTCGTTAGTGGCAATCGATCAAGCGGCGGTGGTGGCCTGTCCACCGTGAGGCCGAGTACATAGCGGCCTCCACCGCTTCGACTCAGCGCCTGCTCGTTCGATTGCTTGGTGATCTCCTCAGAGACATCAAGCGGTGGCGCCAGGGTGACAACAAGTCCGCCTGCTCGCAAAGAACCCGTTTTCCATGAATGGAGCAAGCACATCCGGGTGAAATACCACTTCATCCGAGGTCGTTGGATGAAGGCAAGATCAAGGCGAGCTACATCAACACCACGGATCACTTGACTCACCTTTCACCAAGCCTCTTGGGAGGTCAAATTCCTCGAGCTCTGCTCCAGATCGGATGGTTCAACTCTCCCACAAGACGACGCGCACAAGACTTAGGGAGAATGATGAATAAGTCTCTGTACTTGTTGGATAAATCTTGTGTGTTTGCTTTTCTTTGTCCTTCAAGGACAAGATCTTAGAGGACAACATCTTAGAGGACAAAGATCTTAGATCGCTTTTAGACAAAGATCTTAGATCGCTTTTAGGACAAAGATCTTAGACCGCTTTTAGGACAAAGATCTTAGACTAGCATCTTAGCATATGTTTGGTCAAGTTAGCGACCTATAATTTGTATCCCCAACCCTCAAAGTTGGCATGGCATTGTGAGAAATAAACAAAGAAAATTTGCCCCCATCTCCAAGTGTCATCCTCCGATGAGAGTAAGGATCTTGCTATCACCAAGTGCAAGAGTCCAGCGACTAACATTGCGCACCGCACCTTCAAAGGCACGGCCTCGGCCGACCGCGTGGAGAGGACCGCCGCTGGACGACGACAACCTTCTTCCTCGGCAAAGGCACCAATGGTGCAGCCAAGGGCAGTGAAGCTTGAAGAGAAGTCATCGATGGTGAGGGTAGTGACAGCGCGGCGACTATGCTGCGACACAACTTGCCTCCTTTGTCTTGCCCCTTGCCACTATCATCTCTTGCAATATGTGTCGGATCTCTTGGCAGATAGCAATGGCTCTGTCACACGATGACTCGACAACGGAAACCAAGGGTATCTCGGCAGCAGAAGCCATGGTGAGTGGCTCTAATACCAAATGTTGTGGTAACTGTTGGGGTACGGGTTCGAGGACCGAGGGTAGGGTACTCGCCCTTGAACGGTTGGCCATGCCACCGCCAAGGCTCTGAGGCTTAGTTGAAGAGGAAGTAGAGAGATTAATAACTTTGTTTATTTATTGCTTAACTATGCCTGATACAATGTTGTCCCTCTTATAAGGATGGTTTGACTTAACCCCTAAGAAATATCTCTAATATAGGAAATGGATGATCATAACAATCCAATCTAATAATAACTTACCTAACTAATAGATAATACCAAACACATAATAGATAGATTCCTAAATAATAAATCATTCCTAATATTTGCGGTGCTGTTCGTGCGCTGCTACAGTGCCTCGGGTCTTAGTCCATTCCATCATAGGAATCAAAGTTGCCGTAAACGATGCAGTCCTTTGTTTCTGTGGGTGTTGCACGGGGACAGTTAGCTTTGTTGAATTAATCTGCAGGAAAAAATAGACAGCTTATTCTCAACGTGATTTCGTGCTGCCTAGTCCTAGGAAGAGTAACTTTTACATCATATCACCCTTCCAGTATGCACTTAATCTGAATTTGATTGACAGTTAACACTTCGCAAAGTACTATCTGAATTATGTACATGTGTTTCTAGAAGGTGGGAACCTATGCTCCTCGCCTCACATGATTATTATGCATGATTCAATATGTCATAGTGGAAATTGTTGATCTACTAGACATGTCTTTTATGCTTTTGTATTTTATGCTCCAATCAAGTTCTAGCGTTCACCTATATCAACATACGTTAGGCTGCCCCTAAAGTCTGCATTAAATACACATATTTATAATCTTTGCTTGTCTTTTGTACTTTACAGGAGTGGCCAGAAGAGGATTATCCAACATATGCCAATGGTCCTGGATATGTTATATCTTCTGATGTTGCAGATTCCATTGTATCAGAATTTGCAAATCATAAATTAAGGGTAAGAGCAGATGATTGCTTCTCGTGCATTTTATTGCACTAAAAAGGATACATAGCCAGATAGGGTAACTTGGAGTCAACAGTTTGCGTATTTCCAAAATAATTGGGAGCTTTATCAGAGAGTGTTTTGGCTTCTCGTAGTGCAGTCCTTAAAAAAAATCATAAACAAACTGCTGTAGATTTTCCTGTCACAAGATAACTTGAACATTGGTTCAAAAGAAGATAACCTGGACATAATGATGCTGACATAGGTCTGATTTGCATTTGTTTGCTGGGCAGCTTTTCAAAATGGAAGACGTGAGTATGGGCATGTGGGTTGAGCGGTTCAATAACACCAGACCAGTTGAATACGTCCACAGTGTCAAGTTTTGTCAATTTGGCTGCATAGATGATTACTACACTGCGCATTACCAATCACCGAGGCAGATGTTATGTTTGTGGGACAAGCTTCAGGATGGGAAAGCACAATGTTGCAATATGAGATAGCAATAATGGAACTGGTGGTACTTGACCAGCAATAATGGAACTGGTGGTACTTGACCCTTTTTGTGGTGCTAGTGGCCGTCCTTATTTGTGGAGAAGTGAGCTAATGATCCTGAGCCCCCAAGATTCAAGACTATCTACGATGGTAAATTAAGCACCAAGAAGACTAACAAATGGCCATAATTTATTGAATTTCATTAAAGATGACAGCAAAATATCAGCTAGGAACAACTCAAGAAATGAACAGCAGCTTTTAGCTCTTTCTGGATCAGCTTGTAGTGCTCCTCTTTTTTTTTCGCCATATAGACGGAGTTCTGTGGGCATTAATAGAGCCACTCAAGGACTTCATTTGTAAATGCGAAGGTTAGAAACCTTAGATAAGTTCTTGCTACTTTTGGTATAACTGATTGTGGTTGCAGTCATGAACAACCCATCAGGTGCAGAAGAGCAAGTTTAGCAGTTTACACTAATTTTGTCGCACAATCTCTCGTTTAACACTGTCATGAATTAATATGACTTGGTTTCAGTCAATGCGTTTTCCATGTATTCACTTATGTGTGCAATTCCCAATTGGAGTACTTGGTGCTATTCTGTCTGCAATGTTTTATCTTGCATCAGTGAACATGGTTATCTGTAGTCTTTGCAAGGTTACATTACATATAAGTGCTGGAGCAATGTTTTCTATTGGTTCCAGTTAGGGGTGGAAAAAAAGCTTGTTAGGGGAGCATTTGGCTCAGATCAAAATTACTTCAATTAGACTTCTTGTTTGGTTAAACATTAAAATGAGTCAATCTAAAATGAAATTGGATTTCATTTTGGCTTGGCTCGTTAGCTCGGTTCTAAAAATACTTTCAAACTATAAATAAAATAATATTAAATCAATCTGTATCGATTTCGGAAAAAGCCCGGTAAGACCACGACTTGCTCGATATCCGCTCCTAGTTCGAGTGTATCAGATAGTGGCAGTATAGTGCACGCTATGCTAATGAGCTAATCGATCTGGCACTTGTCATAGTTGGTGGCCAATATGTACTCGGAGTCAAGCAGCTGCGGGAAACCGAAGGTTGTTCTGTTACAAGTTAGTACAACTTACATAGGCGAGTGACGCGAAACTCAAACTAGAGTGCTTTTGCCCTAAAAAGATAAAAAAAATAAATTAGGGTTCTAGAAAAATGGTTCTACCCAAAAAAAAAAGAGTGCTTTCGAACCTGAAGAAAGAGGCCCGACTCGACTGCTCGGCCCAAGCCTGCTGAAGTCGGCCTCGTCCAAATTTGGTACACTAGCCGCGGAGCCGGATGAATTCCATTTCCCAACCTGTACGCGAAGAGGTGAAGCCATATAAAACCTGCAGAGCCCCAAACACCCTGCCCCGCTAGTCCGCGACCGCCGCCGTCGCGCGCCTCCTCCTTATCCCCACCGCTTCCACCTCCTCGCCCGATTCGGCGATTCTTTCCACCCTCTCCACTCCAAAGTCCAAACCCACCGCCGCCTCGATGAGCCGCCGCGACCACCACCAGAGGTCGCACCACGGCTACAACCCCCGCGCCGCCTCCGCCGCCGCCTCGACGTCCGCCTCCACCTCCACCGCCGCGGCGGCGGCGGCAGGGACAAACCCCTACCCCTACGCCTACGCCCCCAACCCCCATTATGTGCTAAATCCCCTCAATCTCATGCTCCCCCACCTTCTCCTCCAGAACCCCGCCGCCCTCGCCGCCTACCAATACCAGCAGCAGCAGCAGCAGCAGTGTCGGCCGCCTCTCATCTCCTCCCCCGCCTACATCGAAAACCCTACCCCTAACTTCCAACACCGCTCCCCCGCCGCCTCACCCGCGCCGGCCCCGGCCCCGCCTCAGCAGCCACCGCCACCGCGCAACCAGCACACGGTGCTTGGGAGGGCGCAGGCGGCGGCGAGAAAGGCGCGGGACGAGCTCGCGCAGGCCGGCGAGGGAGTGACCGGGTGGAAGGTGGCACAGGCGGTGCTGGTGGCGCTCAAGGTTGACTCGTGGGGCTCCCTCGGCGTCCAGCTCCACGACGTGCCCCTCCTGCGCGACCTCTTCCTCATCGAGGGCAAGGTCAGTATTTGCTTGGCTGCGAGCGCAGCAATTCTCAGTTTATTGTTGCTGCTTTGTAACCGTGCAAAGCTCGTATGAGTTCTGTTTTGAATTTAAGATGGTTTCATCTGCAATTGCTGAAGCTGAGGTTTGGTGAGGAAAAGTTGCTAACGCTGCAAACTTTGCTCTGTTTTGTGCTCCAATTCGTAATCTAACTGTTATGTGATGCATGTATGAAGCAAATTCAGAGAGGCACGGTGCTGCCGCGTGCTCTATATTCTGTTCTCCGTTTTTGAGCTTTGTTATGCTTGTAAACGCCTTTGTTTCGTGCCGGATATTGCACAGTACTCTGTTATGGATTCATTTTTAAATTTAAGTGCAGCCGGGGTCGTTGCCCTGTGTTTCTAAAATTGTAAGTTTGTACTGTGCACTGCATTCAGAACTTGCAAATTTCACGTTTCTACTTGTGTGTTCCATGCTGGCTTTGTTTATTTTATTGCATGTTTTCTTTTTATCAAATAATTCAACCTGTCCTAAATTTTGCATTACTTTTGTGTTTTTGTTAAAATGCTGTTATGTGAAGGGTATTTGATGGAAAGGGTTAGGGCGTGTCAAATATATCTCAAAAAGGTAGAGTGACTTATAATTTGAAACATAATTAGAAATCTAAAGTTATTTGATATAAAACGAAGGGAGTATTAAAAAGCTTGTGTAAACATCTTATCAACTACGGTGAATTATTGGATAGGACTAGTTTGATGTTTGCTCATTTTACTATAAGTATGCTAATTATTACAATTTTGCATCAGCATCAAGCTTGCCGAGTGCTTTTTGTTAATATCAAATCATCTCAATGTGGTACAATTGTACTTGGTGATGCTGCTAATTGACTTTAGATGGGCATGGTTTGTTATTTGTCAGGTGAATACATTCATCCATTGCTATGTTGCAGCAAGAAAAATTGTATCCATTTACGATCTGGAGGTTGAGATATGCAAGAACGAGGGTGTTGGGCAGTTCGAAGAGCTGGGGCTGGGGCCTTTTCTTCAGCACCCACTTGTTGCACATTATTTTTTTGTACCTGCTGATTTGCCCATGGTGCCTAAGCTTAGTAGTGAGGAGATTATCAATTGCCTGCAGAAGTTTATGGATAATTCTAAGAAGAAAGTCACAGTGGAAAACTTCTTGGATTATCTTGCAGAGCAGAAGTCAGTCTCGGGAAAGGAAAAACTCGGCGTGCGGGTACAGAGCTTGGGGTATGTATTTTTTTAGAATCGGGACATGTACTTATTGACTTTCCTCATGTTTGACCTTTGCTGATTTGAGGAGGTTTTGTAGGTTGCATATTTCCTTCCTCCGACAGGCCTGGAGAACTGAAGTGGCTGGTGTTAAACTTCTAGGCAAGACCAGTAGTTCTGGTGATAGCAGTCGTGATAAGGATTTGTCGAAAAATACAAATTTTCATTTGGACAAGCAGGTGTTGGACGAGAGGTTCGATGCTATAACTAGCCGTATAAAGCAATTACCAGGCATCAATAAACATATTCATTTTGATTCAACCGATGATGAAATTGATGGCGATACTAGTTCTGAGGGCGATGCAGTTGATGACAGTGAGAATAAAAATGGTCGTTCTGTTCTTGATAACAAGGATGTTGATAAGCGTGTTAGTAGTTGCCCGTATCCTTCGAAAAAAGAAGAAATGGAACGTCTTGGTTTGAGATCTGAAATGAGTAAAAAGCCAGCTTTAGAGAGCAGCAGGGTAAAAGAGAGTGGTAAAAAGGGTTTTTCAAGAGGAAAAAGGAAATATGAAGAAAACGGGAGTTCTAGCTCTTTGTGCAAACAGCCCAAGAAGCAGCAAAAGGTGCAAATGCAAAAGCAGGAATTATCGGCTGATTGCTTCCTAAGTATAGGTAAGCTGGAGAAATTCATCACAACCTGGAAGGAAGCATGCCATGAACATTCAGTTCAACAGGTGTGCTTATAACTCATGATCAATCCTTGTTTTTTTTTGAGGAATTCTGGTTTTCTTCAAATATTTACCTGTAAGAAACTTGTTTGAGGCTTTGAGCGTACATCTTCCTTTGTCTCTCAGCTTATTGTTTTAAAGCATATCATTGATTGTTCAGCATAAGATAGGCCATTTTGCCTGTTTGGTCTGGACTTTTCCTATTTTTAAAACTAAATTGTTTTGCACTTGTCATAAATGCAGGTTTTGGAACTGGTAGCAAATTACTATGCGAAAACACCAAAAGAAAAGAGGAAAATAATAAAGTTTTTCTCACAATACCCCGGCATTGGCTTCCTAAATGTTGCTGTGAGTTGATCACCCTACTTTATTCAGTCAACTTATACATTTTACAAGTTTATCCCCTATCCAGATATGTTTCTTTTTGTTGACATGATTATCCAGATATGTTATTTGCAAAATAACTTCTCCTGTGAAGTTTCTATATAATATCTCTTATTAGAGGGGCTAGTGCACTCACATTTAGAGTTGGATAGGCTTGATATTGGATCTTCCCTGTAGTTGCAAGTTCTCTCCTTGATTGAATGAGCCTTCTTATGTGGTTTGGGAGCATATTTAATTATTGTCTTTGGCGAATCCTATATATGTGCTCATCTCATCTGTCCTATTTTTCTTCTGTTCTGCTCCACCATTACACCACCTCTTGAATATATGAAATTGAATGTTCATTTTACATTGAGTGATTTAAAATAATGTGTGTTATATGATTTTCCTGTTTGGCTCAGCATAGGAGCACTTATACAACCGACCGTACATCTTGGGAAAAACATACAATTATTTTCCCGTTTACACGGCTTGAAACATGGTTGTAGTTATCTGCATGAATTTGAATTCGAATCTGATGCTATAAATAGAACAAATTATAATAATTATAGGTGTGAAGATATTTTTATGCCTTGCATATTTTAATATTTTGTTTACCTATTTCTTGTAGCTGCCTGGCTAGCTTGCACATGGCAATGCACTGAGGAAATTCTAATATATAATACATTGAAGCCAAATCTTAACAAGATGGTGCTTATTTTATGTATTCTTATGCATCCATGACTTGCCAGAATATGTGCGTATTTAAATATGTTTTCTCCCTTTGGATTCTTTTTCGTTGTTTGAACAGCTTGCACTTTTTAATAGCATCTTGAATTCTTGATAGATATATCAGGTCCTTTCTATGTAAATTTGTTTCAAAAGAATATGTGTGTAGTTCCTACTTGACCTGAGTAATTCCAACTGGGCCAACCTGGCCAGTCTGGCCCAGCCCCAGTCATTTGGTTCGGCAGCGTTGAGCAGGCCAAGCCAAACTGGGCTTCACTTGCTTGCATTTCTTCCTTTCCCCCCCTTATATTCTGTTATAATGTTCTGGTGCCATTTCAGGATCTTTATTTAATTTACTGTGACATGGACATGCAGGTTAGATCAATGGGATGTGGTTTGCTGGATAGTATTTACGATGTAACCCATGTCTTTAGTGAGAATAAATTGTCATCAAGTCCTGTTCCTAACACCACCACTGAGATTATGGAAGTTGAGCACCCCAGTAAAGAAAATGCTAAATGTATTGCTAAAGGAACCAGTGATAGCAACGAGGGCAACAATGAGCCTGGACACAGTACTCTCTCTCTCTCTCTTGTTTGTCTCAATTGTTCTTGGCACTCATTCTGTGATACGGAATTGGAACCAATGCTTCCTTTGTGAATGCCTTCTTTTTCACATTTGTCATTTGTTTGTGCAGGTGTCTCAACAGATGATGTCATCAGGAGAATTACTGAATATTTTGAGTCCAACAGTGAATTGGCTGGGGCTTTGCAAGTGGGAAAATCTATATCCCTGGAGACACTTCATGATTGTGAAACATGGGTAACTACTCAATTTTCAGCCAAGCAATTTAGTGCTCTTGGCCATGGGACTTTCCTTGAGTTTTTGGAAAAACATGGTCATCTCTTCCCCCCTAAGTTGAGTAGTTTCTTGAAGGGGGGAAACTCTGGTTCTTCGCCTCTGGAAGTTTCTGTACTGCAGCAACAAATTGAAGTTTTACTCTGCCAAGCCGAGGGTCACTGGCTGGAAGATGGTGACTTTTCAGAGGATAGTTTCTTTATGCTTCTCCAAAGGCAGTTCCCAACAATTGGCTTTGATATTGTGCAAAACAAATCTGGGGAAGGACTTGTTGGTTCTATTGAGAGGCTGAGAAAAGGCATACAAACAAATAACATCACCTTTTCTATATCTTTGTTGGAGAAACGGTGGTCTGGAATTTTGCCAGGTACCCATGATAATGTTGATGGGCTGAGGAACGATGTTGTTCAGCAATCTTATTATTCTGGAACAGTTTGCTCACAATCAGCAATCAACTATTTACTGAAGGCTCCAATGTTGTCAGATCTGCTTCTTTGGTCACATTGGGATCTGCTGTTTGCTCCTTCACTGGGCTCCTTCATACACTGGTTACTGAATACAGGTCCAATTCACAATCTGGCTTGCATTGTGACAACAGACGGTAGGTTTATTCGAGTAGATCCATCAGCCACGGTTGACCAATTTTTAGAAGCCATTATTCAATGTTCACCATTTCAAGTGGCAGTTCAGCTGCTTTCGTTGCTACACATTTATAAGGGTTCTACTAACACCCCAATTTCCTTGCTGAAGTGTTATGCACAACGAGCAATGCATATCATAATGAACAACAACAATGATTTGATCAACACTAATTCTGAAGGCAAAACAGTTATGCCTGAGGAACCTCATAATTCAAGTGCTGAACAGCGTGACTGCTCTACTCATTTTATTGGTTGTTTTCGAGAAAGCTCCCAGCTGTCTTGTGCAAGAAACATTAGGTCTGATATCTTATTGAACATCGATGACACTGTTCATTTGATTGCCAAATTTATACTTGATTGTCTTGGTCATCTACCTTCTGAATTTCGGAGTCTTGCAGCAGATATACTATTGGCAGGACTTCAAACTGTTACCAAGAATTGCTATTCAGCCATCTTGCATGAAACCACTGAAACTTGGCAGCGTTGCATGCTTCATGATATCGGGTTGTCACGTGGAGTTGCAGAATGGGTTGAAGATTTCCGTGGGTTCTGTTTAACTGAAGAAGTTCATGCAAAGACAGAAATGCATTCTTCTTCTAGGTATACATCAGCTGCATCTGAAGGACCTACACATGAAAACTCTAACATGCTTATTGCTAGTGATGTTGATACAATGAACGACAGAAGTAAATCATTTCCTGGCATGAAGGATCAAATTGTTGCTATAAACAATAAAAACCAAAACGTGTTAAATCCAGTTGGGACCAAGGCAGATATTGCAGAATTACATACGAACAAATCTTCCATGATGGGAGAAATGAATCTTGAGGAAGCAGCTCTAGTTGTTGAGACTATACGCCGTGAAGAGTTTGGTTTGGATCAGGCACTAAGTTACACCGAGAATAATTTGTTGAAGAAGCAACATGCTCGACTTGGCAGAGCACTGCATTGTCTTTCACAAGAACTATACTCTCAGGATTCTCACCTACTTCTTGAGCTGGTTAGCTTCACTGTGCGCATTTCCTTTTTACTTCATTTTCTTTTGTGTGGAGAATTGGATTTTTTTTCTCTGACATTGGTCTAATCTACATCAGGTGCAGAACGCTGATGATAATACTTATCTTGAGGATGTCGAACCAACATTAGCATTTGTTCTTCAGGAGAATGGTATTGTTGTTCTCAACAACGAGAGAGGCTTCTCTGCTGAGAACATTAGAGCACTTTGTGATATTGGCAACTCAACAAAGAAAGGATCAAAGGGGGGTTATATTGGAAACAAGGGCATTGGGTTCAAATCAGTATTTCGGGTAGGTGTAAATAGAAACATTTTCCAATTAAATTATCATCGTAATGCTGTAAACTGTGCAATTTTACTACTGTATGCCTTCTCATCTATAGTTTCATGGATTTTTTAATCGTATCTGTCATGTCAGTCAGTTCTTTGTTTCTAATTCTTCTACATCATATAGGACTTTTGAGTTCTGTGGGGATTGGGGAATGAATACAACAACAACAACAACAACAATGCCTTTGGTCCCAAATAAGTTGGGGTAGGCTAGGAATGAAACCTCCTCAAGGTCAAAGAGACGAGAGCCTTGTAAAAAAAAAACCCTACAAGGTTAAAACTTTAAGCCGTACATCCTGCCATCTAAGCCGAGAGCCTAAAATACCGTCTCTAAACCTTCTTATGGTCATGGTTATCAAGGCGTCCATAAGGCGTCGCCTAAGCGACGCCGAGCTAGGGGGCCACGCCGAGGCTGCATGCGTCGCCCGCTTTGCCGCCGCCGTCGCTCAAAGGCGTTGGAGAACCAAATCCGGGCGGGAGGCGGAGCTGCAGAGGCCCCTGTGTGGGAGAAACCTCAGGGCGACGTCGGGGAGCGGGAGCCAGGCAGGAGAGGGGAGCAGGGGACGCCCAGCGGCGCGTCTTGGGAGCAGGTGAGGCCTCCCCCTCCCTCCCAGCCTCCCCCTCGGATGGGAGAGGGATCTGCGTCGCCGCCGGGGGAGGAGGAGAGGATCCGCCGCCGCCGGGGGAGGGAGGAGAGGATGCATCACCGGGGGAGGGAGGAGAGGCGCCACGCCACGTGAGGGGGAGAGATAAGGGTTGGAAGTCTCACGTGGTGGGAGATAAGGGTTGGAGGTCTCACGTGGTGGGCTTGGGCTGCCTGATGGGCCGTGGACTGAAGGTTAGTCTTTTCTTTTTCTTTTTTTTGCTTTCCTCTTTTGTTCTTTTGTTCTGCCATCTGCTATACTTCTTCCTTCTTTGCCATCTGCTATACTTCTTCCTTCTTCCTGCTCTTCTTCTTCTTCTTCCATTGCTCCGGATCTTCCTCTGCCTATAGCGCCTTAAGAGTGTGTAAGGCGTCGCCTCGCCTCACGCCTTATCGCTTAAAAGGTGTGAGGGGGGTGGGTCACCTCGCCTCGCCTTACCGCCTTAATAACCATGCTTATGGTACCGGTACGTGGATCGCTAACTTCCACACGCTCCTATCCAAAGCTAATTCTTTAGCTACATTCCAATCCCTCAAATCTCTTTTAACTGCCTCCTCACACGTCAGTCTTGGTCGACCTCTGCCTCTTCCTACGTTTTCAGTACGTCTTAAAATTCCACTACGTACCGGTGCCTCAGAAGGCTTCCGTTGGAGATGTCCAAACCATCTCAAGCGATGTTAGTCAAAGCTTCTCTTCAATTGGTGCTACCCCCACTCTATCACGTATATCATTATTCTGGATTCGATCCCGCCTTGTGTGGCCACATATCCACCGCAGCATCCTCATCTTCGCTACACTCATCTTCTGTATATGAATGAATACCATTTTAATTTTGTTGATGATATGTTTTACAGGTAACTGATGCTCCGGAGATCCATTCAAATGGTTTCCATGTGAAATTTGACATTACTGAAGGTCAGATTGGTTTTGTATTGCCAACTGTGGTTCCACCTTACAGTACCAGTTCTGTAAGTAGAATGTTATCTGTTGAAGATGACAAGGACACCTGTTCCTTCTGGAACACTTGCATTTTACTTCCCTTCAGATCAAAATTCAGGGAGGGCACTAGTATGTGCTCCATTGCATCCATGTTTTCAGATCTCCACCCATCTCTGCTCCTGTTCCTTCACCGACTAAAATGCATCATGTTTAAGGATGTGCTGAATGATACACTGCTGGTTATGAGAAGGAAGGCTCTTGCTGATGGCATTGTGAGAATCTCACATGGGAATGACATAATGAGTTGGTTGGCAGTTGGTAAGAAGTTGCAGGGCACAATTGTACGCCATGATGTGTGCACTACAGAGATAGCTGTGGCATTTACTTTGCAGGAGACTGAGAAAGGAGGGTATGAGCCTTACCTGAAGCAACAACCTGTGTTTGCTTTTCTTCCTTTGAGGAACTACGGTCTTAAATTCATTCTTCAAGGAGATTTTGTTTTACCTTCTTCCAGAGAAGAAGTCGATGCAGATAGTGCATGGAATCAGTGGTTGTTGTCTGAATTCCCTTCTTTGTTTGTCAGTGCGCAAGAATCCTTTTGTGCTCTTCCTTGCTTCCAGAGGTGCCCTGGAAAGGCTGTCACAGCCTTCATGAGTTTTGTTCCTCTAGCGGGAGAAGTTCATGGATTCTTTTGTCAGCTCCCTCATTTGATCCTTTCCAAGTTGCGTCTAACTCGCTGCATGGTTTTGGAGGCCTCTAGTTTGCAATGGGTCTACCCATGCAACACACTCAGGGGTTGGGATGAACAGACTAGAATGCTACTTTCTGCTGACTTACTTCATGAGCATCTTGGTCTTGGGTATCTGTCAAAAGATATCATTATATCTGATACATTATCAAGGGCCCTAGGTATTCATGAACATGGACCAAACATTTTCATTGATATCATATCATGTATTTGCCGAACTGATGGTTGTATTGAGTCACTGGGGCTGGAATGGCTATGTGCTTGGTTCGTCACACTTCATTTAACGTTGTTGTCTCATTCTTCTCGAAATCTTCCCTTAACAACTAGCCTCGAAGGTGATCTTTTACGTGCTCTCAGGAAAATACCCTGTATCCCACTTTTAGATGGTTCGTTTAGCTCTGTAGCAGATGGACCTATATGGTTGCCTTATGATGTTCTCAATTCCACACCTGACTGTAAAAGTAGCATGCAGAATTTTCCAGTTCTATATAGTAACCTTCGAATTGTAAGTCCTGACCTTCTGTCTGTGTCATGTAAAAATAAATACATCATTGAAGAAATGAGAACAAATGACCTGATGGACATTCTTCTGAAAATAGGGGCGCGAAAGTTGTCTGGACATGACATTATCAAAAATCACATCCTGGTGTCCTTGTCTAATGGTACAGATGCTAATATGTCCATTAAAATGATGATAGAGTACGTGAGTTTTATAATGCTTCATCTTCAGTCTTCTTGTACAAGCTGTAACTTTGAAAAAGAAGAGATAATGTCAGAACTACGGAGGAGGCCTATCTTACTTACAAACCATGGCTACAAGTGCCCAGCTGATGAACCGATTCACTTCAGTAAGGAATACGGAAATTCTGTGGACATAGGCAAGCTACTTCATAATGTAGAAATCAAATGGACTGAACTTGATAGTTGTTATTTGATGAATCATGGTTCAGATTCATTACCATTTGAAATTAAAAAATGGAGGCAATTTTTTGAGGAGATGGGTGTGACTGATTTTGTGCAGGTAGTGAAAGTTGAGAAAAAAATATCACAAGTCGATTCTTTTCTAGCAGGAAGACTTTCTCAAAGTGATATTTCTGCAACAATCTGCACTGTGTATGACTGGGACTCACCAGAATTGGCTAGTATTTTATCGACATTTTCTTCAAAAAGATGTCGAGAAAATTGTGTATATCTTCTGGAGGTTCTTGACAAATTCTGGGATGATTATTATAGTGCAAAAGCTAGTAGTCTCACAAATGTGACACATTGTGGTGAAAACAGAACAGTTCAGTCATCCTTTATGAACTGTATCCGGAGCTTCAAATGGATAGCATCAAGTATGGATGAGGACCTTCATTATGCAACAGATTTATTCTATGATTTTGAAGATGTGCGGTCCCTTCTTGGTAGTGTGGCCCCATATGCTGTACCGCAGGTTAGTAGTCTATCTATGCCAACCTTCCTGTAAAAGACAGTTTATGCTTAGCAACTTGTACTACCATTTCCTAAAAAAAAACCTTGAACTGTCATTTACCTTAGACACATCACCCCATTCCTATGTACAGGTATCCAGCAGATCACTTGTGAAGGACATTGGATTCAAAACAAAGGTGTCCCATAGTGATGCTTTGATGATCCTGAATTCTTGGATAGCTTCACAGGTTCCTTTTAGTGCAAGGTACTCATTTTCTCCATCTATATTTGAATCATAGGAAAATTATGTGATCTGCAATTTTAGAGTGCAAAGTAACCATGTAAAGATTACTAATTTAAACATGTTTAAACTTTCCATCTATATTCTATATGTGTGATCTGCAGTCTTAGAATGTGGGATAACTGTATAAAATACTAATTTAAACATTTCCAGATGTTCAATCTTTTCCCCCTTTATTTTGCCAATATGACTTTGCCAATGGGTTGACCTGCCTTTTCTTCAGTATGGACCAAATGCGCAAATTCTATACCTTCATGTCAGAAGGTGTGTCTGATGCAAAGATTGACATTAAACGGGAGTTCCTGTCATGCTCCTCCATATTTACACCATTATGCCGTTCTCGATCTAGTGAGGTCGTTCCTGGGAAATTTTCGTCTCCAAAAGACCTCTATTGGCATGACCCAACAGGCTGTTCTGACATGACAGAGGATTTCATTTCAATAAAGAAGATGAGCATGTTCCCAAGAAGGATGCTGTCTGCAGCCTACCCAAGCCTTTGTGAATTCTTTACTGAGACATGTGGTGTACCAAAGATTCCAATGACATCTGATTATGTTGAGATACTGTTACGACTATCAAATGCTGCATTGCCTTCACAAGTATCCAATCAGGTAAGTTGCTTTTATGCATGATGTACCTAAGATTATGTCCTTTTTTGTTGTCATCGGCAAATTTACCAATGTAGCACCTGACTGTATTTTAGTAGTTGAGTGCTATGTAGGTATTTCCAGCTAATTTTGATTTTAGTCGTTCTGAATTTAAAATACAATAAAGTTTCCTGTTGGGTCTTGTAAGGTTATCTCCTTTAAATTATTAACTCTCGTTTTCACATTCTATATAGGTCTTTCGTGTATTTGTGAGATGGGCTAATGATCTCCATTTTGCAAGTGACAAGATGAAATATATATTGTTCTTGAAAGAATCTCTTCAAAAGTTGGAGACAACAATATTGCCAACCTTGGCTGATAAATGGGTCTCTCTCCATCCTTCTTTTGGCCTTGTTTGCTGGGTAGATGATAATGAGTTGAAGCAGCACTTTAAGAACTACAGTGATGTTGACTTCATACAATTTGGTGAACTTTCTTACGAAGACAAGCAAATGCTGTACGGAAGAGTTGCTGCGTTGATGAAAAGCTTAGGTATCCCAGCACTTTCTAAGGTAATAGAAATCTTGTTTTGTGTTACTTATGGACCTTTTTCTTCTGCTTTGAGCCAAGTTCTCACGCAGGAAAAGTTTTCTATAAAATTATTCAATTTACCATTTACATGTAAAATAACGCAAAGTAATACGGAAAAGGAAATTAATAAAGTTCGGTATGTGATATAGCTTGGATGAAAATCATGCTCCAAATCAATCTCTATTAGAACAAAAAATGCAAAGCCAGCAGAAAATAGAATAATGTAATAAAGGAAATGAAGCTACTGTGGTACAAGCGAGTTTTTCATGCACTTGGCAAATATTTTTTTTCTACCATCCACCTGTTATGTGCACGATACTTCAGCAAGGGGCTAGGTGCAAGTGCATAAAGTTGCGACCGACAGTCATGAGCCGGGGCTACTGTTCACGTGTGTGAACAGTACCATGGGCACTGCAGCATCAGGTTTAGGAAAGGGTTACCTTCCTCAATAAGAATATTTATTTCCCTAGATAGATGATTAGTTTCCTTGTATATGGATTAGTTAATCGAAAATGTTATCTATTAGTTAGGAAGGTCATCATTTAGATTGATTTTATCCATAATTGTTAGAAGAGCCCTCTATATAAGGAGGCTTATTGTAATTGTTGGCACTAAGAAATGAGAATACAATAGTTTAAGTCCCAATCCCCTTCGTCTCCCTAATCTATAGTCTTCCCTCTCCTCTAGTAGCTGACGTCACCCAGCTATCCTTCCGGTGATGTTTACCCCTATGATCTAAGGATCATAGCAATTTGGTATCAGAGCCAACTGCTGCTCCGTCATCCATGACCAGCAGCGGGGATTTCGATTCCATGACGATCAGCACCAAGTAGGATTACATCCTGGCACTATCGGTCACCATGAACAACCGCCTTGACAACCATGATGTGCTGCTTGCATGCTTGGAGAATGCGATGTTCGGTGAGCCAACCAGAGTGGAGGTTGTTTGTACGACAACAACCAGCATCAAGGGTGTGTTGGTCGAGCCACCAGCGCTACCACCGGTGTCAGCATCACCACCAGCATCATCACTTCCGGCTCCGAAACCAGCATCACTGTTGATCTTGCTGTCGCCCCTTTCGGCATCGCATTTGAAGGTGGCCATGATGCTGCAACAACCTTCTGTCACCACCAGGAAGAAGGCCGGACGGCGTCGGTTTTATGGGATGAGAGATTAGACCATAGACTGGGATGATAGAATCTTGAGAGGAAGACTAGATTAATTCTTCTTGCTTGCTTGATAATGGATACATGCTACCCCTTTTATAGGGACGACCCGACTTGACCTCTAAGAAACAATATCTATTTATATGGAAACTTATCTCTATTAGATGGAATACATCTCTAAGGAAGTAAACCCAACTAATAAGGAAACTAACTATTCTATCTCTATTTCCTAACTACTAATGCACCCGTGGGACCGACATGAATAGTGCGTGATGCTACAGTACAACATGTACTGTTCATGCGTGAACAGTAGCCCCGCCCATGACAACTTCTCTACTCCTCGACAAGCAGCTCGTCCTCGAGCTGTGGTGGCGGTGGCCATGGCTGAAGCCCTAGGAGACTCCATGTTGACGAGAGGTTGCGATGGCTACATGAGTCCTTGGAGATCGTTGCCTCCATGCGTGGTTGCGGCAAACTCACCGGTAGCTGCGGCAGGCATGGCAACAACTCTGGTAGCGCTGCAATGGCCACGACGGACTTCAGCAGGGCCGCGACGGGCTCCAGTAGTGTTACGGTAAGACGTGGAAGTGCGGCAGCTGCCGCAGTTGCTGGAGGTAGCTCCGCCACCGCTTTGGAAAGCGTCACCGCCTCTGCAGAAGGCACCGCTGTCGCCATGGGAGGCTTCGCTGTCGTCGCCACGATCATCTTCTCCAAAGTGGCACGCATGTCGAGGAAGATGGCCGCGATCTTCTTGTCATTGTCGTTGGTACTCATGGCCCACTTGTTGGCGTTAGCCTTTATCATAGCCAACGACTCGACGGCAGGTCTGATGGTTTGATCTGTCGCCATAACCATGGTAGCAGAAACCGTGGGAAGGGATTGACTACTCTGATACCAAATGTAATGATCCTTAGCTCATGGGGGGTAAACACCGCCTGGAAGAAGACCGGACGGCGTCGGCTTTATGGGATGAGAGATTAGACTATAGACTGGGATGATAGAACCTTGAGAGGAAGACTAGATTAATTCTTCTTGCTTGCTTGATAATGGACACATGCTACCCCTTTTATAGGGACGATCCCACTTGACCTCTAAGAAACAATATCTATTTATATGGAAACTTATTTTTATTAGATGGAATACATCTCTAAGTAAGTAAACCCAACTAATAAGGAAACTAACTTTTCTATCTCTATTTCCTAACTATTAATGCACCCGTAGGCCAGCACGAATAGTGCGTGATGCTACAGTGCTGTATGTACTGTTCATGTATGAACAGTAGCCCAGCCCATGACACCACCACTCATCCTACAAGTGGGTAAGTTGTGAGAACTGGAGAAATGTGGAGGCAGTGGAATCTTGAAAAACTCTTTGTAGTTAAAAAAAATTCTTCGGATGATGTTGAGTTTAGCATGGTTGTCAAAATTGACTTGAAGCACCACATTTATGAGTTTACTCAGATCTGTTAGTAACTGGCTATTAGCATCTGAATGTTTGCGTTATGACAGAATGCTGTACCATACAAATTTAACACATTATATTTGGAGTATATGCTTGTTTTACCAATCACAAATGCATATTTATTAACTATTTAATTAAGCTTCAAATGTTGAGCCCAAGCAAAGGAAGTAGGAACTTACATATTGAAGTTGATTGGCAATAACTAATGTTCATCTTCTGTATGGTTCTCATCCACCTTTGTTACCTTTATGTAGGTTGTGTATCGTGAAGCAATATTTTATGGTACTACGGACAACAGAGAAAAGGCTACTCTAATTTGTTGGCTTTTACCATATATGCAACGTTACGTCTATAAGATGCACGGACATACTTATGTGAACTTTCAGCAAAATGACATCGTGAAGCTTAGCAATCTTCAGGTTATTGTTGTTGAGAGGTTATTCCACAAGTATATGCTGAAAGGACATGAGAGTTCTTCTAAGAGAAGATTCAAATGTCATTGTCTACTGCAGGTTAGTGTCTACCTTTCTTCTGTCATTATAGTAAGTTAGTAACTAGTAAGGAATTACCTGTTTGCCATTAGTCTCTTGTTTCCAAGCTTGTCTGCATTTCTTGTAAGGGAACTAAGATGGAAGCTGGTTTCAAATTCCAGATTTGCAAAAAATCCCAGAACACAGCCGGTGCCGGTTCCCGGTGGAACCGATTTTTTCTTGTGCGGTTTGATTTGTCAAATTTAAGCATGAAAGTGGAATTTGACTGGTTCGTGACCAGTTCCCGCCCAGAAACACTATTGATTGATTTGAACTCAAATTATATATAAAAATTTGAATGTTTCCAGGCCGGGATTTGTTCTTCCGGTACCCACCGGTAAAACCTGTCCCCGGTGGTAACTGGTTGGTTATGCTGGGATTTAAAACCCTGCATGGAAGACTTCTTGCTTAGTTAGATGGTTAGTTCTCAGGTCCCTATGGTACTACTGAATATAGTGATATACTTTGCATTTGCATCCAAATAATATAACATTGCTATAAATTCCAGTTACCAACCATTCGTTGTTTGTTTTAAGCCTGTTAAATTCTTAACTTTTAAGTCTGTTTGCTAGCATTATTTATTGACTTTCTTATCTTCTGTGCGTAAGCTTCACACCTCTTCAAGTTTCTGTGACGCAAATGCATGCATGATGTACTCATGTACTCAACAGTAAAACTTTGCTCTGCTTAAGTCATCTCCCATCAGTTTTAAAATTCATCTGATCTCCTGTTGATTTTTCAGGGAAATAATCTATATGCTACGCGAGAAGCTGATTCTCATTCAGTGTTTCTTGAACTTTCTAGACTTTTCTTTGATGGATCCCCTGACCTGCATTTTGCGAACTTTCTACACATGGTCAAAACCATGGCAGATTCTGGCACCACTGTTGAACAAATAGAGTCTTTTATTGTTAATAACCAGAATGTGCCCGAGTTGCCTGAGCACGAAGCTGTTTGGTCCTTTTCTTCCTTGTTTGCTGCAGCCGACCAAGGTGTAGATTCCCAAACGGTTGAATTCCGACCTGCATGTGAATTCAATGTTTCCAAGCATCAGAGGACACCGGGAATTGTTTCAAGTTGGCCACCGAATAATTGGAAAACAGCTCCGGATTTTAGAATATCTCACAGAAGCCAGAATGGACCCATGCAAGAGACAAAGGTGGATGATGTTGGATCTTTGTTAGACTTAATCAATCCTGTTGAGTTTCGACACACTGAAGGTAATTGGGTTCCTGTTGAGCTCGAAGGGGATTGGATTATAAAAGGGGATTTAAGGACAGAAAATATATTACCAGCAGAAAGTACAGTGGCAAGTGGCAATGAGCCTCAGATGGTGATGTCTGTTGACTCTTCCACTGCGCCTGCTTATTTAGACTTGGAGACCGGAAGTTCAGCAAGCCCAGTTCCTGATGCTGAGCTGACATACTTAAATGATAAACTGGCTAATGTTTCAGAAGAGAGGGATAGGCTCTGTATAGGGGCTCCAGATGCAAGCCAGTTAAAAAGAACCGGCAGGCTTGGTGAAGCATTAGTCCACAAATATTTTGTTGAGCAGCTAGGATCCAATAATGTGAGGTGGGTGAATGAAGAAAATGAAACCGGACTGCCTTATGATCTTGTTATCGCTCGCAAAGAGGATTCCACAGAGTATGTAGAGGTGAAGGCAACTGTATCTTCAAAGAAAGATTGGTTCTACATCACATCGAGGGAATGGCAGTTTGCATCGGAGAAAGGGGAATCATTTAGCATCGCCCATGTTGTGTTGGGTTCAAAGAAAGCAAGTATTGTAATGATGAAAAATCCACACAAGCTTTGTCAGCAGAAAGCATTGCAACTTGCTCTCTTGATGTCGAGACAGCATAAAAGCGATTCAGCGGCAACGTAGACAAAATGCCAGTTTTGTAGAAGCTAACACTGATGACCATCTGCAGATTGAAATGATTGTTTTAACTTGTCAGTAGAAATCATTGAGATCCGCATCTTTGATGAAGCCTTTTCTTCCTCGATAGGAAAGATAAGATGCTTTCTCTGATCCAACCTATGATCTCTCTTTTGTTTTGGAAAGGAGACGGGTTAAGCTTACGAGATTATCAGCATAGCATTCGGTTTGCATAGTAAGCACCTCTGTGCTTCCTGGAGAAATGATCTCCAGTGATGGTTCTTGGTCATGTCACAAGACACCCATCTCTTGTCTGCAAGACCTATGCATCACTGATTTGTAACTGTATTATTTTTTATTTTTGAAACGCATGTAACTAGCTGTAAATCTGCAATAGTCGGTATATATCCGACCTTTTTCTCTTGCCCATTCCTTTGGTTGGTGGTGGCTGAATGTGTGTGATTATAAGAAATGAAATGTCTCTAATTAGATGTTAACATGCGCTATCAGCTAATAGTAAATACTAGAATGATGGGAAAATCAATTTTAGTCGGGTGGACATCCTGTCACGCTATCTACCTTTGATTTTTCATTGAGATCCGTACACACATGGGGAGGTGGGGACATATCTTAACTACTATAATTTTGGGTTTACCCCGTGCAAGCGGGGCAATCGTCCACCCGCACTTCCTTGCACAACCGTTGCGCCCCTACTTCTCCCGCTTCTAGCAACCACCCCACCCCACCCTTCTCGCATGTACACCCTCGTCCTCATCGTCCCACCTCCCCATCACCCTCGCCCTTTCGTCCCTCCCTCGCATCCGCGCCTCACCGCGTCCCGTCGCCGCGCCGCGCCCCTTGCCTCCTCTCGTCGTCTCCCTGTCCGTCCCTCACATCCTTCATGCCCGCGCCCTGCGCCGCGCAGTTCGCTGCGCCTCTCTTGCCCGTCGCGCATGCCACGGCCCCTCTTGCGTCCGATCCGCACTCCCCTCTCCCTCTTCGTCGCGCCGTCACTCCCTCTCTCTCTTCCCAGCGCCCTTCCCTTTCCCTCCTCCGCCGCTCCTCTCTACCCTCGCACCTTCGGCCTCAGCTCCGTGCGCTCCGACCCATCCCCGTCTCCCCCTTTCTCTTCTGATGTGCCGCCGCACCTCGGCCTCCTCCACCGTCGGATCTGGACCGCCACCATTGCCCTCTCGCCTTCTCCTCTCCACCGTTTTGGGCCTGCGAAACGGTAGGCGTGGGCTTTGCGGTGGTGGGCGTGGTACGGGTCGTCGGTGGGCGTGGCGAGATGCGTGAAGCCTTGATCGAGAGAGAACACGGAGGAACCGTAGGAATACGTCCCAAGCGGCGCGGGCGCGGGCGCCAAGACCCGGCCCCGAGGAGGCGATGAGCTTGTCTGGATCCGTTGGTAAGCGCCTCTCCTGATTTTGGGTTGGATCTTGGGTGGTTCTTTTCTCTAGGACATAGCCATGAAGGAGCTACCGCCGACCCACCTGAGGAGGAGCCTGGGGAGGAGGGGGAGAACAAGGCGGCCTTCGCGGCGCTCATGGGGAGGGAGTGGGGGTTGCTCTTGTCACCCTTCTTCTTCTTCTGGGGCACGGCCATGGTGGCCATGAAGGGGGTCATACTCAAGACCGGGCCCTTCTTCATCGCCGCGCTCCTCCTGCTCCCTGTGGGAGCGCTACTCGTCGCCTTCGCACAAGCTTGTGGCAAGCAGCCCTCGGGTGGCGGCTGGCCGCCATCTCCGCCTTCGGCCTCGTCGACGCCGCCTGCTTCCAGGTAGGTTGTCATATCGAATCATTCTATCTCTCCAGATCGTTGGGATTGGTGGGTTGTAAATGTTCAAGCGATCGAGGTCGGTGTTATGATATTGATGGTTTTGGTAGGAGCTTTTAGATCTTCTTATTTCGTTAATGCATGAAGTATAGGAGGATATGATTAGCACAAAAGTCTTATTTGGCATACCAATGCGTGCTTACAATGGTGGTTTATATTATATAATGGCTTAATGTTTCATCACATACTTGACTGGTTCTTCATTTTGCGGTGCTTATCTTTACGGTTCACATGATCATATTTTATGGTTTGCTTTGTTACACTGATCCTGCACTCATTTGCTTTTTATTTGAACGGTTTCTCTTGTTGATTATTCCATTATGCGTAGTCTGTAGTGCGTGTTCTGATTGGATTCTTGTTAGTAGGATATTTGAGGTCACTAAATGATGTCTATTCTCGCATATTTCTTTCATTCTTTGCGAGGTCCCGAGATTCGTCTTGGATTTTTGAAGGATGGTAAGCCGACCAAGCTAACAAAGGGTCAAGAACTCACCGATACCATCGATTATGATATCAAGGCGATGAGAATATGATTGCCATGAGTTACAAGAAACTACCGTTAGATGTGAAGCCCGGAAATGTCATACTATGTGCGAGATGGTACCATCTCCTTGATCGTTACGTCTTGTGATCCAGATCTTTGAACTGTGAAATGTAGATGTGAGAACACCGCAACGCTTGGTGAGAGAAAGAATTGCGGTTGCCAGAATTGTTGTGGATCTTCCTACACCGATCGAGAAGGATAAAGAAGATATTTTGGGATGGGGTGTGCCAAATGACATTGACATGATTGCTTTGTCCTTCGTTCAGTAAGGATCGATTTAGTGATTGTCGAGACGGGTTCTTGGACACCATGCAAAGCGCATAAAGTTAATGTCAAAGGTTTGTATGTTGTTCTTGTCGGCTATTCTACATGTTACATTTGTTAGTTTTTCATCAATAATTCGTTCAAATCTTATATATTCTCTGCAATAAAACTAACCATGAAATGTTTACGCATGTTTAGTTAAGTACCGAGAACAACGAGAGATAATTCTTTTTTTTTGAAACCTTTGTCGGTTGAAGGAAATGACACAACAATGCTGGGAAAGTGGGGAATGGTGGATGTTCCTCTCGGCTCAAAGCATGGCGATCGAGAACTATCATGGTCCGTTGGGTGTCGAAGTACTTTGATCGATCATGGCAACAGATGGGTATGTTATCTGCAGATGAATAAAGGATAGTTTATGTCATCCACCCCTTGGTTACCTACACGTTTGTGTTACTTTGCTTGGTTGGAGTGTGTGGTTGAGCATTTTTGTGCGAGATGGAGACCGCCGTGGTTGGGAACGCATACAAGGTTCTATGTGATGGTCATCACGCCGATCTTGACTTTACTCGTTCACCAAATTGGTTCATTGGAAGTAAGTATTATTGCCCAATTTCATCGGTTGCAAGTTTCAAAGACATACGCTTATATTGAATGTAATGGGGTAATCCAGATTGAGTTTAGTTGAAAAACCCAATTTTCAACTTCAGATTTCGAAGGCATCATCGGTGCCATTGCTTAGTGCTTACATTGAATGACATGGCTTAGTAACCTCAGAAGTCCCACACTACCATTATTGCAAAACCGCGATGAGAACTTTGTAGACTTGAGATTTTGAAGGCCTCATTAGTGTCATTGCTTACATTGAATGACATGTCTTAGTAACTTCAAGAAGTCCCACACTATATACACATGCATTTCAAGTCAGTATCTAGAGAGCAGCATCACGTACTAAAATGTTCTGTAGAAGATCTTTGCGCTGTATTTCAATTTTAAAACTCTCCTATGTGCAAGACTGTAATAACAACTATCTTGCATGCATCGTTTTTGCTAGCTATTCGGATCGTGCCATCCACTTTATGGAGCTCCTGAGAAATACCTAATAGGTAAGTGTAGCTTGATTTGATTTATACGATTTTCTAGGGTATAGGAGCTGCATTTCATACAATCGTATTATTGTGCATGATAATTTTTGTGTAACATTTGTATCCATTGCATGACATCCAATGAACTACATTTCTTTATCAAGCAAAGAAGGGCTAAACACTTTGGATGGATTTGTGGAGTTGGAATCTATCATGGTGAACTCAATTTTGGAGCTCAACATAGGTGAGGATCTCACTCACCCTTTTCTTGGCAAACACGATTTACTTTGCCCTTGTTAAGCATCTAGCTTCAATAGAACAATCAGCAGTTAGTATAAGATAAGTTTTAGTGCGATTATTCATTTTTTCGATGCCAAGGATTAGTCCATCGTACTTTGATTTGTGCCGTGTATCACACTTGGCAAGACTTGTGCCAATGCATCACATCGATTATTTGATGGTACAATTATATATATATATTTAAATAACTTAATACAATCGAGAAATTCATTAAGTTTCAAGCTGACACCGATCCTATGATGGTAGTAATCTGTTAGGTGGAGTGTTAATCTGATTCACTCTTCTTGACCTTGGGCGCATCTTTTGAGAATGGAGGTACTTTGCAAGACCAGAATAGGAAGAAACCCAAAAGCATATTACCAGAAAAAATGTTCAAATGACAACAGCACATGATATGCTTCAAATGCTCTAGATCACAAGTTGGTAATTTCATTTAAATACTGCGTGTGTGGACCAGTTCAATTCTTATCTCGTTTATATAAAGATATAAAGATTTTAGTAGTTGGGTTGGCACCTGTCAGGTTGGGTACATCTTTCATGATAACTCATTGCACATTTGTTTGAATTTTGAAGTGACCCATGATCTGATGCATATAATGTATTTTACTATTTTTTTTACACAGTTTACTATATTTAACATGTCCAATAGCTGGGCTGAAGTGATTATTTGTTCTGCTATCTGGGCTTGAAATTTTGTGAGGCAATTTCAGTGAACTAAATAGCTGGGATAGGAGTTGGAGTGTGTGTGGGCTGTGTTTTTCCTTGAGAGAAGTTGTCACATCGCCTGTTGTTGTCGTATACCAATTTTTGAAAACTTGCATTGGTTTTCACCCCATTGGGTCGGTGGGGTTTGTCTGATTCTTTAATACCATTTGCGTTATAAGCTCTATGATCACCATTTCATCAATCTGATGATCCAGTGACAACAAAAGCTGTATAATTGCCGCTTGAACTTTGGAATGTCTTTTCCTTTCCAAGCCTACAAATTCTCTACATGGTAGTTGGTTCTTCATTTTTTAGCCCATCCTGTTCGACTTTGGTGGAGTTTGGAAAGAACCGCACCGTCGGTGCAAAGGATTTGGCTTCCTGCCCTATCTTTCCATTAGACGGGAAGATGTTAGCATTGGATTCGGTTGCCTAGCAGAATCATGTCATTTTTTTAGGAGACATATATATATGGTTGAGAAGTCCGACATAAGGGACCCATGAGCTGTGTTTGATCTAAGAACACAAAAAGCTCCACTTCGCTCTTTACTAGAATCAATGGAATTTCAAGTGGTCCTTTTAGCCTGACTAACTACCTAAGCATGATGAGAAAGCAATTTTTTGCTAAGGAAAATGGTTAGTTTAACTGCTGAGTAGATAGTTACAGTTCATACTCCTATCTGCACTACGCTTTATGTTGTTTTAGATCCTAACAGATACTCATGTGAAGCCCAATCACATAACTTTGACCTTATTCGCTGGCAAAGTACAATTCGAGGAGTTAAATTCATGGATAAAAAATGGCAGATACCTGATTGAGGATAGGTGCTTTGTCCAAATATTAGTTCATTCATCAAAAGGGCAAGAAAAAAACTGCACTTGGTTAGACTACACTCATTGGTTCTATATAATTTATACAGAAGTTGTGATTTGTGAACATATTAAAACATTCGATGTTTCATTTTTTTTAGGTCCCGTCTTAATTCTGAAAAGATCTTTGAAATATGCAGGTACTTGGAGTGAGGAAAAGAGAAGTATCTATTGGCACTGGTTCTAAATCAAGGGAAAAAGTTGTACTGGTGCAAGATGCGATGCTTGAAGGTGTTTTTGATGCTTTAAAGATGGCGTGTAATTTTGCATGATGTATGCTAAACGTGAATATGTGAAGGGGTATTTAATTGAGTAGAGTATCTATAAGATAAACCAGTGCTCCTCTCTCAGTACAAATCTGTCCCGCGAGTGAAGCCTGTAAATGGTTACCTTAAAATTTACGTAGTGAGTTTCCAAGATGAAGAAAAATTGGCCGATCTGTTCTTTTGTCGTGAGATGGATGCATGCTCATGAGATACAGGAACGATGACCGCTCTTCTCTGAAGAAAGTAACCGAGGTGGTGTGCCATGGTAGATTAAAGTAGCCAGAACGTCTTTTTTTACATGCTCATGGAAGTTTCTTTTCCTAATACGTAGTGACGTAAATACACACCTATTTTTGATTCACTTCATGTGTTAAAGATAAATATTATTTTTATAAGATTTAGAGTTCCGTTGTAACGCACGGTCACATGACTAGTTCATAGTAAATTCCAAGTTGATTTTTCATTGAGATCTGTACACATATGGGGAGGTGGGGACATATTCATAGTACATTTCTAAATACATAGATCTCAATGTAGATCAGACGATGGATGACGGGGAGGATGTTCACCTAAGAGATAAAAATTCATGTCCAAATGATAGGACGGATCATGCAACATTGTTGACCACCTAAGAGAAAAAAATCCATGTCTGAATGACAGGACGGATCATGCAACATTGTTGAGTGAGACAGGTTAACGTCGCATGGATGTATTTTACTATGAAGCATCATCACAATCAGCCCAACTGGCTAGTGGCTATAGCATATCACAAGATGAGCCCCAGTTGTAGAACGCAGAGCATCTACTCCTGAATTTTGTGATTCCAATTTGGAGGCCGCATTGAACAATTGGGCAACTATGATTTATGATTATTCCGTAGCAACCGAGTTGTCGCTAGCGCGCCATATGTGGCGTTCATCATTGGCAACACCGCCCTGCGTTGCGTCGCCCGCGGAATTTTTTTAAAATAATCTATTTTTTATTAGAAATTACGAAAATATTCCTGTGATATTTTTTTTTACCGAAATATACGTCTATCGTCCAATGGTTGAGCAACTGGATCCAGTCGCTCAACGGTTGGGCATTTATACTGCAGGCGCCGAACCGTTGGGCGACATTATTGCAGTCGACCAACCGTTGTGCGATAGGATCCAGTCGTCCAACCGTACAGCGACTGCAGGTTCTAGTCGTCTAACCGTTGAGCGACTGGATTGGCTATATAAAGCCCCGCGCGGTCCCCCCGGCCGATCGCGTTTAGAGAGAGGAAACGGAAGTTTTTGCGCGTGAGAAGGAGAAGAAAGAGAGAGAGAGGAGAGGAAAAAAGAGAGGGAGAGGGAGAGGGAGAAGAGAAGGAGAAATTCGACTGTGAGGTAAGTTTGTTTTATTTTGTAGTGTATTTTTTTAGTAGGTAAATAGTTTATTTACATCTTTATTACGTTTTTCACTATATTGTGTACTTACATCATAGAATTGCGGGACATGGACGACTTGACATACCAAATTTCGACGTGGGCGATCCGCGACAAGGGCAAGGAAAGGCTCATCGGCAAATTTCGTCGCCACAACATATCCAGTCGCCTGGGCGTAATCCGTATCGACGACGTGAGTTATGCAAAATTTACATCATTCTTACGATTTTTACTATACGATGCACTTACATCATGAAATCGCAGGACATAGACGACTTCGACATACCAGCCCGATGTGGACAGTCCTGCGACAAGGGCAAGGGAAAGGCTTATACTACCGAGCATTGCCGCCACAACAGATCCGGCCGCCGGCGAATCCGTATCCACGACGTGAGTTATGAAGAATTTACATCTTTCTTACGATTCTCACTATACGATGAACTAACATCATAGAATCGCAGGACATGGACGACTTCGACATACCAGCCTGACGTGGACAGTCCCGCAACAAGGGGAATGGTAATGCCGGCGAGGAGTTCAACGCCGAGCTAGCAAGGAAGGGAAAATGGCCCCGGTCCACGCAGTAGGTCTGGTCATTACGTAGTAGTCCCCCGTCTTACCCTCCATGTTTTTACTATCCCCTAAAGGCATGTATACTTATATGGTCCAGATGCTTGTGTCGTAGTGTACCGTAGTAGTAGTGAGGATGACTAAAACAATTAGCCGAACCATCATGCCATGTGACTACGTGTAACATGCTTTTGTCCGCGGACTCTAATATAGTTCTGGTTCGTGTCTCCGCTAAGCCATCAAAGCAAGTCTATATTGCAAGTACGCCTCTTCTAGTGGAATCCCACAAAGAACCATTCGCACAGACATCGAATCCTCCATGTTTTAGGGCATCTTCATAATCACAACGAGCGTTCTCAGCCCCTTCAATTATATTCTGTATAAGCTTCACAAAGTGCGACATCGACTACCTGCCTATATACGTGTATACGTTCAGACGACTTCATCGAGGAGAGACTCCCTGACGCATCGTAATATCACTTACCTTTCTACTTACAACTCATTACTATCTCAATCGTCCTCACAAAATTCTACAGAAATTTAGCGCACTACAACAATATACGAAGATCACAAAATGTTATCGCGAGTCTGACAAATTTCGTACCCTTTATATTCTACGAAAATAACAAACAGACCAACCAACATCGTCACAACACTATTATTTTCGAAATAAATAACATCATACAATCAGATTTGCTAAATGTAACTAACCTACAAAATGTAATATTCATTACAACACAATTAAACAATAATAAAATAATACAAAATAGTGGGGGCTCACATCGCCTAATGGTTGGCGACAGAACACGTCGCTTGAATCGTTAGGCGCCAATAGCACGGCGCCTCGAGCACAAATGCCCAACGGTTGGATGACAGTCCTTCAGTCGCCGAACAGTTGGGCGACAGGAGCCAGTCGTCCAACCGATGGGCGACAGACGTATATTTATGTAAAAAAACAGATCGCATGATTATTTTTGTAAGTTCTAATAAAAAATAGGTTATTAAAAAAAATTTCTCGCCCGCGCGTGTGGCGTTGGAGCCAAAGTTAACATAACGAACTCGTCTTCTCATCATGAGTTGGCTGCGGCGAAATCCGTAGTTGGCCGCGACGGCAAGATCTTTGCCCCGCAGCAGACGTCTTGGTGTCGAATCTGTCATTGCTTAGTCTCGTGCGTGGTAGCCACACCGGGCGGGACCATCCACGCTCCAAAAGAACGGTGCTGGCCTGCCTCTCCTAGGTTCCACCTTCCTAGCTGCAAACCACGCATGATTACTATCCTTCTTGCATAATATTTGATCTTCAAGCTCAAAGGTGTATATTTGGGCTAATATTCGAAGTGCCCTCCCCCGCCTCAATTCTACAACTCTCTAAGTGGTAAAACCTTCAAGATAACTTCAGGTGGTGATAACATAATTTTTGATCTTTTTGGGTAAATCAAACTTACACTATATATGGATCAAAGTTTAGCATATATGCTCCCCCCCATTGGAGTCTTCCTGCTCCAATGCCGTAGTCACATTTTCCATAGGTGGTGGAATAGTGAGTTAATCTACTAGATTATTAGGGTCCGTTTGGTTGGTGGAACCAGGCTGAATGGGATGGTTCCATTCAGGATATAGAGCCATTCAGGTGTTTGGTTGAATGTATCGTATCAAATGGTCCTGGATGAGTTGGTTCCATACAAAGGAATATTCCTCTTTTGTGCTGTATCCTTCGGTTCCACAAAATCGGTCGTATCACACGGTTCATCATTTTGAGCAGGCCGTCCAGAACACGCTGGTGCTCCTGCCTCCGCCTCCTGCTGCCGCGTCGCCTCCGCCTCCTGCTGCCGCTCCGACGCCTCCGCCTCCTGGCTGGTCGCAGAAGCCTCCTCGCTGCCGCTCGGCGCCTCCGCCTCGCCGACGCCCGGAGCCGCCGTGGTGGTGGGAGCCGGGTGGATGCAGCAGCTGCGTTGCTTCTATGGAGAGGAGCGCGGTGCGTCTGAGTCTGCGATGGCGGCGGCAACAACTGTGTCGGCGTCGGGGTCGCGCAGGCTCGTCAGAGCTTCTCGGCCATGGATTCGCCGCCATAGGTGGACACGCGGCTCGGCCTCTCTGCTACCTCCCCTCTTCTTCTTCCTCATCGGTGAGCTTGGGCCTCATGCACACGAGGAGGAGCGGTGGCCAAAGGCCGAGCCGCCAGGCCAGGAGGAGGAGGAGGAGCGCCTGGGAGCAGGCGGAGGAGGCGCGGAGAGAGGAGCCGGGCGAAGCGACGCGCAGGAGAGAGCCGAGCGAGCCGCGGCGGGGGGGACGCCAGGAGGAGAGAGGCGCCGGGCTAGGGGTGACGTCGGGATGTGTCGACTGAGGAAGAAATAAGAAAGAAAAAGGAAGGAAGAAGAAAAAAAAGAAAAAATATATTATATTGAGATAATCTCACCCAAATTAATACCATTCCTTGAACCAAACACCATCTTGTACCATCCTGAATCATCTCATACAACCAACCAAACATATTCAAGGACCATACCATACAACCAACCAAACAGCACACCTGTACCATCCCATTCAGGACGATCACATCCATCCTGTACCATCCCATCCCGTTCAGCCTAATACATTCAACCAAACGCACCCTTAATGTATTTAGTCTTCTAGATATTTATCCCACAATTCTTTCTGATATTGTGATGATAACATAATTTTTGAGCAATGTGCTTAACACTTTCAAATAGCCACTACTTAATTGTGCAACATAAGAAAATATTTTTTTCGTATATAGGACTATGGGGGTAAAATTAGTTGCAATGTCACATACTTTTTGGATGTAACTTACCAAGCCTCTTCATTTGGGCTAAATACTTTGCAACTTTCTATGAGTGGATTTAAAGTTACAACCAATTAATATGTTCAACAGAACTATAGGAATTGGCTTGTACCACTACAGAGTAATATAACCATTTTAGTGATCGTGGGAATCTAGTATTGATAAGCTGATCGGGTTTAGATGATGAATAAAGAATGATGTTGGATTAGTATAGTAAGCTATGATTGAATTTAGGCGCATTAGCTAAAGTATAAGGAATTAATGAAACTGGTGGAGTTAAGGAAATAATAGCGCGTGGTTGATTTATAGTGGCTGGTGGATTAATGTCAGCAATGAGGTGGTAGAGCAACGAACATAATAGATTGATTTAGAAAGTATGATTCAAATACAGATGTTGTGATTAAATTGATCTTAGAAATGACAGCAAGATTGAGATTGGAAAGCTCAACCAAAGGTTCATTTATGATTTAAAAAGAGGCTATGATATTGATTTTACCATAGAGATTTCAGTAAAGGATTTAACTTAGAAGACAAATAGAAGTTGGTTTAGACTTGGGCGAAACGAATATGTGGATGGTGCAAGTTGATGCACAAGATCAACTAGTTGCTATGATTGAGATTGGGTCTTATTGGAGATAGCCCAAGTTAATTAGGGATTGGTCTTCAAGCTGCATTGTAACGATCGTTTTGAGAACTCACCTCCCAGGCCCCTGTCTTCTCTCCCCCTTTTTCTTTTCACGCCTGCCGCTGGGTCAACTTTGCTCCCCGCCACCTGTCTTGTCGCCGCGACCAACCCCGTCCTCTCCTCGTCGTCACCACAGTGGTCGCCGCTTTGCTGCTTTCTTGCGCCTCGTCTGCCTTTGTCGCCACTCCGCCTCGCCCCTTGTTGCTTCTGCTGCCAGCTGCAAGCCTCCCTTACACACGCCACAAGACGCCGCCACGCCGAGCCAAGACGCAGCTGGCCTTCGGACCGGACCTCGCTCTCTGCTGCGGTAGCTCCCTATAAAGCCCTCCTCCTCTTGACCTCCCACGCCGCCTCGAACTCCGGTAAGTCCAGAGCGAAAGCCGCCGCCGCCTCCTCGCTCGCCGCCGCCGGTGAGTTGCCGCCTCGAGCCGCTCCCGCCACCCGCCTCCTCTCGCCAACTGCAAGGCCGAAGCCGCGACGCTGCTTCACGCTGGCCGCCGTGCCGCCGCCGCCATGGTCCGCCCGCCGCCGCCGCCATTGCATTGCCATCCACGCCGCCAGCGCCTCGCTTTCCTCTCCCGGCCTGCCCCCTTGCCGCCGCCCCACGGCCACCAAGCCCACTGCGCCTCCGCTCGTCGGCCGCCGCGCCACCACCGCCGCCTGCCTCCTGCGCCTCCTGCCTCCTCAGGAGGCCAAGGAGCAAAGCCAATGGATTTGGAAATCAATTTGGGGCTGAATTGGGATTTATTTGGAAATGGAGGCCCCACATGTCATTGGCTTCCCACTCCTCCTTAGGTCGCCAAGTGGGCCCGCACTTCACTTCCCTCGTGGATGGCCTGGTCCAAGGCCATAAGCCCTGGCCCACCACCCCGTGTTGTAGACCACATTTCTTTTCTCTGCTTTTTCTAAGCCATTTAACCTTCAAAAATTCATATCTTGTCCATTTCAACTCCAAAAATTATGAAATAAATTTCTAAAAATTTGTTAAATCAAGATCTTGCTAATGGCATAGAACTTGATTAATTTGGGGTTTATTTATTGTTCCTTATTTATTTATTTGCTCTCTTTGCCGTTGTGTCTTTTTCCGGTATTCTCGCGCGATTAGGATTTGAAGACGCCGACCGCAAGTCGATCAAGACCAAGATCCCTAGCCTTTAACCAAGGCGAGTCAATACTTTGACCATATTGATCCTACATTTTATGCAAATTATATTCGCTTAAATTAGCAAAAATTGCATGCTTTAATTCTTAATCAAATGTATGTTAAAGCTTAAGGTAGTTAAATGCCCACTTGATGTTTAAATAATTATTATGCCATCCTTGATAACTTGAATCCATTATTCATTGTCACCCTAGTAATTATATGGTAATACTAGTTATAGGTTGTACTTAGCGACATGCTAGTCTTGCTTAAGTCTTAGGGATATTACAATATCCCAATCATCATTTCCTTAAACATAAAATGTTTTGGGTAGTCATTAGTGGTCCATTGGCTAAAGGTTTGTGAAAATAAATTGGTTTCTCCTCAAAACCCTAATGCTAGCTTTGTTTGGGCGGATGGTGAGGTGGTGGGTGCTCGTGAGTACATGGTTGGTTGTCTTGTGGAATGAATCGCCTGATAACCCTAAGGACTTAATCTTGTCACGACCTCTGTGTTAAACAAGTACAACCACAAGTCTCGCAAAGTGCAACTTGGCTTAGTAAAGTTATTAAACCTTGGATGTCATCTCACCGAGGGAACGAAGAACGTACAAGTCGCGAGATATTCCGGCTTGGAAGGACACCAAAAGGTGAAGTTACAATTGCGCTAGACGTTGTGGTTTGGGGCAAAGGCTAGACGTTGTGGTGAACATCCCGCACAACATATGGGCGAACCCGTATGGGTGGAATGACTGGAAGGGCGAGATAGCTAGAAAGGTTATCGTGGATTGCCGCCCAACTACATGACTACGGAATCATGTGGGGTAACTGGTAGACTATCTCTTGTGGGTAAAGTGTGCAACCTCTGCAGAGTCTAAAAGCTGTTTAAACAGTAGTGCCCTTACTGGTCAAAGGCGGACATGGGAATCATAACTTGAGTTAGTTCTATTTCAAAAACTTTGTGGGTGGTATGGAAAATGGTGAAAGGGCTCACCTAGCCCTGCTTTTGGATTTTTGCCTCGAGTCGTCGAGCTCGATGGTTGTGATTATTGGAGGCCGCTCCAATTAAAGGATGCATTGGTAGAGTTTCCGGATGGATTCTCTACTAAAATAACTATTGCACATGCTCTCTTTATTAAAATGCAATTTGTTAAAAATGCTAAGTGATAGGACTTTGTAATTATGATATTTGAAAAGTTGCTTTCGCAAATAAAAGAACCCGAGCCATCCTTGTTAAGCCTTGCATGTATATAATTGCATTGTGTGTTGGCTCGCGAGCACGGTAGTAGTGCTCATTCTCGCTTCTCCCCCAACCCTTCAGATAATGAAGACGATGGAGACTACGCCTTCTACGATGGCCCAGGAGATGATGGACAAGACTACGACGAGGAGTAGTATAGTTTGTAGTTTAGGTCTCGCCCAGTCTAAGTAGACTCGTTGGTACTCGCGTACAACTGATATTATCCAACTCTTGGTTAATATCCGTCAGACATGTGTCACCCCGCCGCTTGTTCGTGTGAGATGAGCCCTACCTCCCCTTTTGCTTCCGCCAGAGACTTGGTCGTTCTTTTGTAATGTAATATATTTGGCCTTGTGCGGCCCTTTTGTAAAACTCGACCCGATGAGGTCTATGTTACCCTGTGTTGTAATATATTTGTTTCAGTTTACGCTTGTATGAATGAATCAGCAATGTGTACTGTGAAGTGCTAGCTACTGATCCAGGGAATAGCACAGTGATTTCACAGAGGATTTGGATTTTTGAAATCCGGGTCCGACATGCATCCTGCTTTTAGCAATCATAAACCACCTAAGGTGACACGTGCAATGCCATCGCTTGCCACTTGGCAACACTCTGAGTTTTTAGGTATCATACCAACAAGTCAATAACTTACCTCTAGGTCATATTACACCTCAATTGTTGCTGTACCAGTATCGCAGTATGCTTTGGAACGTCTGACAAGACACGACTACAATATATCGGAATCAGAGGTCCACCAAAACAATCTAATCTTACCTTGGCCAGCCTGCCAGCAAAGGAGATAAGGGGCATATCAGCAATGAGAACTTTCACCGATGTACTCCCTAAGGAATTACCCGATATGCCCATATATCGGGAGACAGAATTGGTTATCAGCTTAATTTCAGGAACAACTGTCATTCTAGTATACATATGACACCATCCGAAGCTCTCTACAGGAGGGAGAGCAGATCATCTATCCATTCGTATGAAGTCGAAGAAAGACCGTTATTGGCCCCCGAACTGGTAAGTCAAGAACGGCTCAAGACTGCACAAAGTAGGTGAAAAGGGCTACGCGGACAAACACTGACGGGACCTACAGTTCAAAGTCAGGGATTAAATATATTTAAAGGTATCACCCATGAGCGGGGTGCGCTGATTCGGATTACAAGAAAAACGAACTCCACAAGCATGTCAGCATGTGGGACTCTTTCGGATTTTCAAGCGTAAAAGCACCTTAGCTTATCGACTGAAATTATTGAGCCAAATATCGAGGACTCCAAATGTTTTTCATGTTTCACATCTCAGAAAAGGGACTTAAGGGAGCTCTAGTGGCACTTAACAAAGTTTGGCATATACCCCCTTCAAGACGACTCAACGTGCAAAGAGCAGCCGTCGAAGATCGAAAAGACCGACAGCGAAGAAACCAGACCATGCATTCTTGAAGGATGCAATGGAAGAATCACCCTGTCAGCGAAGCGGCATGGAAGAAAGGACAACGCGAAGCGACCCCAACCAATGCAAGTGAGAATCCGCTTTCGGGGACGAAAGCTTCCTAAGGGGGGTAGGATGTGAGAACCCGCGTAATTAGACCAAATCACGTAGTTGTAATCGTTAGTTAGCGTTAATTAACCTCGTATTAGCGGTACACTGTTGATAGTATTGCGATCGTTGTTAAGTCGTTAGTTAGTAGTCAGCGTGTTGGGTTAGTGGATTTCGCTCGCGAGCGTTAACCATCTCTGGTCGCAGAACCTATAAACCAACATTCATCATTTCAGCATGCATCCTTTATCAATCATCCATTCAATCTTAGCAATCAATAACAAGTCCCATTCATCAGTCATTATTGCAATAGTAGTATCAACTCATAATCAAGTTTGCATTTCCAATTTCATTGGATCAACACATCAATACATGCATGGTCTACATTCAAGTGTACATCCATCAACAATGCGTATCATTTACAATAGGATCTTTGCATCCAACAATTTAGGGAATAGTAGTAGTCCCCTTTAGGGCAGCATTGCATAACAACCGCACTCAACAGAGGCAGCACTCCATTTCTTTTCACCATTCTCAGTCATCATAGCAGCAGCAACCCCCCTTTCACCTTTCTTTTGCAACCGCAGCAACAACAGAGCACAAGGTTCAGCTCCCCTTCCCACACTCATCTCCCCAGGAGCATCTCTAGCTTGGCGACCTTTGCAACAAAGATCACAATGAAGATTTTCTTTGCACAGGAATTCATCCCCCCTCACCCTCTCGAGCAACTCAAGCACACATTCATCCCCTCCCAGCTCCATAAAGAAAGGAAGGCAAGCTCTCAGGCATGCATCCCGCCGGACATCAAGCATACATTCTTTCCCCCATGGCCGCATAGCAGCATCCATCTCCCCTTGGAGAATAGTAGCATTCAGCCCCCCACCATTTCTTCCCTTACATCCCCATTCCACTCAAGCAGTAGCAAGCAAGAAGCTGGAGGCCGGCGACGGCGACCAGGCGCCAAGGAGGCAGCAGATCGGTGGCGACATCAGCTCCGTCCCAATCCATCACCAACCGCAACCCTTGATCATCGTCAACTCCTCGCAAAACATTAGCACAAATCCATTTCAGTCTCCAAGAGCAGGTAAAGGAAATCGCATAGTGGGCTTGAGGTAAGTGCAAACCTGGGAGCAGCTGAGCCGACTCGATGACGATGGCGGCGTTGGCCTTCGGCCGCGCCGGTAGGGCCAAGGTCGCCGAGGACCAGAGACGGCGTGGCCAAGGCGGCTTGGGGCCGGATCTGGAGCGATGGGAGGCATCGGGTCGTAGAGGGAACCAGGGTCGGTGTCGGGCCGAGCCGAGCAGAGCTGCAGGAGCATGGCACAAGACAGAGGCGCCATGGGCACGACGGCGTGGAGGCGCCGGCCATGGAGGGAGCCGAGAGGAAGGTCGGTGAGGTGTCATGAGCCGCGGCCGGGACGTGGAGGCGATCAAGTGAGCGATGAAGAAAGCCATGGTCATGAGCCGGGCGAGACTGCATGGCGGCGCGGACCGAGGTGGCAAGAAGCGGCGGCCAAATAGAGGCGGCGGGCTAAAGGTGGCCGGGCCGAGCCAGGGACCTCCCCTTGGCGGCGGCTTCGAGTGGTGAGAGGGAGAGAGAAGGATTTGTGGAGAGGGAGAGAGTGAGAGTTGGGGGTAGAAGAAGATAGATAGCAGTGGGGGTTGGCTGTGCGTGTGTGCGTGGGATTAGAGGGGTTCGGTCGATTGGGGTTAGAGAGAGAGAGATTAGTGGTAGATTAGGAAATTAGAATTTTTACTAATGAGGAATTAAGATTTGCGTATCCTTTAATTATTGGTTGCAATAAGGTGTTTATTTAGTAGCTGTTATTAGTTAATTAATCTTTAGCTGTTTAATTCATGTTGTTAAATAACTTAACTTAGATCTCGTCTAATGAACCAACTTGCGATTAACTTGTGAATTAAAATTGCTAGATAGATCAAATAGTTGTTAATTCTGGTATTAATAAAATAACTAACTTGTGTAGCAAACTTGTGTATCACTAGTGTTTATTCCAGTAGCTTGAGCTATTTAATTCTGTTAGCTTAATTAGTTAAGCGTGGACCGCGGGTTGTCGACCTTAGTGCTCATTTTCGGTAGAACGATTATTTGGTAAAGTGCTAACTTAGTGTCGATCTCGAAAAATGTTTATTTAAATTAAATTGTGCTAACCTTTAGTAGTCACTAACTTAGATATTATGTATCACCCAAAAATTCACTAAGTATTTACTTATTATTCGTATTCCGTATTACTTACTGCATTTACGTTAAAGATCGATTTTAAGCAGCTTGACTGAGTTTCACAAGACCGAATTGCCCTATGCATACGAAGGCAAGCGATCCTCTTGAACATAAATATAGCTACTTTAAATGTAAACCGTATATAGCACTATTATATGTTTATTGCATCAAAACTGTTTCTCAAAGCTTAAATTGAATGAATGAGATAAAATATGACTAAGATGAACTTGATGGATGAGAATGATGAATGGGATAAGAATGAGGAAAGAAAGTAATAATGAGGTTATTATGGCTGGTAAAGGGGGCCCTTGGCAGGTAAGATATGAGGCAAGGCAGTGGGACCCTTTACATATGGTTACAATATAAGGATCAACCAACTCTTGCTCTGTTAGATGCCGTAAAATCCGTACCAATCATTTTCCCGTTTCGGCGGGCAGAAAATGCTACCTTGATACGTGACTATGCTCTTCACAATGGGTAAGTTATATATATGTGTGAGTGTGATGGAGGAACCCAGAACCGATAGGGGAAGTCCGGAAGTGGGGGATCCAAGGCGCTATAACGCTAAGGTGGAGTGTTGGGTGCAGGATAGAATCTGCCCCCAACCAACATTGCTGGAACTCGGTGGAGGACTGCGCGGCTATTACTGGAATGAAAAGATACAGTTTCTATCTTATTGTTCTACTGCGTAACCCTGGTAAAAGACTTACTATTCATTGGAGCAGTGTTTTACTAAGCAAACGAATAGTAATCCGTATGCCTAAGTGTGATTACCCTTGGGGTAATGACACGGGGCGTTTTAGCGGTAATACAGGCATTGCTTGCGCGGTAGTACCGCACAACGGTTCAACCGTTTTTTAGTTGGCGGTTCAAAATTTCCAGAAGACTTGTTCTTGGAGTTTCTGATTTTCTTGACAGCGGTCGTACCGACTTTGTACTGACGGTACGACCACAGCTTGTGTGGCGGTCCTACCGGTTTATCTTCAGACTTCCAAGTTTGAGAGGTTTTGAGAAACGTCCGATTTGCAAATTTGATCTGGAGCGTCCACGTGGCAAAAAGGGCTTCGTTCTAAAGTTTTTGAGCATTTTCTTTATGCGGTAGTACCGGCGTTGTTTTAACGGAACTACCGCTCCGCGGTAGTACCGCAAGTAGCTTACGTTAGTACCAGCGTTGTAATGTGAAGTGTTGTCTGAAATCTGATTGAAATATCAAATGTAGTATGAAATGGGCAAGTTTTTCTTTGCACTGGAGCTATCATGCTTGCCAGTAATGGGCATGAATATAGTTCATGATTATTACAGTTCTAATAGTTCATTGAGGACATCTAGGAAAGGAGATAGCACCTAGTAGGATATGTTACAATGCCGAGCCAGCCAAAACAATCTGTTACACAAGGCATTCTCTTAATTCAGTCATCTTTTCCTTTTTGTGAAAAACAACGCAGAACATTTCACCGTCATCTTTACTCTTTGCATCAACAATTGACCAAACCTTCAAAAAAATATGGGCATCCACATGTCAAAATCTGAGTTCATGTCCATGACTCCAAAATTGACAAACTAGAAGAAGCAAACTAGAGAACATCAACATATCCAAATCTTCAGTAGTATATGTATGCTAAAATGAGTTATGATTGATCCTTGTTGTATGTTAGATGACGCATTGTATCAAAGAACAGAGCTTTCAGCTTCTAGTATTGAATTATAGAGCAGATTACAGTTTCTAGTTCTGGATATGAGTTCTGGATGTAGCATTCCTTGAGTTCTGCAGCATGTTTATCTCTGAATATGCATCTCACTGCCCTTATCTGGAGTCATGCATTCAGCAAGAATGTACACAACTTTTCTGATTCCATATTCCAGACCCTGAAAATTTAGACAATTGACACACCATTTCATTATCTGGAACACACAAACAAGCAACCTTGCACACCCTTTCAAGCTCCCCTAAGCTCACATCATTCATAAATTCAAACAACAATTCAGGCCATAATTCAGACAACAATTAAGGCAACAGTTCAGATAGCATTTTGGATAGCATATACACATCAATTCAGACATCAATTCAAGCCACAATTCATTACATAATTCAGACATGACAGCAGGGTGCATCTCAAACAACAGTACAATATTACATTAACACTTCTAAAGCTCAACAGTACAGTATTACATGTCATATCCATGACTCCAGAACTGAAAAATGTGAATCATGGCACTTCTGAGGATGACATGGTGCATCTGGAAAGCTTCCGACAAAGAAAATATCCATTTACAACATCTGAACACATTCCATAGCGATGCTCTGTATTAGAGCGGAATAGTTTGGTGTGGAGGAGCGAGAGCGCATCGCCAGGTTTTATAGCCGCACGAAACTCGACCACGAAGCGACGGGAGGGAATCCGATTTCGTCCCACGGTCGACGTGCCGGGTTTTTCGCGCATGAGGGGGACAGCAAGAATCCGGGGTATGCCTGAAATCACAGATGTTCATTCAAAACATTAAAAAACACATAAAATAATGGTTGTGGAGGGCATCGGTGCCGCTACGGGCCGGATTCGCGGTCTTCGTGCCCTGAGCGCACGTACCATAGGAGGTCTGGCCCTAGGGGCACGAAAGTGGTATTTTCGGTCTCAGGGGAACGATAGAGGTATGTACAAAATTTTGGGACGTGGACAAACCCAAATATCACGTTCACATAGTTTGGCAGTATTATTTTTGTATTTAGCGTGGAGAGTGGCCACATTCGCTAATTCGCTTCCCACCAGCTTTTGTCGCAGCTCGCAGGTTCGCGTCGCGTCGCGCCGCGTGCAGGAGCCAGCCACCTGAGCAACGCAAAGCAAAACCATCAAACCAACCGGAACGAACCCACCGACCGAGCGGACGGAGTCCACGAGTCAAATAAAACCCTGGAAAGTGGAAACGAGCCCACAGAAACAACCGCGACACCGGCGACTCGCCCGTTTCCTCCCGCGACTCCATTCCAGTGGGCGCTGCGGCGCCGGAATCCCAGAGACGAGGCGATACCTCGCCACCTTTCCTCATCTGCTCCACCGTCGCGTTATATTATAAGCGAGAAACCACTGACGCCCCGAGGCATGACCCTACCTCCGCCGTCCCCCTCGACCCATGGCGCCGCCCCTCGCGCTCCTGCTCTTCGCCGCCCTCGCGCTCTCCCCGACCCTCCCCAAGTCCCACGGCGGCGGCGGCTTCTACGACCCGAGGCGTGTCACCCAGCTCTCCTCGCGCCCCAGGTAAGCAGGCACTTGGTTTTTCTGCCTAGGTGTTTCTTGGTTGCGAGGCACCGGCAGTTTGGCGATTTGCCTCTGATAAGCGAGGCTTGTGTGCTCCTGCAGGGCGTTCCTGTACAGCGGCTTCCTCTCGCATAGCGAGTGCGACCACCTCGTCAAGTTGGTGAGCTGTTGCTGCTGTTATGGTTTCTCGATGGCGCAGTGCAGAGGTTCTTCTGAGTTGTGATCTTTATGCTCTTGTTGGGTTGTGGGGTTTAGGCTAAGGGGAGGCTGGAGAAGTCGATGGTGGCGGACAATGACTCGGGGAAGAGCGTCATGAGCCAGGTGCGCACCAGCTCCGGCACGTTCTTGGCGAAGCATGAGGTATGAATACGTGCTTGCTTTCTCGCGCAATGTCACTGTTGATTTGTTCGTGCCTTTGCAATTGTGTTAGTTTACCCATTTTCGTTGCTGATTCTACCCGCATTGGCGCGATTGATCACACACGCTGACAGCAAGGAATTCGTATTTGTGGTGAATAACTGAATAATGTATCGGACTGATAATTTAGCATTGAATTATCTTCTTTGTGTTCACGAGAAATTTCGCTGGATCTGGCTTATGGTATTGCAAAAGAGATGACTTTACATGGTGATTGTAATCTTTACCTTATTTCTTGAGATAAAATGTGATTGAGAGAATATTAGTTGCGATGGATGGTGATAAAACTGGTGAATTAGTACAACGCTGACAAAAGTCCTCCCTTTCAAAAGATCTGAACAAATAAAATAGCTGATGATTCTCAGTATTTGCGAACTCAACCAATCTGAACAAATTGATCATGTAGCACTTGTACATTTATATTTCTCTAGTGCAATCAATGAAATGACCCATGTAAACGTGTTTAGACTGTTCCTTCAATACCCTATATATGTGTATGTGTCAAACAACTAGAAATATTCCAAGATCACTAATTTGTTTCCTTTTCTTTAACCCATTCAAGGATGAAATTGTCGCTGGAATTGAAAAGCGTGTAGCTGCTTGGACATTTCTTCCTGAAGGTAATTTGCATGACTTTATTTGCCTTTCGGAGTTATGTGGGCATTCTCTAATTGGCTAGCCCGTTTCGGGATCAGAAAATGCTGAGTCAATTCAGATCCTGCATTATGAACTTGGTCAGAAGTACGATGCCCACTTCGATTATTTTCATGACAAAAACAACCTGAAGCTTGGTGGCCATCGAGTTGCCACTGTGCTAATGTACTTGACAGATGTGAAGAAGGGTGGAGAGACTGTGTTTCCAGATGCTGAGGTATGCAGTTATTTCTGAGATTACTTGGTATTTTCCGAGACAGCAACAATTTTAGTCATCTGGTGCATTGCTTGCAGGGAAGGCATTTACAACACAAGGATGAAACATGGTCCGATTGCGCAAGATCTGGCCTGGCAGGTATCCTTCAGCCTCTTACATGTCAAAAGGAATGTTTTTCCTACGTGACCTGCCTTTACCGGCAATGGTGGTTTACTTCAGTAGTGCAACCCCATTTCTGCATCAACATTTGTTTTAAAACAAGGGTGTGCTCTTCTCTCGCAGTGAAGCCGAAAAAAGGTGATGCACTACTGTTCTTCAGTCTCCACGTTAATGCCACAACAGATCCAACTAGCCTTCATGGGAGCTGCCCTGTAGTTGAGGGTGAGAAGTGGTCTGCCACAAAATGGATCCACGTCCGGTCTTTCGACAATCCTCCAAATGTAAGGGCGGACGCTCCATGTTCTGATGAAAATGAGGGCTGCCCTAGATGGGCTGCTGTTGGGGAGTGCTACAGGAACCCAACATACATGGTGGGCACGAAGGATTCCCTCGGATTTTGCCGCAAAAGTTGCGGGCTCTGCGATGCTTAAACCCCCACCAATCTGAACTGAATATGTATTGTGGGGTGTCAGGCTGTTAGCTGTTTTCACCCCGTTTCTGTTTTACAATTACTGAGATGTGCATATAACAAAGGAAGCAGGTTTTCAGTATCATGGGAGTAAATGTTTACTCCTTTTCGTATCCTGTAGCTTGACCTTCGAGCATCGTGATATAAACTGATGAGAATTTTGTTCAGGATTACAGGTGGCATCAATTTGTTGTGTTGTTCTACACCTGTCGTTGTTTGTTTGTTGATATGTTACTGGCCATATACCCTGATGGTAAGTATTTCTTCAGTAATGTCATGTATAAGTTGATTTGAGCTTTGACGTCTTCAGAGCTCAAACAACAGATGGAAATGTTCCTAATTCATCTTACCAATTCCACTCTGCATAATCTGATACTTCCTACTCCATGGCTCTAAGTATTTCTCCAAGTTGAATCCATCAAGATAAATCGAACACCGTACACATTGAGCACAGAAATGATGCACTACTCTTAGTTGAGGCTGTCATTGCAAAATGGCAATGGGCATTGAAATGTGCCATTCTTATATTTGGTTGTGATTTGAACCATCAACCATATCTTAGATTGCATTTTTCAGATTAGAACCGGGATTTCAAATGGAATTATAATGATCTATGAGTAAAACATACTCTGAATGCTGGAAGGTATGGAGAATCCACTGCATTCCGAGGGCATTCGATGGTACCATGAATCAATCTATTAAAAAGTTCATGCAGGCGGCGGCGGAGGGTATGCTGGACGTCTTGTCGCGAGTTCCCGGCGGGCCACCCGAGTGGCAGCCGCCACCACTGTCGCGGCGAAGCCGTGAGGGAGGGATCCGTCCAGGGGTGGATGAAAAGGCGATACAAATTAGTACAGGGTTCCTCCAGGAAATCTTACCAGGTAAATCGCCGTGGAGGTTCTTCGCAAAAAAGGGGCCACATCACCTCGATTTCATTCTCCCGTCCGATCTCGCACGCTCGTCGTCCTCGCCGTTCGATTTTATTTTTGTTTTGCATGCCCGTTCCTTCGCGTCGACGCAGCTGCTTCGGTTTCTTCCTCATCTCCTCAACGCTTTCTCCACCTGCTTCTTCGTCCGCCGCCGACTTTCCCCATTCTCTTCCCTCTCTCGCGCCAAGAAGATCCACGGCTCCGCCACATGCGCTCCGCCGTACTCCCGACCCTCCACCTTTCTTATTCACCGCCACCACCTCCTCCTCCCTTCCTTCACGGGTTCCACGGCCCCCCTCCCCCTTCCCTGCGCCCACTTCCACCATCGGCGGCCAAGCGAAGAAGAGATCCAGGCCTTTCTCGCCTGGCGCGGATGATGGGGATGATCCACCAGGCCGGACCATTGGCACCACCACCCACCGTTCCTTCAAGACCTCTCCTCCCCGGTTTCCTCGTCCGTTCGCCTGCCCCCGTGACAGAGCCCACAAGTTCAGAGATTGAACTTGTGGTCTGTGCATGTAAAACAGGGAGTAAGAGGGGAAAGCGAGTTAGGGTTCTACAAGCTAACAACTAAAGTAAAAGTATATGGTGTTCGATGCTTTGCTCATTCCACTTCCTCTGGTTATATACCCAGGGGTAAATCCGAACAAACTTACAAAGAGGAATTAAAATTACTAAGTGTTCAAAAGTTCGGTTAAACGACAAAGAAGATGACGCAAAGCAAGAATACAAAGTCTATTGTCGATCATTGGATCTTCCACCCGATAGTTAAGTGCACATCTTAGCCCTCCATCTTAGCTCAAGTAAAACCGACGAAGCGGTATGTTGGTCACCGACTTCAAATCGTAATGGCTTGCTTCTTCGTTGTCGACAACTTAAGCTTCTCTGAACATTTCGGTCCTGACATTTCCCCCCTTTTGAATTCGAACTTGTCCTCAAGGAGTAAAGCTCGGGAATGTCTTCCGGATGAACGACAGGTCCTCCCAGGTAGCATCTTCAGGACCCAGATTCAACCATTGGATCAACAGCTGTGCAACCGGTTCATTTCGGCGAGGGACAATGCGCCGGTCCAGAACAGCCAAGGGCTCAGTTTTGATTTTACCATTCTCACCAACCAACGGTAGTCCAGGAAGAGGTACTGCATGTGAGCCCAAGTGCTTCTTTAACTGACTCACATGAAAGACGGGATGGATCAAAGTGTGCTCTGGAAGCTGCAATCGGTAAGCCACCCTTCCCAGTTTTTCCAGCACTCGAAATGGTCCATAATATTTAGACCGAAGCTTGAGAGACCCTCTTATACCAAAAGCAGTTTGCCTATAGGGTTGCATTTTGAGATAGACCATATCACCCACTTGGAAATGCCTTTCGGTTCGGTTTTTATCAGCATAGTGCTTCATTCTCTCCTGGGCATTGTGCAAATTGGATTTCAGCTACTGTAGCATTTGCTCCTTTTGTTCAACAGTGATTCTTGCTTCTTCCGAAATATTACAAGGAATAGAGAGTTCTCCAACTTGAGGAGGTGGATATCCATAAAGAGCTTGAAATGGGGTGACTTTCAAGGATGTATGGTACGTTGTGTTATACCACCATTCGGCGAGGGTTAGCCAATTCATCCAATCTCTAGGTTCCTGAAAGGTCATACTCCTCAAATACGCCTCCAAGCATTGATTCACTCTTTCTGTTTGCCCGTCTGTTTGTGGATGATAGGCGGTACTCAACCTTAACGATACCTTCAGCAGCTTGAAAATCTCCTGGAATAAGTGACTAGTGAATATTCGGTCTCGGTCAGTTACTATTGCAATGGGCATCCCATGTAATTTGAAAATGTTATCCATAAAAGCTTGTACTACATGTTGTACTGAATAAGGATGAGACAGGGACAAGAAATGAGCATATTTGGTTAACCTGTCCACTACCACCAGAATCACCTTGCCTTGGGATTTGGGTAATCCCTTAATGAAATCCATACTTATATGAGTCCATTCCATGTCGGGAATCGCTAAAGGGTTTAGCAATCCAGGAATATGAATGTGTTCTGATTTGGTAATTTGACAGACCGGACATTCAGTAATTAATGTTTCCACATTCCACTTGAGTTTAGGCCAATAGAATAACTTTTTTAATTCTTTGATATGTCGCTCTCCTTCCAGAATGCCCTCCTATGGATGATGAATGGAAAGCGTTCATAATCTTGGTTCGGCTGTCATTTCCCACTCCCACATAAATTCTCCCTTTATACCTTACCAATCCTGACTCCAGAATGAAGCTACTATCAATACCAGCCTGAAGATGATCATCAATTACCATCCTCTCATATTGAGGATCGTTGACATAACTCCTCTTCACCTCCTCTACCCATTCAGGTAAAATGGTAACTATAGCATGACAACTTCCTTCACTCTCTTGAAGTTGGACATCTCTTCGTGATAAAGCATTTGCAGCTAGATTCTCCTTACCCTTCTTATACTCCACTTTGTAATCAAATTCCAATAACTTGAGAAGTAATTTGTGTTGGACTCCCTCTGATACTCTTTGGGTTGTTATGAACTTCAGACTTTTTTGGTCAGTTCGGATCACTAGCTGGTTACCCAATAAATAATGTCTCCACTTCTTCAAAGCCTCAAGTATAGCCATTGCTTCTTTTTCATATATGGATTGTGCTGCTGCCCTTGATCCCAAGGTTTTAGTATAATAAGCAATAGGTCTCTTGCCTTGCATAAGAACAGCCCCCAGTCCAGTACCACAAGCATCAGTTTCTAGAATGAATGGTTGAGTAAAATCTGGCAAAGCTAAAACAGGACATGTGGTCATAGCCCTTTTAAGAGTGTTAAAGGCTATTGTCTGTGCTTCACCCCAAGCAAATGAGTCCTTCTTTAATATGTCAAAGAGAGGTTGGCATATCTTCCCATACCCTTTCACAAATCTTCTATAATATCCAGTCAATCCCAGAAATCCCCTCAACTTAGAGACTGAATTTGGAGTAGGCCAGTTAACCACATCAGCTATCTTCATTGGATCCGTTGCCACTCCAGAACCACTAATGATATGACCCAAATAACTAATTTCAGCCACAGCAAACTTGCATTTACTTCTCCTCACAAACAATTGATTTTGTCTCAGTATTTCAAATGCTTGTTGTAAATGTTTCACATGGTCGGCCAGGGTCTTACTGAACACTAAAATGTCATCAAAGAATACAAGTATGGATTTCCTCAACTGATCATGGAATATATGATTCATAAGAAATTGAAATGTTGCGGGGGCATTGGTTAGCCCAAAGGGCATAACAGTATACTCATAGTGGCCCGAGTGGGTCCTAAAAGCTGTCTTGGATATATCCTCTTCTGCCATTCGGATTTGATGGTAACCGGACCGAAGATCCAACTTTGAGAAAATAGTGGCCCCATGTAACTCATCCAAAAGATCCTCTATGATTGGCATAGGGTATTTGTTTTTAATTGTCATGTAGTTTAGTTGTCTATAATCCACACACAATCTCCACGATTTGTCTTTTTTCCTAACCATAATGGCTGGGGAAGAGTAAGGACTTACACTAACTTTGATCTCTTCTGACTCTAATAATCCCTTGATAATACTTTCCATGGCTTCCCTTTGATGATGTGGAGTCCTATATGGTCTTATATTTGGTGGATCTAACTGGACCTTAAGTGGAATACTATGGTCCCATTCTCTCTTAGGAGGCAGCCCCTTTGGTTCTCTGAACAGATCAGAATACTGCTGCAGTAAGGGTTGTATTTCTTTCGGTATTTCACTGGCCTCCAGTTCTGTTTCTCCCTTTGCCTAGTTTACTTGAATCATGCAGCCCAATACTTCTTTCCTCATCAGTTTCTCCAGCTTAGTCACTCCTACTAGACAATGTTTATCAGGAAGAGTATAGTAAGTGAAGCTCACATTTTGTCCATCCTTACATATAATCAGCTCCCGAGTTTTAAGATTTAGTCCAATCGGACTATATTCGTAGATCCAATCAGCCCCAAGAATAATAGAATAGCTTTTGAGCTTAAGTAATTGAAATGAAGAAGCAAATTGACACCCTTGTATCACATAGGTTAGCTTCTCAGTTTTAGCTTCGGAACATAGCTCTCCACCACCAGCCACTGCCACTTTCTTAACCGGTTGATATAAAAGTTTACATCCAGTCTTGACTGCGAACTCATAGTCCATGAACGAATGAGTACTGCCACTGTCAACCAATATTACTGCTGGTTTTCCCCCTATTCTCGTTCTCAAGGAGAAGATGGCAGAGCCTGTGACTCCTGTGATAGCTTGACTTGAGATCACCAATAACTGAGCATTCACTTGAACCTCTTCTATCTCCTCAGGACTTCCAGGTGCTGTTATATAACCGGAATCTTTAATTGCCTCCAGTTCCTCAGTGTTTTCTTCCCCCTCATCATTGCCTTGCATCAATAAAGTATGTAGTGCTTTCTTGACTTTACATTTCAAATTATGACCAGGAACCCAGGGCTCACCACAGTGCCAACAAGTCCTCTTGTTCCCCTCTCGTGTCTGATTTCTTCCCCTTTCATTTACCTCTACATTACTGCCTTTGGCTGGCACTTGCCTGAGTGAAGTAGAGCCTGTTTTGTTCCGGTTAAAACCCCCAGATTGCCCAGACCTTCTAGCCATCACTGCCTTCTCTTCCAATTTTGCATACCAGTATGCCTCAAGCAGTCCCTTCGACTGGTGCATGCTCACTCCAAACTTGATCTCATCTTTCAATCCACCAATGAAACAACTCAGTAGAAAGGCTTCCTGCAGATAAGGATGGTCCCTCCTCACTAGTTCAACACTTTTTTCAAAGTAGTCAATATACTTGCCAACATTTCTCATATGCTTCATTGTCTGCAGTCTTTCTACCGCCTCATGAGCACTTGCCTCTGCAAATCTATCAGTTATCATGGCACAAGGTTGCTACCAATTAAGCACTTGCCAAGCTATCCCAATTCCCTTAAACCAAGTGTGAGCTCTTCCGGTGAAGTGTCCCGTAGCAATGTTAACCCATTGTTCTCTCGGTGTCCCAGCCATTTCAAAGAATTTCCCACATTGTTCAAGCCACCCAATTGGGTCCTCACCGGTAAATAAAGGTATTTCCAGCTTCGGGCCCTTAATCACCGCATCGGCATATTGATGTCCCCCACTACTCCTGTTTGGATTCTGGTTGTCCATTTGATAAACGAAATTCACTCCCGGATTGTTAGAAGTATAAGTCCAACTGTTGTGTGGCCACTGGTTATCATTACCTAGAGCGATATTCCAAGGATGGTGGTAATATGACTGAATAGCTGCTGTCGGAATGGGGTTTGTCCTGACCAGGGTGGTGCCGCTGGAGCTATAGACTCACAGGTTACTCTTTGAGAGAACATTTCTGGGTTAGTATTCGGTCCTAACCACAATGGTACTGCTGGCGCCCTAGGACCATGGTTTCTCTTTCTGTGAATTCTTTTCGGCATCGCTTCTGCACGTCTGCCATAATCCCGATGAGGTTCTCGAGATCCTTCCCCAACTCTACTTGTGAAGTAGTTCTAATTGCAGGCGAATAAATCGGGGGTTGGTTTGGTATTACCGTATTAGACTCCACGAAAAAGGCAGGATGCGCTCCAGTCCTCCGGTTCCTCTCAGCATTCCATGAAAGATTTGGCCAGACTTCAGCCGGTATTGGTCCTTCGGTTCTAGCTTCAGTGACCACCACTTCCGTTCCAGCCGATGAAGGTGTGGCAAACTTTGCAAATAAGAGATTTTTGATTTCGGCCACATCGGACTTCAGGGCATCAAGCTCCAACAATCTCTCCTGTATCTTGATGATCTCAGCCCGATTTTCCATCTCAATACCTTCTTCCTCAATCGATCCGTGGGATCTAGTCTTGGCCACCATCCACTCCTTAATCTGCTTAAGCTAAGGGATTTTACGGCGGAAGATCTTGCGACTTCCCCAACCTTCGCTCTTGCAAATTGCAGATCAGGATCTGCTGTTGCTCTGATACCAAATCGATAGAGCCCACAAGTTCAGAGATTGAACTTGCGGTCTGTGCATGTTAAACAGGGAGTAAGAGGGGAAAGCGAGTTAGGGTTCTACAAGCTAACAACTAAAGTAAAAGTATATGCTGTTCGATGCTTTGCTCATTCCACTTCCTCTGATTATATACCCAGGGGTAAATCCGAACAAACTTACAGCAGGGAATTAAAATTACTAAGTGTTCAAAAGTTCAGTTAAATGACAAAGAAGATGACGCAAAGCAGTAAATACAAAGTCTATTGCTGATCGCTGGATCTTCCACCCGATAGTTAAGTGCACATCTTAGCCCTCCATCTTAGCTCAAGTAAAACCGACGAAGCGGTATGTTGGCTGCCGACTTCAAATCAGAATGGCTTCAGTTCTTCGTTGTCAGCAACTTAAGCTTCTCTGAACATTTCGGTCCTGACACCCCGGCCTCCCTGCGCCACGAGATCAAGGCCTCCACCCCCGCCGCCGCCTCACCCGCTGCTCTCCCTTGACGACCTCTCCCACCACTCCCCTTACAGTGAGAGGGAGCCGTCCGCATCGCCCCGTGACCTTCGGTCCGCCGCTGCTTCGTCTTCCCCCTCACCCTCCTTTATTCTATCTAGCCTTGGTGCCTTGGTGGTTGGGTTGGTTAAGCGGTCGGCTCCGGGTTTGTCCTTCTCGTGGAGATTCCTTCGAGTTCGAGCTGCCTCGTTTTGGAAGGTCTTGGGGCTAGTTAATGGAGGAGAGGTATGAGGCGGTGAAGGATCTAGGGGCCGGCAACCTCGGGGTGGCCAGGCTGGTTATGGACAAGAGCAGCAAGGAGCTCGTCGCTGTCAAGTACATCGAGAGGGGCAAGAAGGTTTTCTGGCTTTCTTTATTTTTTCCTTTCCCTATGTGCTTCATTTTGGGGTTTGGTGATTTCAGATAAATTGCTGCTATTTAAATTCTTTATGGTCATGAAATAGTTCCACTGAATGGTCTGAATCCTCTCTGGAAGTAGAAGCATGGTGGCTCTGACTACAAGTTTTCTGTTTGTTCGATGGATAATTTCAAGACTTGTATTCGTGCAGATTGATGAGAATGTGTAGAGGGTGATCATCAATCACCGGTCACTCCGGCATCCTAACATCATACGATTTAAGGAGGTAATTAAGAAATTTTAATTCATCAGTCGTTTGATAGGTTTACTGATTGTCAAATAAATTAGACTGATGAAATTTGATGGTTTTGAAGTCTGAACTACTAATTAAAGCAGAAGTGGACTACCTTCTTTTCGGGAATAAATTATGAACTTTTCAATGTTTGCATCATGGCTGCATCTGCCGGGCAAAACTTAATTCGACACATTGAAGTGTCATTATTGATTGATTGTTGACAGAGTAGTTTCAGAAACATGCAGGATCATCCTAGACTACGACTCCAGCTGATTTCCAATTGTTTAGCAAGTTGTCATGTTAATATCAAAGTGAATTCATTTACTATAGCACAGTCTTGTTTCATGCAGCGATCGAGAATAGGTTTGTTTGGCACCCACGCAACTCGCACGTTGACGTGGCCACTGGTCCATACTATATTTCGTATTATGTTCCCTTCTATTGCTTGTTACCTGCCTTGTTGGTTTATTTATCTGCTTTCATTCTGTTGCTTCATGCCTCCCTTGTTAGTCACACTGCGTTAACTTTCTTTGACTGATACTACTCTGTCATTCATATTTACTGTTTGACACTAGACAATGCAGTTTACTTATTTGAGAACAGGTTTGTTTGACACCCACGCAACTCGCACGTTGACATGGCCACTGGTCCATACTATATTTCGTATTATGTTCCCTTCTATTGCTTGCTACCTGCCTTGTTAGTTTATTTATCTGCTTTCATTCTGTTGCTTCATGCCTCCCTTGTTAGTCACACTACATTAACTTTCTTTGACTGATACTACTATGTCATTCATGTGTTCTGTTTGACACTAGACATTAGACAATGCAGTTTACTTATTTACGTACAGATTTCCTTTTTATCTGTGGCTTATTGTCCTACTCATACGTACTTACACATACACATATGCCCGATTTGAGGTCCCTGCTACTCTTCTATGATTAGTGCTGGTGCTGTGTGCTTTAATCCAAGATGTTTTCCTGTGTCAGTTTTGTTAACCATCTTTACTGAATCTTTTTTTGCTTTCTAACCCCATAATGTTTGCTTAGCCTTGAGCTTCATATAATACTATGTTTATTGCTATAGATTCATCAAACAACACAATCACTATCTTCAACACACAAGCTGATTGGTACTGACCAAGGACATGTTAAGTAACCTCTATTAAAATCGTTATTTATATATTTATCTTTTGTATATCATCTACAATACCATACTTCGATTGATGTTCATATTGTTATATCTCATAGACTAAAAGAAGCGCATACTGCACTGCCATCTTCTCGAAAACACCTATTCGAAGCGTCCGTGCCTACAAAACAAGTACTTATACATTTAATCTATCAGTTATTTCGTTCTTTACAAAAAAGAACCCTCTACATACAATTACATAAATAGTTCTTGCAACCAAGGATCAAAGAACCGCTATCGGCAAAATCCGCTCGGGGCGATAGAACGGTTCTTAATCGGTAATCGAAAAACCGGCTAAAACCCGGCCAAAATTCACAAGGCGCAATTTGAATTCAAAATTTTCCAATGTAGAACCGTCCTACATCAAGCAGAATCGAAAAACCTACCGAAAACCGTAAATGAAAGCAAAGTTGGTAATTAGTAAATGACAATGCTAACTTACTAGATAATGTTTTGTAACAAATAACAATGATTATAGCTTGTATGAGTTAAGCCTGATTCAAGAAGATATATACTATATAGTATGCATATACTCTAACCAAGAAGCTTTAGAATACAACTTCAAGCTTTAATTGAGTAAATCCAAGTTAAATTCCTTTCAACCAAGCAACAGGGCTCAATTCTTGGTTTGGTTGTGAAGTAACATATGAGGTCAAGGAACATAATAAATCACCTGCTCTCTGGACAAGAGGGAGGGGGGTCACTCACATGCTCACATGCTATCCAATGCAGCAAGAGGGGGCAGGGGGGGAGGGATCCGATGTCAAACAGCAAAGGGGGTGCTAAATGAAGTCTACACAAGGCAAAAAAAAACAAAATCCACATTCAAACTATTTTCAGCCAGGTTTTTTTTTTCCCACCCCCCCTCCGGTAAGCGGTTACCGGCCGGGATTTTAATCCCTGCTTGCAACAGAGATACAAAATTGCTATCTAATTCCATAGAGTACAATCTGGGCATGCACTACATGGATGTCTAACTTGTGCCTACAGAACAAGTGCGTATACATTTAGTTTTTCAGTTATTTGGTTCTTTACAAAGAAAACTCTAGATACAATTACACATAGTTCTTGCAACAGCGATACAAAACTGCTATCTAATACCATAAGAGTACAATCTGAACATGCACTACATGGATGTCTAACATTCCCCACCTACTGTTGCATATTTGCAGAGCGCACAGACTAAAGATCGTCCCGAACAAATTACTTCTTTCACCAGCGAGGCACCTGTGGTTCATAGTGCTGAAAATAAAACAAAGCAAATTTTAGTTCGTTCAGCTATAGTTCTCTAATTAACCGTACATTACCTTTCTACTTTCTTCAATAGTTTAGTTGCGCAATAACTTACTAATAGATTCTTTCAACCTATAGTTCCTTCTGAATTTCTACCACCAATCTATAGTTGCCAACAAGTCTATGTTTTCACTATGTAGATTTCCTACTACAGTTCTTCCAGCTAGAAAGTTCATAGTACATACTTTACGCCACAGTTTGTATAATTTATTAATAGGTTGTTATTGTTAGTTACATTCGTCAAGATCAGCAACAATAAATATACATTCCTCTTAGAACTGACAAAATTCATAGATACAGCAACATTAGATGTGCCAATAAAAAAAGGTACGCTCATATAAGCTAGAGTCTACTAGCGTGTCACCATGTATGTACCTATATAAAGACATCTCTGTGTTGAAATATATGACAACAATACTTGCACAATGTTGTCACATAAACAACGACACATTACTGGATAAACTATGGAGCAGATGCCTCCTTATTTAGTAACCTACAAGGTTTATAACTAAATTAGTGTTGTATTCTGTCCCTATTAATCGACGTGCGTTTAGTGCTATATAATTCTCACTTGCCTATCTCAAACTAACTCTGATCTGTCCTCACGTTCTTGCCAACATTTTTCAGCACAAAGGGCGCACCATCCAAGAATATCCCTACCTCTGAACTTGGAAAAAAGCATCGCGAAGATGCAGAAGACATCAATTAGTTCTAGATCTATTGCCTATACCGTACTCTATAAACGACTCTATTTATTTCCCTTTGACCTTCACAAACTTACGTTCTAATCTGAGTCATTTCTGTTTTTCAGCAAAGACTACGACACAGTATGGTTCCACAGCATGGCTCACATTTTACCCCTACCCTACAAAAACTTTATTCTATACTCTATACTACATCATCCTGTACTCTTTTTATGTGATTGAATCTTATAATCATATCGCTTGCTCTATGTTTGTTCTATGTTTGTTGCATAATATTACGAACGTCATGTACATACTAGTTGACTGTATCGTGTTTCTCTTTGCTTCTCTACTAGAGGCTGTGTGAAATTTCTTCTTTGTAGTTATAGCTTCTACCTACGACAAAACTATTCATACAATCATACAGACTAACCAGCTAGCTCCGATCTAATGCTATACATACCTTTGAAAACTACAATACATACTTATATGCTTAGCAATCTCTACTACTCACTAATATAAACATGTTGTTTCTTGCACGCGCGCGCCAGGCTCTAGTCCTACCGGGTAATTCACCGCAGAAAGAGAGCTACGGGAGGGTGGCCACGTCGCCCCAAATTTTCATGGCCAACAGATCCTACGCGTCCGTCGTTCGCGTCCGTTGGATATTTCCTTTCCTTGCGCTCCCGCCTACGGCTGCTTTCTTGCTCTGCTCTCAAACGTCCGATGCTTTCCCTTAGTTCTTCTGCGCCGTTTGATTTCTTCGGGCGGAGCACTCACACAGTCACACAGATATAGTCGCATCCGGCCCACGTGGTCCTTCTCGACACTTGCGCCCTCCCATGCGTCCTTGTCCACTCATTTTGCATGTTCCCCATTGCCTTACTTCTCTCTTCATCCTCATTCCTCTCCCGGTGATTCTTCTTGGCCAAGATTAAGTGCCATAAGGGCTCCCTTTCCCCTGCTTGGCCAGTTGGCCTGGCGCCGTTTGGTCCCTGCGCCGCCTCCTGGCCCGATTCGCCCGGCACGCGTGCGGCTCGGCTCCGTCTCCCTCGCGCTGTGCCGCCGGCGTCGCCGCACCAGCCCGCCTCCGGCTCCGCCTCCCTCGCCGCTCGTTGACCCCGACACCAGCGCCTCCTGCGCTGTTTGGCTCCCTGCCCCGCCTGGCCCGCGTGCGACTGGGCCCCAGCTCCCTCGCGCTGCGCCACCGGCGTCGCCGCCCTGTGCCGCCTCCTGGCCCGTCTCGCCCGGCCCGCGTGCGGCTGAGCCTCAGCTCCCTCGCGCTGCACCGCCGGCGTCGCCGCACTGGGCCGCTTCCTGCTCCGCCTCCCTCGTCGCTCGTCGGCCCGGCCACCAGCGCCTCCTGGCCCATCTCGCCCGGCCCGCGTGCGGCTCGGCCCTGGCTCCCTCGCGCTGCACCGCCGACGTCGCCGCACCGGCCCGCCTCTGACTTCGCCTCCCTCGTCGACCCGACCACCAGCGCCTCCTGCGGCTCGGCTTGCTCGGCTCACTGCCTCCCTACGCCCGCTACTCGCCCGGCCTATGGCCGCTCCCTGCGCCGCCTCCTTCGACCGCCCGCTGGCCCGGCCCGCCTCGTTCGATCCTCTCTCTCTCTCTCTACGCAGAGTGGAATGGTTTTGATGTGGAGGAACGAGCGCATCACCGGGTTTTATAGCCACCCGAAGGCTGACCGCGAAGCGACGGGCGGGAACTCCCACGGTCGACTTATCGGTTTTTCGCGCATACGGGGACAACGAGAATCCGGAGTGTGCCCGAAATCATATATTTTCATTCAAAACATTAAAAAAACACATGAAATAATGGTTGTGGAGGGCGTCCGGATGTGGCATCTCCGGCCCTCAGGGGCACGGTAGAGGCATATCCGGACCCCTAGAGCGTGGACAAGCTCAGGTGTCGCGTCCGCACCGCTCTGCAGTATTATTTTTGCACTTACATGAAGAGTAGACTGCATTAGCTAATTCGCACGTCAATGGCTCCAAATGTGGCAAAAATTCTCAGATTCCCACCAGCTTTTGTTGCAGCTCGCAGGTTCACATCGCGACGCGCCGCATGTCGAAACCAACCACATGAGCAATGCAAAACAAAACCATCAAACCAACCGGAACGAACCCACTGATCGAGCGGATGGAGCCCACGAGTCAAATAAAACCCTGGAAAGTGGAAACGAGCCCACAGAAACCACCGCGACACCAGCGACTCACCCTGTTTTTTTTAACAAGGCTAAACCCAGTTTTTATAGAAAGCTAATAACAAGGATTACAAAAGTTAGATACAAGGAACAGGCTGGGGATACCAGCCAACAAGATAGCACAAAAGGACTAGAAACACAGCAGTCTAAAGACTCCAAAATGGCACCTAAAACATGACTAGAAGAGGCACCTAAAACATGACTAGAAGAGGGATACATCAACACAAACTGCAGTTAAGCTCTATCCAAAGCCCTAAACTTCCTCAGCCAGTCTTCTGCCGAAGCCAACATCCCTTCTAACTTCATTTGATCATCTTTTCTGGTTAGAATGCACCAACGCTGCAAACACGGCACAAATTTGAATACAACTTCAATTAGTTGCTTAGGAAAAGTCTTCTCAATCTCCCATTTGTTCCTGGTTTTTCAAAACGTTCAAGCAAAAGCTGCAAAATTGAATAAGCCAACATGATAATCATTAGCACCTCTGTTATCTAGCCAACCAAGATGCAGATCATCAAGACGCTCCGGGTTTCTCTCCCACTTAAAAATATCTCTGATGCATGACCAAGCGAATCTTGCCATGACACATTGAAATAAAACATGGTTTGCATCTTGTTCCATTCCACAAAGCCAGCACTTATTATCCCCTCTCCACTTCCTAATCAGTCTGAATCCTATTCATATATGTCTGTCAAAGAAAAATCTTTACTTTCAAAGGAACTTTACTAGTCCAAAGATTCTGCAGTCTTTTACTGGTGAACCCCCAAAAGCCAAATGTCTATATAAAAATTTAACAGTGTACTATCCAGATTTTTCTAAGAACCAAACAGCCCTATCCTGCCCACGTGTAAGCTCCACCTCTTGTAAATCCTCTTTCAAATCTCTCCACATCACCTCCTCTTCTCTCCCAAAGTTTCTAAAAAACCAGATATGCCACACCCCTTCCACATTACATTCTGGCAGTTTCATATCAGGATTAAGACAAATGTTATACCGTTTCCTCCCGCGACTCCATTCCAGTGGACGCCGCGGCGCCGGAATCCCAGAGACGAGACGAGACCTCGCCACCTTTCCTCATCTGCTCCACCGTCGCGTTATATTATAAGCGAGAAACCACCGACGCCCCAAGGCATGACCTTACCTCATGGCGCCGCCCCTCGCGCTCCTGCTCTTCGCCGCCCTCGCGCTCTCCCCGGTCCTCCACAAGTCCCACGGCGGCGGCAGCGACTTCTACGACCCGAGGCGTGTCACCCAGCTCTCGTCGCGCCCCAGGTAAGCAGGCTCTTGGTTTTTCTGCCTAGGTGTTTCTTGGTTGCGAGGCACCGGCAGTTTGGCGATTTGCCTCTGATAAGCGAGGCTTGTGTGCTCCTGCAGAGCGTTCCTGTACAGCGGCTTCCTCTCGCATAGCGAGTGCGACCACCTCATCAAGTTGGTGAGCTGCTGCTGCTGTTACCGGCAATGGTGGTTTACTTCAGTAGTGTTACCCCATTTCTGCATCAACATTTGTTTTAAAACAAGGGTGTGCTCTTCTCTCGCAGTGAAGCCGAAAAAAGGTGATGCACTACCGTTCTTCAGTCTCCACGTTAATGCCACAACAGATCCAACTAGCCTTCATGGGAGCTGCCCTGTAGTTGAGGGTGAGAAGTGGTCTGCCACAAAATGGATCCATGTCCGGTCTTTCGTCAATCCTCCAAATGTAAGGGCGGACGCTCCATGTTCTGATGAAAATGAGCGCTGCCCTAGATGGGCTGCTGTTGGGGAGTGTTACAGGAACCCAACATACATGGTGGGCACGAAGGATTCCCTCGGATTTTGCCGCAAAAGTTGCGGGCTCTGCAATGCTTAAACCCCCACCAATCTGAACTGAATATGTATTGTGGGGTGTTAGGCTGTTAGCTGTTTTCACCATAGTTGTCGATTCCATTCAGGAGGTAATTTCAGTTTGCATGTTGGTATGGAATGCGTCGGTATCGGTCTATTCTGAATTTTAATATAATAATATATAGTTATTCATAAATATATATGTAATTATATGGCCACATAATTTCACTTAGAATCTCATTTCAAATACATAACCATAGAATAAAAATGACATATAGTTCAATAACTTCATAAATATAAATGTCATACTTAGTTAAATAATACAACATGAGTTCATAACTTCATACATTTTACCATAGTCTAGCATACTAGTCTAATATAATTTCACTTACCGATAAAGTAGTATTGGATCGGGTTTTCCGAGCTGATTCAAATGAGTGGTCATATCAATTATGCCCGATACCGGAATTACCAGAATGGATCGGAATGAACGGTATTAAGGGTGGTAAGAGATTGAGGCTACTGCGTGCCGCTTTGGGTGCTCGTATGACATGTTCCGGTCATTCCGGACGGTGCTGGAATAGAATTGATAAGCTTGGTTTTCAACCCGTTTCTGTTTTACAATTACTGAGATGTGCATATGACAACGAAGCAGGTTTTCAGTAGCATGGGAGTAAATGTTTACTCCTTTTCGTATCCTGTAGTTTGACCTTAGAGCATCGTGATATAGAGTGATGAGAATTTTGTTCAGGATTATAGGTGGCATCAATTTGTTGTGTTGTTTTACACCTGTCGTTGTTTGTTTGTTGATATGTTACTGGCCATGTAACCTGATGGTATCAAGTATTTCTTCAGCAATGTCCTGTATACGTTGATTTGAGCTTTGACGTCTTCAGAGCTCAAACCACAGATGGAAATGTTCCTAATTCATCTTACCAATTCCACTCTGCATAATCTGATACTTCGTACTCCATGGCTCTAAGTATTTATCCATAGTTGAATCCATCAAGATAAATCGAACACCGTAAACAATGAGCACAGAAATGGCACCAGAAGATATGAGCACAGAAATGATGCACTACTCTTAGTTGAGGCTGTCATTGCAAAATGGCAATGGCCATTGAAATGTGCCATTCTTATATTTGGTTGTGATTTGAACCATCAACTACACATATCTTATATTGCATTTTTCAGATTAGAATCGGGATTTCAAGTGGAATTATAATGATCTGTGAGCAAAACATACTCTGAATGCTGGAGGCTACGGAGAATCCACTGCATTCCGAGGGCATTCGATGGTACCATGAATCAATCTATTAAAAAAGTTCTGCGGCCGTGCGGCGGCTGAGGGTATGCAAGGACGTGCCGTCGCGAGTTCCCGGCGGGCCACCCGAGCAGCAGCCGCCGCCACCGTCGCGGCGAAGCCGTGAGGGAGGGATCCGTCCAGGGGTGGACGAAAAGGCAATACAAATTAGTACAGGGTTCCTCCAGGAAATATGCGTAAGCAACCACCTTTCCCACTCAATCTGGGCCGCCTAAGGAAGAATCGAACGGTTGATGAAGGTCCAAATTGGATCGCGCTGAATATTTGCGAACCGGCTTGGGGTGGGTGAATAAGGTAATACAAATTATTATAAGGTTTCTCTTGCAAATGTACGTAAGGTATCTGAACCATCAGCCACCTACGTTGGATCTAACAGATCCGATTACATTCATACGTAAATATTCGAAATAAATGGACTTCATCGAGTGTGCTCAAATGTCATTTCAAGGGGAATTCAGCAAAGAATCAGAATCGTAATACTGCTTTTGAGAAGAGCATTGCTTTGTAATCTCACCCCAAAATAAAAAGGATTGTGACACATGTCACACATCATCTGAAAGTAGTGTTTATTTCTTCAGGGTGCTGCTCACTTTGGAGCTGCTTTTGGACCTCACTTTACCAGGGCAATCTCACATGTGTCATGCTCCTCCTAGAGTTACTCAAAGATGAATTCTTTTCATTTCTTTTTGTACATGTAACCTGAATTATCATCCAATAGGAATGTACTTGAGGGAAAGCAAGGGCAGCCTTAAGGATCAGATGGCAATGCCTCCTAGAACTTTTCTTTTCTCACTATCTTTTCCCTCCCCTCCTTCACAAGAACAAACAAGAAATTGAAAAGGAAAAGGGAAGAAAACAACATAACTCAAAAAAGCAAAGTGCAAAAGCAAGCATGGCTCACTTGCTTTGATCTACTCTCCCCCTCTATTTAGGTCCTTCAAAAGCACAGCAGAATCAGCTAAAGCAAAAGAAACCCAGAACAAACAAGAAGCAAGAATAGCACAACAGCGACTGACACAAATCCTGCTGCTACTTCCCCACATTATAATATGCAGTCACATTGCAGCATCGCAGCTGCACCACCACATCAGAAGCTCGTAGAAGAGTAGCAGCGGCAACGGCAGCAGCACAAGCGTTAGTAGTCAGTAGGGAAGCAACAGAGGAGAGGAAGGAGGAGGAGGCAGGGCGAGGAGACGTACGGCGAAGACCATCGGGTGGTATTATGAGAAGGCCGGCCGGGTCCTTGAGGCGGGCATCGGCGGCGGCATTGGCCATCTTATTTGGAGTTCTTGTTTTGATGTCACTGGTCATGGATGACGGCGAGAAACCGTCTCCACCGGCGATCGGCGGTAGGAGGATGTTGGCCAGAGTCGCCGGAGGGCAGAGGACCTTGGAGGATTTCAAGGCTGATGATCCTTTCCAGGGCAGCAAGAGGAGGGTGCCTAATGGTCCTGATCCTATCCACAACAGGTACTTCACTTTGTGTTGCATTGCAGGCTTGACTTTTGATTTTTGAGTTGGTTTCTTTCCCTCCTCTTTTTGTTTCTATAGCTTCAGTTCAAATGTTAGTTTCTGAGGCATGTGACTCTGTTGCATTTGCATTTGCCACATCAGAAAAGAAGTTTCCATATTCATGGCCATGAATAGGTTTCTTGAAGAAAATGTCACTCAATTAGTTGGTTTCAGACTTTCAGGTGTGGCCTTGTTACAGTGCTCTTTTACATAGTGGGTGACAATATAGTACTGCAGCTCTTGATCAAATTTCAAATAATGAACTCTTACAGCCCATGATTCTTTATCAGAAATCAGAAGTTCTTAGTTTAGGCTATGCTGTGGGTGTGGGAATATGGTACCTTACAAAAAAAAATTGTTTCTTGACCAACTTCTGTTTAAGGTGTATGTTGATGCATTAATATGACGTGTAACAGACTAATAGCTCTCTTTGTAACATTACACATGCTATGTTTTCCTGAAATTTTCTTGTGAAATAGGCTGGGCAAAAAGAAAAGAAAAAACTAAGCAGGCACTAAAAATGTTTAAGGCATCACAAAATTTTGTTTGAACATAAAGGATTGAGAAGAATAAAGCGATGAGAATGTAAACAAAAGATGTTACACACTCCTTTTCCTCATTACATCCACATTCCCCTGTGATGATATGCTATTCTTTTAGCAAAAGCAAGTAGATTAGTCCTATTCTCCTAATGATTATCATGGATGCACATATCATACTTGAAATGATTAGTCTACATGCATGGAAGCAGTCAAAAAAAGTACAACACCATGGTTAATTATAATACACAACAGAAACTCTAACGGTTCAGTGTAGGGTCACCTGAAGCACAAACTTGCATGCTATTTCAGTTCCTTCTTCTCCCTCTGATTTGGTTTTCTCCCACTCTAAATTCTTCAGGGGAACTGGTGAGTCTGGAAGATCGCCAGGCCGAGCGTAGCAGCGAGCATCCCGAGGCGCAGAAGCTTCCAATTGGAAAGGCAGATATGTGGAGCAAAGAGATGATGCATTGCAAGAAGGAACAAACAAGCGCTACATTCTGGTGGGTCTGGCTGGATGTTGGTGTAACTAGGGGGAGGTGGCCTATCTTCTTCTAAGCACTGCTATTTAAGACAGTTTTAAGCATAAAAACTTTAGCTTTTTGCAAAACAAAGGTTATTCTAGGTGGTGGGGGTTTTGTAAAGAGAGTAGTAAGTACCAAGCTTCCCTCTCACAAAAAACAGGCATCAAAGATTCTTGGCAAAGGGATGTGGGCAATAGCTCCTTTCTTTTTTGGCAGTAGTAACTTTAGACATGTTAGTACTACTACTTTGTTTTGTTTGAGGTATTCATTCTTTTCCCTTGTCACTGTATCAATTACAACAGCATATCATATGTTTGCTACAGAGGAAACAGGTCAGGAAAGGAGGACCAACAATTTTTTTAGGCTTTGGCTCTTATCTTCTGATGAGATGTGGAAAATCCATTGCAGTCTGTGCCCTAGCACCCAACCAAAGTAGTCCAACTTACTAAAGAGGCTTTTGCTTTGCCTACTATACATGTTCATTTTGTAAAAACTTCAAAATTATTTGAGAGATTTGTTTTGTTTCTGACTGTACTTTAAGCCAAAAATTAGAAAATATATTTTACATTGGACATGCCGCAAGCAAACAAAGAAACAAGGACAGAGGCACAGAGGCACAGAGCAAAGGGAGGGAGGGGGTGAAGACTAAAGAAAAAGAAAAGAAAGAAACGCCAACCTGCCAAAGTAGCAAGCATGACTTATGTTTCCTCCTTCCCTCCCTGCATTGTCCCTCGATCTCTTTAACTTCTTTTCTTGTAACTTAGTAGCTTTGAACAGGTAAAGTGGCATTGGTTGAGCTCCAAAGCAGGCAGGGAGGGACTGTGATAAGAGCTGTTTCTGTGTCCAAAAGATGAGAAATTTCTGGGGGCTAATCTATTCTTTTCTTGACCAGACATCTTGTGCCCTAGAATTGAAATGAGATGTACAACATGCATCAGTGTATGGACTGCTTTGTTCACTGTAAGAGACGCAGACCAAAGTGGGGACAGAGATAGATATCCAATTTATACATTATGAAGCCAGATGATCCCCGGTCCAGACCCATCGTATGTACTCTTCTGATCCCAAGAACAGTAGACAGCTACTCATGTACTTGTAGATCTAGTTAATACTACATGTTACTAGTAGTACTTACTAACAGGGAAAGTGTTGTATCTCTACCTTTCAACAATACTATCCTATAGCAGATCCAAAGAATACAAAAGTGACATCTTAGGTTATAGATGCATTGAGCTTTTTCACTGTATTTTTCATAGAAAACTTGTAAGTTGTTTTTTTCTTGAACATAAAACTTGTAAGTTTGGATGCGTAGGCTTTCCAAGAAGAACGTTGAGTGGAGCGTTCGTCTAACTAGATGCAATTTTGCCAGGCGCGGCAGATGTACGCAAAGATTTCGCGTGATCTTTGGTTGCGTTCCTGGACCCCTGGTTCTTCCCGAGCTGTTAACCATCACAGCTTCGCCTCGGGTTCTGGAAAGATTTCCATGTTCTCTTTTTGTACGCATATATCTGTAATACTGTATTGTCTATGTCAGAGGCCTCTACGATCTGAACCAAACTCACCAGCATGTACACCATAAACAGAGGAGACACACACAAAAGGAAGTTACATATCTCAAATCACAATTCATAGTATGTCATGACCTCCGGTAGCCTCTCTTCAATTTTTTTCTTCTAAATAAACCATTTTTAATCATTTTACAAAAATAACCCTCAGTCGTTGGCCCACCAGACAACTAGGCCCAATCGCACGGTGGGCCAGCGATTTGAGACCTGTCGACACTCATTCGCGCGACTGGCAGGCGCCTGACAACCAGTCATGCTTCCCCTGCGTGACTAGTAGGCGTGTGAAGTCAGTCACGCATCCCTCACGCGACTGGCAGATGCGTGACCCCAGTCATGCCACAATGTCGCGACTGAGGGCCAATATTTGTCCGGCTGCTTCCAACTCGAGCGACAGAAAGACCGAAGGGAGGAGAGGAAGCGTTGGCACGAGAAGAAGAGAAAGGAGGAGAGCGTTGGCGGCAGAGAAGAGGAGAAGGGAGGGGAGGAGACCCTGCCCTTGGCTCGGCGCACCTCTGTATACTCGTCATTTTACGGTGAGTTCGTTCTGCTCATGTAATTTGTTGGTCACTTCGATAAAAATATGTTAGGTTAGCAACAATAAACATAGCTTAGTGGTAGAACTAGGATTTGTAGTTGTACATCGACAATGTTAGGTTAAGGTTATTGTCGTGTATAGTATTTATTATAGCGTAAAAATGTTAGGTGCCTCCATTAGTAGATCGATTATTTGAATATCTAGGCCGCTTAGGTTTAGATCCGCAAGGCCTAAGGATATTGGTTTTAGGTTATTTATATATTTTTTAATTTAATAGTGTTTAGATTTTAGGCATGGCGGGTAAGGGTGGTGGCGCCGCCACTTGGTCGTACGGCCTTTTGGACTGCGGGCTATACGGACGGCACCGCAGTTGACTATGTACTTCACTTCCGCCAGAGGGACATGTTCCCGATGAGCTGGGAGTGTTGTCAACTCGCACTCCATCGAAGTCTTGGAGGCTGGATTAGTGTTAGTTCTCTATGCACGACACTTGTTAATTTCCATCTAACATTTACTAATGTTCACGTACTTAATCCTTCTCTTCAATGCTGCACTACAGGTTGCGAGCCGTCGGACTCCTTCCTCTCACTCGGATGTTGCAGGCCACTCAGGAATACGACGATGAGCGGGATGTTGCCCCAGGGGTGGATGTTGAGCGGTCCTGGCGCTTCCCTTTCGTCCGCTCACTCCTCACTACTGTCATGAACCGTTGAAGCACACTTTCCACCTGTCGTGTGGTGAGATGACGTGCACTCTACAGGATGTGTGCATGCTCACTGGGCTACTAATCCATTGTGTCCCAATTGTGCCAGAGGAGTTTGGGGACGACTGGCAGGCCGATTAGCTGCAGAGGTTCCACAGGGTTCTTCCATCGCCGTAGGAGGGGGAGGCGCACTACTAGGTCTTCGTGCAGAGTCAGAAACACGGGCCGGGCAAAGGTAGCTATAGTAGATCAGGGTCAGAACTTTTACAATTTTGTAATGCTTTCATCCATATTTGTATCGATCTAATGCATTATTCTTCTTGCAGATTGAGAGAATGGCACCCGACGCGAACGACTACCAGGTGGTGCATCACCTAGAGGCGTACCTACTATGGCTGTTCGGTTGGGTGATGTTCACGAGTACCCATGGAAACAGGGTCGACGCCCGATTCATCCAGTTTCACTAGCCGATCGTGGATGAGGATGTCGAGGCAGTACCACAGTTTGACTGGGGTTCAGCTCTGCTGTGCGATACATATCGTGCCCTCTGCTACTCCAGTTGTGGTCGTTCAAACATTTTTGAATCGGACAACCATGGGTAGAGGGGAGGGTCTACAGCAAGGACGACATCGACCGGTCGGGCAGTAGGTGGTTCTTAATAATGTCAATGCAAGCTTTGATAAATCCAACATCTTCGTTGCGTTTTCAATTCATGCATTCTCCCTTGCAGCCTTAGTGGGCCAGTCTCCAGGTGTGCAGCGTGTATGACTACTTCACGAAGGCGTTCGACCAGATCATGGAGGTCTAGGTGCGATGGAAGTCATACGCGAGTAGGAGGTGAACGTCCGCGCACCAGGCATGCTGTTTAGCCTTTGCACGAGGGACCAGACGTACTGGTTCATGTGGAGGAAGCTAGTGTTCGACATCTTCATCGAGGACTACGCTATGCATCGTGTGTTGAGACAGTTTGGACGACGTTAGCAGTTCCCAGTTCTGTTGGGAGTGTTGGTACCAGCCATGACGCACTAGTAAGTGTTTTGTCTATGTTATTTGTATGTGTTCTACGATCTTATCATGACCCATTAACTAACTTGAACTCTTCATAGGCACTCTAGGAAGGGTGCACAGGGCAGGCATACGAAATGGGGGGAGCACATGGCTCCTTGGAATGCACAGTGGGACGGGGCCTTGGAGGATGTAGTAGAGGTGGATACTCCCTACGACCCAGCATCGTACCAAGTGTACATGCGGTGGTACATGCCACTCAAACAGGATCGTTTGGTTCGTGTTCTCGATCCGCCGCAGGTTGAGCTAACTTGGGACAACCACTTATACCTAGATAGACTGTTGTTTCTCTGTACTTGGTGGTACGTGCCATATTATATACTTCGTCATGTAAATTACATTTTGCATGTTAGTAACTTGGATGTTGCATTTCGCAAAACGACCTCGGGATGGATATTAGTAGAGATGCGCACTCCATGTGGGACCGCATCTGTCAGGGCCTAGAGGGCACACGAGAGGAGATCGGATCGGTCCTAGGTAATATTTATGAGCGGTACCAGTGCATCGTTAGCATAACCTCTTGCTACCAACTACCGGACGTCGTGGGACCATCCTCACAGCGTCCCGCTCAGCAAACCCCAAGAGCCACAACAAGTCCACCATGACACCCAGTAGCTCCCCCGCCAGACCAGGCAGGTAGCTCGTCATGGCAGCTAGCATTATCATGGTACCAGTTCCCCTTAGGAGGTAGTAAACATAGTGTGTATTATTATTACGTAGTATCGCAACTAACCAAACTTGCATGTCACACCGCAAGTCAACCAACATCTTAGTGGGCACCCCACACGACATCAGTGTTCTCATCATGGGTCTCTCCCACGATGACGACCACACCAGGTTCCTTCCACCATCGCCTTTGGGTTTTTCCATGATTGAAACTTACAAAAGCATGGAGTGTTTTAACACTTTACCACTTTTGCACACCAGGTGCGCATCAGTCAGCTCCCCTGGTACGCGCATCCCTGTGGCAAGGTGACATGGAGTACACCCTGACATGCTTACAGGTTCACAACTGTTCGGCGTGCTGCCCGGGACGCAGCCCACGCAGGTCATGGATATGTATGCCACACCTTCTCCTTTAGCGCCACTTGGAGATAGGGTCATCCGAGCACCCGAGCAGTACAGCCCTTCGGGACCTAGATAGTGACAAGCAGAGGCCCATCTGCCCAAGCGGGGCTGGCGATAGGGATAGGGTCAGGGGCGTGGACAGGTAGATCATCAGTATCATACGTGGTATGTCTTTTATTTCGTACCATAGTATTGATGTAGATGATGGGATCGATGTACTACTGTATGCTTTAAAATTCCACATGTTACATCGTTTCTTGTGGTGCTTGGATCCCCCAGTCAGCACTACGATGATGGGACATGCAACATAATTCTTGGTTGTGCCTTCTCCAGTCAGCATCGTGGTAGAGCAGCATGGTACTCAATCCTGGCTCCTTCTCCCATAGTTAGCACCGCGACATAAGGGGCTTGCTACATGAATCTCACTATTACTACTAGACATCCTCCCCTACTCGGTGAGAATTGCCAACAACATGTCGCCTCTGTTTCACGCTGAATAGACAACACTCCGATCCGTGTTTTTCTGACCAAAGTGACAACACTCTGCCATCTACTTTTTAGACCATGGTTCCAACTTTTCCCTATTAATTGACAACTCGCTGAGCTATCCTGTACCCAAATATTCCTTCTGGCGGACGCGAGTGACTTCTATTCACCAAAATTAACTCCCTCAATGCTACACCCTAACAGCCTATAAAATTGTGGCATACTTCACCACTACAGGCAAGACTCCATTCGAACTAGTTTGGAAAACAGGGAGAGAGGAGGGAGAATAAAGGTAGAGGAAAATATAGGTACATGATGTCACTCCGCCCAGTTTGGGGATGAAGGACTACATGGACATGCTCCGAAAGCGGAAATAGGCTGCTAAGAAGGCACGGACGTACCCTCATAGTTCTTTCTAGGGTGCTCTTGTACCACCAAAGTTTCCACGCCCGCAGTGCTACTGCGATAACTCGATATGGATTATTCAATCTACACATCCTAGTACCACTTCATGGACTTACTACATGTGCGGGGATTGTTGCGTAAGTGAATATCATACATTGATATTTCACATTGCATGTTGCATTTTAAATATCACTGACTTTATCCGTGCATGGCAACAATCGGAGCATTGCTACCTCTTCCAATGGATCGACGGCCTGGAGAATTACAACAATGCATTCATTCAGCAGAAATACATGACAAACTACGCAGTTGCGCCCGAGGCCTTTACCCGTTGGAAACTTTACTCAACCGGGACAAGGGAAAGGCACCGATGGTCCCTGATGCCCCTGTTGCACCGAAGATATTGCGGACATGCCTGAAAAATTCCTTTGGTTCGAGTACTGAGAGGCCTGCACGAAGGCCCCGCGCCCGCAAGGGGGAGTAGGACATACGCCCGCAAGCCTAACTTGATTTTCATCTGTCAAGTATTTTTCTTTCCAAATGGTGTGTTTGTATAGTAGTTATAGTTCAGGTCGAAGGTTTGTGTGTGTAGCCATTTGTACCCTAGAAATAGCTAGGCAAACATATGCACCTAACCAGACCCTACACGTCATGTAATTCAGACCTTCATGGTCAAGTGTTATGCCAGCCTTGCAATCTCATCTTAGTTGCTCCACTCTCGTCTCGCTCAAACCAATGCTTACAAAACATTTGGTCACATTTAGGGTTATTTGAGTAAAAACTTAAAAGGTTGAACATCCACGTAAAACGATTTACAAATAATTGCAGTTAGCAAACTCCAACATTTTTATCACTAACAATTATTCACAAACAACACTTCCAACCATTTAATTTTGTAAAATTAAATATAAGTTTATTTAAATTATTTCTAAAAAATTACCCTAATGTCGCACCAACTTGTGACTGAGACATGTAAAAGACCAAGGTCTCAGTCGTGTTTTCGTCACGCAACTAGGCCTCCCACGTCAGCTAATCGCTGGCCCACCACGCGATTGGGTCTAGTCACCTGGTAGGCCATCAACTGAGCGTTATTTCTGTAAAAAAAATAATAAGTTCTGGTTTATTTGTGTAAAATGATTAAAAATGGTTTATTTTGAAGAAAAAAACCACCTCTCTTTCAAGCTAGGAGAGTTAATGGTGGGAGTGACACCGGAAAATTCAGAATGGGCCATGGTGGGCTAAAACCTCACCATGGAGGTAATGTTTGGGCTGATTTCTCAAAGCCAACAAGTTCTTAACTCACCGTGTCACATTCTTTCTTTCTTTGGTGCAATCCCTCGTTGAATTGTTCAAGTTCTAATCTAGCAAAATAAAGAAATGTTAAAATAGTTGAACAAGTCATGCGCATACTTCACTAAAGAATTGCTCTCACCTCTTGAGGATGCACACCACTCACAACAACTCTCTGTATTTTTTGTTTCTCTCAATTTTGTATGTAGTTGTGCCTTGCCGAGTACATCTAGCATGTTTTCTGTTTTGCTTTCCTGAACTTCCGGTTCAGTTGTACTCGCCACAAGGCTATAACTAAATACAATAGAGAAGTATTCCTTGCGGCAAATCATTCCATTTTTACATGGTATTAGAGCTTATCAATTCAACCACGTTGACTTCCTTTGCCACTGCCACTACCACTCATCTTCCTTATCCTGCCTACATCCCACACCATTAGCCAACCAACTCATCAACATCAAACTAAGTCGCGACAACTCTCTCCTATGGAAGGAGCAATAGCCTTCTCAGCTTTATTGATGGAACCAATGAGTGCCCTTCAAGGATGATCACTGAGACTACTACAACGGGAGAGCGTCAGGGCCTTCACCTAGTTTATCAGTAGTGGTACCAGCGGGACCAAATGGTTCTCAGTGACATCCTTTCGTCTATGATGGAAGAGGTGATCTCCCACATCATGTTCATGACCACAGAACATGACGCCTAGATGGCCCTGGAGCGCATGTTCGTGTCCCGATCCAAGCCGCATGTCCTGTAGATCCGCTTCCAGCTCACCAACATGAAGAAAGATATACTTGATGTCAACTATTTCCACCAAATGAAGACATTGGCCGACAGTGGATATCATGTAGATGATCCTAATCTTAGTATTGAACAATTGGCAATTGTGTTGAGCTGTTTGGGGTTCAAACTCTCAATTTTCACGAAGTTCCTGCTGACTGTCAGGCAAGAGGCGGTTTGACTGGCCTATGATGGGCGGTCAGACCGGTCAGGGCCTAGTTGTCAGACCGGGCAAAAGTGGCAGTCTGACCGACCAATTTGAAAAGGTTGGAATTTTTTAAAATGCCAAAAATCACTTGTGTAGGAATGTGAGGAGATGTGTTTGTACTAGGTCTCATAGAAAATGGAGTTTCGAGGAAAAACTAGATAGAGTTTGCAATTTCCAGAGAAGGTGCAGTTGGGACTTGGGAAATTCCTAGAGCAGTTTGACCGGCCATTTGCCGATAGCCAGACCGCCACCAGTCGGACCGGCAGGCTAGCGGTCAGATTGGCCAAGGGCAACGGTCAGACCGGCCATAGAGGTTTTATGCGTCGGGAAGGTGGTGAATTTTGTGGGTTAGGCCAAAGTCATGGGATTCAGTGCATATATGTTGCATAATGAATGTTTTGGCTAACCTGAGTCAAGTTGCGAGGAACTTGTGCCCGAAATCGATTTATTGGTCTATTATTGTGTAGGTGGATTGGAGTCAACTATGGGCAACGGCGATGATGATCAAGACTAGGCTAGGAGAGCTGAGGTCCAGAACGATCAAGAATGCCGAGTGAACTGGTTGGACTCAAGCATGGTGCAAGATGGACAAGAACGACCGAACAAGAAGTTCGGTGCAATAGGTTGCATCAAGTGACTTGGGGATTGGTGCAAGTGTCATGGTGGTTTCGATGGGAGTCGGATGGGAGAGACTTGTCGCCTTGAAGAGAGCCACTGATCAACCTACACGTGGCAAAGCATGTGATTGCTTCACATGATTTGACTCGAGTTTTGGAGAAGGATCAAGAAGGGGTATATTGGTATCTTTGCTAAAATACCGGGTTGGTGACCTTGGAGAAACTACGGTGCAGGACAACACAAAGAAGATGCGGTTTAGATCAAGAGAAGACAAAGTTCACAAAGAGACAGATTCGGGAGACCCAGTTCGTCATCCACTTTGAGAAGCATGCGTGAGTGTAGACCCATTTATGTGTGGGCTTAATGAGTGTCCGATAAGGTTTTCTCTCTGTACCTAGCCTCCACTATAAAAGAGAGGAGTGTAGGATTTGCACTCATCCTCTCTAAGTCTAGGAAACCCTAATTTTCTATTTGGGGAAAGTGGAGAGATAGAAGAGGCTAGTGTTTTAGAGAGATGGATTGATTGAGTGCTAAAGCATTGAGTGTTTCGATCATCCCAATCGTCGATTGGACTAGGTTTCTGACCTTCATGACGAGCTATATTTGAAATCTTAGGGGATTTGGATATGGGAATCAAAAGTTAGATCGATTTGATATCACCTCGGGCTGTTGACCTTGCAACTAGCAGTCAGACTGAGCCTCAGGCGATCAGACCGGCTAGGAGGATTTTTCTTTGGGGTTTTCCGGATTCAACACAAGACTTTCATTGTGTTCAAGCTTTGGATCTGTCGGTGTTTTAGAACCGAACTTACATAAAGATTGTTTGATTCGGGGGGTCTCCTAGAATGGAATCACGCAGAGAGATTGACATGGGAATTTTTATACAGGTTCAGGCCTTCTCCGGAGAGAATAAAAACCCTACTCCTGTGTGTGTATGGTATTGAGTGTATTCTGAACAATCAAGAGAAAAACTAAGACTATTACAGATGATAGTGCTTGTCTTCCTGATAGCCCGATCCGATCTGTCCTTTCCTTCTCTGATTGCCGCCTTTATATAGTCCGTGAAGGAGTGGCCGCTTTCTCCGGTGAAGTGGCGCCATCACATCCTCAGAACGCCGCATGTTGGCAGAATCACCGTGTATTAACTCCTCCACGCCGCCTATGACTATATATATATCGTAAATAATGGAGCATTACGTGCTATTACTTCGCAGAGTAACAGCGTATGATGACTGTTTGAATTCCTTAATCAATTGGATCCACTCGCCTGTAGGTTTTATTGATTCTAAGGTGGTCGTAGCTGACCTGGTCGTAGAAGAACTTACGACCCTAAGGTAGTCGTAGCATAACTTACGACTATGGGGGTGGTCGTAGAAGAACTCACGACCACCTAGTAGGCTCCTCCTTATAACATTAAGGGGTATACTCAGGGACCATATGACGTCATATTTACCTATAATAAGAATTATAGATAAAAGATAAAATGAGGATTATTAGACCCTCGTCATCTAGCCCCCCAGCTTCAAGTGAAAGCAACTTACTTGGTAAAGGAGTTATAGATGGTCTTACGGCCACGAGAGGGTCGTAGAAAGATAGTCGAAGGAAAAACTCTTCGACATTTGTGTACTACTTTGACCAGAATTAGGCTTGGTCAAGAAGATTGCTTACGACTATCAAATAGTTGTAGAACACTCCTACGATCACGAGGTGGTCGTAGTATGGTGATCGGAAGAAAAATCTTTCCGATTAACATTTCCTTTGGTCAAAAAGGATCTAACCAAGGAAGTAATTTCGCTTGAGGTGTAAAAGCAAACCTGATTTTCTTGAACGGACAAGTTAGGGAATTTCAAATGACACCCGTTAGCATGTCCGTTGGAGTGGTTCCCGAAACGGTGGCAACCTTTGGAATGCCACGCCTCCGGCCCAAGGTACGCGGTTATAAATACTTACCGGGGGGTAAGACTTAGATTTATACTTTTCCCCAAATCGCTCGCGCTGTTCATCAAGTTCTTGTCTTCTCCGCCACCCACTTCAATCGAAAATCTCCCCTTTCTGAGAGAAATGGCTGGGAGAACTTCTGAATGGGCCGAGTCGGAGATGGATGCAGTGAAGATTCAAGCCCTAGTCAATGCTGGGAAGATTCCAGAGAAGATCCTCGTGGAGTGGTTCGCGGCGAATGGGCAATATTGGCCGTCGGGGGAGGCTAAGAGCAAATCCCCGTCTTCCAGGCGTATTGTGAGTGTGGTCTTCGATTGCCTGCTCACCCCTTTCTCACACTCATACTCGAGCATTTTGGGGTGGAATTGGTAAACCTTGGCCCCAATTCCATCACAATGCTAAGCGTATTTGTGTATCTATGTGAGGCGTGCACTGGAATTCCAAATGACCTTGAGCTCTTTCAATATTTCTATGGAATGGCTCGTCAAACTGGAATAGCTGGAAGTTGTGGTCTGAAGCTCCATGACGGGAATTCGAGGGAGTATATTCAGATGTTCACTAGGTCTTCGTGGCCGAGATAGAGGAAGAGGTGGTTTTACTAGAAAGTCACATCAGAAGACAGCCTTACTTTCGAGGGGAAGGCTGCCGAAAAGAAACCTTCATGGGATTTGATTCCCCAGGATATCAGCCGAATTGCGCCTTATATTCAAGCCATAAAGGACTTGAGAGAAGGGGGGCTAACCGGATGGCATGTGGTGAAGGATTTTATCACACGTCCCATGTGGAGGTACACGGGGCGAGGAGACCCGACCAGGGACTACGAGGAGGGTAAGTAGTTTTACGACTTAACTCTCAATTTGGTCTTCTTCAAAAATTGTCTAATGAATATTTTTATCTGTTTTACACAGATCTTTCACAGGCAGAGATTGACGCTCGAGTCAAACTTGTTTGTGAGAAGCCTCCACCACTGTGGTGGGAGTTCTCAAATCCTTGCGGTTTTATCCGCAGAGGAAAAGATGGAGCGCCTAAAGGTAATCAAAAGTTGATTTTATCCTTAGGACTTCGTAGTCGTAGAAAGAACTTACGACTAGGTAATGATCGTAGAAAATCTTACAATCAAGGAGATGTCGTAGAAAAGCTTACGACTGGATTCTGGTCGTAGAAAATATTACGAATGGTCAGTGATCCTTCTTTTTCTGTTTTTCTTTACAGAAAGTAGGCATGGAAAATCGTCAGGATGTTGAAGAGCCTGAACTGATAACCATTGGTGCCGTGGTGATAACGGACAAGGACTCAGCTCCTCCGACTAAAAAGCGTCGACTTACAAGAGTCATCGACAAGGGAGGATCAAGCTCAAGTCCCCTCATTTTGACCAGATCCTCGGCAAGGTCTGCGGCACACATGGTCGCAGCAGAAGCCGAGGTCGAAACAATGGAAGTCGAGGAGGATGAAGAACCTCTTAGGCGCAAGGCCCGCAAGGCCAAGGACACGGCCACAGCAGAAGCCGAGGCTGGAGCAGCTGCAGCTAAGGAGGCCGAGGAGGTCGAAGAACCTCTTAGACGTAAAGCCCACAAGGCCAAGGTACCTTTTTATTATAACAAGAAAGCTTTCACAGTTTCTGCCACTTCTAGTTTTGTCAAGAACTAGAAAAGGAGAACTGGAAGGAGTTTATATCTTTTGTGAAGGACAACGCTGATCCAGCCGAGCCTACCGTTGAGGGTAGCGCTGCTCTTGGAGTGGTCGAGACCGACCTCGGCCCTCCGGAAAGTCAGGAGACCAAAGAGATGGTCCCTGTTCAAGATCCACAACCAGACGTGGTCATGGCCGAGCCTATTCTCCAACTTGAGCTACGACCAGACATGGTCGTAGAAAACAAGTCGAAGAAATCTTCCGTTGGAAAGATAACTCCTAAGTTCCCCGATCAGTCAAGGATGCAGAGGTATGTGAAACGAAATAAGTGTAAGAACAAAGATTTACCTTTTGCTTTTCACAATTTGATTCGCTTCCTTTTGTTAGTTTTAGCTCGACTCCTTCAAATTTCGAGGAGGCTTCTATCGAGAAGCTCATTGCCGCCTCTCCAGCGATTGGAGAGATGACAGCGGAAGTGGTCGAAGGATCGTCCACAGCCCGGGTTGTGGAAGAAGTCGTGGCTCCTAAAGCGGTTATCACAACCGTTGAAGTCGTAACCACGGCCACTGAGGTAGCGGCTACAACCACCGAGGTAGCGGCTACAACTACTGAGGTGGCGGCTACAACCACTGAGGTAGCCGCCATGACCACTGAGGTTGCAGCTACGACTACTGAAATGGTCGTGGAACCAGCAGAGGCTATCGCAGAAACCTCTGCCCAAGGTGGTGATGTACCTGACCACCGTGCGGGAAAGGAAATCGTTGCAAACCTCCTTCCTGGTATTCAAAGAGAAACTGCAATTTCAAAATCAGAAGATGAGGAATACTTCAACTGCTCGATTTCTTTAGGCTCGCTTCCATAGTGGGGTCTTCGCTTTTAGATCTCGCCATCGAGTCCCTCATCCCAAAGACATTCCCAATAGAGGGGACACTTTTGACAATGAGCATCTTGAGAAGGTTTGGTGGAATCAGGTCGAGAGAATAGACAAGCTGAAGAATCCAGAGCTGGTTTACTCGATATTTGCTCGATCAACCATGAGTGTAAGTATTTAATGATACTTATACATGTGGTCTTCCCTTATTTCTTATTGTCTTTCTTTTTGCAGAAAGCTCTAGAACAAATTGCCGTTGTTGGTGAATATCACCGACAACTTCTAGAGCTACGACAGAAAGAGGAACTCGCAAACAGTGGAGAGGTGGTAAGTCACTATTTTTCGTAGTTGTTTTCGACTTGACCGCTTATATAGTGCTTACGGGTTTGTCGTGGAAAAACTCACGACTAGGTACTAGTCATAAAAGGCTTACGACTGTAAGCTTTGTCGAGGAGAACTTACGACTAGATACATAGTCGTAGAAGAACTTACGACCAATTTAAAATGTTCATGTCCACTTTTAACCTTTACAAAGTTAAATAGCTTAATTTAAAGACCTCGCCGACTCGCCGATTATGAAAAAGAGGAGTCGAGAAAGCTATGGGAAAAGTAGAATTCTCTTGAGGAAGCTTAAAGAAACTAACTCAAGAATCGAAAAAGCGCAAGAAAAGATAAAAATGAAGTGCCGAACTTAAGACCGCTTATGTTATTGATTTTTACTCGATGTTGCTTTTTTTAGAAAAAGAAGATGATACGAGAAAACTCGTAATGAAGTTCAAGATAAAACTTTGGTCATTCATGAGATTTCTCGATTCCAAAGATAAAGATCAAGAAGTTACGAGGTTAAGATCCCAATATCGTAAGCAATTCTTTACTCGCAGTCCTTTACGAAGTTCTTTCCTTTTCTTACTTCCATTTTTTTTTAGAAATGGACCTTGAACTGGAAGGCTCGAGATCAAGTCGTGGATAAAACCTTGATATATTAAGAGACTGTCCGCATTGCTAAGAAAAATGCAGAGGATATCATATCATGGGAGAAGAGGCATGCTGAGACCGTTGCTTCCCATGATGAAGAAATCAAGAAGTTGGATTCTCGACTAGCAGTGTAAGGAAATCTTTTACCCGTGATTATTTTTGTTTTTTTTCCTCTAGGAGTTTTATTTTTGCTTGACCATCTTATTCTTTTCAGAGCAAGCGGTCGAAAACAAACAACTCATGAGGCTTCAACTCGCACTCCAACAGAGATGAAGGCAATGAAGATTAATCTTCAAGGCAAGATCACGCTCTGAACAATGTACTTGGTGAGCTATGTATCGAGGAAAAGCTCCTCGGATGATACGATAGTCGCCACATAAGTACTATTAGGGAACAAGTCGACTTTGCAAGAACTAGTGACCACTCAAGGCCAACCAAATCGAAGTCGATAAAGGAGGCGGTCGAATCTGCGATAAGCTATACATTGGCAAAACTTAAAGCTCATGACCCCAAATTTTAATGTGCAACCAATCGGTTTACTTCGACCGCCTCGAGGCGTATGCAAGCCGTCTGATAGAAGAAATGCAATCAGTTGGCCGGAAGGTTTCGGAGGAGATGCGACTGGGCTCTCCCTTTTCAGAGTAATTTGTAATAAACCTGTGAAAAAACAAGCTTTTGTCGATGTATTATATAATCCATCTTTTTTCCTGCAAATCATCTTGTCAAGTAGTTAGTAACTCCAAAGATAATTAACGAATAAAAGAGTAAGAATTGAAGTAAAATTAATAACTTTATCCTAGCCCCCGACTATTTGCTTAGTTTATTTAAACAAACTAAGTAAATAGTGTCAAAAAGGGTTTCAGAAAACAGAGAGGTTTGGTTAACTTGTAGTTTTTGGTCACGGTATCGTCGTGCCTTCGGTCTAAAAAGTGGGAACGAATCAACACTAGGAAGTTCCTTCTAGTGGGCGTGACCACGCAGAGAGGAAAGTCTTCGACTAGGTGATGTTACCATCTCCGGCTAGATTAATTAAATCGAGAACAGCAACTTAAGTTAAACAAACATCCAGAGGACTTCAAAAAAAATTCATTCACCCTTCTTTGGAGGACTCGATAAGTCTGCCCCGGTAGCAAGAGTAGGAAATCGAACGATGCTAGGAAGTTCCTTCTAGTGGGCGTGACCACGCAGAGAGGAGAGACTTCGACTAGATGTGTTTCTTCCTCCGACTTAGTTGAGACGAATCAATACACCAAAGGCGCTTGAATAAATATAAAAAGTGCACTCGCTTAGAATATTTTTCAAAATAATCAAGAAATAAACTAAGGTGAAAGGAGCTGGCTTTCAAAAATATTTCACTAAATAGAACCCGAGCTCTTTGTGTTGGTGGCAAAAGTGAGTAACGAGTCGATACTAGGAAGCTCCTTCTAGTGGGCGTGACCACGTCAGAGAGGAGAGGCTTCGACTAGGTGATGTTACCTGCCTTTCGACCAGTGTAAAGGAAACTGGGTGTTTGGAATATAGTCGAAAGATTATGAAAGCACTACTAAAAAATAAGACAATAGAGGTAGAGAGAACCTGAGTCTTTATTGTTCGAATCGGTTAGTTACACATAAAACTTATGAATCGGGTCGATGTTCCAAGAATTCGAGAGAACTCGGCCTTCTTCCATTGCCAACCGTCTTGACCACTTCTCGCCGAGTAACTTCGACCATCGTGTAAGGACCTTCCCACTTGGAAGAAAGTTTGTTCCGATTAGACTTGGATTGGCAGAGCCTCAATACTAAGTCACCTCTGAAGGTCATGAGGTTGGACCTTCGATCGTAGTATCTCGCGCAAGGCTTGTTGGTAGACCGCCGAACAGTTAAGGCCCTGGTTTCTCCTTTCTTCGAGTAGATTAATATCATCCGCGAAGTTGTTCCCGGTTGGAGTCTTTAAAAGTTTCGACTTCGTGTTGATCGTATCTTGATTCGGAGGAAGCATGGCTTCATCGAAGACCGTAAAAATGGTGTTTCACCAGAGTTCGATCGGTAGTCGCATTTAACCGCCCATAATATCGAGGGTAACTCTTGTACCCAAGCCCCGAGCGCTTGATGAGTCGGTCAAGACTCGGGTCTTAATTCTCTCATTATTTGGTCGTTTATACGCTCGATTTGCCCCATTACTTTGGGGATGGGCCATGTACATAACACAACTTGGTACCCAACTCGTCAAAAATTCCTCAAATTTTATGCCGAAAATTGCTTACCATTATCTGTAATTATTCGACTCGGTACTCTATATCGAGTAATTACGCATCTCATCATAAACCGCTTTCTCGCTTTCGTTGTTATCCTAGTCACGTGTTCAGCTTCAATCCATTTTGTGAACGATCAATAGCCACAAAAGGAACTCAAACCTCCCGGAGCTTTGGGGAACGGTCCTAGGATATCGAGACCCCGTGTTGCAAAAGGCCAAGATAGAGGTATCGTTTGTAATGCCTGAGCTGGTTGGTGTATTTGTCTGCTATGAAATTGGCATTGGACACACTTTTTAACCAACTCTTTAGCATCGTAAATGGCTGTTGGCCAATAAAAACCTTGTCGAAAGGCCTTACCGACCAGCGTTCTGTAGGAAGCATAATTTCCATAGATGCCACCATGTATGTCGCGAAGGAGTGTTAATCCTTCGCTCTGCGGAATGCATCACATGAGCACCCCTTGATTTCCTCGTTTATAGAGGACTCCTTCAACCAAAGTATACATTTTGGCTTTTCGGGATAATCGATCTGCCTCGAGATCGTCTTCGGGTACAGAATCCTTCTGAAGATACTCATAGATGGGTGCCATCCAGGTATCCTCGTATTCTAGAGAAGCTGTCTCAATAGGAGGTGTCTCTGGTTCGTCGACCAGTGACGGCTTCTGGAGTTGTTCCAAGAAGACTCCTTTTAGTACTACAGATTGGGAAGAAGCTATTCGAGCAAGCTGGTCTGCGAGGAAATTATCCTTTCGAGGGATGAATTGTGCCTCGAAACCTAAAAAATGCTTTTCTAGCTTACGCACTTCCGATAGTACCGATACATTGTCGGGTTAGAGCACTGGTACTCTTTCCCGACTTGATTCACGACTAGTTGAGAGTCTCCTCTTACGAGTAGTCGGCGAATCGAGAGCACTTTCGCTGCTCGTATGCCAGCTAGCAAACCTTCGTATTCTGCCACATTGTTTGTGGCCTGAAATTTTAATTGTATGGCATACTTTAAGGTCTCTCTGGTAGGAGATACCAGAACCACCCCAGCCCCCGAGCCACTTAAAGTAAGTGACCCGTCAAAGTACATCGCCCATCGGTCATGGGAATCAGATCGGGATCCCAGCAGTTCAGAGTTGTCCATTCGGCGACAAAGTCTCGCCAAGATCTGATTTAACGGCCGTTCGGGACACGAAATGGATGTCGAACGCCCCAAGTTCGACTGACCATTTTGCCATGCATCCCGCTGTTTTCCTATTCTGGAGGATCGCTCCCAAGCGAAACTCAAACGGCACAGCTATTTTGTGCGCCTAAAAATAATGCCGCAGTTTTCTCAAAGACATGAGGAGGGCATCTGAAGCTTTTGGACTGAGGTAACGCCCTTAGGCCCGTAAAACTTCACTTACGTAGTAAACCGTCGTTGTATCGTTTTCACGTTCTACGACTAGTACTACGCCATCGTCTGCGTGGCGTGGCGGCTAGGTAAATTAAAGCGTTTCTTACGGTCTCGGAGAGACCGAGATAGAGCACTCGTAAGGTACCTCTTGACATCCTCAAAGGCGGCGCTTGCCTCTTTTGACCACTCAAAACCTTCGTGTTTCCTTAGAAGTTTAAAGAAAGGTAGTCCCTTTTCTCCCGATCGTGCGATGAAACGACTTAAAGCCCGCACCCAAAGTGAGTTTCTGGACTTCTTTCCTTGTGGTTGGAGGGCGCATTTGTAGAATGGCCTTTATCTTTTCGGGATTTGTTTCGATTCCTCGTATAGATACTAGGAATCCAAGTAATTTTCCTGAAGAGATTCCGAACACACACTTCTCAGGATTGAGTTTTAAGCGATGTTTTCTGAGGTTGTCGAATGTTTCTTGTAGGTCAGTAATATGATTAAGTCTCTTGATGCTTTTAACGATTAGATCATCAACATAGGCCTCTAGATTTCGGCCTAATTGAGATGAAAAAGTTGCTTGCATCAAGCGTTGAAAAGAAGCGCCGGTATTTTTTAGACCAAATGGCATTTTGACATAGCAAAATATACCAAATGGTGTAATAAATGTGGTCTTTTCTTCATCGTCTAGACACATATTGATCTGGTGGTATCCAAAATATGCATCTAAAAAACTTAACATTTCACAACCTGCAGTAGAATCAACCAATTGATCGATACGAGGTAAAGGAAAATTGTCTTTTGGACAAGCTTTATTAAGATCAGTAAAGTCTACGCACATACGCCACTTGCCGTTTGACTTTCTAACCATCACAGGATTAGCCAACCACTCTGGGTGGTTGACCTCTCTTATAAAGCCTGCTTTAAGTAGCTTATCCAATTCTGATTTGATAGCATCTCATCGATCAGGGGCAATCTCCGTAATTTTTGTTTTACGGGTACTTTGTCAGGCCGTAAAGCTAGCCTGTGCTCGATCACCTCCTTGGGGACTCCGGGCATGTCGGATGCTTGCCACGCGAAGACATCTGCGTTAGCTCGGAGGAAGGCGATGAGGGTGTCTTCCTACTTGGGGTCGGATGTATCCCCGATGCGAACAGTCTTCGAGGACTCCCCTGCGTCCAGAGGAACCTCTTTGACCTTGTTGTTCGGCTTTGGTGCAGCTTTAGGCTTCGACTTGCTAGTCGAAGGCTGACTTTCTTCTCGAGTTGGTATTTGTCCAACCATCTCGAGGGATCGACGGTCGCAGGTATGCGCCATCTTCTTGTCACAATGAATTGTGATTACTCCTTTGGGACCTGGCATCTTAATACATTGATATCCATAATGAGTAGCCATTAGGAATTTTGCCAAAGTTGGTCGTCCGAGTATGGCGTTATATGCCGTATCGAAATCGACCACATCAAAGGAGATTTTCTCTGTCCTGAAATTACTTGGTGAACCAAATGTTAAAGGAAGAGAAACTTGGCCAATTGGCTTAGCTGAAGATCCCGGTACGATCCCATGGAAAGAGTATCGTACCAGTCTTACCTTGGTCCTGGGTACTTGCATGTCATCCAGGGCACTCGTAAACTAAATGTTTAACGAGCTGCCACCATCAACCAAAACTCAATTGACCCGACAATTGTTGATGGTGGGTTCGACCACGATTGGATACCGACCTGGTCGAGTCGAAGGAATTGGGCAGTTACCCTTCTCAAAAAAGATGGTGACTTCCGACCACTTCGGTAGTTTATTGACGAGAGGAGGATCTATGGAGTTTACCTCACGCTCATGACCTTAAGTCGCCGCTTTGATTCATATGCCGACGATCCCCTGTAGATGTGCTTGACGGTGTGTTGCGGATCCTGGAACGGCATCTCCTCCTCGTCATCTGAGGACTTATGACCACTCGTTTGTCCTACCTGCTCGAGAGTGGGAAGTGGTCCTTGTCGCTTGTAGTAGTCTTCAAGCTTCGTTGAAAGACCCTAGCTTCTAAGATCATGTCCTTCTTTTTTATGGAAAGGACACCACCTAGGCTTATCATTTTTCCGATCGGGGCGCTTACCTTTGCCTCGGTCAGAGTGCGGCTTGGAGGTGCGTGATTCTTTATCATTCACAGCCAAAACCTCCTTGGAACCGCTGGCTTGGAGTTTTTGACCCTTCGCCTTGTTCTTGGACTTTTTTGCTTTCTTACCTTTGTTCTTACCAATGTTGCCTGCCTCTCGAGAGGTATTGTCTTCTCGATCTATTGTGTTGTTCTACTCGACCGCCTCAGAGGTAGTAGCATATCGATCAGCCATCTCAAAGAGTTCAGCAACAGTGGTAGGTGGATTTAAAGCAATATCTTCTCTTATCCTTCTACTACGGACTCCTTGCTTGAAAGCCCTGATGACAGATGAATCAGAAACTTCTGGAATTGAATTACGAACCTGACTAAAGCGCTTGATGAATTGGCGCAAGGTCTCGTTGTCGCTCGCTGTCATCCGTGCAAGTCGTCCTCCTTCCTGTATGCATTGTAAGTGCCTTGGAAATTTGCCAGTAGAAGGTCGCAGAGGTGTTGCCAAGAATAGATCGACTCAAGTGGTTGGTTCAATAACCACGATCGAGTAGATCCTTCGAGCATAGTTGGAAGGTAATTCGCCATCACATGCTCTTCTCCTCCTGCTGCTCGTACAACTGTTGTGTAGATTTGAAGGAATTCGATGGGATTTTGGGAACCATCGAACTTATCCATGTTCACTGGTCAAAACGAGGTGGCAAATAATGCTTTCGAGATCAGCGAGAATACCCGACATCCAAGAATAACTTCTTGACGCCTTTGCAGAAAGAAGGGTTGATATCATCAGGTGGTCGTACTCGACGATACCCAGTAACAGATTGACCCGACCTATGATAGGTTTCAGTCCTACGAGGGGAATACTCCTCGTAGTTCATCTGCTGCTGCAGATTCCCATGTCGGAATGGTGAGCGATCACCTCTCCGGGGGGTTTGTTGATCATCAGTCGTTCGAAAGACATTTCTCCGAGTTGGAGATCGATGCGACTTACTGTTGCGTCGATTCCTCCGTGGTGATATGTTCAATCGACTGGTAGCTGAAGAAGTCGTATTGCTACGACTCCCTGAATGATGTCGACGAGGTGCTTCCAGTCTTGCCATCATGGACCGAAGCCTTTGTGCGATCTCTTCGACGAAGAGGTCGTAGCCTGGCGCTCGGGCGAGCTCTCGAGTTGGATTCTCGAGCAAGTCATTGATGTACTGGAGTTCTTGAGCTTCCTCTGATTGATATTGGATGCGCCCAGGCAAATTCTTCTAGGCTTCAATCTTCTTCCGTCGAATAGCCTCAAGATTTTCCATGTCGGACTCTTGAGACTGCCTCAATGGAGTGCGAGAATGTCGAGGATTTCCCTCACGTTCATGAAGGTGTTGGTCGTGTCCGCCATCGGTGGTGTCCTTGCCACCGTCACGAGGGGGCGCAGTGCATGATCTTCGGGGAGCATCCCTAGCTCGGTCTCTAGGAGAATGACCTTGATCCGAGGGAAGGACGAAGACCTCCCGTTGATGATTCTCACTTGTGCTCGAGGCCTCCCCGCTTGAGGAGTAGTCGAGAGACACCATCTGGCGACTTGGAGTAATCCCTCCGTAGGGGAATTTCAGGTTATAACCGCCTCCGTCGGCGGGTGTGATTTATGGAGAGATGGTCGAATTTGCGGGAAAAGCATGCTTGATCCCGCCTCTCAAGTCATTCGGAGAGAGAGGATCACCAGATGTTTGGTGAAGCCCTCGAATTGTGGCTTCCAACTTGCCTCGCCAAGTCGATCGCCTTTAGGGGACTCGGACACTTCGAGGAAAAACTCTCGTCGTGTTGTGAGTCCACTGGTGTAGTCCCGGTCGATTGACCCTTGTCCTTTGAGAGGGTAGATTCTCTCTTGGGCGTCTTGTTGTGGGGATATGGATCCTCCTCAACTCCATCGGTACGCATTGTCTCCTCGGATCTGCGGGAAGATCACCGGAGGCGCAGCATACCATCGGATGAGTCAATACTCGGCAGAATCGAAACCAAAGATCCATGTCGACGTCTGCATAATCTGCCAAGTCGAACCAATTCTCCTCATTCCATTCTCCTGCCATGAGTGCATGAGATTTGGGAAAAAGAGAGTATGTTGACAAGAGATTACCGGAAGATCCCCACGGTCGGCGCCAACTGTCGGTGTTTTAGAACCGAACTTACGTAAAGATTGTTTGATTCGGGTGGTCTCCTAGAATGGAATCACGTAGAGAGATTGACACGGGAATTTTTATACAGGTTCAGGCCTTCTCCGGAGAGAATAACAACCCTACTCCTGTGTGTGTATGGTATTGAGTGTATTCTGAACAATCAAGAGAAAAACTAAGACTATTACAGATGATAGTGCTTGTCTTCCTGATAGCCCGATCCGATCTGTCCTTTCCTTCTCTGATTGCCGCCTTTATATAGTCCGTGAAGGAGTGGCCGTTTCTCTAGGTGAAGTGGCGCCTCATCACATCCTGTAATGGCCGCATGTTGGCAGTAATCACTGGTGTATTAACTCCTCCACGTCGCCTAACAGCTATATATCAGAAATAATAGAGCATTACGTGCTATTACTTCGCAGAGTAACAGCGTATGATGACTGTTTGAATTCCTTAATCAATTGGACCCACTCGCTTGTAGGTTTTATTGATTCTAAGGTGGTCGTAGCTAACCTGGTCGTAGAAGAACTTACGACCCTAAGGTAGTAGTAGCATAACTTACGACTATGGGGGTGGTCGTAGAAGAACTCACGACCACCTAGTAGGCTCCTCCCTTATAACATTAAGGGGTATACTCAGGGACCATATGACGTCATATTTACCTATAATAAGAATTATAGATAAAAGATAAAATAAGGATTATAAGACCCTCGTCAGGATCTTCATAGCTTTCATAGCTATTGGAGTGAATGAGAAGTTGAATATCGTCGAGGTTGAAAAAGATAAGTGCTCCTATTCACCCCCCCTCCCCCTCTAGTTGCCTTTTCAGTCCAACACTGACACCCTAGATGCGATCGGCCAGCCACTGCGCAAGGATGAGGTGATCTCTTACGTTCTTGTAGACCTTGGGTCAGATTATGATCCATTTGTCACCTCCATCACCACACGGTCCGAATACATCACCCTTGATGATTTGTATGCGCACCTGCTGAGCTATGAGCTTTGCTAGGAACAGAACAACTCTGCATTCTAGATTGGAGGTAATGTTTCGGCAAATTTTACCTCTTGCAATCAGGGGCGCGACCAAAATTTCAATCATAGTGGTGGCAAGGGCAAGTGAAACAACAACAAGGCATCCTACAACAGAGGCGGCAGTTCCCAAGGGGGAAAGGCAACAACAACCAAAGTCATGGCCCTCGGCCGGTCTGTTAGGTGTGTGGCGAAACCGGTCATATTGCACTGAAGTGCTATCACCGGTTTGACCATTCCTATCAAGCAAAAGGAGAACATGTAGCAGCAATGGCCAACACAAGCTCTTCGTACCAAATTGATCCCAACTGGTATGTTGATTTAGGAGCAACAGACCACATTACAAGTGATTTGGACAGGCTCGCTGTAAAGGAGAAGTTCAATGGTGCCAGGGGTGAATCTGGGCCTCGGGCAGGGTGGGCTGTAGCCCGAGGCCCAAAAAAATTTCAGTGGAATTTTTTTGTGATTCGGCCCATCCACGCCTGGCCCAACTGCTAGCCTGAGGCCTCCCCAAACCCCATTCCCAAGTCCCCACTCAGCCACTCCCACCCACCCACTACCTAATCCCTACTACCGCCGACGGAGCCCTCACGACCTCGACCGCCGCCACTACCCGCGTGACCTCCGTCCGCGCCCTCCCTCCATGCCCGGCCGCTGCCCCTCCCTCCATGCCCAGCGCCGCACCCTTGCCTCCACGCTCGGCGGCTGCCCCTCCCTCTACGCCCTTCCTCCATGCGGACCACGCCCGGCACCGTGCCCTTCCTCCAAGCCCAACGTCGCACCCTTGCCTCGCCCTCCGGCCCCACTCGACACTGCGCCTACGGCCTTCGTCCTCACCCGAAGCCATGACCTCCCTCGGCTAGTCGGCTCCACGCCCTCCCTTGGTCAAGCGGCAGGGGTACCTCGGCTTCGGCGAGTTGGTCATGGCAATGCAGGTCTGCTCCATTCGTTTTTCCTCCTCTCGTGTCGTGCGTATGCATCAATCGTAGCTTGTGCCACTGGTAAGGAAAGATGCGGATGCGCTTGTGCGTTGATGATTGTTTGGGTCTATTCCAAATTGCAAACCACGGCTTGTGTCTCTGGCACAAGCGGGGAATAAGATCATGCAGGACAGTCTGAAGCGTGAAGGTAAACTGATTACATTTGTTTTCCCTTTTTGTTCTATGAGTGTGTGTGTGTGTGTGTGTGTGTGTGTGTGTATATGAACTAGATAGTTTATGGTGGTTCTTGCAGACCTGAGTAGCTCAGATCCGCCTGTGATGGAAGGTCTCGATGAATTGCTTGTTGTAAGTCTATAATCTACAGCCTATGTGATACTGGAACGCATTATTCACTTCTCAGTTCTCACACTACTATGTTGAAATGGATGATTGCTTTTCAGTTTTCAGAGATCAAAGGTCATGGTAAAGAGAGTGCACCCAAAATACAATGGTAAGACATATGCTCCCGCCTGGCGAATCATGTATTGGTGAGTCGGCTGTGATGCTAACCGTTTCTTTCATGCAGGAATCCCTAATAGTACCAGAGTATATTGGGCAAACTTAGTTCTCAATCCAACTTCAAATGAAATTATGAAAACAAGATAATGGTGACAATTATTGCATTTGCATTGCAAAATTACAATGACAATTGCTGATGGTTACTATGCCATTTCGTAATCTTCAATTGCACCATTGCTCTCATTCATTCGTGCTTAAATTTATGTGATCTCGTTACTTATTTGATGTGGTAAGCGGTTAGCATGCCTTTTCTAACTTGTATGGTATGTTTAGTATCTAGAAGCATGGTTACTTGTTGTAGTCCTGAAGTTTTGCATTTCTTATTTAGGAATTAGGGATACAATTATCTCACGCTAGTGGTAAGTTAACTTCTTACAAATATATACTTCATGTTCTTTGTATTTAATCATAAATCTGTTTGATTCACATTTTTATGTTGTCTTTGTAGGTTCTGGTTCTTGTTCGACTATTGATGAAGAAATGGTGAGCTAGGATAGAAATGAAATCTTTGTTATTTAGGTACTCAAATTGTATCTCTATGATGCTATATTATTTATGTTTTGCCATGTTTTTATTATGGTTTATGTTGAAACATTGAGCTAAAGTTTCTTGTCAATGATTCATTTGTGGCTTATTTTTTGTATGTCCTGGTGTGAGTATAAATTTGCATTAGTTCTAGGATATTAGACTATTGGAATTTAGCACAAGGCGTGGTGAAATCTTAGATCCGCCACTGAATAGTGCAGAACAAGTACTCCAAGTTGGCAACAGTGAAGGTTTGTCCTTGTATAACACTGGTCATACTAGTATGGCTACTCCTATTAATCCTTTGTTGGAAATAATGTGTGTATACACATTTATATACGAGTGCTTAAAAAAAGATAATATAGTTACGTTATCAGACAATTATATAAAAATCATTTTCTCCAATACAAGTATCTCTTTTGTAAGTGCTTAGATGGTTGTATTATCTATCAATTATATATAGTTATAAACATAAACAACTCTTAAGCACCGGTGCCTAATTAAGCATCAATGCTATAAAATAAACACCTTATTTATTCTACGTGACAAAAAATAATAATTTTTCTTTGCTAAACACCTCTCTAAATACCTGTATTGTACATACTCTAAAGAGCACAGGAAGACGTCCATGGAAGAATAGAGAACAATACAACTACACTTCATCTTCTTCCTCTAGCTTCCTGTTCTGCCTTTGTGCTGCGCCACCTTCCAAACTGGGTTGAGCTACTCGTCGTGCAACGGCAGCCCGGTGAGTGGTGTCTCTCAGCCTCGTCCGTGTGAGTCCCTGCAAAGGGGTGGTCTAGAGGTCACTAGGCAGCGCACTGCGTTACTGCCCGTACCTCGAACTTCCTCGACGACAACCTCTCGGAGGCGCGCGGTGAGACGGCTTCATCAACGTCCTTTTCTCACAACGAGATCTTGGCATAGAAAAAGATTTTGCCGTTACCGCCGAAATTTCGCCTTACCGGTGGGCCTGGTAAAAATCGGTGCCGGTTAAAAATTTCTGGCCCGTTTTGAAACTCAGCCCGGCCCATCGCTCGCCGCATCCATTCCATTCTCCTTTCTATCGCCGAATCGCTCGCCCTAACGCCGAAGCTCCGCGCGGCGCGCGATGAGGCGATTTCGGCGGCGTCTTCGACAGCGGCGGCGCCTCCAAGCTGGCGAAGGGAGATGCCCAGCCGCCGCCCCGCCAGATCCCATGGCTGCTCCTCCCATCGCCGCATCCATTCTCCTTTCCCCCTTCTCTTCGGCAGCGGCGGCGCCTCCAAGCCGGCGCTGGCGCATCCGAGATTCCGAGCTGAGGACCTGAGCTGCTGGCCTGACTCCTGAGGCGAGGACCGAGTCCGACGCGAGGCGCTGAGCTGCCGAGGGCCTGAGGCGAGGACTGAGTCCGGCGGCGGCGGCTTCGGCGGCGCCTCCACTCCGTGAGGTGAGTCCGGCTCCGGCCTCCGTGAGATGACCTCCTTCTCTGCCCCAACCTCATCGGAAGCAGACAACGCTTTCTTGACATCTCACCTGGCTCAACATCGTTGTAGTTACCTTGCTCACTCCCATTCCTGTATGTTGATGTTAAACATTCTGTGAGATGAATTGGGGGTGAGTAGTTTGGTTTTAGACTACCAGTATGCTTAACAGGTGCTTGCTAGTAGGTGAGATTAGGTTTCTTTTATTCTGATAATATAGCTTTGCTTGCTGCTGACAAGAACGTGTTTGGCCGAAATTTCGGCCGACAAAACGCAGAAATTCAAACTGTTTTTTGAAAATTTCGGCCGAAAAAATCCGAAATTCCCGGTTACTGGCGGTAACCGGGTCTATCGGTGACCTCCGATAATTTTTTGCGTCCGGTAAAGTTTTCCCTGGATCTTGGACAAGCTGTTGCCGAGTACGTGCGAGGTGACATCATTTGCATCCACTGCTCTTCGGCCACGCATGCGGAACATCTTCACCGACCATATAAACTTGCTCGCGTGAGGAAGATCAACGCGGCACCCAATCGGCATCGCGTAGCTCTTTCTGATTTGCATCAAGGCACTCTCTATAAGTGCATGTTTCTGATTGCATCTCTTTGATTACTCAATACGTGTGATATTAGTTTAGTGTATTGCCTTCTAGTACTCTAGACATCCAATATGTGCTTTGCTTCTTGCATGCTACTGTGCTAGAGATTAATATTATGGCTAGTTTACTTGACCGGTGGATCATATTCTTGTTATATTGGTCGGTCACATACTGTCTTTTTGCTACTAGCATGATAGGCAATAACTCTGTTCTATATGACACTGGTTCATGCGTATTGTTGATCTGGAGTGTAGCAGTTGTAATGCAATTGTTACGTTGTGTTGTTTGCAATCGTATGCTAGAAGTAGTTGGTATAATTACTTTATCATTGCAAAGTTTAATTAGTGGAATTAAATTAGTGACAAAGTATGCTTTACGTGCAACATCCTTTACTTCTTAAAAATGTGCTACATGTTCCCAAAATTGGCAAGAATTTCATATATGTCCACAAACTTGCCAAAGATCAAGTCTTCAGTTCTCTGTGTGTTAAGAAGTCTTAGAGCCGACTTCTTAAAAATGTGCTACATGTTTTCTTTGAGTTTCACCCTGAGTTCTTTGTTGTCAAGGATCAAGTCTTGAAGAGAAAATTTCTTCAAGGTAGGTGTGAAGACGGCCTTTATCCTCAGTCCAGCAACAATAAATCAACACAAGTCGGCTCTACTTCATCAGAAAATAAGTCAAGATCTATGGCACAGAAGACCCGACCATCCTTCTCTGAAAATTGTTTAGTCCATTTTAAGTTCAAATAATATTGTTGTTCCTACTCCTGAACATGTATCTGTTAGTGATGCATGCCAGCAAGCCAAATGTCACCAGCTTCCTTATTCCAATTATGTTCATGTTTCTTCCTCTCCCTTAGAACTTGTATTTTCTGATGTATGGGGACCAACATCCGAATCTGTTGGAGGATTATTTTACCAACTTTACATGGATCTATTTTCTTTCTTGCAAATCAGATGTTGCTTCTGTGTTTTTCAAATTCCAGAACCATGTTGAGAGAATTCTTAGTAAGAAAATTAAGTGTATGCAAATTGGCTGGGGAGGGGAATACCATAAACGCCACAAATTCTTTTCTCATATTGGAATTGAACATCATGTATCATGTCCTTACACCCATCAACAAAATGGATCAGCAGAAAGAAAGCACATGGATGTAGTTGAGACTGGCTTGTATCCTTTAACACAAGCCTCCATGCCAACAAAATTCTAGGATGAAGCCTTCTTAACTGCCACTTATCTCATAAATAGGATTCCTAGCCTAATCACTCAAAACTTAAGCCCTTTTGAAAAATTGTTTGGTCTGAAACCAAATTACTCTCTACAGAAAGTATTTGGTTGTGCATGTTGACCACACATCAGACCCTACAATAAACATAAGCTCTCCTTCAAATCCAAACAATGTGTTTTTATTGGGTATAGTTCTCTGCATAAACGATATAAATGTCTTCATGTGCCATCTAGTTGTGTATATATTTCAAGAGATGTTATTTTTTATGAGCAAGTCTTCCCTTTCTCTGAAAAATATGAAGTGAGCACCGCAAATTGTCTTCCTACTAATAACTCAGTTCTTCTGCCCAGTAACACCTCTCCAAAAAGTAGCACAAATACTCGCGACACAACTCCTGAGAACAACCATTCTGAAAATCCATCTCCTGACAACAGTGGCAATACTAGTGCTGATCAGCATATAGATGTACAAAATGTATCTCCACCTATTGAATTTGTTTTTGCAGATCCCGCGATACTTCCAGGGAGGACAATATCTCAAATAACATCAGACAACTACGAGTCCACCCTCGTCCTCGGAGCCCACTGACAAAGGCATGCCTGCTCCAAGGGCACGGACCAGCTGCAACACCAACGGTTGGCCTGCAGTCACGACGACGACCCAACCGCAGCATGGCTGGAACTTCTTCGTAAGCACACCGAACGGCGAGCGCACCAAACAACAAGGAGCTGGCTGCCGAATAGGCAACCACTTACATAAGTGTAGTTGGGGCATTGCAATATCTGAATCTTACTCGGACTGACATCTCCTGTGCAGTCAACAAGGCTTGTCGGTTCTTGCACAACCCCACTGATGCTTACCTCAAGCATATTATGATTGTTGGTATGCCAATTGACAAGTCAAGTTCAACATTAATCAGTGCTTTTGCTTATGCTGATTTGGTCGGATGCCCTGATGACAGACGATCTACAGGTGGCTTTGTTGTGTTTCTAGGCTCAAACGTAATCTCATGGAGCTCAAGCGAACAGCCCACAGTCTCCTGGTCGAGCATAGAGGCCGAGTACAAATCTCTTACAAACGCCACTGCAGAAACATGTGGATTCAGTCTTTACTTGGTGAACTTGGTGTGTTTCTGTCCAGACTTGGTGAACTTGGTGTATTTCTGTCCTGGGCACCGTGCTTGTGGTGTGATAAACTAGGTGCAACCTACTTGTCAACAAATCCAATGTTTCACGCACAGACTAAACACACTGAGGTAGACTATCATTTTGTTAGAGAGGGTTGCACAAAAGATGCTTTAGACCAGGTTCATTTCGACCAAGGATCAAGTTGCGGACATTCTTATTGGGATACGGGTAGACTACGCTAGCAACAATTTAAAAATTCTACCACGTAAACCAGGATGCCAAACAAGTAAATGATCATATATCGTTACCACCAGACGCGCGGTACAGCGGAAGAAGAGTTGGAGCAGCCTGGTCCAACGAAAAGCGCATCGGTGAAGTGGTCATAGACGATCTTCCACGTAGTCGATCGTCTCCTCCAGAAATCAATCTACTTCCTCGCCAAGGTTGCGGATCATCCTTATGCGCAACAGCTACCGCAGTAACGCTGCGCCTCTATGGTATCCACATGTCTAGGGCAGGAACGTCGTACGCTGGTGTGCTAGCACCAAGTCGCACAGAAGGCTTTCTCAAGAAGATGGCGGCTAGGATTTTAGAGGAACAACTCAACTCACGACTTTCGTGTGTCTAGTCTGTTTTTCTCGCCCTACTTCACTTGGCCTCAAGCATCTCCTTATATAGTGCCTGTGACGGATTCTATCCGAACACATTTGACGAATCGTATCCGTACTGGTTTGTTCCAACCAGTTAAATGTGTGACCCTATAGGTTCATGTGTGATTGGTTGTGACTCAGAAACACTTTCTGACCATGAGTCGTTAGCGGTACCTAGCAGCACATAACAATTCCCGAACACACATAGAATATATCGGACGAACCTTAATGCAATATGATCTATGACCAGATCTTTATCACTTACGTACAGCTCGTAACTCCTTACGACTAGTTGGTGATTATGTTCTCTTCACGACCACTCAGGAGGTCTTCCAGAACCACTCCGGAGGTCTTCCAGGACCACCCGGAGGTCTTCCAGATGTGGTGAACAGATATCAGCCGTACGATCTCTTTGTGTATTATCCCTTTGCCTCACGACATCTGATTGAACTCCAGGTGAGATTATATCATCCATGGACTGTTCAATACTTTCTCGATCAAGTGTCGAATAACTTCCTGTGGTCGATACTTCGACCACTAGTGGCATGGTCATGCACTTTCTTTATTCAACAACAACGATGGGCCCAGAGACATCTCTCCTATTATGTTAAGAGGGGCAAATCCCATATCCGACTAGTCACATTCCTCCCCATGTTTCATAGCATACCCGAAAGCTACCTTTATAACTACCCAGTTACGGTGTAGCGTTTGGCGACCCCTAAGAGTGTTATTACACATGTAGGAAACTATGCTGATCTCAGGTCTAAGGATTATACATTATCATTGCTTGAGACCAACTGATGACACACGAAATCATAACAATCTCAACAGTATCTCAAGGTGGGCCTTATCCAACACCATATTCTCTAATATGTGTCCATATTATTGGTTTGATATCTCCATATCTATGACTCGTGAAACATAGTCATCAACCAATATATATGGTAGTCTATTCATATGTGTCATCATATGTTTCCGACCAGGGAACGTTTAAGAATAATCATCGCATAAATATAGAGTTTCACAAACAAGTCACATACTCGTTAATCTTCATAGCTGATGATTCATTCAAGAAACAGAATAACACTTATTCAATAACACATAAATATAGTGTGATATCATCATCTCCATGATTGCCTCTAAGGCATATCTCCAACAATTCTGACAAAGCCCATTGCAGCTCAACAATTGACAAGTTTCAGGCACAATCTCAATCTGGTATTACCCACCTTGAGATTGAGGAAGGATGTTAAAATAGTTGAACAAGTCCCGCGCATGCTTCACTGAAGAATCGCTCTCGCCTCCAGAGGATGCGCAGCACTCACAGCACCTCTCTGTATTTTTTTTTTCTATTTCTCTTAATTCTGTATGTAGTTATGCCTTGCCGAGACCGTAGTTAGTACGTCTACACGTTTTCTGTTTTCTTTCCTAAACTTTTGGTTCAGTTGTACTCACCACAAGACTGTAAGTAAATACAACAGAGGAGTATTCCTCGCAGCAAATCATTCCATTTTTACAAATACGGAGAGGTGTCGTGACCTGTGGGTGTTGCTGCGTATCCTCACGAGGTAAGAGCGATTCTTTCAGTGAAGTATGCGCAGGACTTGTTCAACTATTTTAACAAGAACAACATGTTGCAAGTAGATTTGTCCAGACTTAGCCTCGCCCAACTTGTCTCCGTTTCTCCTAGTTGTCCATCAGTTACGTACTGGGCGAGTCTTTTGACCCCGACCCAAATCTCCAAATCAGCTCGTCAGGCTCAGCTCAGCTGCAACTCCAGTGTCAGCCAATGGCTAGACGGGAAAAAGTAAAACCAGTAAACAAAAAGCTGGCAGAAGACGCTTGGGCTTTGAGCTGAGGCTGACAGGCCCTGATCTGCTTAGGGTCACACAAGCCAGAACCGGCTCACCTGGCCCAGCCCAATCTTGACGAAACAAAGCATGCACTGAATCCATCTCGACGTGTCGACACCAGCAAGGCAGCAACACATTCTCCTCTATCTCTCTGCCTGCACTGCACGCGCTAGGGTTTTAACTCGGCTCAGGACTCCGGAGTCCGGAGGCCACGTCGTCGTCGCCTACCTCCACTTCTCCGAAAGCTATTACTCCACGCAATTACACCTCTCGATTGCTCTCATGCATTTACACCCTCCAACTGCCCATCTCCATCTCCCTCCCTCGATCTCCGCCTATTTAAGCAGCAAACGCCACCCTCCCCGCTGCACACCAGTACGTAGCAGCAGCTCACACACAGGACAACACAGAGAGAGAGAGAGAGAGAAAGGGAGTAGAGTCATGGCCAAGTGGTACTGCTTTGGCATTGCGACCCTTCTGCTCGGCCTCGCGCTGGCGCACGCCGTGGCAGCGGCCAGGCCGTGCCCGGCGGCTCTGCGGCGGCGGCGGCGGCCTCCGCGTCGCTTCCGGCTGCTGCGGCCGCCGCCAGGACGGCGGTGCCAGCGCGGGAGCGGGCGTGGCGGACAAGAAGAACCTCTTCGTGGGCGTCGGCGGCATGGGGACCTCCGGGCTTCCTGGCCGTCGGCGCCGGCTACGGCGGGGGCTTCGGCAACAACGGCGGCGTCGTCTTCAGCGGCGTCACCGGCCCGCTCGGCGGCGTCGGGAGCGTCGGCCCACTCGGCGGCGTCGGTGGGTTCGGGCCGCTCGGCGGGTTCGGCGGCAGCGGCACCCCGTTCGGTGGCTTCGGCGGAGGCGGCGGCGGGCTGGGAGGTGGAGCCGGTGGGATCGGCGGCGGAGGTGCCGGTGGCACCACGCCCTGAGTCGTAGTGGTGTAAGACGTACGTGTTGAGTCATGCACGTACGTACGTGTAGTGCATCGCATCTGCGTACGTACGCATATATGCATGTAGTACGTGGTCTGACCTAAGATATGCTATGCTATGGTACGGTGTGTACGTGGCATACAGTACTGAGAGGTTGGGAGTCCGTAAAAGTTAGGGTTTGCTGATTAACACTCTTTAGGTCTTTGTAAAACTTCACTTACGTAGTAGACTGGTCGTTTGACGTTTTCACGTTCTACGACCAGTACTGCACTCACTGTCTGTGGCGTGGCAGCTAGATAAATTAAGAGCGTCTCTTCTAGTTTCGGAGAAACCAAAATAGAAGCACTCGTAAGATATCTCTTGACATCCTTAAAGGCAGCATTTGCCTCTTCCGACCACTCTAAACCCTTGTGCTTCCTTCGAAGTTTGAAGAAAGGTAGTCATTTTTCTCCCGGTCGTACGATGAAATGACTTAAAGTCGTCATACATCCTGTGAGTTTCTGGACTTCTTTCTTCATGGTTTGAGGATGCATTTGCACGATGGCCTTTATCTTTTCAGGATTTGTTTCGATCCCTCGTACAGAGACCAGGAATCTAAGCAATTTTTCCGAAGAGACTCCAAACACACACTTCACAGGATTGAGTTTCAGGCGGTGTTTTCTAAGATTGTCGAATGTCTCCTGCAAGTTTGAAATATGATTAAGCTGCTTGATACTTTTTATGACTATATCGTCAACATAGGCTTCCAAATTTCGCCTAGTTGAGGTGAAAAGTCGATTGCATCAAGCGTTGAAAAGAATCGCCAGCATTTTTTAGACCAAATGGTATTTTGGCAAAACAAAATGCTCCAAATGGAGTAATGAACGCAGTCTTTTCTTCATTTTCTAGACACATATTAATTTGATGGTAGTCAGAATATGCGTCTAGAAAACTTAATGTTTCACAACCAGTAGTAGAATCAACCAACTGATCGATACAAGGTGAAGGAAAATCATCTTTCGGACAAGCGTTCTTAAGATCAGTGAAGTCTACACACATTCGCCACTTGCCATTAGACTTCCTAACCATTACATGGTTGGCCAACCACTCTGGGTGGTCGACTTCTCTTAGAAAGCCTGCATTAAGTAGCTTGTCCAATTCTGACCTTATAGCATTTCGTCGATCAGGGGCAAATCTCCGCAATTTTTGTTTTACGGGTACTTTGTCAAGCCGTAGAGCTAGCCTGTGCTTGATCACTTCCCTGGGGACTACGGGCATGTCGGATGCTTGCCACGCGAAGACATCTGTGTTTGCCCGTAGGAAAGCGATGAGGGCGTCTTCCTATTTGGGGGTCAGAAGTATCCCCGATGCGAACAGTCTTCGAGGGCTCCTTTGGATTCAAAGGAACCTCCTTGACCTAGTCGTTCGGCTTATGTGCTGTTTTAGGCTTCGACTGCTTGGTCGAAGGATGCCCTTTGTTTTCTTCTTGAGCTGGTATCTGGCCAACCATCTCGAGGGACCGACGGTCACACGTGTGCGCCATCTTTTTGTCACAATGAATTATGATCACTCCTTCGGGACCTGGCATCTTAAGACATTGATACCCATAATGAGTAGTGATTAAGAATTTTGCCAAAGTTGGTCGTCCGAGTATGGCGTTATATGCCGTATCGAAATCGACCACATCAAAGAAGATCTTTTCTGTCCTGAAATTACTTGGAGAACCAAATGTTAAAAGAAGATAAACTTGGCCAATAGGTTTGGCCGAAGACCCCGGTACAATACCATAAAAAGTGTATCATATCGGTCTTACCTTTATCATAGGTACTTGTATCTCATCCAGAGTACTCGTAAACAGAATGTTTAACGAGCTACCACCATCAATAAACACTCGATTTACTCGACAATTATTAATGGTGGGCTCGACCACGATCGGAAAACGACCTGGTCGAGTGGAAGGGATTGGGCAGTCACCCTTCCCAAAGGAGATGGTGACTTTTGACCACTTCAGCAGTTTATTAACAAGAGGAGGGTCAATGGAGTTTACCTCACGTTCGACAGCCTTAAGTTATCGTTTTGACTCGTATGTCGATGATCCCCCATAGATATACGCGATGGTGTGCTCGGGATCTTGGAATGGCATCTCCTCGTTGTCGTCTAGCTGTGTACGACCACTGGCTTGCCCTACCTCTTCGAGGGTAAGAAGTGGTCCTTTGGTATTGTAGTAGTCCTCGAGTTTTCGTTGAAAAACTCGGCAGTTGCGAATGTCAAGGGCTTCCTTTTTATGGAAAGGACACCACCTAGGCTTGTCGTTCTTCCGCTCAGGGCGCTTACCTTTGCCTCGATCAGAGTATGGCTTGGAGCCTTGAGGATTTTTATCGCTCACGACCAAGACCTCCTTGGAACTGTTGGCTTAAAGCTTTTGGCCATTTGCCTTGTTCTTGGATTTCTTGGCCTTCTTATGCTTCTTCTTACCACTTTCGCCCACCTCTTGAGGGACTTTATCTTCCCGATCAATAGTGTTGTTCTACTCGACCACTTCAGCAGCGAGAGCATATCGATCAACCATCTTGAAGAGTTCGACGACAGTGGCGGAAGGATTTAAGGTGATATCCTCTGTGATCCTTCTACTACGGACTCCCTGCTTGAAAGCTCTGATGACAGAAGAATCAGAAACCTCAGGAATGGAATTTTGAACCTGACTGAAGCATCGAATGAACTGGCGCAGAGTCTCATGGTCGTTCTGTCTCATCCTGTGCAGGTCATCCTCCTTCCCAAGGCGATGGTAGGTGCCTTAGAAATTCGCCAGTAGGAGGTCCCAAAGGTGCTACCATGAATAAATCAACTCGAGTGGCTAATTTAACAACCACGATCGAGCAAATCCCTCGAGCACAGTAGGATGGTAATTTGCCATTACATGCTCTCCTCCTCCTGTTGCTCGGACAGTAGTTGTGTAGATCTGGAGAAATTCAATGAGGTTTTGAGATCCATCAAACTTCTCCATGTTCACTAATCGAAACCGAGGCGGCCAGCGAATTGCTCGGAGGTCGGGTGAGAAAGCCCGACATCCGGTAATGACTTCTTGACACCTTCTTTGCAGAAAAGAAGGATTGACATCACCAAGTGATCGTACACGACGATACCCGGTCATGGGTGGACCCGACCTGTGGTGGGTCTCAACCCTATGTGGGAAATACTCCTCGTATTCTATCTGCTGTCGCAGATTTCTAGGTTGGAGTGGTGAATGGTCACCTCTCCTGGGAACTTGCTGGTCATCAGGCGTTCGAGGAACTCTCCTTCAGCTAGGGCGAAGATTAGGAGAGCGTTGTGATCGGTCGTCATGGCGATCTCCATGCGGTGAGTTTTTCGATCGACTAGAAGCAGATGAGGTCGTACCGCCACGACTTCTAGGTTGATGTCGACGATGGTGCTCAAGCTTGGCCACCATACTTCGAAGCCTTTGCATGATCTCTTCAACAAAGAGGTCATAACTAGGCATTCGAGCAAGTTCTCGAGATGGGTTCTCGAGAAGGTCATTGATGCGCTGGAGTTCTTGAGCTTCCTCTGACTGATAGTGAACGCGCCCAGATGGATTTTTCTGAGCTGCGATTCTTCTCTGTCGGGTTGCCTCAAGAACGTCCATACCTGAGCCTCGAGCTTGCCTTAGTGGAGTACGAGTATTTTGAGAATCTCCTTCACACTCATCAGAGTATTTACTCTGTTCATCGTTGGAGGTGTCCTCGTCAATGCCACGAGGGGTCGCAGCGTGTGATCGTTGGAGTGCATCCTTAGTCCTGTCTCTAGGAGAGCGATCGTCACCTAAGGGAAGTACGAAAACCACCCGTTGATGATCTCCACCTACGCCTGAAGCCTCCTCGCTTGAGGAGTAGTCGAGAGACATCGTCTGGTGACTTGGAGCAAACTCCTCCAAGAAGGGGAATTTCGGGTTATATCCGTCTCCGTCCGCAAGTGAGCCCTGTGATGGGATGATTGAACCCGCAGGAAAAGCATGTTCGACCCCATCCTTTGTGGGGCTAACCTGATAGAGACGACCACCAGATGCTGATAAAGCTCCAGAATGATTGCCTCCAAGGCTTGTCGTGCCAGGTCGGACTGTCTTAGACGAACTTGAACACTTGGAGACGGAACCCTCGCCATGCTCTGAATCTGTCTTGGTGCAGTCCTGATTATGGTTGGATTGACCCTTGCCCTCTGAGGAAGCTGGTTCCTCGTCCGGACGTAATGTTGCGAGGGATAAGGATCCCTCCTCAACTCCATCGGTGATATGTTCTCCTAGAGAATGATCTCCGGAGACGACATCATCATCGGATGATGCAATACTCGGCTTGTAGTTGAAACCGGTATCCATGTCGATATCTACGTAATCGGCCAAGTCAAATCAGTTCTCCTCGTTCCACTCTCCTGCCATGAGAGCATTAGAGTTGGAAAAGAGTGAAGGGAAGCTGGTGACTCGAAGATCCCCACGGTCGGCGCCAACTGTCGGTGTTTTAGAACTGAACTTACGTAAAGATTGTTTGATTCGGGGGGTCTCCAAGACTCAAATCACGCAGAGAGAGGTGATACGGAGATTTTTATACAGGTTCGGGCCTTCTCCCAGGGAGAATAACAACCCTACTCCTGTGTGTGTATGTATGTGTATTAAGTATGCTGGATTACAAGATCAAGAGAAATACTCGAATCGGGCGTCTTGTGCTTCTGATTCCTCTCTCCTCTCCTTCTGATGATTCTGCCTTTTATACAGTACTCGGAGCGTGCTGCTGTTCCTCCAGTCCGAAGGGTGCCTTAATGGTTCAGATAATAGAGTCGTTACTGGAGATTATTGTGGGAGTGGTAACATTCCCACATCACGAGGCAGTTATCACCATGACAGGGAGTTAAATCGTGCATTTATTCCAGAGAATAACAATGTAGTTTACTGCTCATATCTTTAAATATGGTGCAGAAGATTCTCTGATCGACTAGGCCCACATGTCTGTAAGCCCTACCGACTAGGGACTGGTCGTAGAAGAGCTTATGACCAGGTGGTGGCCGTAGAAGAGCTTACGACCACAGACTAATCTTAAGAGAGCTTACGATCAGGACATAGTCGCAGAAAGGCTTATGACTATGGGGTGGTCGTAGAAGGACTTACGACTATAGGGTGGTCGTAGAAGAACTTACGACCTCCAACTTCTCCCTTATGAATATTAAGGGGTATACTCAAGAACCATATGATGTTATTATTATCCATAACATGAATTACAGATAAATAATTAAATGAGGATTATCATATCCCCGTCAATGATTTAGGATGATTGTTTAGTATAAATTCTGAAAGAACAATTGAGGAGCTAAGGATGCTCTCACCAGACAAGAACGAAGAAAACTCATTGTCGAAAGCTTCCACACCCTTTATAAAAGACTCGCCCTCCCCTTCCATCTCTCTCTAATCTCAAATCAATCCCATTGATGTCGCACGATTAAACACCCCCCTGAACACCATTAATTTGGCTCGCTGCTTGTGCCAAAACCCCACGCCTCCACGAGAGCCAAGCTGGCCACGGGGGTGAGGGGGGGACTAAGGAGAGGAGCGTGCCGCCAGCATGGGGGAGATGGAGACAGACTGCCTCGTGCACGTCTTCCGACGGCTAGAGCTCGAGGATCTGGCAATGGCCGCACCGCTAATGTGCCACGGGTGGCGGCGCCGCTGTGGCGCGTGCTTGAACTACGCCACAACCACCTCGTGCGCTTCATGCTCTGGGGTGCTCTTGCCGTCGCCACAGCGCCACTGGCGTTGCCGCTTCAAGCGCTTGTGGGCTTCCTCGACCATCTGCGCACCACGCGCACGGCACCACTGACGAGCTCGTGCTCCCACAGCTCCTCACCTCGCCTTTCGCCGAGCTCGACCACGTCGCCGCGGAGTGCCCGAGGCTACGGCAGCTCGCACTCCCCAAGCTCTCCTCCGACAACAAGGCGTGCCTGCCGAAGCTCATCCCGTGATGGCGCCTCCTCAAGCACCTCGAGCTCGACTCCAAGCTGTCCACCTTCCCCATCTCCTCTCCGACAATAGTGAACTGAGGAAGGACGAGTAGGGGGGCTATCGGACCGGCGGGAGCTCTCGCGGACGCCAGAGCTCACCATAATGGTAGGTCCGCCCCTGGTCGTAGTTACTAATCTTTTCTCTTATACCACGGTAGCTGACAAGGGCAAGAGGCGCCACTTAGAGCATCCACAATATTTGGACCTCTTTAAGGGGTCTAAACTTGACACGTAGGAAGGGGTCTAAACTTGCAAATTTTGCTTTAATGTGTGGAACCAGTTGGTGGGACCAAGTTCAATTAAAAAAAGAATTGTCTCACTCTCTTCTCTCTTGCAACCGTTCCCCTCTTTCTCTCGATTCTTTCGTCGCTCTCTCTCTATCTCTCTTCTCGTTCCCCTCTTTCTCCTTGGATTCTCTCAATCTCTCTCCCCCAAGTGAATTCTCTTTCGTCTCTCCCCCCCCCAAGCGAGTATAGCCTTGAAAGAAGCGATAGCGGCGGGGAATGGCCCGTCATGGTGGGGGGATTTGCCACCAGCTCAGAAGGGGTGGAGCAGGTGCTATCTCCACAACTGCCCCCTGTGAAGTGTTCATCGGAGTTGGGAGGAGGGGAGCGCTGGACGATGCCACCATATGCCTGCCTTGCAGCGGCCGCCCGTGATGCTTGGCACTTCCTCCGCCTCCACAGTTGGCCACCAATTCTGTGCCTCTGCCATGGCTTTGCCCTAGCACTAGCGATGAGCCTGATCTATTCTCCATAAACTTTGTTTTGAATCTTCCATCCAATCTGTTGTTTTTTTGTTTCTTATATGTTCTTCTAACTACTGTTCATGGTGTTGGCCTACTTGACACAGATCCGCGAGCATCGACACCCTCGGCAATAGCGGCCACTAGATCTGTGAGCATCCAGGGCGTGGTGGGTGCGTCAGCCTGCTTCCTCGGCAAGAGAGACCACCGGATCATGGACGCATGCTGCAAGACCATAAGGTAACTTGACTAATTTCAAGTATGTTGTTGTGAAATAGAGCACCTTGGTTGAAGTAATAAGATTCTGCTATATGTATCATAAGAATACAATAATTTTTATTACTATTACACATGCGAACATAACAAGATAATTACTTGAACTACATTAGGTTGATAACACAAGGAATGTAAAGAAGAATTGATGAATGCTAAGGTTGATCGTCCCCAAATTTTTTCCATATGTGCTCTATCAAGTCAGCCTTGAGATGACGATGTGCTGGTCTATTACGAATAGCTCTTTCTTTCTCGAGTACCCAAGAAAATCCATGAATTGGTCCATGGTTAAATGTTTGCAATGCGTTGAAGGTCCCTGCTCATAGTCATAGTCAAACCGCACCTCATAGGCATCTCTCTCATCCTCCACTATCATGTTGTGCAATATAACACACCCATACATCATATTAGCAAGTGTTTCCCTATTCCAATAATGTGTTGAGCCACGCAAAATTGCAAAACGAGCTTGCAAAACTCCAAATGCCCTTTCAACATCTTTTCTTGTCGCCTCTTGTTGTGCAAATAATTTGGCTTTGTTGGTTTGAGGTAGAGGGATTGTTTTGACAAATGTTGCCCACTCAGGATAGATACCATCTGCTAGATAGTATCACATGTTATATTGATTGCCATTCACCATAAACTGAATTGCGGGAGCTCTTCCTTGCAATAAATTTGTAAAAATCGGTGATTGGTTCAAGACATTGATATCATTGTTAGAACCAGCAACACCAAAAAATGCATGCCATATCCAAAGATCCTGTGAGGCAATGGCTTCAAGCATGATTGTCGATACTCCTTGATCACCACGAGTAAATTGCCCTTTCCGTGTGACCGGGCATTTTTCCCATGCCCAATGCATGCAATCAACACTTCCTAGCATGCCAGGGAAACCACGGGCTTCAGGTATATGCAGCAGCAGTCGAGTGTCTTCTTCATTAGGTCTTCTAAGATATTATGCTCCGAAATTCTCTTTAACTCCTTTCATAAACATGGTCACACACTAGTTTGTTGTGCTTTCAGCAATCCGCAAAGCATCATAAAAAAGATTAGCGGAAACACCATAGGCAAGCACACGAATAGCCGCTGTGCATTTCTGCAAAGGTGAAAAACCAATTTTCCTGAAAGCATCACTCCTTTGACGGAAGTATGGAGACCACTCGCTAAGAGTTTGCACAATGTGCTCGAAGAGATGTCTTCTCATCTGAAACCTCCGACGAAATTGAGCATCCGTAAACACCGGATTGTTGCAGAAATAGTCAGCTATCAATCAGTTGTTTCTAGCCTCTCTTTCCCTGTTTATATACCTTCTTGGTTTACCTTGACTCTGGTTAGAGTCTTCAGCCAACTCTACTTCAATCTCCTCTTCCATCTCTGCTTCCATCTCAGCAGCAATGGGATCATTCATAAAGTCCCACATCAGCTCATGAAGGTCGACTTCGAGCTGTGAGTTTGAGGGGCTAGACATCTTAGATGTGGGCTTGTTTGCTGGAATGAAAATAGGAAGTGTGAGGTGTTGGCTGGATGAAAATAGGAAGTGTAAGGTGTTGGCTATATGAAGTGGAGCTGGCAGTGCAGCTCTATATGTGCATGGCAGCTCACAATAGCTAGTTTACAATGGCTAGTTCACGGTCACCTAGGATGCACTTTGTTTTTTCAGTTACTGTATCCAAACTATGTTTATTTAATCTTATTTTCGTAATTGTCACAAGATGAAATGATGAATACTGTTTAGCACAACGGATAATTTAAAAACTGCATTAATAGATTCTCATAACACTGAGTACAAATGATAATTAAAAACTACATTACTCACTACTCATAAGTCACAACACTCAGTACAGAGGACAACTAAAAAACTAGATTACATGATACATCATCACCAACTGCATGCATACTACTTTTTAGGAAACAACTCCTTGCCGAGATAAGCCATCACATTAACATGTTGCTCTCTTAGTTCATCGGTATAATTTGAAGTATCCTTTCCCATCATTTCGAGGTACTGATTCAACATGTCTATCTTCGCCTTCTCTTTTGCGGCTTTTGCCAGTTTTGCCATTGCTTCAGATCTCTTTGTTGTTGCCTCATGGTAAAGTTTCATCCTCTCATTTTTCAGGTCTCCCGAAGAGGACTATGCAACGGGTTTTTCTTTCCTTTTCCTTCTAGCCTTCGCTGCCTTCTGCCCTTCTGGTCGACGGACATGAATAGGGCTTGCCTCCTCACTTTCTTGGTTGGAAGATGAAGTGTAAGCCCCCAAGTCATTGAGCTTCAATCTCTTGTTGATGTTCAAGTCGCTCTTATCGTAAATTCTTCCCTATTTCGGTTGGCCATTGACTTCTTTTCACCAATAGTCTAATGTGAAGACTTACCCTTGTTTGCCTTCCCTTTGTGTTGCCACTTTGTATGCTGCATGTGCCTTTTCCATTAGTTGATCATCAGATTGACCACTCACATATGTGCTTTTCATTCTCCACCAACACCCGTTGAATAGCATAACCTTGTTGTTCATCTTCTTCCAATGACTTTTGCATTGTTCGGCTGTTATTCTTCCATCCCTAGGCAAGTTGCTATTGAACTCTTCTGCAATATTCTTTCAATATTGTTCACACTTCTTTGAGTTTCCATCAATTGGGTCATTAGAATTATTCAACCAAGCACTAACCAGCTGTAAGTTGTCCTCTTCCCTCCATTTCCTACGGCCTCTATGATGTTCTTCATTTTGACTAGTATAAACCCATTTCGGGCTGCTAACTTCTACATTTCTTTGATGTGCAGTGGACGCCGGAGGCACCCAATCTGAACCACCAGCACCTCCACCCAAGTTTTTTGATTCAACCGACGACGACGAGAGTCTACCTTCATCACCTCTAGAAATTTCATATGCAGAGTGGCTCATATTGGCTTCATATGGACCACCATGAAGAAAAGTTTCGTATTGGTGATAGCTTGGGGGTGCTGGGGCAGGGGGACACCGTATGGATGAAAATGTTGAGAAAATTATGGCTGAAAGTGTTGGGCATATTGAGGTGGATAATTGATGGGTATGTGTGATGGTGAAAAGTTTCGAAAAGGTCTGCTTATTTGCTCTTGAGGTGGAGGTGGTGAGGAGCTAGAAGAGTTGGAACCAGATGGTGAGTGATCCATGGAAGAATTTTGGTGTTGTGTAGTTTGTCAAATGAAATTTGCATTCTGTACATCTGTTTATATAGATGGATATGTGTGATGTTGGGGTTGGAGTGAAGAGTGAAACCATGTGTGTATGAATTGGCAACAACGGCTACTGTAAATTCTGGTGGGCAATGCAACGGTCACCTACCACACCATTTTGAAATTATTTTTTAATTGTAAGGAATTGGGACTTGTTGAGGGATTGGGTTTTGTTAATTTAGCTTAAGATTCCTTTACTTGCAATGTGTAGAACTGGGTCTTAGTTGCAAAAGATTCTCTAAGACCCACCTGTTCGGACACACTGTGAGGCTCTTATGAGGCGACATATCAGGTGCACAAGCCACCTTTTGTGCACATATGCACAAAACCAATCCGAGCCGTTCGATCTGATCTGAACGGTCGAGATCTCAGCGGGCGCTCCCAACCTTCTCACTTACGCTATTATGCGTTTTGCCCCTCAGATCACTCCCTTTTCCCCCGCGAGCTCCATCGTCCTCAGCCCCATCCTCCTGCGCACCTCTCAATCAAGCTAGGGTTAGGGGGTGGCCACCGCCCGCAACGTCGCACCTCACCTCTGCACCGAGCCGACGCCGCCACCTCATGCGTCTCTGCCCTCGTGCGTTCCCTTGCGCCGCCGCCCCCGCACCGAGTCAACGCATCGCCCCTCTGCGCCGAGCCGACGACGACGCCTCGCCCGTGCCTCCCTTTGCGCCGCGCCCCCTCTGTTGAGTCTCTGCACGGCCATGGATCGTTTCGTTTGTGAGGTAAGCAGTCGATTTAGCTGCTAATTCTTCAGGGTTGCCCCCCTTGCACCTGAGGTCACAAACTGATTTTGTCTTGTCGATTGTATTATCTTTATTTGTTATGGGTGCCAAATTTCGTTGGAGGCAATGGAAGCAATGGAAGCAACATTGTGATTTCGGTAGGAAAAGCATGGGAAGCAATGGAAGCAACATCCTGATACTTGAAATGTTTGATGGCAGTTGGGAGTTCTTTTAGGGGCAAGAGTGTAATCGTGACATTACTCAGTTGATGGAGAAGAAGAAAGTTTGTTTGTTAACTGTAATGTGTCATGTATCCGTGAACTGTAATGCGTCATGTAGTATTGACTAACAAATAATGTATTATTTCAATTCTTGTATTAGCAAATGAGCTGTATGTTTTGTGTTGTATGAATGATCCAAATGTCTGAGCTTGAATTGACTTGTTATTCATGACACTTGAAATCATTGAACTTGGAATCAAGGCAGTGTGTGTGCCAAATTTTGTTGGAGGCAATGGATACTGTAGCATTAATTTGTGACTGTATACATCAAGATTAACTAGGAAATACCTGATACTGAGTGAAACTGGGAAATACATCACTCAGTGTGTGTACCAGAAACTGAGTGAACCGAAATTTGCAAATACCTAATACTGTAGCACTCAACTGGAATGATGACAATGGTGAGGGAGCTTCAAATGCTAGTTGTTGGAAGCCACCATCCCGGGATAGATGATGAGAAAAATATAGCTAGAGTTGTTCAGCACATGCTTGCTGATTGTGCTGTAATGCAAATTACTGCAAAGAGACACTAAGCTACTAGTGATGTGAATTTTCTTTTCAAGAACCGAATCAGGTGATGGAAGTGTATGCGAATTTTGATCACAGTGCAGCTAGCAAATGAGAAGATGTCCTCTAGTAAAAAGGAATCCTAATGAAAAACTTGGCATATGTAGAATCCTGATATTGTAGCACTCAACTGGAATGATGAAAAACTGAGTGAACCGAACTGGAATGAACCGAAATTTTGAAAATACCTGATACTATAGCACTCATTTTCTAATCGCATACATCAAGATTTTCTAGAGAAGGAGAACTAACAATTGACCAAACATTCAAAATTACATCAGGACTGCAATGTACCTTTTATTTTCTGATTGCATATATCATAATGATTATCACCAATTACATCAACAATGATTATCATCATAACTAACAATTGACTGCAGTGTACTAATTGAAACGGTGGAAAGATAATCATCAAAGATAATCATGTTGCATTTTCAGATTGGATACTTCAAGGCCATCAATCCAAAACTAAATTTTCTGATTGCATACATCAAGGCCATTAGTCTAGAACTAAATTTTCTGATTGCGTACATCAAGCAAAGACTCGCAGGCAACAGGGCACATCCTGGAGAAGCTCCCACCTGATCCAGCTCTAATCTTCAATTGCCATATCATTCTGATAATAACCGAAGGCTTGTCAGTTGTTGTAATCATGAAGCTTGCATGCTGTAATCATGATTCTTGGTAGTTGTAATAATGAAGCATACTTATTTTAGAACTGGATTTATGAAATTAACAGTGTTACTACATTCAAAAACATAATTATCATCCCATCAAAACTGCAGAGTCATAATTCTCATGAAGTTGAATTTAGCAGCATGTAAGCCGAATGTACAAGATCCTTATGCTTAACACAAAGAGTCTGCAAATTCATACATAGGACTACTTCAAATAAGAGGACTACTACAAATTCATACATAGGACTACTACAAATTCATTCTTCCAATCACAACACATATACTCCTGTTGATTTCAGAATTCATACAACACATATCAGTTCATTTCAGAATTCCAAAATCTGGGAAACATACCTCTGATTGCTTATAAACATACAACAACATTCCAGAATTTCATAATAGGATACAACAAATGCCACTTCATTTCAGAATTATGATAACACAAGAGAAACCATGTCTTCCGGCACTACATGATAGAATTAACATAACACATCCAAAGTCACAACACAGGTCATATGAATCAAACACTTGCAGCTATCTCTCCATCGCAGTGATATCTCTCAGTTACAATGATCTTATTAACAATTTTCTATCCTAGTTTCTTCCTTGGCCTTTACCAATTCAGGGCTTCAAATCAATTCTTGAGATTGCAGCACCATTTCAGAGCTTGGCTATTACATCGATGATTAACAAAACTGAAGCTGGTATCAGTATCACAGATTCAGAAAACTCATAAGGGTATCACATATTCAGAAAAATCTATACTACGCATCAGTGAATAGAAGCAAGGGCAGGACGCCAACGCAGGGGGGGCTCGGCGCAGAGCAGGGCACGAGCGCAAGCGGCTTGGCCCCTCCACTCGTGTTGCCCCCTGCGTGGAGGCAGTCACATCACCACCGCACTGTGCCCCTACGTGGAGGCCGCCCCAGGGTGTGATAGATGGAAGCCGTCGTCGACCGGGGGGGGGGGCTCACCGTGTCGATGGAGGACGGTGGGGGCGACGGCGTAGATGGAGGAGGAGTCGCAGAGGCGGCGGCCACGGGAGTGGGAGGAGTCCATCGATGGGCGCAGGGGGCCGGCGCAGGGGAGGCGGTGCAGGGGCCGAACCCTAACGTCTCATCGTGGAAGGGAGGGGAGCGGGGATTGGGGAATGGAGGAAGGGGGTGTGACCGCATGAGAAGTTGCGTCGGACGAGGGTGCTTCTGCAAAGTGATGACGGGTGGGGGAGAGCCTTGATCTGGCCGCTGAACTCACGATGGACGGCTGAGATTGCCTCTGTCCATATTTTTAGATAATGGAAGAGAAACCCTCTCCCGACCTCTGTATCAAGGATGCACACAACCTATTTTATTAACAAGTTTAAAGCACCAAAGTGGCCAAAGCCTTATAAGAAAATGATGACTGAAAGTTAAACTCAATCATTACAAATCCTATGACTAAATCGCCACCCATGAATACATAAAATTTGCTTCGCCACAACCTCCAAACGGTCACTTCCAGCCAGCATGGACTCCTTCTTGGCCGATTTCTGCAAATTTGCCCAAGCCCTCAGCCAGTATCCAGTCAAAAAGATAACCTACAATGGGTTAGTAACAATCTTTTTATTAAAAACGGCATCATTCCGGCATAGTCAGATAGACCAACATAAGACACTAGCTCCCACTAGGAGCTGTGACTTTAAAAGTTTGAGAATACCGTTTAACCAATTCTCAAACAAATTTTCAATACTCAAAGGAGGAGATAAGTTAAAAGCACATTGAACCGTCCACTATGCAAGATATACAAATGGGCATTCAATAAAAAAATATTAAATTGTTTTCTCGTTAATACAAAAACAACACTTTTTACTTTTCCTCTAATTTCTTTTGAACAAATTATTCACAAATATAATCATGTTCACCTAATATACTGCCCTCTTATAAGTTGGCAGTAGAGAGAGAGAGTGAAGAGACGAGAGGAGCAGCACGGGTTGTACAACTTGTACTGGGACTCTGGCACCATTACCACTAGCACGTACTAGTGCTACAAAGCCATGACTGTGAGCTGCTGCTCCGAGACAGCCCGTCTTAAATTTGCGGCAGATGGAGCAGCAGCGGAGCGACGAAAGAGAGGGGTAATATAAATGCCGCTGCAGATGCACCACCGGCTCCGGGCATCGGGCGGTAGCGCGCTCGGACTCGGTGGTGCGCGCGGATTGGCGCAGCGGACGGCGCTGGCCGCTGCGAGCTGCCCACGCGTGGCAGCACCGTACCCATCGGGTGCCATCATTCCGTCTGGGCCGGCTCGTGATATAAGATCACTCCCAGTCCGTACACGCGACGGTGGGTCGGTGATCAGGCTACCGCTATAACTGCGTGCCTGCATGAGCTGAGGCGCAGCAGCTGCAGCCGATGAAGGTCCGATAACAAAGCGCCTCAAGAGATGCAAATTCGCTCAGTAACAAAATCTCAACATACGTTGCATATCTAGTGCGCTACGTGCTAGATCAGCTGTTCCTCGGTTTCTACATCCATGATTTTTTAAAGCCTGAACTTTGCGTCCATAAACGATGCCCAAAATGCAGTCAGGCTGATTTTAGCAAGCAAACAATGAAGAACGGCAACCTTCCGGGGGGCAAAAAGTAAATCTACTCATATAATAGAACAAAGGGTTAAAATCCAAGCTATACATACATGGCGTCCAAAAATACAAGACACTTCAACCCACTGACCCGGTCACCGTTCAACATTAAGCAAGCACGGCAACGTAAACACTCAAGCACCATACCCGCGCCAGAGCACACTAGATAAAGAACAAAAGACCATATGGTTTTTTGCCCGAAGCAGCAGTATTATAGGGACAGTTGAATGTATCGATCTCAAGTCCGCCATTACTTGCATTTGAATCCATGGCACACGGACAGGATGATGATAAGAATGAGGGCGATAATTATGCCAAGAACAATCAGCTTGATCTTCATATTTTGTAGCCACATCTTTCTCCTTACCTTCGTTCCTTGCTGCCTGAAATCTTGAGCCTGCATGCCCACACCATTAAAAATGTTAGATACTGACTATTATCTCCGACATATCAAATTGCAGCATAATTGGACAAGTGCTTGTATGTGTATGGAACTTTCTGCTCAAAGTTGAAAGTTGAGTAAAGATATCAGGTTATCAACTTGCAATGCGCCAAAACTCAATACTATTAAGCAACATTTCAGGCTCGCCAGAATCAGCCCAGAGCAATAAGATGGTCCACATGTATTGGCCTGGAGGACACAACTTCAACATCAAACGTGGGACACTTCTGAATAACTTAAAGCACCAACATTCAAGTTTGATTCTTTCTTATTACAAGAAGTCAACAAGGCATCAACTTGGAGATATGCCTGGCCATTACCACTACAGCAGGAGAAAATAAGTAGGAAAAGACTAGAAACACCTCTTGATGGAAACTGTCAGTAAGTTTATTGCCACAGTAAAAATTGATAACTAAGAGCACCACACCAGGTTCTATTAATATATTCCCCGCCAATTCAAGATCTGATTTCACTGGCAGTAACTTGAAGAAATAGGGAGGATGTTGTCCGCAATGGAACTATGTGTCATAACCATTACAGGACGATGACAGATTCATTTCACTATTTACACTTGCATATCACCTTAACAAGTAGAAAAAAAATTGTCGGTAATTGACATAACATTGGAAGTTTCTAGTCATCCATAAGAAGTGTAAAGTATAAACTGTCAAACTCTGGTATTTTGCTGATTGTCGTAACCCATGACATGACAGGGAACTGATTTCAGTCAACACAGCCATCCCTAATACCATGGCTGATGTCTCAGTAGTTTGAGCATATCAAGAGCATCTATCCCAGTAATTATTCAGTGTACCAGTGATTTGACATATAATGAAATTATGAAATCCATATCCAGCTTAATTGCATCACTTGTGACCTTTCTAGTTTCTAGACTCTTGCTGTTTACAGATATTTTGGGGCCTGGGTAGGGAAATCAACTGTATTGTCTGGGTAGCATATATAATAACAGCTCCAAAAGAAACATAATTGAAGTGCAATATCAGGTACAAAACAGGATAAAGGGATGCGTCAGCACCTGTGAGCGTAGATTCTCGGTCTTGTCAACAAGCAGTTCAATCTTCTCTCCACGATCAAGAACCTGCAGTTCAAAAATGATAGAAGGATCAGAAACACTCTTTAAAGGTTGCCCACAATTTCGAACTGTATACTTCCTAGAGCTGATCCACAAAGAACAAAGATAAACCTTTTCAATATTTTCCATCATAACACCTTTGACTTCTGAAACTTGTGCTTTCACTTTAGCCAGCTTGCTTATCTCTTCAGGGTGGTCAACACAATACTGCATGTGTTCTTTAATCTTTGATCTACAAACAGTAAATATTCACACACAAAACATTAGTAAAATGAAGAATCATATCTTTACCAAGTCTCACACTGGCAACAATACATACCCAAACTCTCGGTTGAGGCTGTTTGCTGCAGCAGTAGCAGCTTTCCCACCACCATATCTTTTTGTGAAATCATCCTTAACCCTATCCAAGAAAGCAATGGGAATTTGTCGCCCTACTGATTCAACAGCAACTACACAGTATGCTGCGGAAGAAAGCATGGGTGTTAGACAATCAATGTCATAGCCTTTTGGCTTAGAAATGGCAAGAAACGTAACATAGTGTTCCTGAGTAATATTTTGACCAAGGAGAGAGACAAGCACTATCTCCTTTTAGAAATTTTGATAATGGTGCCATGTTTGCATAAGTGAAGACCATGTCAAAAATCAGCCACTTAACAAAGTTTGGACGTTAGCAGTGTTCCCCTCGGCGGCCGCCTAGACCGCCTAGGCGCTCGGCGCCAGCCTACCGCCACGATTTGCCCCTAATCGGCAGGCTGGAAGAGGGGGAGAGAGAGAGAAAGAGAGAGAGGGAGAGGTAGCAGCAGAGAGGGAGGCGGCGGCAGTGGATGGCAGAGTGAGGAGGAGAAGCAACTCAGCAAAGGCAACGAAGTGATGAGCTGATGGGCTGGGCTTGGCCAGCCGACCAGGTAGGTTGAGCTTTTTTTTTTCTTTTCTTTTGTTTTTTCTTTCTCTTTTCCTTTTCTTCTCCCTTTCCTTCTCCTGACTGCTGGTTCTGTTCTGGAGCCTAGGCGGGCTAGGCGCTAGGCGACTACCCTATGCCCGCCTTCCGCCTAGCGCCTAGGGGAACACAGGACGTTAGCCCCTATTGGAAAGTTTTCAAGCACTATGGATGCTGCTCTAAGTCATGTCAAAAAAACAGGGCAAAGAAGACGCAGAATTCCAAGTTCCAACATAGAAACAATTAATAATAATAATAATAGCACTTGAAGCAAAAACATATAGCGATATCAAAACAGTAACCGGTTATGTAAATTTTTTCCTCCGGTAATGTTATATTTTTTTTCCTCTAAATCACCCTATCGTGTCTTCTATTATAGTTTCAACATTAATCTAAATCTCATGCCATTTCTAAAGCTGCAACTGAGCATCTGCAACAAAAAAAAGTGGTGGTGCTGCAAAGGTTTCGTATGATTAACCATCTCTTTCAATCTACAGTTCAATCAAAGAGGAGCATCTAATGTTGCATAGAAATTGTACATGAAATAATCATCAGCTCATAGGGTGCTCGCACAATCAGCGCTCCTTATTTCTTGCAGTTGTAGAAATATTCTTCGCAAGCTACTCTTACATAATAGACCGCCTTACATGCACCATAGTAATGTGATCCCTTATCATACAAAGGTGGAGTTTCTATCACACCAATCACTTAGTTTAATAAATTTAATTTATCTCTAAGGACAACATCTTCTTCTAACCAAGTAAATGACAGTAAGGTATTTCAGCCATGAAAACTTAATATGAAAGTACACACAGCACTACAACAGAATAGCTAAGTGATCGATTATTTCAATCATCAGAAAGCAGAAAAACATTGATACCTTTATGTTACTTCTTAAATGATTAAGGGGTATTACTTATTCGGAAACATCACCCTATCACCATGATAGATATGTGTTGACACTTGATAGGCACGCCTAGTTGTAGCAGCGCACGAAGCTCACTATCCATTCTCTCTACTAAAAATAGCAAGAATATCTAGAGGCAACACCGTGGACTGGTATTCTTTTACTGTTGCTATCGGCTATCGTTTTGCAAATAGTCCGCACACCTAAAAAACAACTCTTACACCCTCTCCCCCGTAAGATTCAACGGGCAACGATTTAGCACATACCACATTACGGACATCGAGAAGTATAGCACAACACCCAGCAGCTGACCAACTATGGCACAACTGCGAGAGTATTTTCCCACACGAACTTGGCAGAGCATCACGAGCCACGACGCCAACCAACAACTCGATCACCGACGCTAATCAAAACGACCTAACCGCGTGCCCAATAAATCCGCGAGATCTACACCCAACCGGCCCAAATCGAGCACACGCCGTATCAGATCCACACAGATCGGATCAAATCCGCAACGAAACGAACGGGGGAAAGCAAGGATCGGACCGGACAGGACGAACAGGAGAACTCACTGAATCCGTCTTCTACAAGGTAGTTGAACGTGTGGCCATCGCAGTTGTAGGTGAACTTGTTGTTGCTGGCCGGGAGCTTCATGAGGCACTGGGAGGCGATGGTGGTGAAGTTGCCGGTGAACTCCGTGTACTCGGCCAGGATGACCGTGCCGCGGGCCACGAACGCGTAGATCAGCGACTGCTGCCCCATGGCCTTATTCTCCCTCCCTCTCTCGCCGCCTGCGGAGTCGAGATCGCCGCCTGTGATGTGGGCCAAGCCGCCGGTGACGGGGGCGGAACCCTGGGGCTAGATCTCGGCGAGGAGGGAGGTGGGGGCGCGAGGACAGGGGAGGGGGGAAAGGTCGGTTTCGCTTCGTGCAGTGAAAGGAGGGGTAATGGTTGGGGTGGAAATAGGAAAGAAATCAAATTTTGGTTGGTCGATTTTTTTCGTACAGGCCTTTGAAAATCTTTTATTTTATTTTATCTTAACTAATAAAAGAATGAATTTATCTCTCGCAGCGGGACTCACTCCTCACATGAAAATCCAAAATGCTCGCGAGTGGCTTAAGCCTCGACCTCGCTTCCACTCCACATTTTCGGTCGGCAGCCACCGTCGCTATCAACACTCGTCAAAAATTGATATTTACTGCACGGTTTAGGATTTTATTTGTTGGTACATCTCACCATCTTTTAAGACTTTGTTGCAACACATGGACACTCTGCTAGGTTTCCTATTGAGTGTAGGATCCTGACGGTGGCTTATTCAACTTGGTTGGGTTTTCTTTATGATTAAGCAACTGGCTGCCTTATTGGACTTTAGTCTTGGCTTCACTTGATACCCTCTAGAGCTTTGACCCATTTTCCATTCATTTCAGTATGTAAATAGGGTATTTAAGCTTACTCGGAGTCGATATACATAATTGTATAGTAGTAGTAGCATGTCTCAGAACTAAAATTTAGGAGTGCTAATGGAACTTACTTATCTGCTTATGGTTTATCGAATGTCGATTTGTCGGGGCTTATGGTTTATCGAATGTCGATTTGTCGGTCAGCAGTAGTCTATTTGAGCGCGGCTGAGCTGAAGGTGCCAGAGATACAGCATAAGATGACCGTTGGTAGGGGGGCATCCGTCTTAGGTCCTACACATTGTAGTGAGTGATCATAGTTGTAAGCACTGAATTTTCTACCGGACGAAACCGTGGAGGAAAATGTTTGACAGTGTATTAATCTGCTACCTCCTTTTCGAACCGACGTAGCATCCATTTTGAGGGAGGTCACATTAATAAATACATCTTGTCAAGAGTTTGTGTTTATGTAATACAAAGCAAAAAAACAAACTTTGTTTGTTGGTATGAGTGCCGCTGGGTGTTACAGCCACATTTTCTTTCCTAGACAACGTTCTCGAAAATAATACTCCATGTGCTATCCTGTGCCCGAAGCGGAGGACAATATGAATGCAAGTCAAATATACAAAATGAACTTAAACTTTGATTTGTTGTTTCTTGGATAGGTGTTTGATCTAGCTGGCTACTTTTTAGCTAGTTAGTCCTCGTTTTGTGCCGATTTCACACTCGTCGCGTCTGCAAAGTTACAGCAGGCCGACACATTGTTCTTGTTCTAGATGTTTGAAAACGACAAACTATGAGCTTTTCCTTGGTAGTTTCACAACATTACAACTGTTTTTCTTTGTTATTTTTATCGTGTGCATATGTTTTGTCTATTTTGGAAATTATGTATCCCCTTGTGGTTATTATATTTTGCTTTACTTTCTTGCAATCCCAATAGCTCATTTACTTAGGATAAAAATATGTGTAGCGTGCGTACTAGCGTAGTTTGGTGTATTCGAAAAAAAAAACACCAACTAGTTGGTTGAACTAGTAGTTTCACTTAAGAGTCCAACCCCTTTAGGCAAGGTTTTAATCTTTTTATATCCATGAACTGCTTCAACACATTAACATTGCGCAAAAGCCATGCACGCAGTAGATCATGCATCGTTATTTGGTCCAGCATGACTAGGACTGAAAAAATAGCTCGAGACTTGCGAGTCGACTCGAACTCGGACTCGTGAATTTTCGAGCTGAGCCAAGCCACTTACCCAGTTAAAAAAAAAAGTGCCGAACTTGAGCTGCTCACGAGCCTAATTTGGCTCGTGTCTGCAGTCCAGTCCACACTCCACAGACCATGACTGTGCTTATTGCTTTTCAAGCAGAGTTAGATATTTAAGAAAAGAAAAGAAAAAGAGTTCAGAATGTAACAAAAATCAATAAACGTCACAAATTTCATTACCTAACTTATACATTACGACACCTTAAGATGAATCATTAGCATGAAAGATTATGCCATCTCCGCTTTGACCTTAATATCCAAATGGAATATTTACCGGTTTATCTTGACCAACACACTGCTACTACTTCAGTAACTTTGCATTACGTGACATCAAGAAATAAAGTAACTGTCATCGTAAACGTCTCAAATTTTCATTTTCGCAAGTGGCTGCCTCTACCCCACAGTGGAAGAGAGTGGTTGACCAATGACTTTCTATATTTGGCTGAATTGACACGTTTTTAATTTGCAATAGCAAAAGTAACACCCATTCGTACGAAATTGCAAAAATGATAGCGCGGTAGGCACCTACCATGCTCTCAATCTGCATAAACCACTTGCCACACTCTCAGACCGCGGCAAGAACGTGTCTATCCGCGGTGGGAACATGCGCAGCCCACCTGCCGCGCTCACATGGCATCCTACCGCGGACTGAGAGCGGGACAGGTGGCTTCCATGGACCGGAAACGCAATAGGGATGTCAATTTTATCATTTTAGACACGATAAAAAGACTACATTTGCTATATCATTTTAATAAATAAATAAATGAAAGCTCGTCCAGAACCCAGAAGTCCAGACCCGAGAGCCAGACTTGACCGCACCCAGCTAGCCAGCTCCGATCTACGATTTTTTGGAGCATTTGGCACTATTGACATGTGAATTAACAAAAATAGCCCCATCTCCGAATCAATTGCAAAAAATGGCACCATGGACAAGCGGAAAAATACCCTCGTTCATCCTCCAGGGGCACGGAATTACCCTTGCCCGTCCCCAAGGGCGCAGATTCTCCCTCCTTCGAAAAGTACTGTTTACAGAAATTTTTTAATATAGTAAATGACCCTCCCCTTTTTTTTTGTGGAGGCTCCTGAGATAGTGTACTTGCTTATGTAATTTTCCAAACAAACATGTGTTCTGAATTTTGCTCGAAAATTCATTTAAGGATACTGTTTGTAGGAATTTCTAAATATAGAAAATGATCTCCAAAAATTATGAAATATTTTTGGAAGGCTCCTAATACAATGTACTTGCTTGTGTAATTTCTTTTAAAAAAATTATATGTTCTGAAATTGTCTCTAAAATTAGGGTTTTTGGTCTAAAAAATTAGGGCTTTAGGGAAATTAGAGTTTTATGTTTTGAAAATTAGGGTATCATGATTTCATGTGAAGGTGTTTTAGGGTTTTGTGAATTAGGGTCCAAGTGCAACAAGGGCTACACATTTGTCAAGAATAACCGACTAGAGGGGGGGTGAATAGGAGGTTTTAAAACTTTTTTGCAAATTAACAATTTAAGCCAATTATGAATTATGTCTAAACTAGATACAATTCTAGATAAGGAATTTAACACAAGATAAATGCTAGAATTGTAAATGCGGAATAAGTAAAGACAAGAAATAACCACAAATGAGACAAGCAATGTTTTCCCGTGTCCGGTCTTCACTAGTCCACGTTGAGGAAGCTTGAACGAATCAAGCCGACTCCACGAATTAAGCCTTCCCTCGATCACTATTGGTTGTTCTTCCTCCGCTTCGGAGATAGTGAACACCAAACCAATCACAAACTTGGCACCGGGCCTCTTTACAGTCTTCTTGAAGACATCACCATGCTCTCACCACCAAGCCGTCTAGGAGTTCAGCAAAACTCCAAGAGTGATAAATCGACGACCTTCGCTTAATGGCACTCAAGTGCAAATGGATCAACTAGAATGAGTGAATGCACTTGAATGAGCTCAACCACCTCACAATGAATGCACAAGTGTATTTGAGGTGTTGAATGAATGCTCAAGACTCTAAGGATGTTAAATGAAGAGTTGCTATTTGTCCTAGAGCAAGTGGGGGGGGCGTTATTTATAACCCTCACAACAAAATCCAACCGTTATGAGAGAAACCCCAGCTTTTCAGCGAAATACGGTATTACCGCCAACTAAGGTGTGGTACTACCGTTTCTCACTAACCGCTTTGTAACGGCTACAACAAAAGCATTAACTGCCTCTGACATAGTCGTTTTAAACGCGGCGCAGTACTACCGCCAACTATCATGCAGTCATACCGCTTATCCCGGTTGTACCACTCACAAGGGCGGTACTACCGTTTCATAGGGTTTCAATCTCAGTTGAAAAAGGGTGCTTCTTTGGTTTTTACGTACCGCCACATAAAATTCGGAACGCCCGTGAAGCAGTAATTCCGACATTTAAGCTCCGGTACTACCGCACCACAGAATTGAACAGGCTCACCCAAACATACTGGTCACGTGGACGGCTAAGATGAAATGGGCTATTCGGACCATACGTTTAACCCACACGATCTTGAACTTTTCGGACAGTTCGAACGGCTCACGGTAGTACCGCCAAAGGAAGTGCGGTAATATCGCTACGCGGTAGTTCTGCAAGAAAACATCGGTACTACTGTTCCAAGGGGTGAGGCACAGAACCAAAAACAAGTCTCTCTGGAAAATACGTTCCGCTCCATTTTCCGGAAGTACCGTTAGAGCAGTAGTACCGTTTAAACAACAGCGGTACTACCGTTCCAAGGGTTTTTGCAAACTTACCAAAATAGAGTCTCTCTGGAATTTCTGTACCGTCAACTAAAAAACAGAATTATCGTGATGCGGTCGTACCGCTCACAAGGGCGATCGTACCGCTCCACAAATAAGTTGACAGACACTTTTGAACTACACACGTGGACACTCCGGATTAAATGGGCTGATCGGACCACACTTATAAACCACACGATCATGTGCTGTTCGGATAGTCTGAACGGCCCACGGTAATACTACCAAGGAATACACGGTCATACCGTGAAGCGGTAGTTCCGCCCATTAAACCTCGGTACTACCGTTTATGCAGACAATTGCATAAAGAGCTTTCAAATTCAAATCCAAATGCATGCATGATCCTAAATTGATCCAAATGACACAAGAATATGCTATCAAGCTACTAGTCATGATCCCTCTTAATAGTACGGCATTTAACCTATAATCCGGTCTTTCAATAATTTCTTCTAAGACCGGTAAAATACAAAAAGGATCCTAGACTACTTGTACCTTGTCTTTTTTCCAAAAGATCTTCATGTTGTCCTTTAACATGCATCTTCAAGACATCAAATTCACCAATGGGACTTAACCTTGTAAATACTCAATAAACATGTGAATCCCATATTCACATATTATCATTAATTACTAAAACCATTTTTTAGGGGCATAAATGCTTTCAAGTGGCCCTGGAGGAAGGCATAAAGCTGACGCATCGTTGTCGTCATGCTGACAAATGCATAACCCTTGTTGCACTTGAACCCCAATTCACAAAACCCTAAAACACTTCATATGAAATCACGAAACCCTAATTTCCGAAACCTAAAACCTTCTTTTGTCCTAGTTTTCGAGACGTAAAACCCTATTTTTAAGACAATGTTAGAATATATAAAATTATGAAAAAATTACATAGCAATTACACTGTATAAGGAGCCGTAAAAGTCGTTGTTTTTGGAGCTTATTTTCTATATTTAGAAATTCCTACATACAGTAGACTTAAATGAATTTTTGAGAAAAATACAGAATATATAAAATTATGTAAAAAAATACACAAGAAAGTACACTATGTTGGGAGCCTCTACAAAAAAAATTCATAATTTTTTTGAGCTCATTTACTTTAAAAAATCTTATAAACAATATTTTTCTGGAGGAGAGAGAATCCACGCCTCTGAGGCCGGACGAGGGTACGTTTGCCCGGCTCCTGAGGGTATAGTAGAGGAAAGTCCGGTCTCCAGAGACACGAACAAGCTACGTATCACGTCTCCGCTTGTCTATAGTGCTATTTTTATAATTAATCTAAAGAGAGAGCCATATTTTTATTTTGTTAATTCACCCGCCGATCCAAATGCGCCCAAAAACTCGGTCTACGGTCGGAGTGTACCCAACCCCACGTCCGGGAAGGCGCCAATCACCGCGTGGCCAAATCCCGAGTCCCCATTTCTTTACGACTCCATTTATTTCTCCACGGCTCCTCTCCAGTCTTCTCTGAGTTCTCTCTCCCCTGCGCAAGTGTACCGTACTACAGTGCCACTGCGAGCTCTCGACCTCACCACCCGGTCTGGTCGCCTCCCATCCATTCCACTCCCCTCGCATTCGCCCCTGAAACCCTAGAGCTCCATCGCGCAACCTCGCGGGGTGCTTCGCCGCTGATATGGACCCCGCCCCGACGCTCACCGCGGAGCTCTGGCGCCCGCCGCACCTCGCCGCCGCCGGCGACGTCGGCGGACGCGCAGTGGAGGCATCATCCGCCGTCACGGGCCAGAGCAACGACATCCGCGGGCGCGGCGCCGGGCGGAGGAGGCAGCGGGAGTCTGCGGCGTCCGAGGACGACTCGTCCAGGCTCGTCTCCACTTCCGGCGGCGGCGGTCAGGATTTGGTAGGTTTTACTATGCAATGGTCATGATCTGTATGGCATTGGGGAGTTGGGGGCAATGAGGGGTAATTTTGGTGTATTAGCCTTCAGGGGTGGGAATTTGAGGTTTACCGATGAAAATGGGCGCTTCAAACTATAGTGAGTTTGGTGGTGCGATCTGTTCATGAGTACGATTGGGTGTGTTGTGGTTCTTGCTTGTTCTAACTTTAGGATTTTTCTGGATGGACGTTTTGACTAGCTTGGATTGGTTTAGTTCGGTGATGTGCAGTGAAATGAATCCTGCCTACTGCAGCTAGTGATGTCGCGAAGCCTGTATGCAATTAAATTTGGATGCTTGAGCTGTTCAGCATAATTTAGTTTTGGTAGGGCCACACAAGTAAAAAAAGGTCAGAATGTCCCCTAAAAATACAGGAAGGTTAGTGTTATCCATTAATTTGGAATTTCCTAATTGCCAAATGACTTTGAGACGACACCTTGTCAGTGCAGATGACCATGGATATGGGAACATAGAAAGAGGCCCTGTGCTCGTGGACGGTTTGACCAGACGAGGCTTTGAGCCTTTGATTGAAAACTCTGCATCTGGTATGCTATTATTGGAACTACTGTGGTAGCAAAATTGCGTAGAAACACAGTTACACAGGAAAAATCTTAGGTTCATCCACTGTAGGAGGCCTTAAACAACCAAACTAGTAGCAAAAAATGCATGATGAGATTAAAGTGTGTGCAATTGTGCATTCATGTCATACTAATGTTATAGAATTTGTCATTCAACCGCAAGTGTTGTTTGAGCTGTTTGAGTGTTGATAAAACTTGGAATTTCAGAAGTATGAAAGGCACTAATACTCTGTAGCTATATTTCATCATTATTGTATAGTGACACTGTTTATTAGAGTGCCAGTTTTCCTGTTCTTAACATGGCACAGTTTGCTATATCCATGTTGTTGGCCCTGGCTGCTGCTTTTGACAAGGACAGCTTGCACATTTGTGATGCACTCTCAACTTTTTGTCAACACAAAGGATGTACAGGAGTAGTTGTCAGCACTCAATGGTGCTGTGTTTAGGTGTCTAGAGTGGTTTCCTATTATGATATTTTGTTTTTGGATTGACTTGGTGCTAATGTTTATTAGGCTTGGCTCACTAGAATGTTGGCAGCATATGAGTATATGACTGCTCTGCTCAGCATTCTAGTTAACGAGGCTAATTTATTTTTCCACAAACTATATCAATCCTTATCTCTATAAGAAAGGGAACTAGTTTTTCAACCATCCATAGATGTGATATTCATAAAACTTATGCATGTTCTTTTCTTCTCCACGTAGCTATAGTCAACACTATGCTACTGCTGAAATCTTCCTGGTACTGTAATATAATCATACCGCCTTCCCAAATTTCCTCTTGCTGCATTATCAGTTTAGAACCGATCCTCCGTTGTGATTTTATATTTATGTAAACTATATACGTTGAATATATATGACTGAGCTTTTGGGAAACAGATAACTTAACTATCCATGTTAAGTGCTATGTGCTTGGTAACTCTGGTTTCAATGCAATAGTTGTTGGTCTGTTCATGCTCACATGCTGGATAAAGGTAGTTGCTACTTGCTAGACAAACAATTAGTTCATGCTGGTTAAAGTTGGTTGCTAGACAAACAATTAAATCCAATCAACTATCTCCAGCACTAACTACTGAGCCAACAACCTATTGGTCCACACAATGTTCTGGCTGGAGACCAGATTATGAGCAGTACCATGGCCCCGGTATAGTTGTGGAATTCCGCAGCACCATCAGACCTATGGCCCTAGAAATTAGAATGAGCTCAAATATAGGTCAGCATCAGCATATTGTGCTTGCATTTAGTAGCGTACTGTGCCTATATTTTTAGCAGGTGTACTTAACCATATTGGTGGAAGACGTCATTGTTGGCCATATGCAATATTTTGATTTTATTGATGCCTTTATGTGATAGTTGCCACCTTATATTCACTGATCATTTGTTGTGTTAACAATATAAATAGTTGTTTTGACTTTTGAGGTCAGAAGGTTATTTGTTGTATAGTATTTTTGTTACATTTTGAAGAAAAATCGTCCAATATTGTGCTATTCATGGTTTATGCGGAGAGCTGGAGATTGCTTGTTCTTTCTCTTTTCTGTCCTGATCTTTTAATTGACTGGAATAATTGTGAAAAGGCTGATTCAGAAGTGAAGCGTTTCAAGGCTATCAAATCCAGTGGTGATGATGGTAGTTTAAGAACAGAGGCTGAAGCTGATTCAAGAAATACTAGCAACACTATTGATCAAAATCCTCCACCAGCAGAGCCACCAAAACAAGATTACATCCATGTGAGGGCAAGAAGGGGTCAAGCAACTGACAGCCATAGCCTTGCAGAAAGGGTCAGTTGACTGTATTGTTTTTGGTTTTGGCTAATATTCTTGTACAACTATGAATTCTCACTGCCCATTACAAGAGTAACAACTCTGGTTACAAATTGAAGTGCTGAAAGAACTGTTTCTATAGGTCAATTGCAACTATACAACACGATTTGATCACTGAAAGTTCTGCTTATTCTGGCAGGCACGACGTGATAAAATAAGTGAGCGAATGAAAATCCTCCAAGATCTAGTCCCTGGATGCAACAAGGTGCATTTCAATCTCAACAAGTATTCAACATTGCTTATGGTTTTTCATTTTGTCCCATAAATTGGGCATAAATATTTATTTTGGTACCATCACCAAGCTCGGCCTTCCTGATGTTGTGGTCATTGGTTGAGCACGGGTCCGAGGACCGATGTTAGGGTACTCGCCCTCATCTAACCGCCAGCAGGGCTCTTCCCTGTCGAGGTAACGAGGCTCTGAGGCCTGATTAGCCAGAGAGGCGAGGGATCGTCCTTCAAGCTTGGCTAGGACTCTTCCTGACGAACAAGAAGGCTCTGATCTTTAGCCAACCGGTTAGGGACTAACTTTGTTTATTTCTTTGCTTCCCTGATAATGGATACATGCTATCCTTTTTACAGGGACGAGCCAACTTGACCCATAAGAAATAATCTATAAGGAAACTTATCTCTAACAATCTAATCTAATAATAACTTGCCTAATTAATAGATACTACCAAATACCAAATAGATAGATTCCTAAATAACAGGCCTGCCTAATATCCGTGATGCTACAGTGCACGCTCATGCTGCTACAGTACGCGTGTGATACAGTACTTTCGTGGATATTGGACCATAACACCTGCGTTCTGTTTCTGTAAATGATTTTCTTTGGAAAGCTTTTGCTTGCTTGGTCAGTCTGTTTCTGTAAATGATTTTCTTTGGAAAGCTTTTGCTTGCTTGGTCAGGTTATTGGGAAAGCATCAGTCCTCGATGAGATAATTAATTATATCCAAGCTTTGGAACGTCAAGTCGAGGTGTGCCATTTTAACCATTGCCACTTATGGATTTGCGTTCCCTCTATATTTCAGTTAAGAGCTGTATAATTTCTGTTATCTGCAGTTCCTGTCCATGAAGCTTGAGGCGGTTAATGCCGATGTGAACAATGGAATTGAAGCATTTCCATCTAAAGATGTAAGTCAAGTTGTAAAATCAATAGTTAAGTAGGAACGTCATTGGTACCAGAGAAAACAGATTACAGAGAATTATGGCATATTGTGCTATTATCACTATATCTTAGCTCCAACATTTGGTTTTGCACACTGTGTTGCTACTATATTAGTTTGCAACTAGTCCCATACGCTGCAACCAAGCCTACTATGATGCTACGTTGTTACCTATGTGTGTTAATTCTGGAATATGCTCTTCATTGCTGCCTTTCTGAATTTTTTTTCCCGTTGTGCACAGTGAGCATCGTTCAACTTATGTGGAAGATACATTTCCGAATCTCTAATCATGTGTAGCCAGGCTAACGTAGTTTAAATTTGCGGAGGATAATACGTCATTGAAACGTTTTGGCGATTTGTTCAAAAACTGTCTAACCATATGGTTTTGCCTGTCTTGTTCAATGTGTTTAGTAAGTACTAACTTTTTGAAGCTTTATGTAAACTTCCAAAAGGTTTACTTTTATGACTTTTCGCTTGCAGCTTGGTGCTCAGACATACAACACAGCTCCCGGGTTAACGTTTGATCCGCAAACACCAAGAGAATATGGGCAGGGCTCGACGGCGTCGGAATGGCTTCACATGCAGATTGGCGGCGCCTATGAAAGTGTGACATGAACAGAACAAATTCAGGGCGCTGGCCAATAAAGCGTACCGTGAATCCATGATCAATAAACCCCACGGTTCTAGATTATTTTGCGAAACTCTTATACGGTCCTAAATTATTTTGCCAAACTCTCTTGTTCCGAATGCAGTTTTATTCATAGTTTGGAGCTATAATACCAGTAGACATGCATTTAGGGAGATCTCGAGCGCAGTATTTTTTTTTACATCTGGATCCAAGATGGTGTTTCTCGTATATTCATGTATTCCACGGGATTTCCGTAGCTCACGCTCGTCCGTAAGATGAATGAAAGTAACTCTTATCAGGTCTGTTGTTAAAGCTTAAACTTCGTTGTGCTATCACATGCTTTAACACTCTGATTTGTCTTTGTACCCTATATGCCCGTACTCCCAGCATTTCACTTGAGTTTCGTAGGAATCTTGTTTGGAACATAGAAATTTCATATAAGATAATTCAATTTTCGCAGCAATCGGAAAAATTTACCCTGTTTCAAATATGTCCTTGAGCTTGGCGATGTGGGCCAAATCTAGAATTCTTTTTTAAAATAATCTATTTTTTATTAAAAATTATAAAAATATTCCAGCGTTCTTTTTTTTACAGAAATATCAGTCTGTCGCCGAACGGTTGGACGATTCGATCCAGTCGCTCTACCATTAAACGACTGGAGACCTATCGCTCAACCGTTCGGCATTTAAGACGTAGGCCAATTGTAAGTCCAAGCCAAGAAGAGTCAAGAACTCGACAAGTTAGCCAGTGGTGACAAAAAAAAAACTAGTGGTGACCAGTACAAAAAAACCTCCCAACGCACCACACACCCCCCCGAGCGAAATCTCCCTTTTACCCCTGCCCAGCAAAGGCGGCACCTTTTGTTTCCCACGCGAAATCTCCTTTTTACCCCTGCTCCCCTCCCCTTCCCACTCCTTTGATCCTTTCCCCTCCTAGCCCCCATGGTTCTGCAACGGCACCACCTGCCCATTCCACCGTGAGTCCGTGACCTCCTCCCTCCCAAGCGCGAACCCTCACTCTGGCCCTCACCCCGACCTCCGACCGATCCGACCCTTCGCCATCTGGCTTGCTGGTGATGGCCGCCGCGGGAGCAGCAACAGCCACCGCCGGCGGAGGCGGAGATTGCGCGCGAGGAGGCTGCGACGCTGACCCCGAGGAGGACGCAGCTGCTGCGCGCGTGCAACAGCCGGCCGAAGGCGCCGCCCCTGCCCCCGCCACCGCCACCGCGGCCGGAGCGGCCGCGGCGGGTGGAGAAAGCCGGGCAGGAGGAGACGCCGCAATGCCGCGTGGTGACGCCGCTCGTGGAGGAGCCTGAGGCGCACGCCGAGCTGCCTCGGTGGAGGCTGCGCGGCATGTGGGAGCTCGGCTCCGTCCTCAACTTCATCCACGTGAGCAATCTCGATCGTGCTCCCCCTTCCTTAAGTTTCCTCTGCTTTTGGCCTTCCAGAGCTCAGGGTTTAGGGTTTAGCGTTTAGTATACGTGAGTTTGACGTGGTGGCTCTACTTCGGAGCTGCAGGTGTTCCGGCCGTTGCTGAACATTGCGGTAGAGTTCACGGCGGAGGAGCTGGAGGACGCGATCATAATGCCCAACAACACGTTGGATGGCGTGCATATGCCTCTGTTAAGGGTGAGCTTTTTGCTGTTTCGGTTAATTTTTATGTTCCTCGTGAAGTTTCATTACGCTTCTATGTCCTTAGTTGCCTGTGGAATTAAGGGTTCTGGCAAAAGGTGTTTTTGCTCGTCATTAGTATTTAGTTGTACTTGTGCTAAGTACTGATCCATAACAGCACGTGCATTTCTCTTACTTAGAGCCTGCTGGAGTAATGCTTTATAAGCTTGTCAAATTAACTTCTTTCACATGTTGGTGATATATTTTGAATTATACGTGATTTAAGGACTATAGTAGCTGCCTGCTATAGGATGACCTTCTCCGAGTTCTTTCTTTGGAGATTTTTATGGGACACTGCCAGTGAAACTAGTTTTAGCATATTATACAACCAAGGAAATTTGACCATTTGAAATGGAAGTGTATTTACTATAATGCTTCTAACTATGACAGTCAATCATGTGTATTTTGTAATATGTAATGTACATTTTACTACTCCATACTACTATGCATTATGCTACACAGGTAATTTTGCTAAAGATATCTTTGTGATAAGACCTTAATAACTTCAGACGTAAGTGAGTGCACCGTGTTGTTGAAAAATGTACATCATGTTGTTGCAAAATCTGTCCAAGCTGCCCATTGTAGCTACTACTTACTACACATCGTCGAAAACAACTTTGCAAATATTTCACATGACTTTTCAATGCTTTTAATTGCACTTTGCAGTCAATTCCTCCAGTAAGTCGAATGGCTATGGGACATGGAACATGGGTAACAGTGTTATGTAGAAAATTAAAGGACTGGTGGCATTGGGTATCTGATCTGTTCCTTGCTGAGAACAATTTTATACAAGGGATAGTATTGCATTTGGTTGAGCTAATAAAGGCTAGAACTGCAGGTTGCAGAAGGCGATATACCAATTGCTGCCTCACATGGGTGAGTTCTGTACCCAAGTAACTCCTTGACTGAATCTCTTGCTACAATTGTATCTTGGGCGACTTTACTTATGGTTTTGCCTTGTTCAGGGTGGAACTTGAAATGTACAAGGCACTTGAGCCAGCAGCTCGATTAGTGATCCTGAAAGTGATATGTGACATTCGTGGTGACGTGTGTGCCCACATTATTCCTGTGAAATCTTTTCAATGATAGAGGTGAACCTCATAGCGTAATGTTCTTATGTGGAATAAGATCCACTTTCTTTTTTGGTGCATCTTTCATAGTTGATTAGAGGTTACTATTGTATACTTAGTTTCCTTGTCACATTCAACATCTTATCATGGATTAGTACAGTATCCATGCTCTATGTCCAGTCATAAATTGTTCTATTATTAAATCATTTTAAGATTAACCATCATACATTCATACTAGCATAGTTTAAGGTAAATGATGATGTTTTGCTCATTGAAATTTGAAAACAATGTTGTTGTAAAAACAGGTAAGGCCTAATCAGTGATTCCTTTATGACAGCAGTTCTGTAGTGGAGTCTTGTGTAAAAGAAATCATAATTGAGCAGGGACAAAAGTAATTCTTCTGGTTGGATTGAGCCAAAAAAAACTTATTAGAATGTCAAAATCCCAACCATAGTATGTGATGACCTGCTTTGACCAAGTGACCAACACTCCCCATGAAGCATACGGGCTTCCTGGCATGTAGGTAGACCGAAATATTGCATTACAGGTAGGAACATGAATTATGGTGCCATTACAAGAAAAGGAACCTTCGAGAACATCTCAAGTGATGAATCAGTTTGTTCCATCATTATCTTGCTCAGAGCAACCAGAACATTTCTCTTAATATATTACATTGTCTACATTCTACAACATGGAATTGAAATTTCCGGAGTGTTTATATAGCATGCAATATCAACAAATGAACTGACGTGCTTCATTTACATTAAATTTAAATTTGAGAAAGGTTACATGCAGTCGGACTCCCGCTAAGCAAGCAGTAATATATGTTTGTGTCAAGTTCCTAGGAATGTTCGAATATGTTAATGAAAGCTGCTCAGTGTACTTGCAAAGGTCCAGAATTCATGATGCATATGTTTGCAGCATAGCTGTAGCTCAGGGCATGTAGTTCACAATTGTCTAAATCATATGATCAATTATTTGAGCAGTGTCCTACAATCTACATATGCCACCGCCACATGTGCACCTGCCTAAAGTATCCATCACTCGCTTGCATATCAAGCCAGCTAATCCGCATAAGCGATTAATGGTCGAGTGAATGTTCACTAACCGCTGTTTAGAACAGGAATTGGGCTGCTTCATATCTATGTTGACTTGTCATTTTCTACATCTTTTTTTTGGACAAATTTAATTTCCATATGGGAAACCATGAGCGTTCATGGATTTGATGGAACATTTTGAAATAAGGCGCGGATAGATATTTTTTCTTGTAATCCTGTGTGGATGAAATGCGTGGTTCATAACAAGAGGCTCACGGAAGTGTTTTTGTTGAATCTCCCATGCATACAAAACCTCTTCTGAGCCTTAGTTACCAGAAACGCGGTTCCTCCGAGTCGCAGTACGGGATTCGGGTTCTTAATTCGACACTTTTTCTTCCAATTTCCAGTGCTAGCACGAACCCCATACCCTAGACCGGTTAGGGTTCGACGAATCCTGTTCACGATTCGCGGGGTTTTATAGCGAATCCGGTAACTATGTTCTGAGCACATAAATGCACTCAATAACTTCATATTGGTAATTGTTAATAGATGTCTGCAAATAGCTGCAAATATGATTATTAAGTTTTCTGGTCATGACTCTTGAGCATGTTTTATGTAGAGCGTTAAGTTTGGCAAATTAACTGATCTGCTAACATCTATTTTGCAGCAAGAGGACGTTCGGAACTTTATAGATAGTCCTTTAAAGAGCGGTTATCTGCTTCCCACCTTCCGTAAAGAACGAATTGGGGGGGATTCATATGGAATCTCATACTGGTGGGCAAAAGACAACTTTAAACATAAATTATGAAATGAAATTTAAAGCACCTTTTGTGGTCAAGGGCATCATCTCTAATCAACTGATGCACTATAGGTACGTAGAAGATCCAATCCTTGGGCATTGGTTGTATCGTGAAATTAGACAAGTGGAGTATGTGAAGGAACCAACAAAAAAGTCCAAAGGAAAAGGAATCTCAAGTGTTCCAGTTGTATCCTATCAGTGGGAGACTGTCGCATCCAACTTTGCTGAATTTGAAGCAGAAGCGGTAAGTTTTGAGTTCATCATATGCATTTCTTTAGGTCCTCTGTTGCTGAATGGAGTCCTTGAATAGTTCCTCTTTCCTCCATAGTCCATATGCACACACATTAACACACACAATGACACAAGTATAATTAGGTCATAATACATGAGCTTTCTGTGGCGATAATTTAACATATTCAGTTACTGTTAGTACATGATACTGGCATGATCATCTCTGTAAAACGTGTTGAGCATTGCATGGAAACGTGGATTATGATTTGGTCAACCTCCTTGTGTGTATCATGACTAATTAGTATTGGTGGTAACAATTCACACTTGTGCTTGCTTTTCTTAGATATAACTACTTTTGATTCTTGCGTGATAATTATGCTGGGGACAAAAATAAATTCATGACAGATAGTTAAGTCTAGCAAGGGTCATTTTAGAACAAAATTTAGATCGCTCTAACATTAACATGCACATTTAACTATTTGCTGGTGCATGTTCTGCAACACAGTAGAGGGAAAATGTTGTGTATTATATTAAATGACATATATGCACCTTCCAGACTTCAACAGGACAAGAGCACGTGCACAAGTGTGTTTTAGAACTGACCAGTGGCCATCTTACAATGCACCATCCAGTGTTCCCCTAGGCGCTAGGCGCTAGTTGGGTGGCAGACCAGCGCCTAGCGCCTAATCGCTGCCTAGGCGGGTGCCTAGGGGAACACTGGTACCATCTAATGTTGAGACATCTGCAACCATGAACCATTTAATGTGAAACAGAGGATAACCAAGGCCACCAAAATTATGTGTATTAGCATTAGCACATACATCAAGACCACATTTTTGGGGTCACTTTGGAGTTTGGATAACATGTTTGTCTTTTTCATTCATTGTCCAACAATGTTTGAAGATTTGCCACTTCTGAGTGTAGCTGCCACAGATTACTCTGTAGTTTAGTCAGAGGTACACTGGAAGAGCTTATCCAGAGCAAAGTGCAAACTTTTGGCATCGAATAGCATTATAGATCTTTTACTCTTACTGATCAAATTCTCTGGGAGTTGATATTAGTTCTTTTCTGCCTATGTTATGCAGGAAAAAACTTTTTTCAAGCAGGAACAGGACAGAAGTCTCACTTGGCAAGAAGTTGAAGATCGATTATCTTCCAGAGATTGAAAAGATCCACAAGGTATCCAACTGGAGCTCTCGGAGAGTTAAATTGTCTGCATAGAACAGAATAGCTGACTATCCACAACTTGTAATAGATCTCAACCATTTGTTCCTCTTGCAGAAGGAGAGGCAGCTCAAAAAGCAACAAAGAGAAGCCCTCCTCCTTGACAGCTACTTGACAGTGAATAGATTCACCTCTGGCCGCTCTCGTCGTGAAAGAAAGCGTGTGACTTATAATTTTGGTAAGCCCAAGGCTGAAGTTCATTCTATTAACTAGTTGCTGCAGTAACATTTTCCCATTATATGTTGGCCAGTTGTTGCAATTTTCTTGTTCATTTAGTCATTCCTTCACATAAAATGTTGATGAGCATTTCCTGCATTAGTATTGTCATGTCAATAATGTCTCAACTTGCTAAGCTTAGCTAAACAGTTGTAAATATGTGGCCTCACTGTCATTGCTGGTGTTTGTCTCTCATGAGCAGAATAATAGCTAAGTGTTGGATGTACTTTACCTAGCTGTTTTTATTGGTATGCTTTTTGATTGCTATCTGTAATCTCGTTATCTCAACATTTGATAAACATAAATGTCAGCAAGCTATTCCCAATAACCTATTAAAACCTGTACTGAAGTCATGACAGTAGTGCAGTTGTTCATAAAAACTTCTCTTTTGGACTAAATGATACGTACATGTCATGTTTATTAATGTCCCAACGTTATTCTGAAGTATACTATCCATCTGCTCATTTGATGCATTGGTCAGTTTTTATTGGAACAAGATCAGACTATACAGATTTTACTGGTTCTCCTAACGAAAAACTTTTCAACTTATCACGCAGATGATTATGACCGTTCAATAAATGAAGCCATCAAAACAACAAAGTAGGTGGATCATCTATGCTTGATAGTTTTATTTATGAAGACATTTATTAGAAACAACAAAATTCATGATACGTGTTTCTGTACTATATTTGTTGACAGAGAAAGTGAGAACTCTGTTAAGATTGGTACTACTACCAACAGAAGAGTACTTGATCTAACACAAGAGGCATCAAGTAATGATAGGCTATCTGGTCCCTCTCCTGTATGCAATGGATTCCACAGGGAATTATCCACCGAAGTCATATAGCTACCAAGCGAGTGATGGTGAGGAAAAACCTGAGACTCTTAATTGCAGGTAACTCCTTTAACTCTTGTTGTTTAGCTGGTCTCTGCTGAATAGCTGGTTCTCTGCTGAAACTTATTGGCCTATAAACATGCATTGTTCCATTATAGCTACTGGCGGAGAAAAAGATCTCAAAGGTACACACAAGACTTTGTTGAGGCTGTATCGGACATTGAGCCGAACTTTGACAGTGATGATGATATCATGGGTGAAGCAGTCTATGACGAGGAGTACCTTAGAAGTCGAAAACGACATAAGACAAGTCCTTCAGAAGACGATGAAGAGTTTCGATTGGAACAGGCTGCCATTGATGATGTTGATGAAGAGGAATATTCTTTGAGCAGCGAAGAGGAAAAGGAGCCCCAACGGTACAAAAGATTGCCAACTCGCAGTCCTCGAGGGATCAAGTTGAGAACTGTTGATGAAATCCAAATAGGCATCAGACGCAGTTAGAGTTCCACCTGTCCACATATTAACTATCAGCTGTATGATCTTTCTGGCACAGAACAGATACAGAATTAGGAAAGCCAGGTAAATCAAAAGCATCAGATTCAGATGCTGGCTCTGATGCACGAAACGATATGGATATATCAACAAGTCAAGACCAAGAGGAAGAAAAGGATAAAGTAAATAAAGAGCGGCTGCGGCTGCGCCTAGAGAAGATGCATGTCCCTGGCAGGGAGAAAAAAAGTGTTGGGTGAAGGCTCCTCGATCTAAATGAGCTTGCGCCTGTAGGTGTTTTTGATGGTGCCCCAGCCTTAATGGTGAAAGACAAGCACATGAATAACCGTTAAGAAACATTTTCCGTGCTGGGAGCCTTTTGTTTTCATCTTGGTACCAGTACTGGGTGAAATTGTTGACCCTAGCAGAGATCGATGAGCATCCATGAGATAGTGATACGTCATTCGTGTTATCAAGCTGATTGCTGGTACGTCTGGCTTCGTGGAACCAATGAGGAGATGAGATGATCCACGAGTGTAGCAGCTGGATTCCTCAAACCATTAACCAAGCCCTACCTGATTCCTCTTTCTTCTTCTTCTTCTTTTGTGTGTGTGCGCGCACGCGCGTGTGAAGGAAAGCCCTACCTGATAGTTGTAGGCCGTGGTGAGATGAGCACACTATTTCTTGTACGCGTCAATTGATGCTATATGGCGATCAGATTGATGCTTTATCGTTGCTATGTGTGTAGCCTCCATGTACGAAGTCTTTAGGAGCAACAATGTCGGTGTGGCTTTGAGGACGCCAGCATTGCCTATTGCCATCAGTGAATGCGGCAATTCTTAACTGTTCGTATCTTTATTAACTTGTGTAGTTGTTGCTTGCAAGTTGGAACTCCATGCCTGGGTTCTCCAGTAAATTAGTACTGCCTGAAAACTGCTTTGGTTCATCCTGTGAGAATCTGAACTACTGCTTTTTTACTTGTGCTTCATTGTTAACGGAAAACCAAGAGCTGTCTGGACAATTCGCGTAGGAATCACGAAAAATTCCCTCATTCTAAATTGGTGCAAATTGTGGGGTAGTGGAATTTTCAAGATAAGGTTGGGTAGCCTACTGATAAATATAGTTTAAGTAGCTGGGTGTTTGTAATTAAACCAAAAATTTGATTGATACCAGCAAGGATGTGAGAATATTGATTCTAGTCATACGTTTCTACGATCCAGATTGACTGGACTGATCCGATCCAATGATAGAATTTTATTATTATCACTATTTTAACAAAAAAAAAGAGTAGAATTATGATCAAAATTTTCATACAATCCTACCCTGATTCTAGTGATTTATTTTAAATAATTATTTGCATGTGTTCCTTTCATTGTATTTTTTACTTTTTATTTATTCACATCCATTATAATTTACATAAATAACAAATGATCTTTTCTTTGTACTACATTTTGGTAAATAAAGTTCTAAAAGTATAGTTTTAAAAATGTAAAAGTGTTAAAATGCAAAATAAATTTTAAAAAGAATCAGATAGAATCTTATGATTCACGGATCCTGCCTGCTAGATTCTATGATTCACCATCCCGCTGAACAACGTACTCGCGCGATTCTGACGACCTTCGTACAGTTTTAGCAGATTCATCCGTTGCACCACTGATGCGATTGCCGATAGCCATTGTTGCTCCAAAAGAACTCTACAAGTTAGCCCATAACCATAGCAAGGATATCCCGGCCCATAACGCGAAGCTGCAGGGTGCTGGCGCAGCCGTGCGAGGTGTGACTCACGCATGTGAACGCGGACGACTCCTGCTTCCACGGGAGAGCCCGTTAATATACATCCCTGTCGTTACACACGGATCCTAAACCCTAGAGAAGGCGAACCTTCACTTCCTCCCGCCGCCACCGCCATGCCCCCTGCAGCCGCGACCATGGGCTCCGGCAGGCCGTCGAAGAAGCGGAAGCACCCCGTCGCAGCCCCGCCGGAGTCGGACTCCGAGTCGGAGGAGACAGTCTGCGACACGGCCGCCGACGAGGAATCCGACGAGGATGAGGAGCAGGCGCAGCTGCAGGAGGAGGGGGACGAGGACGAGGACGAGGAGCAGCAGCAGGAGCAGGAGCAGGAGCAGGAGCAGGAGCAGGAGCAGGAGCAGGAGGAGGAGAAGGGGAAGAAGAAGAAGGAGAAGAAAAAGGAAAAGAAGGGGTCGGGGATTCTGACGAACAAGCTGTTCTCGGAGCTCCCCATGTCCGAGCTCACTGCCAAGGCCATCAGGGAGATGAACTACACCCACCTCACCCAGGTGCGTCCCGCCTCCGTTTAAACTTAACCTTTTCTTCAAATTACTTCCGTTCTCTGCGCAAGTTCATAATTGCATAAAAGTTAGCTGTTCCTGAAAAAGCATTGTGCTATGTGGGTTTATATGGTGCTCTATAATCCATTGGATGATATAGTTTCACGGATTGATTTTAGTATTGATGTAGTCACATGGATGTGTGGTTGTTTTGTGCTTGCAGATTCAAGCTAGGTCGATACCACACCTGATGGAAGGAAGGGATGTGATGGGTGCCGCCAAGACTGGCTCGGGGAAGACCCTTGCGTTCCTCATTCCAGCGATCGAGCTGCTCTACAACCTGCGCTTCTCACCAAGGAACGGGACTGGAGTTATCGTGGTTTGCCCGACACGGGAGCTTGCCATCCAGGTATGGTTTGGCGTTGTTGGTTTACCTAGAGAAATCATGGTTCAAGAATTGTTATAATTCAGTTTCAGTGTGTTAAGATTGTTCAAGAACCTACTGTGATTGAAATGGTCGAAATCTGATGTGTCAACTTAGATAAGATTATACTTTGATGAAACAATGGTATGCAAACATAGGGGACAGGGTTGTTCATGCTACAACATTTTTTGAGATAACTACCCTTTGTAGTGGTAAAGAAAGTTTTTTTGTTTGTTTTGGTAATGCTTTTTAAAAGATGTTGGCAAATTGTTTAACTTGAAAAAACAGTCTTTCATAGTTGAGACTCTAAACATAATCAATTCTTGAAAGCCTTGCACTTCTGTATTTCACTGTTCTGAATCATCTATTCTTGATTTATTTGCTTCAGACACACAATGTTGCCAAGGAATTAATGAAGTATCACTCGCAAACTCTTGGATATGTAATTGGTGGTAATGGCCGGAGAGGCGAAGCTGATCAGCTTGCGAAGGGTGTCAATTTATTAGTTGCTACACCAGGCAGGCTTTTGGACCATCTACAAAATACTAAGGGTTTCATATATAAAAGGCTAAAGGTAAAGAAACTTGTATTCATTAGTTCCCTGTCATAGGATGAAGCAAATATGCTTGTGGAAACACTGTAGATTTGGATTACCACATTAACAAACCGAAGAGAAACCGCAAATTTCGCACTTAATTATTTACGCACCTGTTCCTGGAGGCCGTATTTGTGTGTTAATATTGAACTAGAGGTTAGATCAATTTGCAGCCCGGATCATGCAATGCATATGTAAACATTAATTTTTTCTCTCTGTTAAGTCGTTTTTATCTCTGTTAAATTAGCCTTCCGGATTGGTTATTAATTCCAGCAAGTAATTTGTCTTCTCTTATTCCATTCAACTAAAGATATGGCGCAAATATGTTTTGGCTGGAGGAACAGATTCAGCTCGTTGCTTAACTCAAATGATTATCTACAACCATTGTAGCTTGACTAGACCCATTCAAACCCTGGTCCGGGCTTAGTTTGGGGATGACCTCAGAAGTGCTAGGCTTGAACCTGGGCTGGTCCTGATGCCCTAAAATCCAGAATGTACATATCATCTATTTTTATGCAATGAAATAGTAACGGGAATGGTTATATGCACTTTATATACACTTTTTCCAACATCCATTACAACCTACAAGTGGGAGCAAGGGTAGTGGAGAAAATGTAGGAGAAAACTGAGAAACTTCTTTTTCGCTAAAATGTATAAATATATTTTAAATGTATTTTCGAGCTGGGATATGCTTGAGTTTGTTGTTCTCAATCTCCAGACCCAAGTTTGGCTCGAGGCATGGAAAGATCAGGCCAACTGGGACAATGTTCGTGAAATCCGCCAAGGCGGCGCCTAGGCGCTCGGCGCCAGCTGGCCGCCGTGATTTGGGCCAAAGTCGGGTGCCTAGGCGGGTGGCCGCCTAGGTGCTCCAAGGTGGTCGGGGCGGTCCAAGGCGCGACGGCGGTGGGCGAATCGCGTTGGCCGTCGAGGCGCGATGAGGCGGGGGTTTTTTCGGCCGCACACCTATGCTCCTGTGTTGTCGCCGCCGCCTCAGTCGCTGATTCCGACTCCCCGGCGCCGAATCGACCTCCCCAGACGCTTAATCGACCTCCGCAGCCGGTGGTGGAAGCGGTCGGTGGCAGTGCCGTGGGCAGCCGCGGTTCTGATGCCGGCGGCTGCGGCGGGTGGTGTGGTAGGTCACCGGGAGGGGTGGGGCGGTGGTAGAAACACATGGAGCTCGCTAGAGAGGAAGGTGGAGGTGGTGGTCGTGGCTTCGCATTTGGATCTGAAGGAGAAAGAAGCGAAGAAGGAAGAGAAATAAGGTGGCGTGCGTGGGAAGGGTCGGGAGGAGGTTGGCTTGTAGGATTTTGGGGGATACGTGTCGCAATATGGAGGGGGTGGGGTCTTGATCAAACGGTTGAGATTACACGAGAATTATTTCGATCGGACGGCCGAGATTACGCGAGACCAGGGGCGCACAGCCGAGCGAGCCGCCGCCTCCTTCACCCTCGACCACCCCGCGCTCCCTCCGCGCCTCGCTCCCTCTGAATGTGTGTCTGTTATGGTTGAGTATATGCAATGTTTGCCAGCTTGATTTAATGTGCAATTGGGGTGATTAGTACAGGGAAATGAAAAATGTTATTCAGGACCACAAGTGTCATGAATGGCCTCTCCTCCCTCTTAATTTGTCTATCTGACATACCTCATCCTACTATTTTTGTAGTGCCTTATAATTGATGAAGCTGATCGCATACTTGAGCAAAACTTTGAGGAAGATATGAAACAGATATTTAAACGCCTCCCTCAGGTATATGATCATTTGGCCATCTGGCAATTCTCACTTGATATGTATACCATAGTTTGTAACTTGTTACTGACATTAACATTTTTTTGTGATGTCAAATCATTATGCATGATACACAGAATAGGCAGACTGTTCTTTTTTCTGCTACACAAACTAGCGAGGTTGGTGGATTTGTTATTCAGCCTATTCAAACTCTTAAGTCAATTCTCTTTTCCCCCTTTTCTCTGGGTGAATCTGCTGATGATTTGACGTACTCTACAGGTTAGAGATTTCGCAAAGTTGTCATTTGAGAAAAATGAAGAAAGTAAAGAGAAACCTGTTTATGTCGGAGTTGATGATGGCAAATCAAATGTAAGGAACTGCTTCACCAAGCTGTTCAACCCTCTATTTCCTCTATTTTAAGAATGTAGGAAAAATAACAATGATGCTCCTACAGGCTACTGTTGAAGGCTTAGAGCAGGGCTATTGTGTGATTCCTAGCAGCGGCAGGTTTCTGGTTCTATATGCTTTCCTAAAAAAGAAACAGTCTAAGAAGGTCATGGTGTTCTTTTCATCATGTAGTTCAGTCAAGTTCCATGCAGAACTTCTAAATTTTCTGCAGATAGAGTGTTCTGATATCCATGGGAAACAAAAGCAGCAGAAACGAACTACAACATTTTTTGACTTTTGCAAGGCAGAAAAGGGTATCTTATTATGCACTAATGTGGCAGCACGTGGACTTGATATTCCTGATGTGGTGAGGTTTTGACTAATGATTTTTTTTAAACCAGTCGTACAGATCCCCCCCCCCTCTAACCTAAGTATCTGTGCCCTTGTTTAGGATTATATTGTGCAATACGATCCTCCAGATGAACCAAAGGTTGGTGATCTGAATTGTCCCATTTAAATTTTCTATTTTTCTCATTTCTTTTACTGTACTGGATATTTCAAATTTGGCTTTCAGGATTACATTCACAGAGTTGGTCGTACCGCACGTGGTGAAAAAGGCAAAGGAAGAGCTTTATTGTTCTTACTGCCGCAAGAATTAAAGTTTCTTGTTTACCTGAGGGTAATAAATTATATGCGAAGATACTATAGTGTATTTTTTTCTTTAGTTAAGAGAAATTACATATTTAATGGTACCAGCAGGCAGCCAAGATTTCTCTAACAGAATACGGTTTTGATGAAAAGAATGTGCCAAATTTGCAATCACACCTTGTAAGTGCGTCTTTAACAATTTAACAATAATTGAATTGTTTCAATGCCTTTTTTTTAAATATGTGTAGAAGTTACAGCTCAAGTTGTTGACCAGGAGAATATTGTTGGCGAGAACTACTTCCTAAATCAGTCGGCTAAAGAAGCCTATAGATCCTACATTTTGGCATACAATTCACACTCTATGAAAGACATTTTTAATGTTCATCAACTCAATCTGAAGGTACAACGCTTCTTAAAGTTCTTTTTGAAGGTCTTGAATTTTGTTCCTGTGCACTATTTATTCTTATCCACTCCATGCTTTGTTTTTGTTGAGCATCACAATTCACAGCGAATGTTAATCAAGTGTTGTGTGGGGCATATTTGTCTACTCTAGCTAGTGGTTTTTTTATTTTATTTTCCACCGTTTTGGTTTTCCAAATCTTTTAGCTGTCAAGTAGAGGTACAGTTTTTTCCCCCGTTTAGTAAGTTAGATCATCCCTCAAAAGTACTAAGCCGATATTTTATCATCTTCACCTTTTATAAATGGCCATGTTTCATGAAAATGAACCGAGATTATTGTGTAGACTGGAGTTGAGATTTCACTTTATGTCTAATTCCTTCTTATTTGGCAGGATGTAGCAGCATCATTCTGTTTTAGGAACCCTCCAAAAGTGAACGTCGACCTGGAGAGCAGCGCATCCAAACATAGGAAGATGAGGAAGGTGGATGGTGGGAGGAGGCATGGTATCAGCGCTGCAAATCCTTATGGAAGAAAAGGCGGTGATGATAAAAGGCAGTTTGCAAGATTCTAGAGAGGGCCAGTCTTTCAGGGGGTTAAGATGCCTCAGCAACTGCGTTAATGTTAATACCAGAGCTTCGGAGTCTCCTGGCTCTAGAAAATTTTGATAGATAACTCGATATTATGGCAATATGGTGTGATGCAATTGTCATGTGGAATGGATTTATTTAGTAGATTAATACTTTAATGGTTGAGAAATGCGAATGGATCACGCCTTTGACCCGACGCCTATTATTGATTTTATGGTGCGGTATACTTCTATTCAAGGAAAATTAGCTCAATAGCACTTCAATGGTTGGTATTTAGAGAAATAGCATCTAAATCGAGTTTGACTGTAAAATGATATCACCTTGAAAATAGTACTATCGTTATATTTTCTATCTATGTTTAACAGCAAAGATCTATGATGTGTGATAGTACTATTTTAATCCACGTTTTACCCCTCCTGGTGTGGCACCTCTTCCTCCTGCTTGGCTAGTGCAGAGGCCCAGTCGGTGTGGTGGTGTTGTTGGCGGCGACGATATCGGCGGGGAGGCAGCGAGCAGAGATTGGAGTCGCAGGCGGAGTCCAAGGCTGCGACGAACTCGTTCTCGACGATGGCCGCGCACTCCGCGGCGGTAGTGACGCCAACGCAGAAGGAAGGACGGGGAGGTGGCATCTGGGAGGCTCCCCCCGCCCGCACGACGTAGGGTCCCATGGGGACGTCAGCTCCGTCGCGTCAGTGAGGACGGGTGGCGCGATGGAGGTAGAGGGAGACGCCGGTAGCAAAATCAAATAAAAAGGAAATAAGAAGGAAAAAGAATGAGGGCAAATGAGTTTTTTTACCCATTAAAGGTCGTCGGAGTGACGGTAGTAGCATTTTCAAGAATTTCAGCTTTTACGTTGTTATTTTGAAGTCGAGCTCGATTTAGATGTTGTTTATCTAAATACCAATTTTAAGAGTGCTACTGAGCTAATTTTTCCTCCTATCTATGTTCAGTTCGAATTCAACTCTAAGAAAAGCTTAATATATGAAAGAGGCACATGCTGGGCACAGAACAAAAAGCCAAGACCGGCTCCCGACTACCGACAACAATGCCTGCTAGTGTCTTGCCGAGCGGTGTCGGCTCCACAACTCACCCCCGTTGCACCGGCTCGCCGTTGTTGAACGCCCCCAAATTCTGGGAACGTTAAACTCTTCACAACCGCCCAGGATGTGCAGTTGTGAAGTAAGTAGTGTCTCAAGCAAACTTTCAATTTCAACAAAAATCCAACATTTTATTACATAAGATTAAGGCCTAACAGCCAGTTTTGACACTAACGCGAGCATCCAAGCCCAAAGTTAAAATAATACAAGACAAAAGAACTTCAAACCACAGGCACGCTTGAGTGCGGTTGAGACCTAATAACAGTAGTCGTTGCCATCCGTGGGTCCACCAAAATCCTGCTCAACCAGATCCTCTGTATTTTCCCAGGTTTCTTCTGTAGATTGTTTGCAGATTATGCAAGAATGAGTACAACTACCGTACTCAACAAGCCACATGGAAAAGCTAAATAATTACATGCAAGGAGTCCAAAGGAAGGTTAGGTTTTACCTTAACAGGCATATGTGGATGCAGTTTGCAGTTTAAAGCAGTTTATAAAACAGTAAAACGATAATACATAATAACATCAGGGGTTTCTCAACAAACCACAATTACCAACTTACCATATCCAAAACTCTACTTATGCCTCATGTACTGGAATCACCCATTAACACAACTTCATTAACCTAAGCACTGCGATTGAATAACATTGATTTTCACTCTGCAGAGTTGCCCAACTTTACCCACACGATATCACAAACTCACATTGCCACGCAACATGTTTGCGTACAACTGAGTTAGGATAACAAAGCCTTTTCACTGCTCAACCTTTTCTAGCTTCTACTGGTAGGTTTTAACTCCATACAGCCCTAGGGAGACTCCACCGGCCCAGTGGATCTTGCAACCCTATCTTGACGGCACCTCTGGTTGTGTGTAGACTACCGAGTGTCCTTCAGCCCTCTGTCACACCCAGTTCATAACTACTCTATCACACAAGAGCGATTACCTTTCCAAGAGATATTCAATCGATGAGCGATTATGCGTCAGGGGAGTAATGACCACGCATGTGGTTGAGCGGTTTATCGTATGCATTACTTGGCACAAGGTTCTTGTCCTTACTTGTCATCCAAAGGGCGATGGCCCAACTCGCGGTTGTCCACCTCTAAATCTCATCGATGACTCACTTTTAACCAAGTCTATTGGGTTGTCCAACTTAATGGACACAACCTCAACTCTCCACTAAAACCATTGGCGAACCGCCAATCTGCTGATTGATGAACACAATTGAGTGACAAAGCTATTTATATAGATAATATTTTATGTGAACTTGTCAAGGCGAATATGGCCTACAAGTGCTGGGTGGGTTTGTATGTGGGGTAATAGGAATTATCTAATTATCATGGCATTCCAAAGTATTATTTCAATAATTAAAGTAATTGGCTCAAATATAATAATAAAAGTATCAATATAAATATATGACATGTGGGTTCAACATGTTCAAGGAATGCAACTTGCCTTCTTGCACAAAATCCTGTGGATGCTGGTCTTGTCCGGCGTCTTCTGGAGTCTGGTCGTCTAGATCGTAACCTAACGAGAAGCAATGCAATAAAAAGAAACCAAGTAAAAACTAGCTCAACAAGGAAAGAGCTGGGACCAACAAGCAAGTAAATAAAACCAAAAAGAGACTTAAAGGAGGGGGGTGCGGGATGGTGGGATTTATCTGGTGTTTATTTGGACTGGAAGGAGTTTGAGATTCGGATCCAACTACAACAAAAATATTGTAAAGGATTAAAGAAATCTATAGGAAGGTGGAGAGATTTATTTGGAGCTTGGTATAGATGAACGGAGTCAAAAATGAGCTTTCTGGGCTCGAGACGGTCGAAAATGACATATAATGTCAAATTAGGGTTTCGGGCGAAAAATACCAGATAATGAATAGTATTAAAATACTATTCATACATGACAATGGATCAGTGAAAAGCAATTGAAATTATTGTGTTTAGCTGAATTGAACTGTAGCTAGGGTTTACTATTTTTGGCTAATAAATAGTGTATATTTGGAATAGTGATTTTCTAATTTTTTGGATGAACAGTAATTGAGTTTACTGTGCAGGGAACAGTGCCAGGCCGTTTTTGAATAAACAGTAATGGGCCGGCCTGTTTTGTTTCACGGCCCGAAGGCCTAGCCGCCCCACTCGGCCTCGGCCTTTAAGGCCGGAGGCCCGGCCAAAGGCAGCACCTCGCCTCGTGTGGCGGAGGAGCGGAGAACAGGCCAAGGCACGCAGAGGAGGGAAGGCGGCGGAACCGGCGCTCACCAATGGGCGGCAACCAATGATGGCGACCGGCGTGGAGGGCGGCGCGGCGGGAGCTCCACCGGTAAGTCCTCTACCTAGGGTTTTGGGGGGCTTTGGGGTAGGGTTCTGACGATGGCGGCGGCTCTTGGCCTGGCCGTGGGAAGGAGAAGGGGAGGCGGTGATGGGGATGAGGAGAAAGGTTGCCCCAGGCGGCCTTTTATAGGCGGTGGGAGCAGGGCGGCGAGGTGGCGGGTGAGGTGGGGCTTGGGCGACTGCGAGGACGTCGCCGCAAAGGGGCGGCGACGTGGTTGGGTGAGGGTGTTTGGGCGGTGGGTGAGGTGGCGTGAGTGAGGGCGGCGCTCTCACTGGAGCAAGCCGGGAGCTGGCGCGGCTGGGATGGGATGTGGGCGGCGCAATGATGGCGAGAGGGAGGTGGCGGATGACGGCGGCGGCGCTGGGGCGGTGACGGCGTCGGGGAACGGGATGGAGGCGGGTTCGGGCAAGGGCACAACTGGGGAGGAGAAAGCGGGAAGGGAGAAGGGGAAAGCGGGTTCGGGGAGATTTGATGGATTTAGGGGAATTTTGAAAATTTTTGCCGAATTTGGATTTTGAAAATGAAATTCAACTCAAACTCAAATTATTTTGAAATTTTAAAATTTTTGCAGATGTTTCAGTTGTAGAGTGGCGAAATGTAGTTGAGGCCAAACAGGGCTCCGACCTTCCCTTCCGAAATAAGAAAATTTTAGGACTCGCTATACATATGGTCCATATAGGTACCTAGCCTACTCTGACTACTGAGCATAGCACTACACCACTTCCTGGCTTCTTTATCATCGACCCCTCACAAATTCACTCTCTCTACCTCTTCTTCTTCCATTTTCCCCCGATATCCACCATTATTGGGTCGTTAGGTCAGAAGTGCTTCTTCTCTCCGTACCAAGCCAGACACCAAAATTCGCACCACGCTGTCTCAATTGGGATTTGTGACTGCTCCGGTGGTTTGGTTGGTGGTTGTGGCTAGCAGTCAGCGGCTTCTTTCCATCTCGCCATATAGAGCTTCCAACAAGAATGGGGTTATGCCGAGTGTTCTAATCATGTTTGGTCTCTTACTGCCATAGTTCCATATAAGCCAAAAAAAACTAGTTTAAATTGCTTAGAAATCGAAGAGCCAAGGTTAATTGAGGCTTATGCTAATTAGATCTTAATTTAGGTAGGCATATTCTAGACAGAAACACATCTTCTAACATTGTGTAGCAATGTTATGGTGCTGCAGTACCATGATATTGCGTAGTAGTCGTCGCATCAAAAAGGGAATACCGAGATCATGTCTTTTACTGTATCAAAAACACTGTAGCATAGGCACTGTTCACAAACACTGTAGCCCATTCGCCGTTTGATCCGAGTCGTTCTTCCCGGATCCAATAACTCAGATTTATCGAATATCACGGTGTGCTCCTCTGCCAATCCAGTCTAGACATTGATGGTTTAGATTCTGGAGAGCTCGTGTGAAAAAAAAATTGGCACCGATTGAGTAGTACCAATTGGCCTCTCTTGTTTTTGCCTCACCCTCCGCCACTACCGTTGTACCCAAACCCAACTCAGCCGCGTCAAGCCAGCACTGCGCGGGTGGGCGCAAAAAAAAAACGATGGCACGTCGGCTGCTCCTCTAATCCAATCCCACAACAGTCCGAAACGCTGTTGTCGCATTTCGAAATGAAAAAGTCGCCGTGCGTTTGGTCTCCTGGCGTTTGTCAGGCCATCTGAATCAGCTCCGTTGCACGGGCGGAGCGGCTCGCCGTTAGTTGGCGTTTGCCGATCCGTCCGCCGCGCGAAAAGAAGGCAAAAACAAGACCCCAAACCCATACACCTTTCGCCATCCACCCACGGCCACGGGCCGAGTCGCGCGCCGCCTGTCAGTCGCAAATGAAGTTCCCCACTGTCGCGTGCCAAGCCGCGCGTACGATCGTTGCTGCCCGAGAGGTCTCTCTTACCGCAGCTTGGTAAAAGGTGGCAATGGCACGGCGGCCGGGATGTGCGTGGGTTCGGCTTGTCGGTTCGTGTCGCGCGCTTTGGTTTGGGTCGCGGTCTGGTCGGAGCAGCTAGAGAGGGGATTCCAGACCGAGTCGTATGTGCACGATGGTTCGGTTGGTTCGGTGGCAGAGTCGACAGTGACGGATCTAAAACGAAAATAACCGAGAATTCCTGAGACAAGATAAATTATGTTCAGCTGGAGTGTGGCTTGGAGTGTCCCTTTATGTTGGGTTAGGGATATTCACACTATATATACATGATTATATCCAAAGAAAATTAATTTTTAAACATAGTGTCCTGTACACAATTAGGTTGTTGTAGATTTGTTCCTCGGCAGAAAGGAAATAAGGACAAAATTTGAGATTATCATCCGGCCGTGATATTGCTCCATCTCAATGTTTGTAGCTAGCTTGGCACACTAACGATTAGTAGTATTTCACTAAAAAATGTTATGTTAATAAGTGCATGCCCTTAGATGCCATAATTGATATTTTAGATGAGCAAACCTACTTGCATAAATGTAAATCTTTGGGTACACAACGACGTCGTAAGCAGCTGTTTAAACTAAGCAGTTGGCTTACTCTTATTGCTAGTAATAAGCTAAGACGAAGTGACCAACAATCCATGCAGGCATGGGACAACGGAGAGAAAATAATCCTATAATATTAAGGTCCTATGTGTGTGAGATTAGACCCACACGTTATTATCTGAGGAGATCCGATCCGGAAGCAAATTCTCTAGGGGAGGACCTCACCGTGAGGCCCTCCCCCTGAGCCAGACATCAGGGGGGAGGAGGAGAAATCAACGGTGATAAGGGAGGGGCCTCCCCAAAGGCCCTCCCCCACTGAATTTTTTTCCATCCGATCCAACCTCATGTACGTACATAGGACCCAGATCTTATACGATTATTTTCCACTAATCCTCTAGGGCCACAACCCCATCGTCTTCCAGACCCTGCCCCCTGTCTGCAGCCTACTCCTTGGCCTTCTCCAATGCCTTCACCAGGTCTGCGAGGCACGAGCTGGCGTCGCCGTCGATGCTCTTCGGCGTCAGGTGCTCACCGACGTCGGCGGGCACCATGTTCACCTCCTTCAGCAATTCCTCAACAGTGCCGAACAGCTCGTGCGACTCGACGTCGAGGTGCATCTTGGCCAATGACTTGAAAGACTCGAAATCACAGTAGGACATCTCGATGTGCTTGTCCATCCGGCCCGTCCGGATCAGCGCCGGGTCTAGATTCTCGACGTGGTTCGTCGTTAGCACGATGAGCCGCTCTTCGCTGAACGCGGACCAAAGCCCGTCAATGAAGTTGAGCAGGCCGGAGAGCGTCACCTTGCTGTCGCTCGTACTGCCGAGATCCTGGTTCTTCGGAGTCTCTCCGTCTTTCTTCTCCTCCTCCTTGCGGCCCCTGCCCGTCAGCCTGCTCGAGCAGTCGACGTCCTCGATCACGATGATCGACTTGTTCGTCGTCTGGATGAGCAGCTTGCGGAGGTCGGTGTTGGTGTGCACCGACGTGAGCTCCATGTCGTAGACATCGTAGCCGAGGTAGTTGGCCATGGCGGCGACCATGGTCGACTTGCCGGTTCCCGGCGGGCCGTGCAGGAGGTACCCCCGCTTCCAGGCTTTCCCCACACGCCTGTGGTGCTCCTTCCCGTTCTTGAACATGTCGAGGTCGTCGATGATCTCCTTCTTCTTCGCCGGGTCCATGGCGAGCGTGTCGAACGTCTTCGGGTGCTCGAACGGGACCTCGGTCCACAGCGAACACGTGTAGCTTCTGATACACGTCCCAGAACTCGACCGAATTAGTGCCAGTACTTGAGAATCATTTGGTTTGTACGTGCAAATTAGTGTAAGAATTTCCCAAAAACGAAAAGTGTAAGAAGTTGGAAAGAGCATGCATGCACGGGCCTTACCCATCATCACCCCATCTTGCGCTAGGGATGTTGGTGAAGAGCTTCCGCTGGCGGCTCTGGGCCATGAGATCACGGCCTTGCCGGCGGACGTGCGGGAGGTAGGTGCTCCGCACGAGGTCGCGGTGGCTCTCGTGGAAGACGAGCTGGTAGGAGCGTCGGCGTTTCACGGCACGGGCACGGGCCCCCTTGTCCGCGTCCTGCTCGCAGTGGGCCGACCACCAGAGCGTGGCGCCCTGGAAATCGTCCGCCACCTCCTCGCCGTCGGCCATGCTGAGGACGAGCCTGTCGGCTCCCCTGGTGCCCTCGGCGTTGAGGCGGCGCACGTCGTCGCGCGAGCTCGCGGCGCCGTCGAGGTAGGCCTTCACCTCGTTGAACACGTCGCTGCGGTTCATGCGCCCTGGCTCGTACTCGTGGATGGTGATCGACAGGTACGGGTCGATGAACGCCGCGACCCGGCGCGCGCGCCGGTTGAGGTGCCGCGTCAGGAACGACTGCAGCTGGAATTGCTGCAGGTTCCGCCATAGCATCGTAAGGCACACAAGCGCTAAGCCGTAATTCACGCCAAGCCATGCTGAAGCATCCATCTCTATTTGGCTAGGCTACAAGAGTACCTTAACAAGTTACTCAAATACTCTCTGCTCTTGCGCTCGCTATGGATTTATATATAGAGACCTTCCATGCATATGTGTAGTGATGTACACGCGTAAAGTTGGAGTTTTGGTGACCGAACATGCAGCACTTTCCACCGATATAGGTAATGGGATTCCTTAGGTAAGTTTGGTCACTTTTACTCCCTCTGTTCGTGAATACTCGTCACCATTGACTCTGACTCATCCCACTTTTTGAGCGTGTGCACGGCACAGCTAGTCTCACAGGATGACCTTAGTGTAGTGAGACTGCCGGCCTGATGCTACCAGAAGTAACTCTTTTTTAAGTCTCTCGTAGCATAACTTGGATTTGAATGTCAAATTTTGTATGATTGTAGACTACTTTATAGATATCTCTGCACTTCTTTGTTTGAGAATTTTGAAACTTGTGAAGATAAAGACTTTTTTTTAGTAAGAAAAGGCAGGAACTCTGCCATTCAATTTAAGATAGGGGAAGAGCTTACAGAAGGAGCGTTGAAGGCCAAACAGGCCAAGTACCTGGGGCAACAGTTCTGGCTCAAGCCAACAATTACAGACAAGACTAAGACTTTGAAATATAATACGTGGGTTTCTAAGAGATTACTTGACAACGTAGATTAAGACGAATATTGTAATAGAATTCAAAATAGTTACAACTGCATATGAACTCTCCGCAGTGAAATCACATCAAGTGTGGCTAAAGTGAAATCTATTAATTTTTGTTACCTTTTATTTCCCATTTTGATTTTGTGAATCCTGCAATTGTAAATCGCCATGCTACTTAATGTGTGTACACTAGGCAAAATATCTTCTTACGGTTGCACCTTTTTTTAGGGAACAGTTCAATCTTGTACAGATATCCTCTTACCTAATAGTAGTCTGCTATGTCTGGCTCCTCCTTGTATCATCAATCTTCTAGCTAGCTCCACCCGATCGTCTTTTGCCTTAATCATCGGTGGTGTGGCGAAAATACCTTTCCCCGTCATTAGACAATAAGACGTGCATGCGCGTAGGTACAAAGTATAGTGGACTAGTGGTAATTGTGTGGTTGATGTGCGCCCAATTTGGAGTGCCCTTTTGGCCTTCGATCTCCTTCCGGATCATTCATACCACTGTTCATTTCATCACGCGCTCGGTTTGACGAGATTACAATTTACAAGTGCCGCGTACGTCATCACACGCGAAGGCTAGCTTGTGATAAGATCCAGCGTAGTGCGCGCGCGCGTAAACTAATGGAAGGAGTAACTAAATCTCATACGTTGCTTTATCCTGTGTCCTTTCTTCCTTTCGGAGCCAGGTTTAATGAGAGTCTCGTCATCGACGATTTTGTCTCCACTCTGTTCTGTTCTGGAGCAGTTCAGCAAATAAAGTTGTGGCTAGGGGTGCAAGCGGGTGTTCGTGAGCCACTAAATTAGCCCCACAATAAACAGTAAGTAGACTCTCACGGGCTAGCTTCTATTTTAAGTGGACTTAAGTGGCAGCCCACGTAGCCCACCTCTTATGCCCCATTCACTGTAGCCATATCTTCTGCCTATGCCCCGATTCGGAATAGCCACGCAACTCTTTTTCAAGCATTTTACTGGTACTCAGAAACGCTTGGTAGTGGTAGCATTTACACCAATGAGGTTGGAATTAGAATTCAGAAATAAGTTAGCAGCAGTGAGATGATTGATGCTCAGAGGTAGTGGTAGCATTTGGGGTCTCACCTCCACGCTGCCCTCATCCTCGTCGTTTACCTCGGACTTGGACTTGTCCGAGTCGCCAGACATTGTCGGGCCTCCTGCCTGCTATACAAATGCAACGAAGAACACAGATCACTCCAATGCCCATCTCGCATGGTTTGATACTGAACACAATGGCAGGTACTGGAGTTGTAGAGAGTGGTATACCTGCTTGTTGTTATAGATGTCCATCTTCTTGGTGTACTCGGCCTTGAGCTTCTCGGCCTTGGACACATAGTGAGCCTTTTCCTGCGTTTCAACACCCCAAATGTTAGTACAGAAACAGCAAGGACAACTCTATTAACAAGCCATGAATAAACAGCAATAGAGTAAAATGGCAGCGAATCCACATTTTGAACCACCAACCCAAAACTGCACGAGCATTTCAATCCTCAATTTGAATCATGAACACTATACCCAAATTTGAAGTGAATTCAAAGCAGCAATCCATACAAAAGCCAGAATACTATCCCCAATTTTGAACCACCGACCCAACACTACGAGCAAGTAAATCCCCAATTTGAATCATGAACACTATCCCCAAATTCGAACCACTGGCTCAAAGTTGCAAGTACAAGTTAACCACCCAATTTAAATCCAAAACCTGACGTATAAGCAAATTTGAACGTGGAACCACACATTTGAATAAAATCGTCATGAATTCAATTCGCCGAACACTAACCAAACAAATCAGATAGCACTAGGCGCCGACAATTTGTTATAGATCTCTGAGAACAAAATCGAACAGTAACCACAAGGCACGCACAACACATGAAACATTGCACCGAACAAAGAAATCGACGAACCAACCGCAGCGTGTCGAGCGGTTCAAGAGGGATCGGGAAGGAAGCAATTCACGGCATCAGACAGGGTCTTCCACTTGTCACCACCGGCCTTGCCAATCTGCAATTCACCAAACCACCCAAATCAGGAACGTAAAATTCACAACCAAATCAGCCGCAACAACTCGAACGATGAGGATGTAGCGGAGGAAACGATGCTTACCACTGAGACTTGCTTGACATTGGGGTGCTTCTCCTTGTAGTCCTTCTTGGACTACTCCCTGCAGGAAACGAACACACCGAATCGATCAGAACACACACCCACAAAACAATGTGAAAAAACCCAGCGTAAACAAAAACGAAACAGATCTCTTATCATCAGGGGTGGATCTAGCTGGGGTGCCGGGTGTGCACCGGCACCCCCAAAATTTGCAAAATCTGCACAGACTACACTGCATCTTTCAAAGCCATTTAATGCCTTCTTGGTTGCCTTCAGTTCATGCCTTCAGGCCGGCCTGCTCTTGCCTATGAATGAGATGCCTACTTCCCATTAAGTCAAAATACCTCAGAGACATATTTTATATAATACTAGAAAGATAAAGATGGTTGTTGATATTTTTTTTGAGTCCCCTCGTTCCCCAGCAAGAAAACGGATGCGAGAGAGTAGCTATTCCATTGGACTGAAATTGGAGAGAGTAAGGCCATTGGTTTTACAAGTACATGGTGGTGAGTTAGGGGAAGGAAACCTCACAAGTCACATCCATTCCTTTCTCTCTCTCTTTTATTGATTTAGGATTTAATAGAAAAATGCAGTTGCAATACTAAATCAGTACACAGAGCACATTCCAATTTTTTTCTCACATTCAGATATTGTGCAAGTTATTTTCCAGATTGATTAATATAGTGATTACATATGAAAAGTTGCTAGTAGACTACTATATAGTACATATACTACTACAAAACAGGCAATAGTAGATGCCTTATCACAGATGGTTAAAATGGAACCGTCTGTGTTTGGTCTGTTGGGACCAGGCATTTGGCGTGGCAGCCTATCACAGACGGTTTGTATTACAAATCGTCTGTGATACTCATTATCACAGACGGTTCTATTAAAGAACTGTCTGTGAACTATCACCAACGGTTCTATTAAAAAACCGTCGGTGATAGTAAGTAATGTTGTTTCTTGAGGACCTTTTTGGTAATTTATCATTTGACAAAAAGAAAAGAAATTGAATAAGGAAAAGGTGGTAGGGCCCATTTGTCATTAGGAGTGAGGGAGGTGTAGAGTCTGTATCTTTGGCCTTTTCTTTGGAAATCGACTGAGTTGAGGGGAGCTCGCGATTTGCCTGGCGATTCTGGTGGAGATGAGGGCGATTGCTGCTCTCCTCGCCCCTAGGTTGCATGAGAAGGTGACGGCGCTTCTTTCGCGGTTGGTTAGGATCGGGAGGCGAAGGCAGATCTCTACTGCCCCTCCTCCATATAGGTGGTTCCTCTCCTCTTTTCAGGTACAGATTTGGAGAACTTGGTGAGTAAACCTCAAGTCCTTTTTAGTGATCCGATTTGGATTCTCGATCTAAGGTTGGTGTGCATCGCCGGTTGATTGAGTGAGGTTTGAGGTTGATTCGGTGTGGTTCCCTCTAGTCTGTTTTGATTTCTTGCTCTGAGGTGTTCTGGCCACTGCATCTCTTGGTGAATCTTGAGCGGCGTTTTTTTCCGATCCCTTGGCTTTGTTCTTTGGTAGATTCCGAAATTCAAAGAAGGGCATTGTATCTCCGAATCCTCGTCTTGTTGCGCGAATAAGCAAGGTGTTTGGTTTTTTGGGACAAAATCTTCCTGACGTCTTCCTGACGTGCCTTGCCTGTTATCTTCTTGGTGGTTTTGACTACCATCGCCTCAGTGAGTATTTCAGTATTCATATTGCGCATTACTTTGCATATATATATATTTGAGTTGTGCTGATCTCAAATTTTGTATAAGGTTGATTCTTGTATTGAGATATTGCAAATTGTGGTGCCTAGGCTACTGAATACTGCTCAATGATGATAGAGTCTATTTCTGAAATCTGTTAAGATAATTAATTCGGTCTTGAGCTCTAAAGGAATTGCTTACTGCTATCAATTTCTTTCTAGTGAGGTAGATACTTTCTGTGGAGATTATTTTGATCAGTTTTGTTAGCTAATTGTTGGTTCCTCTGTTGGATGAGAGGCATCAAACCTGATCCTTGTAACTACATTTAATCTGTGAGTTCATTAGTACCCTATTACTGCTTGGTTCCACTAGATTAAAGGTTATAGTGTTTTGTTGATAATCTGCATGCATCTGAAGTAATACTTGTGTCTTCTCGCTCATTAAATTGATTTTTTAGTTCAAGAAAGCAATAAAGTTAGAGCTCAAGGTCATCTTCTAGTTATCTTATCGATTTGTGAAGAGTTTAGACTATGTTGGCTGAGATGGCAGAATTTGTATCCTGTGCATCTTGCCCGCTGAGAGCAATAATCAACATATCAAAACTGAGCAATATGCTATTTTCATAAGGTTGTTTATCTTATCTATTAAGCTTTTTGTTCTGGTTAATTGACCTGTTAGAATCTCATGTCTTTATGTTTTTTTGGTCAATTAGTTTCAGCTGGAATTATGCTTTAGATATGTTTAATTGTGCTGGATTTAAATATGAATTTATGCTTAAACTGCCATGTTTGCAACAAGTATCACAGACAGTTTGTAATACGAACCATCTGTGATAGGCTGCCAGTACATATAACTGGCCCGACAGACCACCCCGCCCATTCCCATTTGAGCATTGCCACTGTGTCCTCCCCATTCTTGCCAAGACAGAGAGGAAGGAGGAGAAGGAGAGGATTCTCGAGAGATATTTGGTATTTTCGTCGTGAGCTCCGAGGGTAACGATCTATACTCTTTATGTTTGCTATAAATTAATCACTAATCAATTTAAGTATGTTTGGTAAATAGGAAGCCCATTCTTGCCACGACGAGAGGGAAGGGAGGAGAAGGAGAGGATTCTCGAGAGATATTTGGTATTTTCGTCGTGAGCTCCGATGGTAACGATCTATAACCCTTTATATTTGCTATAAATTAATCGCTAATCAATTTAAGTATGTTTGGTAAATAGGAATAGTACGTACTTGCGGTTTATTAATCTAATTTGACATTAATTTGTTACATACGTAGCGTAAATAGACCGAAACTAGATGTACGGTGTGAACCGTGTGAGTTAAGAGTACATTAATGGCGTGGTTGCTTTTAGAAGAGCTGCCAAGCAGGATATGTTGAAGAAGGGGATAAATTTTATGTATTGTCCATGCATTGATTACGGTAATCTGAAGATGTTTAACAACCCGGCTCAGATCGAAGCGCACTTGATTCGAAAGGGGTTTCAAAAAAGGGTATACATGTTGGACCAGTCACGGTGAAGAGCAGATTATACCAGAAGTTAATAATGACGGCATCACCGAGGAAGTCAACGATATACCGGATGTGGACTATGCTTTTGATGAGGATAGGTCGTACGATGATAATCTGGATCAGATGCTACGCGATGTAGAAGAGAATTACAGCGAGAGAGAGTTTTGTAAATTCAAGGGCTTAATGGAGGACTCGGTGAGACCTTTGTTCCCTTATTGCAAGCCGGAATACACAAGGTTGTCAACTGTGATTGAACTACTGAAATTGAAGGCATGCAATTGTTGGTCCGATAAGAGTTTCACGGCGTTGTTAAGTCTCCTAGCAGACATCCTTCCGGAGGGAAACATGTTGTCCAGCACCACCTGCCAAGCAAAGAAGGTTCTTTGTCCATGGGGAATGGAAGTAGAAAGAATACATGCATGTCCGAACGATTGTATCCTCTACCGTAAAGAGTATGCAGACATGCATGTATGTCCCGTGTGCAAAGTATCCCGATACAAGCGTCAGAATACTGCTAAGGTGAAGCAAGGACCTCCTGCTAAGATGTTGTGGTATCTGCCTATGATCCCACGTTTAAAGCGTTTATTTGCGAACCCAAATGAGGCAAGATTGCTGCGTTGGCACTCGGAGGAGCGTAAGAAAGATGGAAAGCTAAGACACCCTGATGATTATGCTCGAGGAGAAACTTCGATCAGAGCTTCGAAGAGTTCGGCATGGAACCGAGGAACATAATGTTAGGGTTGAGTACATATGGAATGAATTCTTTCGGTAACATGAGCAGCCGACATAGCACTTGGCCCGTGAATCTATGTATGTACAACCTTCCTCCTTGGCTGTATATGAAGCGGAAGTATATTTTGATGTCACTACTTATCCAAGGGCCGAAGCAACTGGGAATGATATTGATGTGTACCTAGCACCATTCTTTGAAAGATCTTGTGACATTGTGGAACAAAGGGTGCAGTATGGGATACCTACAAACGAGAGAACTTCACTTTACGCGCCATGTTGTTACGCACCATCAATGATTTTTACGCCCTTGGTAACCTTGTCGAACTTCGAAGACAAAAGGAGCCAAAGCTTTCTCGCCTTGTTTAGATACTACGGAGAGTGTATGGTGAACAACTCAATAAAATCGTGTATATCGTCACCGTAGGTTCCTTCGAGAGTCACTCATACCGCAAGATGAAGAAACAATTTGACGGAAATAAGGAGGACGGTTCAGCTCCAAGGGCTTTTAGAGGGAAAGAGGTCTATGATATGGTTAAGGATATCGATGTTGTGCTTGGGAAGGGACATCAATTAAGAACCCGTCAGAAGAACATCTAGAAGAAGCGACCAATTTTTTGGGACTTGCCTAATTGGGAGAACTTAGAAGTTCATCACTGCATCGACATCATGCACGTGGAGAAGAATGTATGTGATAGCTTGATTGGTCTCTTACTGAACATTAGTGGCAAAACAAAGGATTGTGTTAACGCACGCCGTGACTTGGTTGATATGAACATAAGGACCGAGTTAGCACCGAAAGAGATCGATACAGGACGAACGTACCTTCCTCCAGCTTGCTACACTCTGTCCAAGGCTGAGAGAAATGAACTGTGCCAGAGCATGCATGGTGTGAAAGTCCCATTTGGTTACTCCGCTAACATTAAGCAACTTGTTTCTATGCAAGATTTGAAATTAATTGGTATGAAGTCTCATGATTGTCATGTGCTGATGATACAAATGCTTCCTGTTGCAATTATGAGTATCTTGCCGAACAAGGTCCGAATGGCAATCTTGAGGCTGTGTTATTTCTTCAACTCAATTGCTCAGAAGGACATCGATCCCCAAGAACTAGATGCTTTGCAGGCCGAGGTGGTGACGACTCTATGTCATCTTGAGATGTATTTCCCTCCGTCATTTTTCGATATCATGGTCCATCGCATTGTTCACCTTGTGAAAGAGATAAAGATATGCAGCCATGTATTCCTATGTCATATGTACCTGTTCGAGAGGTACATGGGAATTCTCAAGTACTACGTACGGAATCGATCTCGACCGGAGGGCAGCATCATCGAAGGTTATGCAACTGAAGAGGTCATTGAGTTCTGCGTCGACTACATGGCTCAGGTGGAACCGATAGGTGTACCTCTATCTCGTCATGAGGGGAGACTGGATGGTATCGGGACCATCGGAAGGAAATCAATCACTCCCGATCTGGATACGTACGCTCAAGCCCATTTCACGGTCTTGCAACACATGACCTAAGTGTCCCCATACATTGACGAGCACAAAAACATGGTACGCCAACAGAATCCAGACCGGTCGGAGGTTTGGATCACGAGAGAGCACAACCATCGATTCAACGAATGGTTAAAGGTGTGAATCACTAGGAGGTCATCAAGTGATGATACGCTGCTATGGTTGGCAAAAAGGCCACAATTTACAATTGTCACATGGCAAGGATACGACATAAATGGGTACGCATTTTATCGGCTGACTCGGATAGGAAGAGCGCGATCGAGCAGCGGTGTTTGCATAGATGCATTCAGTACCGATGGGCTAAGGAGCTCCTACTATGGGCAAATAGAGGAGATATGGGAGCTCGACTACGTGCTTTTCAAGATCGCCCTATTTCGGTGCCGTTGGGTCCATATCCCACAGGTGAAGGTCGACAAGTACGGCGTCACTACCGTGGACCTCGAACGTGTCGAATACAAAGATGAACCATTCGTACTGGCTAACCAAGTTGTTCAAATCTTCTATATAACCGACCCGACAAATAAGAAGCGCCACGTAGTTCTTCATGGAAAAAGGAGGATTATCGAAGTTGAGAATGTAGTGGACGAGGAAGAATACAATCAATTTGATGAGTTGCCTCCTTTCGGAGACGGCATCAGGCTCGAGGAAGAACCCAGTGAGGAAGCTAGCTATATGCGCATCGATCGTCATGAATGGCTATATTTTAATTAAGAATTTACTCCATTATAATTAATTTATTCCATAACATGAGACATGTCAATGTGGACTTGCCATGTGTTATGGACTTGTAATATCTTATATATTTTGATGTTAACATGGAATTGTCATATCTAATTTTGATGCCAATGTGGACTTCATTGTAATGTGGAATGATAATATTATACGCTTGTAATAAACAGACGATAAAAAGACCATATCTTTTTTACATCACAGACGATAAAAAAGGATTAGAGATCCTATCTTAGCCTTCAAATCTTTATAAGCCTTCTCGTCGGCTTCAGTGGTGGCGGGATCAGCGACTGTTAGATCAAACGCCTCCACCTGCGACCTTACACGCTCGATTCATACTTGTAGCCGTTCGGACTCTGAAACTAAGGCCTATATAGCTTAGAGGCCATCAACCTTGGTCTCCTCCATCTCTGCGATTTCGACTTGCTCTCCTGCAATTCGGATGTCGTTCTCGACTCTCCGGGCTGCATCCTCGGTGCGGACCAAGTAGTTCCATAGGACGATCTCCACGATGAGGTTTACTGTCAGATGCCGCAAACCCTTGCATTGGTCCGTCTGAGGAGGACCTCCAGTCGACAGATGATGGCCGCTATGGTCTCCGGTAGATCGGAGGGCCTACAACAAATGCCATTGCGAACGGAAGGCTTGTTCGCAGCTTGGGCCATGTTGCGACCAGAGAGGTGCGAGTAAACAAGCACAATGTAGGCCAATACAGCTGGCACGAGAGGGGAAGCCATTTGGAGTTTGTGGAGAAAGGGGATCAAGGAGGTTCGTGTGAAATCCATTGTAGAAGGGGATATCTATTTATAGAACAAGTACTAAAGCCAAAGCGGGAGACGAAGAGATATTTGGGAGCTGTAGCGGCGTTGGAAAATGAAGAGACGAAGCCATGCGATTGTGAGACGAAGAGACACACGCGGAAAAATGAAGAGACTTGTTCATTTGTCAGCAGGATGTCAGGTTATCACAGACGGTTCTATTACGGAGCCGTGCGTGATATGAGTTTATCACAGACGGTTATCACAGACGGCTCCAGAATAGAACCGTCTGTGATTCCTTATCACAGACGGTTCCATAATAAAACCGTCTGTGATAGGCCTTCATAACCCTAGAGCTCGCCCATTCATCTCCCCACTGCCGCCCATTCATCTCCCAAGTGCTTAGCCTGCTCAGCTCACGCGTGCTCCTTCGCCTCCTCTAGGGTTCGCCCGTTCACCTCCCCGTAAGCCCCTACGCCGCCGCCCCGACATCAGCAGCGTTCTTTGCCGCCTCGGCCTTGCGCCTCCTCCCGTGTTGGTATCCTCTCTCTGCGCCGGCCTCCTCTAGGACTCGCCCATTCACTCCCCTTAATCCTCGGCCGACATCGCCGCCCCCGACCTCGGTGCCGCCGCCCCCAACATTGACGACGCCGCCGTCCTCGACGCACGGTCTCCTCCTCGTGTGCCCTCGTTGTCGGATTTCCCCTCCAACGGCCTCACTCTCCCCTCATCGCTTCTTCCCTCGGAGCCGTGGAGGTAAGAGGCTAAGAGCTCGGTGCCACCCTTCCACCTTGTCCTCCCTCATCCCCTTTTTATTTGTAATGTGTAGATGTGCGTGGATTTGCTAATTAGATGAAAATGTGTAGGATAATATGTAGTATTTTGGTTGTGATTTGTTAGGATTCAGTCATATTTTGGATTTGCACAGATCTGAAATTCTTTGTATGGAATGCATGAGTATGTGTAGGACTCGATGCTATTGTGATTAATGCCAGATGGTTCTTGAACATTTTTTTCATTGCCTGTCCACGAATTTGGTGATGGTTCATGCATATATATAGAATTATTCATAGTTGGAATGGCAATGTTCTGATGAATCTATGTTAGGTTAGTAATCCTCCACTGTGAATATAGTATGGCTATCATTACTTGTTTTGATGTTTTCTATGCAAAGTAATTATATGATCTTTACAGAAATATTCAATTGGAATAACAATTACATTCAGATTTTATAATTGATCATACATATCATTCTCCTGTTTTAGTTTGGACTAAGATATTCCTTGTTCTACATGGCAAATTGGTTAGCTGAGAATTGAGTGAATATCTGAAGTTGAAAATATTAGCATTCAATCAATTTAAATGACTTGAATGATTTACATTTGATTATGTTAATTTGGTCCTCCCTCGTGCCTTGTCTATTGATCTTCTCGGTGGTTTTGAGTACCATCGCCGTTGTGAGTATTTCAACATATCATGCACTGTCTCTTTGCATATACATATACACATATACATATATGTGTGTGTGTGATGTGTGGTGTGTGTGTGTGTGTGTGTGTGTGTGTGTGTGTGTGTGTGTGTGTGTGTGTGTGTGTGTGTGTGTGTGTGTGTGTGTGTGATGTGCTAGTTGAAATATGTGATCTGTGATTGGTGGGTTTTTTGATCTGCTTGGTGATGAATTGTCATAGAAAATGAAATTGAATGTGAATTGGTATATAGATTAAGCCTTGAGTTGTAGATTGTCTAGTTGATTCCTATAACTTTGAGCAATTTATTTCAACCTATTATACTTGTTGTTCCTGTAGCTTTATCATTCAATTCTTCTTGCTGTTTTGTATCTTTTTAGTACCTTCTTTCTGTTATCCATGTATTTAGTAAGTCTCTGGATTGTCTGGTGCATCGAAGAATATTGTTGATCTCTACTCCTGTGGTCAACATAGGTTAAGTTGAGTAAATTTGCTTGAATCTGGTTGATTTGAATAGCAAGTTGTAAATTGAACTCAAGGACTAATATATAAATTGTCATATTCAATTGATGATTACATTGGACATAAGTGCTATGATGGCCAAGGTTAAACCTTGTACAACTAGCTTTCTGAGAGCAATAATCATACAATCAAATCTTAGCTTCATGTTGATTTTAAGTGTACACTTATTGTGTTTGATGAGCATATTGTTCCTTTTAAATGACTTGATTGATTTTCTTAGTCTTATGGCTATTGTGTCATTTAATTGGTTAGGGAACTATGCTCTATTCATAATTATCTATGCTGGAATTAATAATGCAATTTTGCTAATACCGCACTTATTACAACAATCCAGAAAAATCCAATCTATAAAGATAATAGACCTTAGTGCTGAGATGGCCAAGTTTGTTTCTTATGCAACTTCATATGAGAGCTCACATTAATTTCAAATTTTTGTGCTCTGTGCTAATTTCATTCATATACATGTTGTTATGTTTAGCATTTCTATCAATTTAAATGACTTGAATAATTTACATTTGATTATGTTAATTGGTCATTTAAATGTTGTTGCATTAATGCTTTATTGTTCCATATTTATGCTGGAATTAATTATGATTATTTGCTAATATTACACATGTTGAGCATATTAATCATTTTAAATGACATGGAGATACTTCATATGTATATGTTAATTTGGGACACTTGCAATCCATTTTATTGCATATGTAACTTATATAGATAGCAAGTGGCGAGATGGCAGAGGCAATCTTATTTCAAATCACACCGATGCCGCAGATGGCGAGAGGTGTCGTCTTTGTCATTTCATCATCGAGCGCCGCCTAATCGTCTGGATTTCCGTCGACGATAATGATACGTAAGCAAGATGGCAGAGGAAAATCGAAAATACCTGCGGGCCGACTGATCATCACGGAGGTTAGTGACGTTGGGGTCTCTTTGAGTCCCAAGAGATCAGCGGCGAGATTCCGGACCATCTGTGGGATTCTTGCAAGGGAACGGGTCCCTATCACCACACCAAGCTGGAAGTCTCTGACGAAAGAACAGAAAGGCGCGCTGTGGACAGAACTTTCAAGTAAGTTCACTATCCCAGAAGCCGACATGGCATGCGTGGAACAGACGGCGTTGCTCTCGATGGATCACTCGTGGAGGACCTTCAAGAGCATTCTTGTCACGAAGTACGTGAACACGAGTCAGACACCCTTCACGCAGTATGGATTCTTGACGCGGGAAACATGGGACGCTTTTGTGGCTATGAAGACGACGACCGAATTTAAGGAGCAAAGTGCGGCGCACAAAGCTCTCTAGACACGAAACACTCACCCGCACAGACTCGGCACCGCTGGGTACAGCGGGTAAATCTGCGGAATGGGCGGCGGAGGAGGAGAATGCAACCGGGCCATTTCCTGAGATCACAAACCCGCGTTGCCTAAGCTGATTAAAATCGAGGGCAAAAGTCTCATCTTCGGGCAGCATCTCTTTCACAAACCCGGCAGACCAGGAAGTGTCCCAACGTGTGGTAAATATGTCGAACTACCTAGTTGTTAATAAGTCCATAACTTCACAGTGTCTATAATAACATGATGACCTCTTGCAGCGTGAATTGACTGCCCAAACTTCCCAAGGCTCCTTCCAAGCAGACAAGGAGAAGGATATACTATCTACGGCCCTGGGAAACAAGGAGCACCTGCGTCGCACGCAAGGCCTTGGGGTTAACGTACCTTGGAGTCATGGATTCGCAGACGACTACTGCACGTATAGGATTATGAAGAGATCCAAGGCCGAGCGTGAGGACCGGTTGGTACAGATAATTACTGAAAAATTTGGAGGAAAGCTAGCAGCATTGCAGGATTAAATGAATCAACTCCTGAGCCAGTCGCAAGCCATCCCTGTTAATTTGGGAGCCAGTCCTGCTCAACATTGGAGTAGCGTCGCGTCCACACATAATTCTGAACATAACGACGTCCAATTACCGATAGACGACATCAAGGTAATATACATCTATGGAATGCACCAAAGATAGACCTATAAGACGTCTTAGCTAATTGCGTATCGTTTTGTAGGGGCCGACGCCCTACAAGCTCCAAGTGAGGATGGTTGGGTCCATTTCTATTGAGGCTGGGTGGGGAATGGTGTATCCATACCGGAAGAAGCGATCTGACCTGATGCCGGTGGCGCAGGTTACGCCGAGGTCGGTCGACATGGTACATGAGAATTTCATGGCCATCCCGCTGGAGATTTGCCCGAACGAAGACATCAGAACACTAGGGGATGCTAGGCACACTTTTATCCAGTGGCCCAAGAAGGACATCACCTTGGACCGAGCAGTGCCGCGATCTCGACACGACCATTCCTCTCCCACGGGACCCTCGATGACTCCACCTCATCCTTTGCCTCAGAAGGCCACCTCATCGGTTCCTGTGGAGAAGATGCCGAAGGAACAAGAAAAGTGTGTCGTCGTATCGGTTCTCGAGTCGTCTCGTAGGAAGACGCTGCCAGTCGTTAAGACCAAATCGAAATCGATGAATATTAAGGCGCCTCCCAAGTGGGTTTCCTGGAACCACACGTGGTATCTATGCAAACCATCGAAACAGACCCGTCCTTCGTCGAGGAATACATAACGAAGGGATTGCTTGATCAAGCCGACAAGGACTACATAGTGGTGCCCTACAACCAAAAGTAAGTGCTTCACTACTTGCTATGCAAATTTCATTTGTACTTTATACGCAGCACGAACTTAGGTTTAATGACTATAACGACATACATGAGTAGGTACCACTGGATCCTTTTAATCATTATACCAAAGAGGAACAAGGTGATATACCTTAATTCCCTAGTCAGAAACAAGCACGACTTCAGCATTCTGCAAGGAATACTCGAAAGGTATGCTCATTTTCTCCATACATAACTCTATTGTAGTCTTCCTTCATTTGAAATGGCCGAGGATAACTTTTTGGAATCATGTAGTTCATTCATCGCCTATGTTGACAAAGGACCATACAATGGATCGAGCGCCCAACTAACATACAGGACGAAATTTCTGGTGCACGCTACAACACAATAATCCTATATCATACTTCATAATAATGCATCTCGAACTGACTATACCTATATATGTAATTCTATTTTTGCAGTGCCGCCAGCAAAAAAATGATGAGCTATGTGCAATCTATGTTTGCCATCATATGCAGCAAATCATTAGTGCTAAGCAGAAGGATCCCGAGGTTTGTCAATCTCAAAATAATTATTTCCTAATTATAAATTTAAATATATATGCTTACCACTTTGCTCTTTCTTGCTAGCGACAAGACTTGATGATAGATTTAGATAGACTCGTTGCGGATGAGATCAGGGACATTTGAGGGAAGCTCTGCGCCTTTATCATGCCAGAAATCGTTCAAGACAAAGTAGAGTTTCACTCCGTCGCCGACTCAGAGTTTCACGCAAACAATTGACTCAATTGTAACTATAGCAACAATACTTGAACAAATTCGATCTTTTGTAATTTATTTTGAGTAATGATCACTTTGAGTTGTCAACAATTGATTATCTGTGACGTATCTATTTTTTGCATGCTTGTTTTCAGAGGGCATGGCTAGCAATTCCTGAGCTAACCAAAAATCAGCAAAAAGTAGTTAGGGTAATGAACTATCACAGATCACAAACGGTTCGTAAATAGAACCGCTGCAGTGATATTCTCGTGTATCCTGATTGTTCATTGATAGAACCATATGTGATATTATCGTATCACGCACGGTTAAGTAGATAGAACCGTTTGTGATACTATGCTTTCCACGAGCAGTTTTAACAAAAAAATAAATGCGTGTTATTCCGTATCCGAGCGGTTTTGAACCGTCTGTGATAACCACATGTTATCACAGACACATAAATATAGACGGTTCGGAAATCGTCTGTGATGTCGGATCCGAACCGTCTGTGATAGGCCTGTGTGTAGTAGTGATAGTGTGCTTCTCGGAACGAAAATATTCCCAAATGATGAATTTTGTGAAGAAAAGTACAAAAACAACTCGGTAATACATACTTTGAATTAGTCGTACCGGACGTTACTTTGTGTGTGCACCCCAACCCTTAATTTCTAGCTCCGCTACTGCTTATCATGTGAAGAGTTGAGGGAGACAATGGGGCAGGCTGCTAGAAAGGAGATGGAGAAGTTCGACTAGAGAGTGGCGATGAGGAAAATTTGGAACTAGTAGTAAGTGTTGCGATTTGAGTTGTGGGCTGGTAGGTGTCATATGTCCCGCATAAATTCTTGGCGGGCCACCGCATTAACCCGCATAAAATTCTGTTGTTCGATGCAGGCAAGCGCGGGCTGTCCACAACGCATCCCACTTTCATCCTGAGTTGTGGTGATTATGGAAAAAAAATCTGGACGCGGCCTTCAAGCCGTCCTCTTAAAGCCCCTTTCATGATTTGTGCCACGTGTAGTCATGGATCTCAAAGCGAGAAATCTTTCATGATTTGTGCCACGTGTAGTCATGGATCTCAAAGCGATATTTCTCCTCTCTTCTCTAAGTAGACTCCAACACCTACTTTCTCACCACCCTCCATGGCTGAGGCGCATGTTGACACTCATTTTTATGTACTCATGGTTGTCATATTATTTTTCCCCTTCGGATGGCTTGTGCTAATCATGTCATTTGGCCACCGAGCGCCAAGATAAGGCGCCAAAACCCTACGACAAGATAAGGCCACGGCGTGTACAGGAGAAGAGGGCGACCCCACTTATCGGCCACCGAGCGCCGGCCCGCGCATACCGAGCACCACCCAGCGTAGAGGGAGTGCGGCGCCACACACTACCTCGGGTCACCCTTGCCATCCAAGTCGCGGACACATCTCTCTCGCTGCCTATATAAGGGCACCAAAAGCCCCTGTTGCAGAGACTAAGACACGACATCAAAAGTTAGGGTTTCACTGAAGAAGAAGGAGGAGAAGTCGACGTCGGCGCTACACTGCGTACCCTATGCATCGTCCCGTGTAGAACCATCGCGATGCTGCGCACCGCACCCCCTACCGACTCCTGACCGGCTCTATGATGTATTTTCGAACCAGGATGGGGTGGACCCAGTTTTTCCTCCGGGTTCAGGGGATATTGCAATGTAATTGACAGTAGTACTGTCTATTTTACTTTTGGTACTTAATTGCTTTGATTGGTCCTTTTGATATTGTTTACTTATCGGTAATGCATTGTTGATCCTTTAGTTGCTAGATTGAAGCATGGTGCTTGAATCTAGTTAACCGGCCTCATATCAAATAGTTCGAAATTTGCTGCGCTCACATTAGCCTTATCACGTGATAGGTGAACCGGTGAAAAATATAGTATTGTTTTGTAGGGTGAGAGCGATCTAAGCTTAGTACTTATTCTTATATATTATTTGTCCATTTGCTTGCTTGTGAACCCAGCCCGAGGGAGGATTTAGTCAGGCTTAGTAAAACTCATTTAATATTCCTGTTAGCAATAATTGTTTAGCCTTAGATTGTATTTCTAATTGTTCACCGGGATCAATAACCATGAAAACTCTAGTGAAAATCTACAACAAACCCGTGTGTTGCGGTTAAAATTTTGACTATGCATAGATCGTGTCAATAGGAATTTTTTTTATTTAATATTTTTTATTAATATTTTAAAATTAATCCTCGCAAACTTTATTTCCAATTCGACCCCTTTGGTCACGCCACGAGAGTGGCGTGACCAACGAAGGTGGCGTGACCAAATGCCCTGCGCCCAGCGCCCAGCCAGCGTGGAGGCTGCGTTGGCACCTATCACGCCGGACTCATGGCGTGACAAGGCATATAGTCACGCCATGAGTCCCATGCGTGTGATGGCGACTTATAGTCGGGCGGCCCGACCCGTTCCTCATTTTCCTATCTTCTCACCTCCCTTCTCTCATCGCCGCCATGCATGCTCGCGCCACTGTGAGCCGCCGCCCGCTCCTCCACGCCCGCCTCCCCGGCCTGAGCTCCTCCGCCAACCACGGCTCTCTCCTCCTGCCTGCCGCCTTCCCGCCGCCGGTCCTCCTCCCCACGGTCCTCCTACCTGGCCCGCCTCCCCGCCCCGGTCCTCTGCTCCCTCGCCGGCTTATCGAGGTATACCTTGTGAAGGTTTGATTCTCTTTTGAAGGTTTGCTCGACATGTAGAAATTCTGTGCATGTGGTGTAGCTCAAGCGTCTCTCGAAAGTTGGTTTGTAATCCTAACTTTCTTCTGGCGACGAGAGAACCCATAGGAGCGTGGCCACCCTAACTTTCTTGCTCCTCGGAAAGACTCGGATATGCACCAGAAATCCTTGTCGAGATCTTTTCTCTAGAAGTTGGTTTGTAATGTCCACCATTTGCGAGAATGTACCGGCATGTTTTTGCTTTTTGCACTTGAGAAAAATATGGCCACCATCTTCATCCAACCTCTGCGTAAAGGGCATCTAGTATCAAGATCTATTCCCTTACATTGATATTTTTTGCGCATTGGCGGACTATTATGAGGTAGTCTCGAAGCGAACATTTTAATCTTGTTTGGCACATTCGAGACCATATCTTCCTCCATTGGAAATCAGATTGCATTGTCGGATTACGCATAGTGCTACATTGTCCTCTCCCTCCTACTCTGTCTTTATCGTCTATAAAAACACGATAGGTTGACTTGGCCGAAACGAGTCCTTAGAATCAAAATGCCACGCATCTCGGGTGAATGTATGCGAACAAAGTGACCATCCTTTGGTTTGTGACAGGATCAAAAAGTTTATGCACATCTTGCAACAAATAATGCCCCCACCAAGTATTAGGCCTTCTCGTCATGCCTCACGGGAATCCAAGGGTCTTTCCAAATTTTAATTCTTTTGCCATCGCCTAGATCGAGGTATAGCTTTGTTCGAAATATGTTTTGAGCTACACCACATCCTTCTTCTCCTAGATGCACAGTTATTTCATGTGTTGTCAAATTGCAAGTTATTTACATAAATATTGCTGTGTCAAACTATGTGCGATTTTATATATGTGCGAGGACTACAACTTTTTCTACTTGAAAAATGTTTGATTGTAATAAACCGTACATGTTTTGTGGTTGTACAAGTCTCCGTGATTCTGAGTTCCCACTTATCTACATGCATGTGTGTACTATGAAGTCATTTTAGGATTAGTACACTTGTTTTAATTTTGCTTAGTATGAAATTGTAACAATACTACTATCATATTTTGTTTAGTGTAGATAAAAAAATTAAAATCCTCTGATTATTTTCTTGGTGTATAATTTGAGATGGCGAAAACAAACAGGTGTTGGTTAACTATTTACAAGGTAGGACAACAATCTTGGTTAACCTTCAATACGATGTAAATGCGAGAATTAGTTAACAAGAATTTTTTATAAAAGGACACTGTATAGAAGAAGTGAAATAAAGGTTGACTTACCTCCTTTCTACATATAAGATTTCGAGCAGTGGTTCGTGCCATGCGATCTTGACTTTGCATTATTTTGTTGGATGTAGATGGTGCGTGGTTATGCGTGTATTCTTGGCGAGGCCATTAGCCAAAGCGGAAGTTACATGGACTTGGCGGCATGGAAGCGACCGTCCTTTTATTTCGTGAATCACGGACTTGACAACTCTTGTGACTAGGATTAAGTCGACATTTGGATGGGATGACCCGGGGTCATTGTCGAAATGCAAGGACGATATGGCGCATGGTTGGGTTCTAAGATGCTGCGCCTTTTTGGTGCCAATTACATCCCACCGATGATTGGGACATGTACCAGAAATTGTGCTCGCATCTCAAGTCCGGGTGTTGGAGGTGGCGGTGGAAAGGACAATCGTTGTTGAGGATTTGCGGATAATTTGGATGTGGTGAATGGCAACACGGAGGAACAAGACCCCGCATCCATCACTCGCGAGCCCCCGATGGAAGCGTCCTTCGAAGGGTTCGTTAGCGTGAGTCATACCAACCATGACCCTTTGTCGGTGGATGTGCTTATATCTTCCCATAGCGTGTAATTGACCACATGGCTGATTTCAGCGGTCTTTGTAATGAACAACGAGCTTGAGGAGGAGTTGTTTAGCGATGGAACAACCCGTGAAGAGGAGTCTAACGAAGGATGGAGCTCGGCCAGAAGATGAGGCTCGGCACCTCTATTCTCCGCAGAGGAAGGCGGGGTTTTCGCGATGTAATGGGTGAGGTCCCATCGGTGCATTCTTTCGATAATGTCGGTTATGGTTGATAAAGGCGGTTTGTGCTAATGGGTTGAGGTAGGGATGGCATTGCGGACGGAGAAGCGACATAATGCGGAAGAACATGTTGTTTCCAACCATGGAGGACATGAATGTTTGGTACAAAGAATACTCGATCTTGGCACCATCGTCCATTCATAGTGCAATACTCCTATTAAGCATATATCGCCCGTCAAGGCGGCGGAACATCGATAGAAGGCGAGCGTTACGGTGGCGGAACCATAAGTGAACTGGTGAGGAAGCTGTACATGCATGGTCGGCGTTCTTTGCATGTCCCATGCTCTCACGTCATCACCACATCGCGTCTTGCGGTGTAAATCACCTTACCTTCATTGCGTCGAATTCTCGAAGCAAGCCACGATCTGAGACTTGGGATAAGCGATTGAGCCTTATCTAGATCCTCGCATTGGCCACCGTGCGTGGGGAGGAATACATTCGGACGTAAACATGATGAACAAGCTATGCGGCGAAGGAAGAGGAAGAGGCCGTAATGACATGGACCGCGCCGCGGTAAGGCGGTAGGACATGTACTCTCTAGGAGACTTCAGCGGCGCCGGCGGCACCAGCAGTGCTCGAGTGCCTGAGCATGGACACACAAGGGCAAAACACGTCGATGGGAATCGGCCAGCGAGGTCGGCGTGGCGCTCACATGTCGGCCCACCTACTTGAGGTGTTTAATCTTTGTTGTCAGCGCAAAAATGGTTGTTCTTCGTATATAGTACTTTCATTTGCGGTTCACATATTGTTTTGAGCGTCATGTGTACTTACTTTCATTTTGCATTCTATACATTGTTTTGTACCTCATGTGATCTTACAAAATCCTATCTTATGTCTGAGGATGCGCGGCCGCCTTGTCTGGCGTTGCTCCTCTCGAATCTGACAGCGACCACCGCTTCGCCCGCATAGCCCGAGTGGTCGGTGAGATTTCTTGCTCTTGTACTTCATCGTGCTTGTTGTTTCACTTATTTGTTTACATGTCTCTCTTGCAGGTACTCCAGCCACTTCGCCCTCGGACCCACACCCCCTAGATTGGGATGAGTGGTACAAGCCACCGTTCGCTCGTGAGTCTCCTTGCTTTGGCGCGGATAGTTGTCAGCAGGCTCCCTCGTATGGATGGTTCTGCGCTCACGCCTTGGTGGACCGGTGGCGCCCGGAGATTCACACTTTCCACCTACCGTCAGGAGAGATGACTATCACGCTTGGGGCGTTGGTATGATTTTGGGCCTCCCGTAGAGGTGAGCTTTGTGTGAGGGCGTCAACGGCCTTGGTGGCGAGACCGGGTGGGGCGATGGCTCGAGTCGGCGGAGACCCCTGCGGACTCGAGACAACGAGCCATCTGCGGTGCTACGTCATGGCTGCGCGTGCCTGATGGAAGCGCCCGCGCGCCGCAGGCGTGGATGTGGCATCTACTTGGCTCCTTCCTCTTCGGGACGGTGCAAACCGCCGCCTCTGGATTTACTTGCGAATTTTGGCGATTTCACGGCGGCGAGGACCTACGGTTGGGGTTACGCTACCTTTGGCGATGTCTGTACCGGCATCTGTGCGATGCATGCCGATCGAGGAGTCGGAGGGCAACTTGGGTGGTGCGCATACCTCCTCTGCATTTGGATGTGGGGCGTTTCCCGTGGAGTCGACCCGCTCGTCTTGCCTTGCATGTCGGATTTTTAGTGTCGCTCAAGTCTCATTCCGTAAGAAATCGGTGATATGTATGTCCATGCGAGGCATGGCCATGGCCCATTAAGCGAGGCCTCCGTCCCACGATAGCCTACCTCACGGAGCTCTATCATGGCACCTCTTTGGGCGTCAGAGTCGCGGTACCTCGGCGTATATGAGCAGGCTCGGCGTCATCACCGCAGGACCGGTATTGTTTCATAAGTTATTTTACTTCTTGCATTGACCTATTGAGCTAAACCATTTCTTTGCGAGTCCGTGGGCGCCATACGTCCGAGGCGAGGTCGATGGCCTGCGCTAAACCGATGTGCGGCGGGGCGGGACTCGTGGTTGACCCTCTTGCCATTGATCTACTTCCATGCGGTGGAGTACCATTTGCCCCATCGGGTCATGAGGCGATTTGGGAAGTTTGGGCATGGCCACGGCGGTGTTCTCGGCAGATATAAACCTTCATGGGTAAGTCCTCGTCGTGTATGTGCGGCTTGATGGCGGTTTTCGTGCTAACTTTTAGATTATCGCCGTCGCGAGATGAGCAGAAGGCGGAAATCTGCAAACCGGAATGGTCACATTATCACCGAGCCTCGTGTTGGAGTGGCGAAGCCGAACTCATCGGTCGAGGGCGTGGCGGATCCATCGAGGCATAACCGTCGAGATACCTACAATGGCTACGGCGTCGCGCGTCTCCAACCGGCCGGCGATGACCGTGCGGATGTAGATGATGATGATGACGGCGAGAGGACATCGTGGGCGACTACGATGAGTTCACTGCAGACGGGCACTTTCGGTAGGAGGGCCCCATCAGCGCTTACTACGTGAGTACATTGTATCACACCACTAATTAGCAATGTCACCATGTGTAAGCTAATTGAATGTGTTTTCCGTTCGTGAGGAAGCGGCTTTCGCCCGCATAAGCAGCGAGGTGGGAAGGTTCTCATGCTACAAGAGGGTTGGGAGGAGCTTCAGCGCTTAGGGACTTCACTGAGGTAACACACACTACATTAAATTAACATGTTATCCTTTGTTATTTATTTTGTTGCATTAAACTTCACTACCTTTTTGTTGTTCAACCTTGTAGTTGGTTTCTGCCAATCTTGGCGGGCATAAAGATGAGTTGTGTGGCGGCATCGGGAGAGGTCATGCTACCTGGCCCGGCTCAGAGTGGCTCAGACAAGGCCGAGGAGGATGAGGAGGAGGCCGAGGAGGAGGCCGAGGAGGCTGAGGAGGCCGAGGAGGAGGCCGGGGAGGACGAGGAGGAGGAGGGGGACGTCATTGCTAGGATTCCAGACGAGATGCTCCTCAAGGACTGGTTGATGCACCCCTCGACCACAATAGGACTCGGGACACCCCTGCCTTGCCCGTAAGCAGCGTGATCGTGCGGACATTAGTTCAAATGGCGTCGTCGAGGCACACGAGGCCAACACCCGATGGCGAGGTTCACGCCGGAAAGTCGGTCTTGGCGCCAGCGCATAGCGATGGGATGAATGACTATGTGCTTGCATTTTGTGCAGTTCATATCTTATGGAACTTTGTATGGCCATTTTGAAAGTTGAATGAAATGAGATGGATGATGGTTGCATGTTATTCTTTGTTTGAATGAAATCATTGTAATGAACTTGGATGCTTCTTATTCTTTGTTATATTCTTATTGCTATTTGAATGAAATCGGTGTTTGGTTGATTCAATGCGGTGGTAATCTTTATCCGCCGTTATTAGTGGTGTGACAAATCGGTCTTACCGCGCCACTTACTGGCGTGACAGGACTTAGCCCCGGCAGCGATGGACCAAAATGCAAGCCTTCTGGCACATGAAGCATATTGGCGTGGCATCATGTTTTTGCCACGCCGTTCAGGGTGGCGTGACAATACAGTCATGTCACGCCAGCGTAAGAGGCGTGGTAGGACTTAGCCCGGCGGCAATGACGGTCCAAAATACAAGCCCTCTAGCACATGAAGCATATTGGCGTGGCACCGCGTTTTTGCCACCGTTAAGGGTGGCGTGACAATCTGATCTTGTCACGCCCGATTAGAAGTGGCGTGGTAGGACTTAGCCCGGCGGCGATGGCCCTTTTGGCAAGCTCTACGGCACCACGAAGCATTTTGGCGTGGCACAATGCTTGACATGCCGTGTATGGTGGCGTGACAAGGGTTAGGGATAGGGTTTTAGGTTTTAGGGTTAGGGTTCTAGGTGTTTAGGTTGAGATTCGGGGTTAGGGTTTTAGATTGAGGTCGGGGTTTGGTCAAGGTCGAGTTAGGGCTTTAGGTTTGTAGGGTTAGGGTTAGGGCTTTAGGTTTTTAGGTTCAGGGTTAGGGTTAGGGTTAGGGTTTCAGGTTCATAGGTCAAGGGTCAGGGTTACGGTTTTAGGTTAAGGGTCAAGGTTAGGGTTTCAGATTGAGGGTTAGGGTTAGGGTTAAAGTCTTAGGTTTCATTCAGGGTTAGGGTTAGGTTTAGGGTTGGTATTTTAGGTTTTTAAGGTTAGAGTTTTAGGTGTTTAGGTTCAGATTCAGGGTAAGGGTTTTAGATTGAGGGTCAGGGTTAGGTCAAGGGTCAGGTTAGGGCTTTAGGTTTTTAGGATTACGGTTAAGGTGGTTTTTAGGTTTAGGGTTAGGGTTAGGGTTAGGGTTTTTGGGTTTATAGGTCAAGGGTCGGGGTTAGGGTTAGGGTTAGGGTTAAAGTCTTAGGTTTTAGATTGGTTCGGGGGTTTTAGGGTTAGGGTCAAAGTCTTAGGTTTAGGTCTAAGTTTAGGGTTACACTTTTCGGATCGATAAGTAGAGGTGAAGCAGCCAGCCAAGGCAGGCTCGGCTCGGCTCCTTCGAGCTCGAGCGATGTGAGCTCGGCTCGTCTGCTCGTTCAAAAGCGAGCCAAAAGACTTTCGGCTCGGCTCGGAATCTGACTCGGCCCGGCTATGCTTCATGAGCGGAGACAGCGAGGAAGCGCGCATTCATCGTTCATTCCGCGAATCAAAGACAATCACACCAATCCATATCTACAAAAATCGCATTCATTCACGCATTCATTCACAAGACAATCAAAATATCAAATCCTCACAACCAAGAGCATTCACCAACTAGATTCAACAATTACAATCGATGCATTCAACAATCAAGAAGGAGGCGGATGGAGGGCGGTGCCGTCGGTGGAAGGAAGCGACCTCGGCTGACGTCCATAACGCCGCGTCGTCGAGGCAGTTGAGAAAGACATTGCCAGCGTCGGTTGGTAGACGAGGACCCACCGCCGTCATTGAGGATTCGAGCTTTAGGCCGAGGCGGGCCGGCGGCGTACCAAGGACGGCCCGGCACTCACGAGCACCAGTGGCAAAATAAATGCCGACGGCTCTTTGCGCCTCTCGAACAAGGGATCGGGCGAAGCCTGAGGCGCAGTGGCGAGGTGGCAGTGGAGGCGAGTGGGCGGTGGGTGGAGGTGGCGAGTGGAGGAGGCGAGGCGGCGGGTGGAGGCGAGGTGGACTAGAGGCGGCGGGGAGGCGAGGCCCGAGGCCGTGAGGAGGCGGGTGGGTGGAGGCGGCGAGGTGGGCTGGCCAGCGGTGGCGCGGGAGGCGGCGAGGCCGTGAGGTGGTGGAGGCAGACAGAGGCCGTGCAGTGAGGGAGGCGACTCGAGCGAGTCAGGCGGCGGGTGGGAGAAAAATGGGATCGGGACTTGGGGTTAGGGTTCAGCAGGAGAAAGGGAGGATCGGAGAAAGGGATCATCGCTTATTTGCTCTCTCTTTGCTGTGGGCCAAACAAAAAGCTCATGAGTGCTCGAGCTCGGCTCGAATTTTACTGAAGCCAAAGGTGGGCTCGGCTCGGCTCGAAATTCACGAGTCGAGCTCGTGCAGCAAGAGCCATAGCGAGCCGAGTCGAGCCACAAGCCTCGAGCTATTTTGCCAACCCTACAGATAAGATATCACTCTGCAAAGCAAGACGGGACTCTACTCGCATGAAATTAACCATACCATGCTGCGATGATAAGACCAAATGAGTTAGCTTTGTGCGATTACAAGCCCTGCAGGCGACTTTTCGCGAAGATAAGACCAAAGGAGACGACCTTGCGCCGACAATCATCCTTTCTCGATCGGCGTGATAACACTCTCGTCTTTCCTTGCGAGTAATGTCTTTTCGTTACGAAAAATTTGGTGAAGCGATCGAGTTGTCCTTTGCGCAAAGTTGTCCGTCTTGTCTTGTCACTCTCCAAAGTCGTGTCCTTTGGCTCTTATCCTTTACAATGTTTTGCCGTGTGGTCTTGTCCTTTAAGCATAAAATCGCCCGTCGGTATTATCCTTTGCACAAAGCTGCCCGTTTGGTCTTATCTCACTGCAAAGACGGCCCATTAAGTCTTGTCATCTACAACCTAACACATTACCCGTCAGTCTTGGCCTCCCAGACTATAAATTGTGCACCCATGCTCTAGAAGGACCACTCAATCCTTCAAACCGTAGAAAGAAGAACCTTCTCCATCATACACTAACATACCATAGCAGAGCGCCCGAGACCCGATCAACGAAGTCGCCGCAAAGCAAGACCTTCGCTTTGAAAGGAGGAGGACTTCGCCCTAACTACGGTTGGTGCCGAACAAGCGTGCCCAACCTAAGTGGCGAAAATACGGACACGGGAGGGGCCTATCGTCAGAGTCATAGATGGTCCTTTCGATGGCGGACGGCGTTTCTTCGATGCCCATACTCAGGGAGTGCGTAGTTACGCTTGAGGTTACTTCTGCTAATACATCCTCCATACTAACCGGTCCCTTACGAGGATGGCGAAATGTAACTTTACATTGGATCGATCCTCCCCACGCTTACTATGTTGTGAGGTGCGTGGAGGTATTGTGGGATCGAATCTTTGATTTGGAGGCGCAAATTGAAGATCTCAAGGAGCAAAATGATGACCTCATAGCAGATCTGGTGAGAGAACCTTGAACGGAGGTCGTGAACATAGGAAGTTCCTATGATCCCTCATCTTCTTCATAACCCTAAATTGCATATGTCGTGCCACTACAACGACGGCCGACCACGTCCGGCGCCAGTGGAGAACACTCCATGTGGGTTATGCGAGGCACCTTTCCGTACTAGTTCGGAAGGTCTAATTTATTTCCATTCAAAAAAGGCGCATATGTATTGTAGGAGAACTTTGGTTTATTGCATCGTGCATGATGTTGTTTCTTATGTATGTAACCAAACCACATGCGCCATGTTATTCCAAGCTTTGTTATGAAGTCTATTTTAATTAGCAACTTTAAATCTAAATGCGTCTTTTAGTTTTCAATTCTTGGCGTAGTAAGACATCCAACAAAAAGATTACAGGTCTATATATTCTATTTACTCTCAGTTAAAAAGGATGGTGTTATATTTGCTTATGTAGAGGTCTATATATTATATTTTCACGTTGTGAATAGAGACATGTTATATGTACATGGCATTATGTACCACCGTATCTTCAACTATTTTTCATACAAATAGAATGCAAAAAAAATTGGACAGACCTTGTCACGCCAACAAATATGGCGTGACAATCGGTCTCTGTCACGCCACGAAAGAAGGCGTGACAGCTGCCACGCAAGCCCTCCATGTGGGGCGGTCTTGGCGAGCTTTCTGCACCTTTAGCCACGCCGCCATCGGTGGCGTGTGATTCAATTGATCACGCCACGGGAGGTGGCGTGATCGAAAGTCGAGTGGAAATAAAGTTTGCGAGGGATTAATTTTAAAATATTAATAAAAAAAATTCTGTCACTAGCGTCCTACGCTTGGGCGAATACAACGTTGGCCTCGGTCTCACCGGAGAAGTCACTGGCTTGGGGCAAGACGACACCGGCGACGAAGCACGTGTGTCCCCGGATCTGGTGGAGGACGATGCTGCGTGTGCTCGCCGGCCCACGTCGCCGCCGCCGCGTGCTCGCCGGGCGCCGCTGCCTCCGCGCGCTCGTCGGCCCACACCGCTGCCATTGTGTGTTCGCCAGCCCACGTCGCCGCTGCCACGTGCTCGCCGGACGCTGACGTCGAGGCGCGCTCACCCTTCCACGCCCACTCCGCCTCCGTGCGCTCACCGACCCTGGGAACCGCCACAAGCTCGCTAGCCCACGCCACCGCCCCTATGTGCACTCAAGACGTCACTGCCGCCGCGCGCTCGCCGGTCTAGCATTCGCCGCAGCTGCACCTCCTCACTTTGTCGGGCGTTGCCAATGAGAGAGAAAGGGATGTGCGAAGAGAGGAAGCACTCATGGCAGCTTGGGAGCAAGGAATTAGGTGATGGAGAAGAGAAGAATATGGTTGCTTTGAGATTGGTGTTGGCTTTGTGGCATAATCTGGGAAGAGTTCTTAGCGCTTGTTTGGACAGAGAATGATTATTTGGACAGAGAATGATTAGAAGTTTAGAACCAAAGAGATTTTAGTTTAAATTCTCAATCAATCCGAAGGGTTTGAATTGGATCATAATGTATCTAAACAAGTCCTTAAGAAGATGGGTTCAAGGTCATCTCCCAGATTTTTTTTCGGTAATTACCGGTGATGTTCGGTAGACACTACGATGATACTTTCGATTCGCACCTTTTAAGTGCCATTAGCAAAAGCGCATTTTTGGTTAAGCTGGTCCAATATGCCACTGAGCCAGGCACATGAGACCGGTCTAATTTGCCATCGCGTTCTATTGCACGGGAGTTATCCCTTTCGTACCTAAGTTAGGTCCCATTTGAAATGAAGAAATTTCACTCAATTCATGTAAGAATTAGGAAAAAGTGTCGCGTTCTAAACGGATAGAACGGGAATTAAGTGAAAGGAATAACGCAGTGCTCCAGATCGGTGCTAGAGCAAGGGTCATGAGCCGTACAGATCGTGCTTGCTTGGTACCAACTAAACCAGATTTTGTTTGGTATATGTTGCTCATCCAAGCATGATATCTTTCCAAAAGTTGACAAAAGGTGCGGTAAGAAATGGAGATAATCACTATCCGGTGTTTTTTTTTCCCGTCGGGAGGTGTAGTCAAAGATCCCCACTATTAATTACTACTACTCCACCTTTTGAGCTTTTGCTTTTCAACTTTTAATGTTGGCATCCACTAATCATATTTCGAGCTTAATTAGGGCACAGAAGGGTTGATCGGGTATGGTTTCATTGGTTTGACTTAGTTTCCAGCCAAAGGCCCATGAAGCAAATTGGGCAAACATTTTTGTTAGCTTTAAAGCTTAGGCCCCGTTTGGCATCTTAGGCTGCTCCCAATGTTTCATCTTGACTAGTATTTTAAGCATGCCATGTAGGTAAATTGATGATATGGCATCATAGTTAATGAGGAGAGATAGTACTCTAGTATGTAATTTAGATACCAGTTTGGGCTCGAAATCCAACGCGTAAAATTTATTATATAGTCATGCATGTAATTAAATGAAACAGTTTAAGATCTTATCTGTAAGAAACCATGCGTTGGAAAGATAGTATCCTAACACTTCTCATGCACTAAGCTATTGTCTGAATCTTTACGTTGGGGGCTTATTATTTATATTGTTGTGTACGTCCGGAAAACAGGAGCCATTCGATTTCATGTCCTTTGTGTACTGGATTGTTCTCTCGCGTAAAGAGCTGTCGCTGGTTCCTACACATATAAAACGGTTCGTTTTTTTTTTTTTGCCGGAATCTAGAAAATTTCTAACGTTGCAAATGGGGCGTAAAATCTGAACCGTGCGGAGCTCGGCCGCTCGCACATTGGCGAAGGGATGTGGGTTGCAATAATTGGGCGCTCGAAAGGCTGGGCCTCTTGGTGGTTCGTGGTCTGCGAAAAAACCGATAAGTTGGGCTCAATGTCCGTGCGCTAAACTGGGCGGCGCAGCAATCTATGGCCTTTGGTTGGAAATACGGGCCGTGATAACCTGGGACTGGGAGCGAGAGCTGAGCTTTGGAAGAACCTGGGCTGCGCGGCGGAGTTAACTAGGCCGTGTGGCCGGAGATATCGCGGGGTGCACAGCTTTTCTTCTCCGTCTCTATTACTTCTTCTGGGAAGTGCCTTTATTGTGTGGTCTTCGTCGTCTACTCTCGTCGTGTCACTGTGTGATACAGAGCAGTCAGCACTTAGCAGCAGACATTACCAGCAACGCAAAATGCATTTCATCCGGGAATAATTTCCGATGCAAAGGGGAACTCCTGGTTGAACCTCGAATTAGGTCACGTACACCCGGAGTCAGATTATTTTAGTTTAACTTAGCATATGGTTTCTTGATCATCAGGGCAGAAACTAAACCGCTGCTATACTAGTAGATGCTTATTGATTGTTATATTCAGGAGAACCATGAGAGAGCATGGACCAATGGATAAGTCCGTAGCCTACTCTTCCTCTGCCACCTCCTCGTCTTTTTGTCCCTTTCCTCCATTCGCAGCCTCTTCCTTGGCCTTCTCCAATGCCTTCACCAGGTTTCTGAGGCACGAGCCGACGGCATCGACATTGCCCATGATCTTCGGCGTCAGATGCTCACCGATGTCGACGGGCACCATCTTCACCTCCTGCAGCAACTCTCTGACGGTGTCGAACAGCTCGTGCGACTCGACGTCGACGTCGCCGAGGTGGGTCTTGGCCAAGAACTTGAAAGATTCGATGTCACAGTAGGACATCTCGATGTGCTTGTCCATCCGGCCCGTCCGGATCAGCGCCGGGTCGAGCTTCTCGACGTGGTTCGTCGTTAACACGATGAGCCGCTCTTCGCTGCACGCCGACCACAGCCCGTCGATGATATTGAGCAGGCCGGAGAGCGTCACCTTGCTGCTGGTGTCATCCTCCTTTTTCGGAGGCGTATCTCCATCTTTCTTCTCCTGCTCCTTTTTCTTCTTGCGCTTGCCGGTCAGGTCGAGGGAGCAGTCGATGTCCTCGAACACCATGATCGACTTGCTCTTCGTCTCGATGAGCAGCTTCCGGAGCTCGGTGTTGCTTTTTACCGACGTGAGCTCGAAATCGTAGACGTCGTAGTCGAGGTAGTTGGCCATCGCCGCGATCATGGTGGACTTGCCGGTGCCCGGCGGGCCGTAGAGGAGGTAGCCCCGCTTCCAAGCCTTTCCGACGCGCTTGTGGTACTCCTTCCCGCTCTTGAACATGTCGAGGTCGTCGATGATCTCCTTCTTCTTGGCCGGGTCCATGGCGAGCGTGTCGAACGTCTTGGGGTGATCGAACGGGACATGGGTCCAAACTTCTTCGTGGTATCTGTTACATGCAGGCGGAGGCCGTTTTACTATTGGAAACCGGACTAGGTAACACGTTAAAAGAAGAAAGGACCTAATTAATTAAGACGCCTTACCCATCATCATAATCCCATCCTTTCCTGTCGATGTTGGTGAAGAGCTTCCGTTGGCGGTTCTGGACCATGACGGCGCGGTCCTGCTTGCGCACGCGCGTCAGATACGTGTTGAGGACGAGGTCGCGGTGGCGCTCTTCGAATTCTAGCCGGAAGTACCGGCGTTCGGCGCGTGCGGCACGGCTCCACGGCATGTTGTCCCGCGCCGGCGGGACGGAGTGGGTCGTCCACCATACCGTGGCGTCCTGGAAGACGTCCGCCACCTCCTCGCCTTGGGTCATGCTGAGCACGAGCTTATCGGTGTCCTTGGCGCACTCGGCCTTGAGGTGGCGCACGTCGCGCGTGCTCGCCGTGCTGAGGTAAGACTTGACCTCCTGGAACACGTCGCTGCTCTTGAGGCGCCCGCTCTCGTACTCTTCGATGGTGACTGATAGGTAGGGGTCGACCATCGCCGCGAGCCGCCGTGCGCGGCGGTTGAAGTGGCGCGCGAAGAAGTGCTGCAGCGGGAGGTGCTGCAGGTTCTGCCATATCATCGTCCACAGCACGGCAATCAGGCTCAGCACCACGCCAGAGTTGAGCCCGCTCCATACCGTTGCATCCATCTCTGCACTCTGCCCGTAGAGCTCGCCAGTTTCAGGTGACTTTTCTCCCTGCTACACGCTGTACTTTATAGATCGAGAGGCGTGCATCAAGAGATCGCTTACGGCCATCTTCTAGGGAAAGGAATTCCCTGGGAGAGGCTCATCCCCGGGCTCTTGGATCAGGAGGTGGAGGGTCCCTCTCTATAGAATTTTTTTTCATCTTCCAGAGAGCAAGACAATTCCTGGCCGTGTCGACATATATTCTTGGGACAACCCTAGCGTTCCTACGTCCTACCCATAACAAAATATCGGACGCCGTTCTGGCCACTCATTCCTCATCTAGTCACGCGTACACTACTACAGAGCAGACCTTTGGTCCGGGCCTAAAGTGCCTCTCTAGTCGATTATAGGCGGGACCAGGAAATCGAGACTAAATGTCTCACCTTAGTCCCGGGCCCAGGACTAGGCCGACACTAGTCGGTTAGTAATACCAACCGACTAAAAACTCGTGAGGCTGAGCCGCAGTTGAAATTTAATCAATCGGTTGGTATTACCAACCAGGACTAAAATTTTTTTTTTTTTCTTTTTGTTTCCATTTCAATTCATTATTGATTTTGGTTTTACAATTACATTAGGTTTTCAAATCGTATTCTTATTTGCTAATATATGTATCGCCCACATATAATTTAGTTTGGAACATTATTACACACAAATAAAGTATGAAACTATATATATTATGGAGCTATATATATGTGTAATATATATATATATATATATATATATATATATATATATATATATATATATACATAAAATTTACAACATTATTCATGCATCCTTGGTATTTACAACACAAATGTTGTCCTCCACTTAAATGTCATACAAATGTTAAATCTGGTTTGGCTTCAATTGTTCATCTGGGTTAAAGTAGAACTTCGGTCTTAGGGCTTGAGGACATGCTCATTAAGAAATCTGCCATTGTCTCTTGAATTCCTTTGAGGCGGTCCATATCCAACACTGTTCCTTCAACCATATCTCCTTCAATTTGTATTAAGCGAAAGAAGTATTAATATACATAAGATTTATTTAATAGCAACAAATAAATAAAATGGATTTATTATATATACTTATTCGTACTTTACGCATCTGTAGATGGGTTCTTTTGCATACACCATGAGGAACTTCATAAGCGTAGTATCCACACAAATTGTTGCTGGTGGCTGTAGTAGAACCATTTGTCACGATATAAAAGATTACTCTCGTCATCCGTAGCGTGGTGAAGCATGATAAGGTAAAGATCGGGAGCTAGTACAACTTACATCGATCGGTGTGGATCGGAAGTGGCGCTTCGGATCCGGACGGTGTATTTGAACGAACCAAGCCCAAACCACCTTGATAATTGGATCGTTAATTAACTATTGCGAGTTAAGAAGCGAGAATAAATATTTAAAGATCGAAGTTACCCACGGATAATGTCTATCATATCTTGGTAATCTTCTGCGGTTTTCTCAACGAGTCATAGATTAGCAAATGACCGTCGAGAGATCGAAGACAATCGATTATCGATGAAAATTGCATTTGTTTATAGAGTCAACATATATATCTTTATGTTGGATTGAGTAAGTAAAGTAAAATGTGCACACGATAACAACACTCACCCAAAGTTGTAGGGAAGAGTATAAATCTTTTGTTCTTTTGGTTGATCAAGAACCTCAGGAAATTCCTCTCCGTTTGAGGTCTCCATTGATCGTAAGTGTTTGGGTCCTTGAATCGATATATGGATCATGAAACCAATGTTCTTGTCGTTTCTCGTGTGAGGTCTCTCATCATGTCTCTGCATATGTATAGACATGCTAGCTAGTGTGAGGATAATTACTTATACATATACATATGCTAGAGTGAGATTATTAAAAGAAAGAATCACGTCTGAGACAAAGCGGTGATGAGAGATTTGTCTAGGCGTTCATGTGGCATAAATGGTGTAACTCATTAAAACGAACCATTATAATGTCATCGCCACGGAAGTAATGATGGTTTCTAATTTTGGCATAAATATAGTCATCGCTTTTACTGCGACCGCCGCCATGTACCACTTGGTTTAACAAGTACATTTGCGTCACAAGTTCCATGAGCTTCTCGGGGTTGTATAGACTCTTGCCATATACATATTCCTTCTTCCAATTATCAACTTAGGAGCACTTTTGATGTGTGCTCCGAGAATTTGGGAAATGCTTAGACCGGTTTCATGAAAAATTCATCAAGTTGATCCAAATGCACATTCAGGATATCTGTTCTATGCGTTAGTGTTTGAACCATATTCATTCCCAATAACTAAGCGGGGCAGCGATTGTTGTGATTGTTCCCAGTACGTGCAACACCCTTCCTTGCTCTCTTCTCTTTCTTCTTCGCCTCCTCAATTGACTTCGTGAGAGTGCGGTCATAGTCCGATAGTGGCGAATCCTTACGAGCACGTAACTTTTTCTCGTGGCGTCCACCCTTTGCCTTAGAACTTACGGGCGTCTGAAATCTGACTTCTCGGGGTTTAACCGCTTCACTTTTAGCCTTGACTTCGCGAAAATCCCACATCTGTTTTCCTTTGAGCATCTATTTCCTCGGCAGTCTTCTCATAGGAAAGTTTAAATGCGTCTTAGAAATAGTGGTGTTCTCCTGAGGTTTCTTCTTGGCGGTGGGGCCGCGCCTTCCGTTGTGGTGCGCCTCTTCTTTGGCGAAGGCGGCGGTGTCGGCGTTGGAGCCCGCCGTGGAAGCGATGGAAGCGGCGGTGGCGGCGTTGGAGCCAGCCGTGGAAGCGATGGGGCGATGGCGGCGTTGGAGCCGCAGTGGAAGCGATGGAGCGGCCGGTGGCGGCGTCGGCGTTGGAGCCCGCCGTGGAAGCGATGGGGCGGTGGGGATGCGGCCGTGTCTTCCACTTCATTGTCATCGCCCGCAACACTTGTGACGGTGGTGAATGGATAATTGGACTTAGGTTGGGGAGGTTACTGCTTGTGAAAACAACGTGGTATGAGTAAACCGTTATTTAAGCCAATACATAATTAGTGAAAAATGTTTAGTTCACTTTCATCGCACCTAGGGTTAGGTTGTTGAGGAGGAGGAGGTGGCCCGGGAATAATGATATAGCGCTTGCGCCAACATATGAATGTCTTCTCAAAGCCTCCTAAAGTCTTCTCCCATCACCTCCTTCAATGTCAAGAGGCACATTGCTATTACCTTTCACAACTCTATCCACCGAGACGCTAGCATATCCGGAGGTATTAATGCCCCATGGCATCTTGGTGTCTTCGTAGGGTCGATCGAGATACAACACGATAGCCACCATGGTGTGGCATTCCCCTGGAATGTGCGGCACATGTCGTGAGAGGATCGGTGATGTCATCCACGAAGCGCGACTGCGTCATCTTGAATCTTGGCACCTCCGTGGAAGCATGGCCTTTTCAAGCGATTAGAAGTGATGTTGACTCCCCTTGCCTTTGGATGGAACTTCTCGCTATCTGCACTTGCCTTTTGATTTCCTCATTCATTTTGGCTTCAAGTGCTTTTCTCGCTCTCTTGCTTCACGAGCCACTTCGTGACTCACGAACCATTTCCTCCATCCTGCGCATCCGCTCTGCCTCCTCGTACTTCTTTCTCTGTTCTATAGGTGGCTTTGTCTTTAGGAAGGCATGCTCCCGACACCTCCCCATAGCCTCTTGTTCGCCCACCGTGTTCAATACTTCGGGCGTATGTCGGCTCATCCTTATCTCTCGTTAATTTGCACCGCCACTCTCGGTAAACCTCGAGCATAAGCAAATCTTTAATTTGCTCTTTGGAGTTTTCGCCATACACTATCTTTCGGTCTCTAGGTCGAGCTTCCCCATGACCGAAAAACCAATACTTAGCGCTGCCGCCGCTTGATTGATTACAGTTCGATCCTTGCAAGAATCTCCTGTTCCATTCTTTCCCACTTAGGAATGGCACTCTGTAGCCACGATCCCAAGTGATGGTGGTATTGCTTTTGTCGGGCATTCTGTTGGTTCCTTCTACACCCGTGCTCTCACCTCATCCGATGTCTTGGTGCACAAACTCATCCCAAAACGGCCTCAACTTGCGTAGGCCTTAGTGTTGAAATCTGGCGTCGAGTTCTTCCCGATAAATGTGTTGTACAATTTCTTCTTCCAACACCGAATTGTGTGGCCATCTTCTTCATAGCCAGTTCCTAACTCTCTCCTTCAAAGCTTCATCTTACGTATCGGTATGAAATGTTGAAGGACATCTTGCCAAACTAGTGCCTTGTCACGATCGGAGACAAAACTAATATGAGGAGCAACTTTCTTTTGCTTCCATTCACGAGCATTGATCGGGATCTGTCCCTTACAAGGTACCCACGATGGTGACAAATTTACGTGCATGTGGTCCAAGTACTTTGCTCAGATGCTCCTCGAATTGCGGAGAGAATGAACCGACCCTCAATGGCTTCTTGAGACCTCGTACATTTCTACTCTTCCCCGTTGTTGTCGTCGATCCGAGGGCTACTTAATGTAGAAACACAAAGATTTAAATAAATATATTTATCGACAAATGAAATTATTCTCAATTTCATGTATACATAAGAGATTGTAGATAGACCTCGCCAAGACATTGTCTTGCTCATCTTCATAATCGGCAAAGCATCTTGACTCCGCCATCTACTTCTTGATTGTTGTCATCACCTTGAATTGGGCACCTTGTAAGGCGTCATTGTTGATAATATCCATCATGGCATCGTCCATGTTGTCATTCGGTCGGCCATTTACGCAAATATATGTGTAGGGCGTTAGAGCGGTTCGTGATCGGGTTATGATTTACGCATCAAGTGGCGTGCGGTTCGTGACATGCATCGACAAAAGAAAAACAACAAGTGACGAGTTCCTTGCATCGATCCTGAAATTGATTGAGGGTTTTGAGGGAGGTTCTTTGGGACACATTTGGGCCGCGAGTAGATGGGGAGAATCTCACCGCTGAACGACAAGTGGAGCGGCCGGCGGCTTTGGGGAGCGTTGGTGGTGTGGCCATTCCACCAAGACAGGCAGAACGGGAGGGAGGTGGGTGGGAGGTCGAGGGCATCGAGGTGGTCTTCATGGCACGATGGGGCTAGCCAGTAGCTCAATGGTGCGACTAGAGGCGGCATGGTGCTCATGCATGGCAATCGAGCAGAGAGACACTGCTTTCAGTGAGCTCGGCGAGAGGAAATGGACAAGGGGTGGGGAATGAATGGGGCCGGAGGAAGGGGGGAGCGAGCGCGGCTTAACAATGGTGTGGCGGCGCAAGTTCTCTCACAAAACCCTCTGGCGAGGCGGGAGGCTGTGAGCTTCTATCTTGTGCCACGACGTGAGCCGCAATGACATGATGGGGTTTGGTTAGGAGGTGACGGCATTTAACTGACACGGAGAGAGCAGCACCATCTGGCGGAGGTTGGGAGAACGTCGGCGACATATGCTCTGTGTGGCAAAGCGTCTTGTGACAAATTTGAGGTCAAGGTGGGCCAGGGAAGGAGAAAAGAGAAGGAGAAGAAAAGGAATAGAAAAGGAGGAAAAAGAAAAGAAAGAAAAGGAAAAGAAAAAGGAGAGGTCAGACTGGTCTCGGATGGTTTTCGGTCTAGACCAGATTTTATGGTTTCATTTTTCTAAAGTTTCATTGTTCGACAACTATTTCCAATATAAAGTCCAAAACTTGAATATCAGCAGTCGTCTCCAAAAGTTTTAAAATTCCATATTTTTAAACAAATTCAAACGCGAGATTTTTTTGGATTACACAAATGATGGCTTGTTTGATGTCATTTAACGACAATTTGCACACAAGTAATCTCAACGACAATTAGTGCAATTGACAACAACTAACGACATTTGGCGACAATTGATGGCAATTTGCACAAGTAATTCTTCACAACAATTAATGCAATTGATGGTATTTAACGATAATTAACGACATTCAATAATTGCATAAATAACTCATTTATAACGAGAAAAAGAAAATGAAACAATTAAAGAAAAAAAAAGAAGTCGACGAGGAGGCGGAAGGGTGGAAGAAGGAAGAAGCCACCTTTGTTGTAAAATCGAGGGGACCTTTAGTCGAGGCGGTATTACATCTTGGCGTTCTCTTTTCTCTTCTTCTTATTGCTTTTCTCTCACTTCTCAACTCTTACATTGCTAGCTTCTGGTTCTATCTTTACATGGCGCTATCTGACTAATACACGTTCTTTTATACACTCACGCACACGGCCGACTTTGACTCAAACAACTAAACCAAGCAAGACTCCAACTCCAACTCCAAAAGCGAAATCCTAAATGGAAACTATTTCCTAAACAAAGATTATCTAACAATACTCACCTCTATGCTACATCTAGATCCTCAGATATTACGATGTGCGGTTTAAATACTTAACCTCGTTGTTCGATTCTGACTTCCAATTATGATCTTTTGTATACTTACGGTGTACCAAAATGAGTCTTGCTTTTGTTTGATGCTTTACTTTCTAGCTATCGGTACAAATGCAGACTCTAACCCCAACTTTGCCAATTACGTGTTGGGCACGTCAAGAAGCTAGAAAACTTGAGTAGATTGGATCATACAAACTTGGTACAATAGTTTGTTGAGTAAGGTCTATTAAGTAAAAGTTGCACTATCGATTACATGACTAGTGACTTACATGGTGCTTAACCTAAAAAGTACATATATGGTACTTTCTTCATGAAAAGGAAATCGAGGGCACACCATCGGTATAGGATCGATAACTAAATATGTAGAAACTTCATATACACATCCTAGCGTGATACTCCAAAGATGCATATGACAAACTCTTGCTCAAAGATATACATATAACACCTTTGGTGTTTCGGATAGCAAATTAGCTTTAGCATTGAAATCAACGACCAACAACCGAGAACTAGATTTTTTCTCTTGTACTTAGCAATGGTTCCTTCTCTTGTTCATTTCTGGATCAACATAGCACGAGTTCAACCTTTTGTTTGCAAAACCCGCAAAGCCATCTCCACTTGTTTCATGGTAGGCCTATCCTAACCTCGGAGACTCAAGCACATCTCTGCAAGAGAAGCTACTGCTAATCTCTTCCTCGGTGGCTTCATCAAGAACTTGGGCACCACTATTTACAGAACCGGTCTCCTTTCAATCCCCAAAATAATTTGACAAACTGCAGAGAAATGCACATCGACAAGAGAGAGGGAGCTCACCTGGTGGAGGAGTCTTGACTCGGGCAACTGGTGGCAAGCTTCTTGGTGGGTGAGCGACGATCCGTTGAAGGAGGGAGGAGCGGTGCCGGAGCCGAGCGGAGGAGGAGGAGTGGAGGTGGTGGCGGGAGTGGGGCGCCACGGAGAGGAAGGAGGAGGCCGGGCGCGACGAAGCCGGAGCCGAGGAGAGGCGAGGAAGGGGTGGAAGAAGGGAAGAAGCCTTGTTGCTAAAAGTATATCGATGGGGACCTTTAGTCGAGGCGGTATACCAGCGACTAAAGACCTTTAGTCCGCGTGGTATCTGGGGCCGGACTAAAGGCTGGACCTAGTCGGGTGGTGCCACTGACAGGACTAAAGGTTTTGTGAGGGACATATTTTCCAGAGAACCTTTAGTCCGGTGTGTGACCTTTAGTCCCAAGCGTGTCTGAACTGGGTCTAAAGTCCCCACTACACTATTCGAGTTCATACAGTTTTCCAGCTTGGGTTTTGTATTAAGTTTATTTGTATAAATATGCTAATTCTTGTTAAATGCATAGTAAATTAAATACTAGGCATAAATTTTTTAAAAATAATAGTTGCATTTCCTTTTATCTTATTGACATTTCAAACGACTTTTATAGTGACCACAAGTCGAAGTGAAGAGCCAACTATAAACAAAATGAAGGGCTCAAACCACAAGTCGAAATTTCATTTGAAGGCATAAATACTTGCTAAAAAATTTCAAGTCATTTTGACACCTATGGAGAAGACATGCTTCACAGGTACATGTGTCCTTTATCGAATAGGAATTTCATTTGAAATGATAAAAACAAGAAAAATATGATAGAAACATCCGAAGTTACAATTATTACATAAAATCTCTAATACACACTATTTATTAAACATCACTATATATCAAGCGGGCACGATGGTGAACTTCTTCTTGACGTATGACCCTTGGTTATGATCATCAGTAACCATGGAGTGTCCTCGGCATTTAGCGGATGCTTGGGTCTTTGGTCACACCTTGAAGGGCGGGATTCGGTCATCCCTTTCATAATCTTGACTTGTCGACTTGTCCTCAATTCCCACGATGTTTCTTTTCCCCGAAAAGAACTATGTGGCGTTTTAGCTCATTGGTTGATTTGTCGTCGTTTTTCCCTCTCTTGGGTTTTGTAGACATGTCTTTCACATAGAACACCGATTCACATCGCCGACAAGGACAAATGGTTCGTCTTTGTACCCAATATTGTTGAGGTCCACCGTTGTCATTCCATACTCCTTGTCATTGTTACCCCGCCTCAGGTCATCTTCACCCATTAGCCTTTGGAACAAAGGGACTTTAAAATTAGGTCGTAGTCTAGTTCCCAAATCTCCTCTATCGCGCCATAATATGTTTGCCTCTTTCCATTTGGAGTGCATGGCATCTCTGCGACACCAACGTTTTGGTTCGTGCTCCTTTTATCTTGAGCTACGGTGTAAAATGTATTTCCATTTATCTCGTACCCTTTATGCGTGAGGATGTGCCACGATGGTTGCCTAGCCAACAAATCTGATTGCTCATCAATATTGTCATCACCACGACATTCTTTTCGCGAACCAACCGCTGAAAGTTTCCATGTGATGGCGCCTAATCCAAGCTTCATTCTTCCTCGAAGCGGGATCGTAGGAACTCCTTGTGTACCTCGACATACGGCTCCACCACGGAGGAGTTTTGAAGAAGCTGTGTAGTGCGCTTTATTGAAATAATCGTCCCGTCTCGATATATGTTTTCTTCCCTAGTGTTCCCTTTCCATAAGTCTCCCCTCGTGTCGCGATTAAGAACACCAATCGGGTCAAGGTCGGGAATGAAGTCAACCACGAACTCAATGACCTCCTCGTCCGTAGCCCTTGGCGATGCTTCCTTCCGCGCAAAGCACGCCGGTGAACATATTTCTTGAGACTCCATGAACCTCTCAAAGGAACATGTTGTGTAGGAACACAGACCGAGAATATTAATCTCCTTGACCGGGTGAACTAGGAGGTGTGTCATGATATTAAAGAAGGATGGAGGAACACCAACTCAAAAGTGACAAGACATTGAACCACATCATTCTCAGAGAGTAGCTAGTTCCATTGGATTGATTGCCTTCGAGAAATTGCATTGAGGAATGCACATAGCTTCACGATGGCGGGGCGTACATGTGGAGGTAGAATTCCTCTTAAAACAGCCTAAGCAATTGCGTCATAAGCACGTGGCGATCATGGGACTTTAAGTGTAGGAATTTCTTCTCGGCACATTTATTATCGCTTTATATTGGAGGAGAATCCAGATGGGACCTTGATCTTTGTTTAGGCATTCAAACATGCTTTCCTTCTCTTCTTTGCTAAGAGTGAAGCTAGCGGAGGTCTTAAGTAATGGCGTCCATCGTCTGCCTTCTCTGGATCTGAGTTGTCTCGTTCTTTCATCTTGTTGCAAGTCTGTCGTGCTTCGAGTGAATCCTTAGACTTTCCATACACATCCATGAATCATAGCGAGTTCACACAAAGATTCTTTGTCGGTGCATCACGTCGATCGCGTTGCGACCTCTAGGACTTGCCAATAGGGTAGCTCCCAAAATATGGACTTCTTCTTCCACATGGGTGCGTGTCCCTTAGCATCTTCGAACAGGTTATTTGCCTTGTCCCTTTCAAAGACTACTTGCACATCCTTGACCATATCAAGTACATCCTCCCGGTTCGGTTCGCGAGGCTTGGTTGATGTTCTCGCCTTACCGTTAAAATGCTTGCCTTTCTTTCTTAGTTGGTGATTCATAGGAAGAAAACAGCGATGGCCAGGTACACGACCTTTCGACATTTTTCAAATATATCTTCAATGTCATCAAAACATTGTGTGCATGCATTGTATCCCTTGTTTATGCATCTGAAAGATTACTTAGAGCGAGGCCAATCATTGATTATTCTGAACAACAATGCTCGCAGTCGAAGTGTTCTGTTTGTACTCATCCCACATACGTACACTGGTTTGCTCCATAAGCAGGAGTTCCTCAACTAATGGCCTCGGTGAACATCGATGTCGTTGCTGTGTTGCCTCGGGCCTTGATGAGCACCGCATCATAATGAACTTCCGCTTCATGCATAACCATGGAGGAAGGTTGTAGATACATAGAGTAACAGAGCCAAGTGCTATGACTAGTGCTCACGGTCCCCAAAAGGATTCATACCATCCGTTTTAAAGCTTAACCTTAGGTTTCTTCGTCATCTGCAAACTCAAAATTCTCTGTCTATTGCTCTCCACGGGACCCATCGGCGAGGTGTCTCAACATGTTGTCTACCTTACGGTCTTCTTTGTGCCATCGCGACAACTTTGCATGGTCCTTGTTTATGAACAGACGCGTCAGCGTGGTATTATAGGAGCATACCACATAACCTTGGCGAGGATTTTCTTCTGGGGCGTTCTTCGCCCTCAACATCGCTAGGTCATCTCGCTTTGATCTTATACGCGACGCTTTGCATACGGGGCATTCATCCAAATTCTCGTAGTCCTTGCCACGATCGGGATGCGATCATTAGGACATGCATGTATCTTACGGATTTCTAATCCCAAAGGGCAAGCGACTGTTTTGCTTCGTAGTGGCGAGCAATTCGTTAGGCCGGAAGCATCTTTTTGGATCTTGATAATTGCCCAAATGCCTTATCGGATACACCATTACATGCCTTCCATTGTAGCAACTCGATGTTGTACCCAACTTTTTTGCCCATCTTGGCGGACGGGTATAGTAATTTCTTGTGATCCTCTAGCATGCGGTCAAACTTAGCCTTCTCCTTTTCACTTCGCAATCTCTTTGTGCATCACGAATGACATCACCAAGAGCATCATCTTCAGCGAGTGTGTCTTCTGCCCCTGCCTCTTCTTTAGCTTCGCCCATTGCAGTATCATCGAAGTCACCGTATTGAGCAATAATGTCGTTAGGGTCCAATTGTTCTTCTTCACCTTCTTCCATTATAACCCTGGTTTCTCCGTGCTTGGTCCAACAAATATAGTTTGGCATGAAACCCGACTTCAACAAGTGTGAGTGAAGACTCCTTGAGCTAGAATATTCCTTCAAATTCTTACACAGGGCACATGGACAAAGACATGAAACCATCCCGCTTGTTTGCCTTTACCACTCTTAAGAAATAATGCGCCATCAATGAACTCTTTGAGCGGCGATCGACATTGTACATCCAATGGCGTGTCATCGCCTGCATTATATGACATATCACATAATTACTAAGTCAACAATCAATCCAAAAGGCAAACAATAACTAAGTGATTAAGCTAATTAAGAGATTAACTAATTACTTAATAATTAAATATTAAACTTATTTATTAAAACAAAATTAATATTTATTATTTTTACCCAAGCTCTCCTCCACTTCGTCCCACGCCTCCCTCCTCCCCGTCCCCGCTCCTCCTCCTTCCTTCGATGAGTCGATAGTAGTCCGAGATCACCAACAGAGCCGAGCTTCTTCTAATCTGTTGCCATACCACCATGAGATCCACCTTCGTTGCTCGGCGAGCTCCACCATTGTACAGATCTGATGTACGTTGTAGATGTTTTTAGGTGCGGTTGTTACAAAATGCTTTGAAAATTTGTTGCAACATGTCTTCTTACTTGTTGCAATAAGTATTTTTATTTGATGCCGTAGGTCTTCTTGTTTTTATTTGTAGTGATTCATTTTGTTGCAATGTGTCTTCTTAAATGTTGTATCAACTTTTTCCAAATTATGTTGCGTATGGTCACTTTTTTTTGTTGCAGTAGAGCCTGCTATTTCTAATTTGTTGCGAACATTTAATTTTATTGTTGCACGAGCAATTTTAAAACGTTGTCATTGTTGTTTTTCAAATGCGGCAGTGTCGTCAGGTCGTAAACTTTTGTTTGAGATTTCTGATCTTGTTTTAGCACTTAGCTAAGTCATATACTCATAGTATTAATTCTTCTTTTGGTGAGAAGATTATATATGATTTTTTTTCTAAATTTTCTTAGTATTTTTTAACTGTTATTCTAGATTTTATTGCACAAGTCAATTATAATAATTGTTATAAGATAAGAAGTTTCCGTGTTACGACACCAGTTGTAGCCGTCCTGACGTACTGGCTACTAGCAGCCCAATCTTACCTACTGTACCTCGTGAGGCACCAATAGTCGAAGATTCCATTACCACAATCGAGTCTCGACGAAGACAAATGATGTTTTTGGATTTTGCTTTTGACTGGCGTTGCGGACTTGTACTGTGACTGGATGAGTGGAGCAGGGTTTGGACACGTAACACGTTTTGCTTTTGCATTTTGGCTGTTAGCTGCTACTGACTGAAGATCAAACACTGCCGTTTATCCAGGTCAAGGTCTATTTATCACCGCGACGACCTCGCCGTGGACCGTGCTGGCGTCCCGTGCGCCAATGCGAGCGAGGATGCTACCGGCAGATGCGTGCGGTGCGTGGATGGCCGGGCTTTCTCAGCCCATCTGGCGATGAGTGCGAGTGGTAGATCGCAAGCTGGGCCGCTCTGGAGCGGGGCCTGGTCGCCTGCGCCGCGGTAGCTGCCGTGCCGACCCGGGTGCCGTTGCGGTCGTGGGCCGCGGGAAAAAAAGCGTTGCGAGGAACAAACTCTGTGTGCTGTAGTTGGGTATAGTTGGGCTTCAGCAATCTGTCAAGACGATTTTCAGGTTTGAACATCCAAGTAGTATTTCCTAACGCAAATGTCAGATGACGTGGACCTCGAGTCAATTTGTTTTAGTACAACATGCGGTTTCTTCGTGCAAAAATTCAATAAAGAAAGACTCAGTTTATTCTAGAGACATTCATTAGTTATTTGAACTCGGAAGAACGATTTTTTAAAAGTAAAATGGCCAATGCCAAAATGGATATCCTAATCTACTGCTACTCCTCGGTCACTCCCCCATCTTCTTGGTCTTGGCCATCTCGTCCTTTCGCCTTATCCTCTTTGGTCTTCTCCAGTGCCTTCACTAACCCTCTGAGACACGAGTCCGCATTGTCGTCCATGTTCTTCGGCGTCAGGTTCTCGGCGACGTCCGCCGGCGTCATGTTCACCTCCCGCAGCAGCTCTCTGACGGCGTCGAACAGCTCGTGCGACACGACGTCGAGGTAGGTCTTGGCGAGGAACTTGAACGCCTCGAAGCCGCAGTACGACATCTCGATGTGCTTGTCCATCCGGCCCGTCCTGATCAGCGCCGGGTCCAGCTTCTCTATGTGGTTCGTGGTGAACACGATGAGCCGCTCACCGCCGCACGCCGACCACAGCCCGTCGATGAAGTTGAGCAGGCCGGACAGCGTCACCTTGCTGCTGGTGTCCTTCTTTTCTTCCTTCGGGGGGCCGGCGGCGCCGTCCTTCTTGTCCTTGTCGTCCTCCGCCTTGTTCTTCTTGCGCGCACCGGTCAGGTCGAGCGAGCAGTCGATGTCCTCGATCACGATGATCGACTTGCTCGTCGTCTCGATGAACAGCTTCCGGAGGTCGGTGTTGGAGTGCACCGACGTCAGCTCGATGTCGTAGATGTCGTAGTCGAGGTAGTTCGCCATGGCGGCGATCATGGCCGACTTGCCCGTCCCCGGCGGGCCGTAGAGGAGGTACCCCCGCTTCCACGCCTTCCCGATGCGCGCATAGTATTCCTTCCCCTTCTTGAACATGTCGAGGTCGTCGATGATCTCCTTCTTCTTCACCGGGTCCATGGCGAGCGTGTCGAACGTCTTGGGGTGCTCGAACACCACATGGCTCCACGCCGACATCATGTATCCGCCGTCTTTCCATTGGTGGGTGGAGATGTTGGTTAAGAGCTTCCGCTGGCGGTTCTGGACCATGACGGCGCGGCCCTGCTGCCGGACGCGCGGGAGGTAGGTGTTGAGGATGAGGTCGCGGTGGCGCTCGAGGAAGAAGAGACGGTAGAACCGGCGGTTCTCCTGCGCGGTGCCGCCGCCGCCTCCGTACCACGGCATGCTGTCGGAGCGCGGCGGCGGCCTGGAGTACGCCCACCACCAGACCGTGTCGCCCTCGAACACGTCGGCCACCTCCTCGCCGTCGACCATGCTGAGCACGAGCTTGTCGGCGTCCTTGGCGCCCTCGGCCATGAGGTGTCGCACGTCGCGCGAGCACGCGGCGGTGAGGTAGGCCTTGACCTCCTCGTACGCGTCGCTGCGCTTCATGCGGCCGCCCTCGTACTCGGCGATGGTGACGGACAGGTAGGGGTCGACCATCGCCGCGAACCGGCGCGCGTGCCGGTTGAAGTGCCGCCCGAAGAACTGCTGCAGCTGGAGGTGCTGCAGGTTCTGCCATATCATCGTCCACAGCACGGCGATCAGGCTCAGCACCACGCCGGAGTTGAGCCCGCTCCACGCCGACGCTTCCATAGATTCAGTCCCTCCCTGTGTCGATTCTTCCTCCGCTGCTTGAGCTCTGCAATTTCAGGAGACTCTGATCCCTGCCTCACTCTCTACTTATAGACGCCACTGATTGACGGCCACATGAAGTTTAGTGGAAGCAAGGTGAGCCACGGCGTTGATCATATATGCCGACATTTTTGTTCTGTTCTACGGAGTGCTTGTCTGTAAAGGACTAAATGCCACGACGCAACCATATTTTATTTGCGCGCTGTCGTTCGCAAGCATTGGTGCACGTCAGGCCGCCGTGGCGAGAGGCGGTGCGCGGTAACTTGGCTGCGAAGTCGAAGAGCACCAGGCGCAAGTCAATGACGATACCAACTACAACGACAGTTTTGGACGTTGCTTTTGCCTCGTCTCGAAGGCTGCTGTCCGGCGCGGCGCTGCCGCACGGCCCTGGTCCATAGCCGCACACGTGTCGTGCTACCATCTTGCTCATGCCCTCTGGCCCGGACGCCGCCTAACCAACACGTGGCAGCCGTGTTTTCGGGCTTCTTGCGTCCGGTCTATGCCCCTAGCAGCTTTCGACGCGGAAAATCTTCTATCTGTCCTCGTCTTTCCCCAGTCCTACCTGTCACGTCGCTGCCTCCGTCCGCATGCATCGCTAATCTTGATGCCCCGTCTGCGCGAAGCGCCTTCGCGCGCCTATAAAAACCGGCACCGCGCTCCCTCTCACTCTCATTCTCGTTCTCGCCGTCTAGAATCCATTCTCATTCTCGTCGTCTGGAATTCATTCTCGTTCTCGCGCTCGTCGCTGAGAACAAAGAGAATTGAATGAAAACTTTGTTGAGATTACGCTGTGAAGTTATTAGTGTTTAGAGCAGTGGTTACGACAGCACAAGTATCGTGACATTGACATCAAGGCAATGTAAAATTACTTCATATGTTTTCCTTGTAATTATTTCAGTCGTAGTTAATTAGCGGTAATTTTTTAGTCGTAGTTAGTTAGTGGCAATTGACCCGTAGTTTGTAAGTGCTAATTAAATTAGTGGTAATAAAACAGTCATAATTAAATACTCGTAGTTAATTAGCCGTAAATAATTAGTAGAAATAAAGTATCAATTAATTAGTTAGTCATAATTAATACTATATAATTAAATTGTGCGTAGTTTTTTTAGTGCCAATGACATTAGTACTAAATAAGTTGTCGAGTTTATGTAATCGTAATTAATTTGTTGGTAAATAATGACCCGTTGTTTATGAGTGGTAATAAAATAAACGTAAGCAATTACGAATAAGTAATGGCGCGTAGTTAATTAGTGGTAACTAATTAATTGCAATTAATTCATTGGGAATTACTTAGATGTAATGAATTATACGTAAGTAATTTATTGGTAAGCAATCAATTTATTGCTTATTTCTTAATTATTCGTATTAACTTACTCGCATTTAATTGCTTACTTGTATGTGCTATGTCGTAATTATTTGTGCCATGTGTAACTAGTGGTAATTGAAGAAATAATCACCTGTAAATAGTCCTATTTAATTATTGGTAATTGAAGAAATAATCACATATAAATAGTCGTGTAAAGTTAATTAATTAGTGTTAATGTACTCTAAATCGGGTTGTTGTGGCTTTAGGTAATTTCAAACATGCAAAACTTGGTAGTGTTCTATGGCGACGGTCTCGTACAGGCCGGACTCGATGGGTTGAACCTATCGAGATGCCAATACAAGTGGTCCAGGCGGAGGGGCTCGAAGCAATGAATATTCACGAGCTTAGGAGCTGCATCCGGAGGGAGTTCGACACAGAGGCAACGATGAAGAAACTTGCCATCGAGGCGATCACCTGCACGCACGGGGTGTGGTAGCTAGTCGAGGTGAACGGAACCGTAGCATGGGGTTAGTACATTCAGATTGCTTCCCAACCCGAGGCTGTAGGATCAAGGATAACCGACTAGAATGGGTGAATAGGAGGTTCTAAAATATTTTTGCTTTCTAAAACTAATTTCTATAATTTTAGAGCTAAGCAAGATTTATTGCAATTCACGATCTACTCAATTCTAGTAAAGCTAAGGCACCACAAGTCAAGACTCTACAAATTTAACTCTAGCACAACTAAATAAGACAATCTCAATTTGCTAGAAATATAAATGCGTAAAGTACAGGCAAAGAAATAACCAAATGATGACTCACTATATTTTGCTGTGGTATCGAAGACTTGCCGGTCTTCACTAGTCCACGTTGAGGAAAGACCAAGCAACTTGGACTGGCTCCACGAATTAAGCCCTGCTCCTTGATTTCACTAGTGGTTGTTCTTCCTTCGTTCCGGAGATGGCGAACACCGAGCCACTCACAATTTTGGCATCGGGCCTCTTCACAATCTCCTTGAAGAGATCACCACGCTAACTCCCGCCAAGCCGTCTAGGTGTCGGCAAACACCAAGAGTAAAGAACCACAATCTTCGCTTGACGGCAATCAAGTGCTAAGGATTAATCTAGAAATGCATGCACTTGAATTTTGCCCAACAACCTCACAATGAATGCAACAAGTGTATATGCGTTAGAGAGTATGCTCTTAGCTCAAGGATGTTAAATGAAGTCTCTCTAATCAATCCTTGAACTGGTGGAGGGGTATTCATACCCCCCACAAACAAATTCGACCGTTACAGACAAGAACCTAAAGTTTTCAGCACGAGCGGTAGTACCCTAGTTCATCGGTCGATACTACCACACTTCCACCGTCTGCACAGTAACGCCTATAGCAGACATAATTAATGCCTGCAAACTAGTCGTTGAAATTGTAGCACGGTACTATCGTCGTTGAATATGCGGTAGTTCCGCTCTCCGGTACTTCCGATCACATAGGGCGGTACTACCGCTTTCCTTAGAGGTCCATAACTGGCCCTGTCTAGAAATAATTTACCGCCTACTAAGATTCGGTTAGACCGAGTTGCAGTAGTTCTGCTTAGAATATGCGGTCATACTGTGACGCGGTAGTTCCGCCAAAAGAACTTCGGTACTACCGTCTTTTAGGGGAGCAAACATGCTCCTAAGGTTTCTCTCTGCAAAATACGAATCGTCAACTAGGTTTTGGTCCGGCCGGGTTGTGATAGTATCGCACCACTTTCTCAGTCATTCCGCTTTGTGGTAGTACCTCCAAGTAAACGTCGGTACTACCGACTTTTTTGAGAAAGGCATAGTTGGCTTTCAAAATAAACTCAAAGTGCATGCATGATCCTAGATTGATCCAAAAGACACAAGAACATGCTCTCAAGCTACTAGTCATGATCACTCTTAATAGTACGATATTTAACCTAAAAATCGGTCTTCCATCCTTTTCTCATAAGACTGGTAAAAACAAAAAGGATCCTAGACTACTTATACCTTGTCTTTGAGCCATATTGATCTTCATGTTGACCTGTAGCATGCATCTCCAGGTTGTTATATTCGTCACCGGGACTAAATCTTTTAAACACTCAATAAACATGTTAGTCCCATATTCACATATTGTCATTAATTACCAAAATAATTTTTAGGGGTCTAGATGCTTTCAGAGGCAACGATATACGGGAGGCCGATGTTGTACGTGAATTTCATATGCAGGCCACCGGCAAACCTTGATGATGTTGGTGCCTCGAGAAGGTGCAACCAGAAGTGAGCTTGAAGACTAGTAGTACTAATGTGTCATGGAGGAACTCCACGAGAGAGGAGTTGAGTGCAAAATGAGGGGTGGGTGGGACTATGGTGATTGGCCCGCATTGACTGCCCCGAGTATCTATGAGTAGAATTGTGTCTTCCAAGGTGCCGTACGTGGCATCCAGACTTGATGATATCGTGGTGCGATCGCTCGTACTACCGCAAGAAGAAAGGTCTGATGAGGGCATCCCTACGACACTTTCTTCTCCTCCACCTAATGCTCAGGATATACACATCGAGTTGTCGACAGGACCAATAACAAGAGCATGTGCCAAGAAACTACAAACTCAGGTGAACTTACTCCTTAATGAACATGTCCTTGATTTTAATGAGAATTTTATACTACCTAAAAACATTGTTTTGCTTATGCTCAGGTTTGAAGATTCAACGATGGACGGAGATGAAGGGTATGCAGCCGTCATCCAAGAAAGGCCATCAAATGAGGAGGTCCAAGCGCTGGCCTATGGCCCATTCGGCCAAGGAGGAGAGGGCCAAGGTCCATGCGGCTAAGCGATGGATCAAGGCCCAAGTGTTTAAGCACAAAGCCCATGTGGAGGAACCAGGAAGGAAGCCCAATTCCACTATGAACAAAGAATCGCCTATGAACAATACCGTGAATAAAGAATCGACACGTGAATAAGAATCACCCTATGAACGATTATGAACAAGACGCGTAACGAGCGGTAGCATTGCATGAATAGTACCACATGGAAAATTAGTACCGAATAGTTCTTAGGCCGAGACTATATATTGAGGGGTAGACCCCCATTGTAAAGGCAGACCATATTTTTGAGATAAAGAATAGAACACAAGTTATTACTTGTCCTTTCATACAAGAAATTCATGCGAGGATTTCTGAGAGAGAATTATGCGATCTGTTGTTCGTTCTACCTCACAAGGTCAAGTTTGTTTTTCCGCTGGGAATTAAGGGCTTGGCGATCTCCACTCGTGGTCAAGCGGCAATCATCCTGGTGCGTGTTGGCAAATATCCATAGAGCTGCAAGTCCGTGCACTAGCGCGTGGTGTACAGCTGAGCGTTGTTCGTCGTCAAGCACTATCCATCCACGGTTCTACTCGAGAAGATCAGGCCACCCCGTATCAGGGTCCCAGTGGGTTTTTGGTGCTAACACCCTCTTAGTTGGGCAACAATTCCCTAGCAAGGTGTCGTACAGTAAGCTATAGCACGGTGCACCTTGTCCATGAGCCGTGCGTACCGGGTGCACCGGTCTAACCCATGACATTACGCAATGAAGTGCGTAGTGGAAGGCTGCCCTTGCAAGGTTAGTGCTCACCGAGTAAAGTTCTTCGGCTCCGTCTTCACGGTCAAGGCGGTGACTAACCATACTTGCGAGCTTAGTGAGCCGCCGCGACAACATCGGAATGTGACTTTCACATATGTGGGAAGTCTCATCAGTCACCTAGTTGCGGAGGACGTGTCCGTCTCCCCCAAGATGCTGATGTCGGAAGTTGTCAATATGGTTGGTTACCTAGTCAGCTACAGCAAGGTCCGACGAGTTAAGTAGAAGGTTCTCGAGTCCATGTACGGAACATACGAAGAGGCATACAATCTTTTGCGAGAATGCTCCACCAGATTGCTGAGACAAACCCCAGCACATACATAAATAAGGTTGAAAGTGAAGATGCTGATGGAGGGCCCAACTGCTTCGTACTTGATCGTGTGTTCTGGGCTTTCGCCCAGGCCATAGAGGGCTTTAGGTTCTGTTGTCCTGTGCTCACGATGGATAACACTTTCCTCACGGGGTGGTACAAGGGCACCATTTTCATCGCGGTGGCGGTCAACGCAAATGATCAGCTTCTCTCAGTTGCTTTTGCCATTGTAGAGAATGAGAACACATCCAGTTGGCTGTGGTTCCTAGCAAATATGAAGCGGGTGGTTGTGGGAGACCGGCCCAATGTAAGCCTTATCATAGATCGCAATGCTGGGTTGTTGTTGGCTCTGAACACCATGAAGAATGGGACGAAACCCCCTCACCAATGGAACGACATGGAAACCCAGTGGCGCATAAAGCATCTTGCATCGAACTTCTTGACGTGGTTCTGCAGTCAGGAACTTATGAAGACGCTCAAGGCATTGTGCCTGCAGAATCAAAGGCGGAAGTTTGAGTCCATCTGGACAAATCTCAAACATCATACCATAAGGCATACAAGGGAGTCCCCTCCGGAGGTATAAGAGGGGCAGCATGCCGCGAGCGGGCAATCTAGGAGCAGCATAAGTTTCATGCAGTGGATTAATCTCCACGCTCCTAAGTTGGAGAAATGGTCCTTGCTCTATGACATAGACGGTGCGAGGTACGGAATTATGACGACCAACATGTCCAAGGTGTACAACAGCGCGTACAAAGTGTGTGGTGCCTCCCTATCACTGTGATTGTTGAGGAGACATGGACTCGTACGGTCGGTTACTTCATCAATAGAACCACCTCAGCTAAGCGATAGCTGGAAGAAGGGAACCAGTGGTCCGAGAACATGCAAAGGTATATGGACCAGACGATGCAGAAGGCCCGAATGCATGGCATCCAGGTGATCGATGGCCTCAGGAGGAAGTACGAGATCAGGCTGCGGCAAAAATATGTCAACAGTCATGCCAGGCGGAAAGAAAACATGCATGCACTCTAGGTGATGTGGTTACATTCATCTGCAACAAGCGGAAACTCTTGCACAAGCCATGCTAGCATGTGTACAAGGCATGTGCGTAAATGAGACAGATTGTCTACATCGTATACCTCTGAGTACTACGACATGCAGCACCTTTTTGGTACGTGGAGTGCAGAGTTTCACTCCTATGGCTTAGACATCAACTATATGGATGTATGGCCGGACAGGGTTGTCGGTGTTTTAGGACCAAACTTACGTAAAGATTGTTTGATTCGGGGGTTCCTCTAGGCTCAAAATCACACAGAGATGGAGACACGAGAATTTTATATGAGTTCGGCCTTCTCCCGGGAGAATAACAACCCTATACGTGTGTATGTATTGAGTATAATCGGATTACAAGATCAAGCCGTAAAACTAGAGTATTGTGCTTTAGAATTCGGGCTCTCCCATTGCTCGATGATCCTTGCCTTTATACCGCCCCTGAATGTACACCGTTGGACCTCTAATAAAAGGTCACTTAATCATCCAGATCGTGGCGCCGTTATTGGAGGTTATTGCAGGAGTTAATACGTTCCCACGTCGCCAGGCAATTATCATCACAAAAGGGAGTTAAAATCGTACCATTATCTTAGGAAATAATGGCATAGTTTACTACCCGTATTTTGAATACGGTGCGGAAGATTCCTTTATCGACTAGGCCCGCATGTCTGTGAGCCTTGTCGACTAGGGCCTGGTCGTAGAAGGTCTTACGACCAGGGAATGGTCGTAGGAAAGCTTACGACTGCATACTGATCGTAGTAGAGCTTACGATCATGGGATAGTTGAAGGGCTACGGGTAGGCTACACTAGCGCAAATTAATAAAAATTCTACCCGTAAACCAAGATCATCAGAGTTATAGATCACGGTCTTACCACTAGACGCCAAGAAAGCGGAATTGATGCAAGACGCTTCAGGCGAGTAGTCGCATTAAGTTGATGCAAAGACGTCGGGGTAGAGTAGTCGTACTACTTCCTCGCCCTCGTCGCGGCGGCCCCACGCATGACTCCTCTCTTGCGGTTCGTCCAAACGCTATGATGCAAATACCCAAAGGTATCCACACGCACGGAGGAAGCGACGACGCCGGACTACTAGATCCGCGCGAGCGACTAGGGCGTGGGAGGGTGGCGGCCAGGTTTGAGGATGTCACGAAAAACTCATCACCAATCCCAGGCGCCCTTGCCCTCCTTTTTATAGACGCCCTACAATGGGCTTTACTAATAGAGGCCCATTAGGACCCAATGCTCATCTAATTCGGATCCAATCCGATTAGGCTTCAACCTTAAGTGTGTGACCCTATAGGTTCACGATGTTTAGACATGACGCGAGTATACATACTTGGTCAATAGTTGGTAGCGCCTCTAGCAAGACGTGCAACTCCTAAACGCACACAAAGATCATATCGGACGAACCATCACAACGTTATGTACATGCCAATCCCTTTGCCTCACGATATTCTACGAGCTCCAAGTCGACCACTCTATCTCGATCCTATGATCCTAATCCCTTACTAGGTTAACTCTAACCTTAAGTAGCATGGCCATGCATTTCGATCCGATCACTGAGGGCCCAGATATCTCTCGTAGAGAGGGCAAATCCCATCTCGACCGACCATGCCTCGCAAAGATGCTTCATGACAAACCCGAAAGCTACCTTTATAACTACCCGATTCATTTGAGTAGCGCTTTGATAGCCCCTAAGTAGGTCGATTCACATCTCAAGTACATACGACAATCTCGTGTCTAAGGACAAGGCGCACACATTGTGTAGAGAGAACCATAAGTATAATTGTTATGTCTCATGTTGGGTCGGTCCAACCCCATGTTCTAAACATGTGTCCACATTATTGGTTTGACATCTCCATGTCTATGACCTGTGAAACATGGTCATCAACCGATACATGTGCTAATCCATCATTCACGTGTGTCCTCATATGAACTCCGACTAGGGACAACTTTAGAATAACCATATAAGTAAAGAGTTTCACAAACAAGTCACATACTTGTTAATCAACACAAAGGTAATATTCAAGGAACATTTATTAAATCATGGATACAATGAAATATCATCATCTCTATGATTGCCTCTAGGGTATATCTCCAACAATAGTCGTATAAGGACTTACAACTATGGGGTAGTCGTAGGAAGACCCACGACTACAGGGTGGTCGTAGAAGAACTTACGACCTCCAGCTTCTCCCTTATTAATATTTAAGGGGTATACTCAGGAGTTATGTGACGTTATTATTGCCTCATAATATAAATTATGGGTAAATGATTAAATGAGGATTGTTATATTCTCGTCATCTAGCCCCCCAGCTTAAACAAAAAATAGCTTGCTTGAGAAAGGAGCAGTAGATGATCTTACGACCAATAGATGGTCGTGGAAAAGGTGGTCGAAGGAAAAACTCTTCAACTAATGTTTCATTTGACTAGAAATTTACTTAGTCAAGAAAGTTGTAGGATAACCTTGTGGCTCACAAGGTGATCATAGATGATCTAACGGTCCCCGAGTGGTCGCAGTACTGTGGTTGGAAGTAGAAACTTTCCAACCGTTGTTACTTTTGACCAGAAAAGACTTGGTCAAGAAGGTAATTTTGCTTGAGGTGTAAAAACAGACCTGACTTCCTCGAGCAAACAACTTTTAAGAATCCCAATCGACTCCCTTGCCGTTGTCCGCCGGAGTAGTTCCGGCTGCTATAAACCGCAGGGTAGCCACGCTTTTCCATCTTCTAAGCGCTTTGTTATAAAGTTTCACCGCAAAGTGAGAGTAAGGTCTTTACCTTCCCCAATTTTTTCTTGTTTGTTTAAAACTTTCGAAGTTCTCCGTCACGACCAAATCGAGCTTTCTTCTCCAACCCTTCCACATCCATTCTCTTAGCTTTCAGAGAAATGGCCGAGTCGCTTCCCATTGGTCAATCGAGATGGACGCAGCCAAGATTCAAGCTTTGGTCGACTCGAGAAGATCCCAAGGTCAATTCGTGAGATGGATCGAAGCCGCCAGCAAAGATTGGCCGTCGGGAGATGGGGCAAACCCGCCTTCCAAGCATTATGTGAGTCGCCTCCGACACCGCTTCATCCTTTTCTTACATTGGCACTTGAATATTTCCAATTAGAGTTGGTGAACCTTGTTTCCAATTCTATCACTATATTGGGAGTATTCGTGTACCTTTGCGAAGCCTACCTGGGGATCCCGGCTGACCTAGAGTTGTTCTAGTATTACTACGGAATGACTCGATTAGCTTAAATTGCTCTGGGGTCAGAGTCCAAGCTCCATGACGGGAAGTCGAGGGAGTATATTCAAATGTTTACCCGGTCGTCGTGGCCGAGGTGGAAGAAGAGGTGGTTCTATTGAGAGCTCACCAATGAGGACAACCTCTCCTCCATTGGAAAGCCGACAGAGAAGGTTCCTTCATGGGATGCGACTCCTAAGGACCTTCGCTGGATTGCCCCCTTCATCCAAGCCATCGCAGACTTGAAGGAAGATGGGCTTACTGGATGGCACGTGATGAAGGATTTCATCACGCGCCGTATCAGCCCTCTGAAGAAGAGGGCTCACCAGATGTGGAGGTACTCGGGTTCATCGGACCCGACGAGGGACTATGCGGAGGGTAAGTAAACCTTAAGCTTTAGCCTTCTTTCTGTTGATTTCAGAATTGGCTTTATTTAAGGTTCTCTTGTTTCCGCAGACCTCTCGCAAGAGGAGATTGACGCCCGAGTCAAGCTTATCTGCGAGAAGCCCCCTGCCCATGTCGTGGCGCCTCCTCCAATTTTGGCGGTCTTGTCCCTAGAAGACAAGGTGGAGCGCCTAAAGGTAATCGAGAATTGATTTCATCTTTAGGACTTTGTGGTCATAGAAGAACTTATGACGGGGTACTGATCGTAAAAAAAGCTTACGATCAGGTTATGGCAAGGAAAATCGTCGGGATGACGAGGAGGTAGAACTGATGGTCGTTGGAGTGGCCACCGTAGAGCAGCTTGTTTCTCCCCCTTCCAAGAGGCGTCGGCTCGTTAAAGTCGCAGACAAGGGATGCTCGAGCTCGAGTCCTGCTGTTGAGCAAGCAGATAGTCCTTAGACCAGGAAGAGAAAGCCCACGCAAGTTGCTGACAAGGGCGGTGCGAGCTCGAGTTCCGCTACTCCGTCTGCACCTTCGGCTAATCTTGCCGCGAAAATAATCACTGCAGAGGAAACAATCGCGGCAGGAATAGCTAAAGTGTTCAAACCTAAAGCCCCTAAGGCCAAGGTACTCTTCTATTATGACAATAAAACCTTCGCAGTTTCTGCCTCCCCTAGGTTTATCAAGTGACTTGAGAAGGAGAACTGGAACAGTTTCATGTCTTTTGTGAAGGAAACTGCTGCACCAACAGTGCCCGTGGTTGAGGGTGATGCTACCCTTGAGGTGGTCGAGGCTAATCTCAACTGCCCAGAGAGCCAAGGGGCCCAAGAAGCGATGGTGCTCGATCAAGACCCATGACTAGACGTGGTCGTGGCTGATCCTCAACTTAAGTCTCAACCAGACGTGGTTGAGAAAAAGTCGAAGAAACCTCTCATAGGGAGGGTTGTTTCCAAACTTAATATCTCGTCCGGCACTCGGAGGTATGTAAAAGAGACAAAATTGTAAGGACATCATGTACCTTTTGCTTTTTATCACCTGATCGTGCTTTCCTTTTCATGGTCTTAACGCGGCTCCCCTCATCATCAAGGATGTTCTTTTTAAGGAACCTTCTGTTGTTTCTTCGGCAGGCGAAGGAACAACAGCGGCGGTGATCGAAGGGTCGACCACTATCCAAATAGTGGAGGATGCCGTTGTAGCCGATGTGGCTACGACCAGCGGAGCGGTCGTAGGGTCAAAAGTGGCTACGACCATAGGAGTGGTCGTAGAACCAGGGGTGGAGATGGTAGCGGCGGAGACACTCGGCCATGGGGGTGAAACATCCATCCATCGCTTCGGGAAGAAAGTTGCTGTGGATGATCCTCCCAGCCTCTAAGGTCAAGCTACCGATGTCGTTACCTCCGAAGGAGGAGAAGGGTTCGAGCTCTTCAATCAATCCTTAGGGTTGTTTGCCCCTACCACCATTGTGAGCTCCCACGCATTCAGATCTCGTGATCGCGTTCCTCACCCTAATGACATTCCCAACAGAGGGGATGTTTTCGATGACGAGCGTCTCGAAAGGGTATGGTGGAAACAAGTCGATGAGATCGATGAACTGAGGGACCCCACGAAGGTGGTATCTTCGTTTGCTCGATCCGCCATGAATGTAAGTATCCTAACCTTGTCATTTTACATATATGTCTTTTCGCGCTCCTTACTGCCTTCCTCTATGCAGAATACGTTGGAACAAATTGTCACTATTGCCGAATATCACATGTAACTTGTCCAACTGTGACAAGACAAAGCGCTACTCTGCGAACAGGCAAAGAGGTTGTAAGTAACTGCTTCTCGTAGTCTTTATATGTTCTGACCACTTTCACAGTACTTGTAAAGTTTATCGTAGAAGATCTTACGACTAAGTAATCGATCGAGAAGAACTTACGGCCGGGTTTTTTCAGAGAAGAACTTACGACTAGGAACTGATCGTAGAAGAAACTTACGACCAGGTTCTATACTTACAACTACCCTTTTCCTTTGCAGGCTTAAGAGTAATGAGAAGTCCATAACCGATTCTCTCGACTATGAGAAAGTCGATACGAAAAAGCTAAGGGAGGAGAAAGAAGACCTTTGAAAAAGCTTCAGGAGGCAGACTCTGCAAATCGAAAGTTGCAGGGACAACTAAGCAGTAAGTGCTTGAACTTAAGACCGCCGACCGCTTCTTCTTTTTTCTCAATTTTATTTCCTTTCAGAGAAAGACCAAGAGGTTGAGAAGTGGGAGCAAATAAGTTATTTAAAGACACCGCAATTTCTTGTCAAGAAGTTAAGAAGTTAGATTCTCAACTTGTTGGTAAGCAAATCTTTACTGTAATAGGTTGTGTTTTCTTCTCGAGATTGTTTTATTTGATCGGCCTTATTCTTTTCAGAGCAAGCAAGGCAAGTAAACGACTTGCGAGGCTTCACTCACAATCGAGGAAATGAAGGCTTTGAAGATCAATCTTCAAGACAACGCTTTCACTTCAACCATGTACTCGCTGGGCTTATGTTGAGGAGATTACTCTCGTGATTTACACCTTGTCCGCCCACTCGAGTACTATTGGTGAACAAGTCGACTTTGCAAAAGCCGGTGACTACTCTGAGGACTAACCAATTCGACTCGATAAAGGATGCGACTCAGAAGGGAATAAGATTTGCTTTAGCAAAACTTAAATCTCATGATCCTAATCTGAGTCTACAACATTATAGACGATTTTACTGTTTCAAGGTATAGAGCGAGCGTTGATAGCATCAATGCATCCGATCGCCGAGTTAGTCTCGCGGGTTATGGAAATAAAACCCTCGTCGCCAGAGTAGTTTGTATCGGAGTCCTGTAAAGACAAGTTTTTTTTTGTTGATGTTGATATATAATCTTTCCTTTTTCCTGAAAAATCATCTTGTCGAGTAGTTAGCAACTCTTAAGATAATGGATGGAAAAAAATGAGCAAGACTAAGAATTGAAGTCAAGTTAATAACTTTATCCTAGCCCTCGACTATTTGCTTGGTTTATTTAGATAAACCGAGTAAATAGTACTAAATGGGTTTTCTGAAAAAGAGAGCGGTTTAGCTAACTTGTAGTTTTTCGATCACGATTATCTCGCACTGGTTGAAAGAGTAGGAACGAGTCGACACTAGGAAGTTCCTTCTACTGGGCAGGACCACATGCAGAGAGGAAAGGCTTCGACTAGGTGATGTTACCATATCCGATCGGATTAATTAAATCAAGAACGGTCAACTTGAGTTAGATAAACTTCTGGAGTTCCTTTATAAAATTTGTCCAACTTATTTCAATGCACTCAATATGTTCACTATGGTAGCAAGAGTTAGAAAGAGAACGACGCTAGGAAGTTCCTTCTAGTGGGCAAGACCACATGTAGAGAGGAAAGTCTTTGACTAGGTGTTGCAACTTCCTCCGACTAGTTAAAACAAACCGAGTTTATCGAGAGTAGTTGAGCAAATTTGAAAGTGTACTCTGCCTAGTTTATTTTCCAAAAACGATGAATGAAAAAATAAACTAAGGTACTAAGAGTTGGCTTGTTATTATTTTGACTATGTTTTGAACCCAAGCTCTTTGTGTTAGTAAAAAAGGGAGGAACAAGTCAACTCTAGGAAGTTCCTTCTAGTGGGCGGGACCATGTGCAGAGAGAAAAGGCTTCGACTAGGTGGCGTTACCATCCTTTCGACCATTATAAATATGAACTGGGTACTGGTCGTAGGATGTCTTACGACCAGTGTGTTGTCGTGAGAAAGCTCACGACTAAGAACTGGTCGAGGGCGGACCTTCGACCGGGTTATGGTTGAAAGAATTATCAAAGTGCTACTCAAAGTAAAACAATAAAGATAGAAAGAACCTGATGCTTTATTGAATAGTTGGTCTTTTACATGTAGAATTTGCGTAACTGGTCGATATTCGAAGAATTAGAGAGAACCCAGCCGTCTTCCATTGCCGGTCGATCGAGCCTCGACGCATAACTTCGACCAATCGTAAGGACCTTCCCACTTAAGAGAAAGTTTGTTCCGATTAGACCGATTGAATCTTCTCAATACTAAGTCACCTACAAAGAAGGTCATGAGGTTGACCTTACGATCGTAGTATTTGCGCAGGACTTGTTGGTATACCGAACGGATTAAGGCCCGATTTCTCTTCTCTTTGAAAGGTTAATGTCATCCGCTCGAAGTTGTTCTTGGGCTGAATCATTGAAACTCTTGACCCTTGTAAACCTGATCTTTAGTTCGACGGAAGCATGGCTTCAAAGACCAAAGACTAGGAAAAAAGGTGTTTTGCTCAAGGTTCGACTAGCGGTTGTGCGAACTGCCCATAATACTGAGGGTAATTCTTGTACTCAAGCCCCCGAGCGCTTAACAAGCTGGTCGAAGACTCAAGTTTTAATCCCCTGTATTATTTGGTCATTCGCTCATTCAACTGCCATATTGCTTTGGGGATGGGCGATGAGGCATAACAGAGCTTGGTACTCTAACTCGTCATAAAATTCACTCAAATTTTGCGCCGAAAATTGTTTACCATTGTCTGTGATTATTCGACTTGGGACTCCAAATCGAGTAATTACGCTTCTCATCATGAACCATTTTGCGGCTTCCGTTGTTATCCCAGTCACAGGCTCGGCTTCGATCTATTTTGTGAACGTAACAATAGCCACAAAAGAAACTCGAAACCTCTTGGAGCCCTTGGGAACGGTCCTAGGATATCGAGACCCCAGGTCGCAAAAGACCATGATAGAAGAATTGTTTGTAATTCCTAAGCTGGTTGATGTATTTGCCTGTTATGAAACTGGCATTGTACACATTTCTTAACCATCTCTTTTGCATCATAGAGGGCTGTTGGCCAGTAAAATCCTTGTCGAAAGGCTTTACCAACCAACGTTCTGTAGGAAGCATGAGTTCCACAGATGCCCCCGTGTATGTCATGAAGGAGGTTTAGTCCCTCTCTTTGCGGTATGCATCGCATGAGTACCCCTTGAGTACCTCTTTTATAGAGGACTCCTTCGACCAAAGTATACATTTTGGCCTTTCGGGATAAATGATCCGCCGAGATCGCCATCTGCACGGAACCGCCCCAAGATACTTGTAAATGGGATCTATCCAAGTATCCTCGTATTCTAGAGAGGTCGCCTCAATAGGAGATGTCTCGTGTTTTCACTAGAGACGGCTTCGAGTTGCTCCAAGAAGACTCCTTTGGTATCGGTGATCGGGAAGAAGCTATTCGAGCAAGTCGGGTTCATGAGGAAATTATCCTTCGAGGGATGAATTGTACCACGAAACCAAAAAATGCTTTTCAAGCTTTCAACTTCCGATAAGTACCGAGACATGGTCAAGTTAGAGCACCGGTACTTTTTTCGACTGATTCACGACTAGTTGAGAGTCTCCTCTCACGAGTAGTCGCTAAACCATGAAGTTTTTAGCACTCAGATGCCGCTAGTAAACCTTCAGACTACGCTTTCGTTGTTAGTGGCCCGAAAGTTTAATCAGATGGCATACTTTAAGGTCTCTCCGTTAGGAGATTCCGTAACTCCTTTAGCCCCGAGCCATTTAAAGTAAATGACCCACAAATTACATCGCCCACTTGTTGTGAGTATCGATCGGGATCCCTAATGTGTCTAGGATTTGTCCATTCGGCGACAAAGTCTGCCAAGATCTGGGATTTAATGGTCGTTCAGGACACGAAATGGAGGTCGAACTCCCCAAGTTCTACTAACCATTTAGACATGCGTCCCGATGCTTCCTTATTCTGGAGGATTACACCCAAGGGAAACTCAGACGGCACAATTATCTTGTGCGCTTGAAAATAATGCCACAGTTTCCTCGAAGACATGAGGATGGCATAGAGAAGCTTTTGGACCTGAGGGTAATGCTCCTTAGGTCCGTGCAAAACTTCACTTACGTAGTACACTGGTCGTTGAACGTGTTCATGTTCTACGACTAGTACTGCGCTCACTGCCTGTGGCATGGCAGCTAGATAAATCAAGAGCATCTCTTCTGGTTTCGGGGAAACCAGAATAGGAACACTCGTAAGATATCTCTTGACATCCTCGAAGGCAGCGTTTGTCTCTTCCGACTACTTGAAACCCTCGTGCTTCCTTAGAAGTTTGAAGAAAGGTAGTCCTTTTTCTCCCAGTCGTGCTATGAAACAACTTAAAGCCGCCATACACCCTGTGAGTTTTTGGACTTTTTTCTTTGTGGTTGGAGAGCGCATTTGGACAATGGCTTTTATCTTTTCGAGATTTGCTTCGATCCCTCGTATAGAGACTAGGAATCCAAGCAACTTTCCCGAAGAGACTCCAAACACACACTTATCAGGCTTGAGTTTCAAGCGGTGCTTTCTGAGGTTGTCGAACGTCTCCTGTAAGTCTGAAACATGATCAAGCCGTTTGATGCTTTTTACGACTAGATCGTCAACATAGGCTTCCAAATTTCGGCCTAGCTGAGGTGAAAAATTCGATTGCATCAAACGTTGAAAAGAAGCACTAGCATTTTTCAAACCAAATGGTATTTTGACATAACAAAATATACCAAATGGAGCAATAAATGCGGTCTTTTCTTCATCTTCTAGACACATATTAATCTGTTGGTAGCTAGAATATGTATCTAGAAAACTTAATGTTTCACAACCAGCAGTAGAGTCAACTAACTGATCGATACGAGGTAAAGAGAAATCATCTTTTGGACAAGCTTTATTAAGATCAGTGAAGTCAACGCACATTCGCCACTTACCGTTAGACTTTCTAACCATTACAGGGTTGGCCAACCACTCTGGGTGGTTGACTTCTTTTATAAAGCCTGCTTTAAGTAGCTTGTCTAATTTTGACTTTATAGCGTCTCGTCGATCAGGGGCAAATCTCCGTAATTTTTGTTTTACGGGTACTTTGTCGTCGTAGTTAGCTTTGGCTCAATCACTTCCACAGGGACTCGCATGTCGATGTTTGCCACGCCGACGACATATCGCGCTTGCTCGGAGGAAAGTGATGAGGGCGCCTTCCTACTTGGGGTCGAAGTATCCTCGATCTGAAAGATCTTGAAGGTTCCTCCTGATCCAGGGAAACCTCTTTGACTTGGTCGTTCGGCTTGGGTGCAGCTTTAGACTTCGAGCACTTGGTCGAAGGCTGTCCTTTTTCTTCCCGAGCTGGTATCTGACCTACCATCTCGAGGGATCGACGGTCACACGTGTGCGCCATCTTCTTATCACAATGAATTGTGATTACTCCTTTGGGACTTGACATCTTAAGATATTGATACCCATAATGAGTTGCCATTAAGAATTTTTGCCAAATCTGGTTGTCCGAGTATGGCGTTATATGCCGTATCGAAATCAACCACATCAAAGGAGATCTTCTCCGTCCTAAAATTACTTGGTGAACCAAATGTAATAGGAATGGAAACTTGACCAATAGGTTTGGCCGAAGATCCCAGTATAATATCATGAAATGAATATCTTACCGGCCTTACCTTGGTCCTGGGTACTTGCATCTCGTCCAGGGTGTTTGTCAATAAAATATTTAATGAACTACCACCATCAATAAATACTCGATTCACTCGACAGTTGTTGATAGTGGGTTCGACCACGATCGGGTAACGATCCGTCGATCGAAGGATCGGGCAACACCCTTCTCAAAAGAGATGGTGACTTCCGACCACTTCGGTACTTTATTGACAAGAGGGGAGTCAATGGAGTTTACCTCACGTTTGACGGCCTTAAGCTGTCGCCTTGACTCGTATGCCGATGATCCCCAAAGATGTTGCTCGATGGTGTGCTGGGATCCTCAAACAAAGATGTCCTCGTTGTCGTCTGGATCACAGACGACCAGCGGCTTGCCCTACTTCTTCGAGGGTAGGGAATGGCCCTTTGCCGTTGTAGTAGTCTTCGAGTTTTTGTTGGAAAACTCAGCATTTGCGGAGGTCATGCCCTTCCTTTTTATGGAAAGGGCACCACCTAGGCTTGTCGTTCTTCCGTTCAGGGCGCTTACCTTTGCCTCGATCGGGGTATTGTTTGGTATTTCGTGTCTCCTTATCACTTACAGCCAGGACCTCTTTAGAAGCATTGGCTTGAGGCTTTTGGCCCTTTGCCTTGTTCTTGGATTTCTTGGTTTTTTTATCCCTCTTTTTGTTACCTTCGTCCGTCTCCTGAGGGTGCTGGTCATCCCGATCGATGATTTTGGTCCACTCGACTGTTTCATCAGTAGTAGCATACCGATCAGCCATCTCGAAGAGTTCGGCTACAGTAGCGGGAGGGTTTAAAGCGATGTCCTCCATGATCCTTCTGCTGCGGACTCCCTGCTTGAAGGCTCTGATAACAGATGAGTCAGAAACTTCAGGAATCGAATTATAACTCGATCAAACGCTGATGAATTGACGTAGTGTTTCGTCGTCGTTTTGTCGCATCCGATGTAGGTCGTCCTCCTTTCCGGGGCAATGGTAGGTGCCCTGAAAATTGGCCAGCAATAGATCGCTGGGATGTTGCCACGAGTAGATCGACTCGACTGGTTGGTTTAATAACCATGATAGAGCAAACCCTTCGAGCACAATTGGAAGGTAATTCGCCATGACGCGCTCTCCTCCTCCAGCTGCTCGAATAGTAGTCGTGTAGATCTCAAGGAATTCGATGGGATTTTGAGACCCATCAAATTTCTCCATGTTCCCTGGTCGAAACCGCGGTGGCCAGTGAACTGCTCGGAGGTCAGGCGAGAATGCCCGACATCTGATAATTACGTCGTAACACCTCCTTTGCATAAAAGAGGGGTTGACGTCGCCAGGTGATCGTACTCGACGATACCCGGCCATTGGTGAATCTGACTTATGGTAAGTCTCGATCCTACGAGGGTAATACTTCAGATCTTGTCTCGCCGTTGCAGACCTTTGGAGTCCTGAGCGTGAATGATCACCTTCCTAGGAGCTTTATGTTCTTCGGACGCTCAAGGAACTCTTTTAGGATTGGGGAGCGATGTACCTTGCGGCGATCTCCATGCGGTGAATTATTCGAACGACTGGAAGCTGATGGAGTCGTACTACCATGACTTCCAAAATGATGTCGGCGGGGTCATTCGAGCTTGCTCATCGTATTCCGCAGCCTTTGTGAGTGAAGAGGTCGTAGCCGGGCACTCGGGCAAGTTCTCGAGCAGGTCGTTGATGTGCTGAAGTTCCTGAGCTTCCTCCGACTGGTATTAAGCGCGTCCAGGCAATTTTCTCTGAGTTGTGACTCGTTTCCGTCGGACTGTTTCAGAATCATCTATACCTGACCTTTGACCTTGCTTTAGCGGAGTGTGATGATCTTGAGAATTTCCCACGCTGCTCATCGAGTGTTGACTCGCTCGTCATTGAGGCGCCCTCGCCATCGCCACGGCAAATATAGGGTGTGATCTTCGGGGAGCATCCTCAGCCCTGTTTTTAGGAGAGTTATTGCTACCTAAGGGCAGGACGAAGACCTCCCGTTGATGATCTCCACTTGCGCTAGAGGCCTCCTCGCTTGAGGAGTCGTCGAATAACACCCTCTGGCGACTTGGAGCAAACCCCTCTAGGAAGGGGAATTCCGGGTTATAACCGTATCCGTCGGCAAGTAATCCTGTGTTGGGATGGTCGGACATGCAGGAAGAGCATGTTCGATCGCATCCTTGGCTGGGTTAGCCGGAGAGAAAGAATCACTAGATGCTGATGAAGATCCGAAATTACGGTTTCCAAGAGTTGTCACACCAGGTCGGACTGTCTTAGGTGGACTTGGACATTTGGAGAGGGAACCCTCGCCATGCCCTAAGTCTGCCTTGGGACAGTCCTCATTGAGGTTAGATTGACCCTTGCCCTCTGAGGAAGCTGGTTCCCCGTCTGGGCGTATAGTTGTGGGGGATATGGATCCCTCCTCAACTCCATCGGTGGCAAAGTCTCCTGGAGAAATATCTTCAGGGGCGACATCACCATCGGAGGATGCATCACTCGGCTCATAGTCAAAATCGGCATCCATGTCAATGTCTGCATAATCGGCCAAGTCGAACCAGTTCTCCTCGTTCCACTCTCCTGCCATGAGAGCATGAGAATTGGAAGGACGGAGGGAAAAACTGATGACTCGAAGATCCCCACTGGCGCCTAACTATCCGTTGTTTTAGGACCGAACTTACGTAAAGATTGTTTGATTCGGGGGTTCCTCTAGGCTCAAAATCACACAGAGATGGAGACATGGGAATTTTATATAGGTTCGGGCCTACTCCTAGGAGAATAACAACCATACTCCTGTGTGTATGTATTGAGTATACTGGATTACAAGATCAAGTCAGAAAACTAGAGTATTGTGCTTTCTCATAATTCGGGCTCTCCTCATTGCTCTGATGATCCTTGCCTTTTATACCGTCCCCAAAATGTACGCCGTTGGACCTCTAATAAAAGTCACTTAATCATCCGATCGTGGCACCAAGCATCGAGGTTACTACAGAGTTAAAACGCTCCCACGCCGCCAGCAATTATCATCATAAAAGGGAGTTAAAATCGTGCCATTATCTTAGGAAATAATGGCGAGTTTATCGCCTGTATTTTGAATACTGATGCGGAAGATTCCTTTATCGACTAGTCCCGCATGTCCGTGAGCCTTGTCGACTAGGGCCCGGTCAGAAGGTCTTACGACCGTGATGGTCGAGGAAAGCTTACGATCGCGCATCGATCGTAGTAGAGCTTACGATTATGGGATAGTCGATATAAGGACTTACGATTATGGGGTAGTCGTAGGAAGACCCACGACTACTGTGGTGGTCGAGAAGAACTTACGACCTCCAAATTTCTCCTTATTAATATTTAAGGAGTATACTCAAGAGTTATGTGACGTCATTATTACCTCATAATATGAATTGTGGGTAAATGATTAAATGAGGATTGTTATATCCTCATCAAGGGTGCAATGGGGGCCGAACATGGTCTTGAAGTCAACTAGGAAGGGACGGCATTAGACGCGGTGCTTCCAGAACGACATAGATGACAGCCAACGTGGGGGTTTGAGCCGCATGATGAAGTGCAGAATATGCAAGACTCTTGGGCACTCCATGAAGGATTGCCCCATCAGACCAAGCTCGTCTAGTCGTCACTTAGTGTCATAATTTATTGTATTGCTCGCCAGTACAGGGACCATCATGTCATGTGAATGGGCAGTCTGCTCATATTTGGGGATATCTTTACGCCATTCTTTCTTAACGTTTACGTACCTAGACATTATATTTGTTTTGAACTGACTCGTCCTTGTCTTGTGTGTAACGACGAAACATTATGTCGACCTACAATATGTTGGACTCATCGAGCAACTTTTGTGCAAAGATATTGCAGAAGCGCAAGAGGCTAGCGAAGAAGGCTAAACCCTACCCATATTTTTCAATGAAGGATGTCCCGGTACCACCAGAGTTTTCATGCTCGTAATGTGTGTACAAACTACTAGCGAAGATCATTCAGTCGACACACCCGACCACTGTTGCCCGAGCGTACTACACGTGCGGCCACTTCCTCATAAGAGAATCTAATGCACACATATATTTTTCACACCCTACGTTGAATTCCACAAGTTCTTAAATTTATGTCCGTGTAATGATAGCCCGAGATGCGTTGCAACTTCTTCCAATAGATCGACATCCCGGAGATGTACGATAGGGCGTTCATTGAGCAGAAGTACATGTTGAACTACGCGATGCGAGCCGAGACATTCCAGTGATGGAAACCTTACGTACCGGACCCTATTGAGAAAGCACTAGAGGAGCCTAGGACAGACAAGGGGAAGGCTTTTACTACTGAGATCGGCGGCCGTGGCAGCTTCTCTCGTCGCCCAGGCGTATTCCGTATCGAAGAGGTGAGTTATGTACAATATGCATCTTGGTTATGTAATTTGCCTTTCGTTCTTCTAACATCATGCAATCGTCTAGCCCGTACCGCAGAACATGGAGGACTTCGACACATGCCACCGATGTGGGCAGTCCTAAGACATGGGGAAGCCTCCTACTGTTGAGACCGGCAGCCGTTGTAGCATTTCCAGTCGCCCGAGCGCACTCCACATGGAATATGTGAGTTATGTACAATTTGCATACTGTCTATGTATTTGGTCTTACGATCTACTTACATCATGGAATCGCAGAACATGGATGACTTCGACACTCACCGCCACCGTGGGTAGACCCACGACAAGGGGAAGGGGCTATGGTGACGTGAAGACTTGTTTTAGTCCTGTTTTGTCTCGATTCCCAAAAAGCCACGCGTAAGCAAACTGTGTGCGACATGTAATTGGCAAATCACAATGTGCATTCAGAAATATTGTCAATTTTATTTATCAAATTTTAGATTGAAACTCTACTTGAAATGTCCACACTTAAAATACATTACAACAATTTTCAGCAAGCATACAAATATATCACAACAAATGCACAATATATTACAACAATTTTCTGCAACCGATCAAATCTGGCAATACACACAGAACATAGAAAATATGCATACAAATATAGTGCAACAAATGCACATAACATCTATGCAATGCAAATACACACGGGACACGATACGACTCACTCGTCTGATCTACGACTCACTTGTCTAAGCCACTCTTTGCTCACTGCGTCTACGTCTACGTGCGTGTTCTTGTTTTGCGTCGCACATGTCCCGTGGGATACGTTAACCGATTGGAGATCATGTGTCAATTAGGAGGGGGAAGGAAGACCGTTGAGTCGGTGGAGGTGCACTCGTAAGTTGACTCTGGCCCAACCGAGTATGTCCAACATCAATGTCATTCAACTGAGTCATGCCGAACTGGTTACCACCTGCAATCATGTTAGTAGTGAAGGACTCGAGAAATCCACTCCTGGATCGTCTGGCCCCAAGGTATGCTGGCTACAAGTTCGGTCGTGCGGAGGAGCTCTGGCCTCGATCGTGCGTAGTGGCAGCGACCCTGGAGGAGCTCTGCCATTTGTAGGGTACTCCATACTAGCCAACGTACGACAGTGGTGGGTGCCACGTTCCAAACCCTGGCACCATGTACTGCTCCCTGGCAGTAGCTAGGTTGAGTGTCTCCTCATCGATCGACGGATGGCCGTCACCCGCATGCTCAATTGAAGGCTCAATTAAAGGCCGTAAGATGGAATGATGTTAGGCCAAATAAAAATCCAAGATGTAAAATAAACATCTCGTACCTCTCGGATGTGTAATGCGGATAACTGAGGGGGCGCGTCAGTTTGAGTACGGGGTGCGGACGGCAGAAGAGATACATCCCGACGAACGTGCAACTGCAGGACAACATTGTGAGGACCCCCGGGTTATCTCCTTAAGACCGAGACTAAGCATGGTCTTATGGACATAACTCTGGACCTCAAGTAAATGGATTCTAATTTAACTCCATCTCAGCGAGAGGCTTAACTGCAACTAGAGCCCCAACGATCATGCGCGCTGCTCCTCTGCGAGCACTACATGATTGTCGGTTCTCCAACAAGCCAAGCACTACACTTAGTGTGTTAAATGGGAAGCCACGAACAGTGAGCATGAACTCATATTGGCTCCCAAGATCAGCGACCAGTATGCTCATACTCTCATACAACGTTGGTCACATCCATATAACAATCATACATTAATAGTCCAAAAGACATACAACATAATAGTTAAACTCTACAACTATTACAAACGGCTGACTGGCCAAATTCAAATAAGAGTATTAAGTAGCAGCGGAAACAAGTAAATAAACCAAAAGACCAGCAGTGGTATGCCCATATCCTATCGGCAACCGACTGGGAATTAAATGATAGCATTACTCGTCAGCATCGCCAAAATCGGCGCTAACAAGCTCAACGGGCTCATACCTTTCCTCACCTGAAATTGCAGCAACCGGGTTGAGTACAAAGGTACTCGCAAGTATTACACAAATAAAAATTAGTTATGCTAGAGGTTGTTCCAAAGGATGGCTCATATTGGCTTAGTTTTGCAAAAGAGACGCAACAATTTACAACCTACACATACTAGTTTTTCAAGTGCTATTTCGAAATCAGATTTGAAGTAGAAGTAAAGCATGTGAATAAGTAATAAATTGAATAACCAATAAATCAAACAAATAACAAAGTGTTTGTCCACTTTGATACAACAAAATACATGAACATCCCATTCATGACGAATACCAAGTTATAACCACAAATTTTTAATTCCATGACTAACAATAGCAACAATGTAACTCAAGTGGTCGTCCATAACCGTGGACACGGCTATTCGAATAGATTTATACCTTGTAGGGGTGTACTACTTTACCCACATGACTTGATTAGCCCGTATGCCTCCAGATGCCTCTGAAAATAGCATACTTCCTAAGGTATGCCGGCCGGGTAAACCAAGACTCAGTATTTTTTTAGCAAGTTGACATTATTGAGTTGAATCACCCATGCACGACGTAATCCCACTTAGGGTAGGTTATACCGCCTACTAACCAAATGGGCACACAAGTTGTGCCGGGAATACCGACCCAATTAATAAAGCTTAAATAGTGCTCACTCGCACATTAAAGAATTGCAATCAGCACCCTACGAAACATATATGCGATGGAACACATATACGTCCTCACACCACCAGTCATCAACTCAATAACACCAACCCCTTACTTAACCAAGCAGTGCCCATACACCGCGTGTGGAAGCACGAGTTTTACTTGAATTAAAGATGTTACCAAAGTTCGGTCCTTAATTGTCCAGACAAGTCAAACACTTACCCAAGCTCGTGCACAAAGACACCATCACTAACCATCACTTGTCCAGACCATAAGCTCATTTAAAATGACAAAATTTAACTCATAAAATAGATACGAAGATCTGAAACAAAAGCATATAATGATAGTTGTGTTTATCCCATAATTGTCGGGTTATTCCTGACAATCAGCTACCGGTTCTAGACTTCCATGACTAAGCAAACCCGGACAATATAATTCAAACATCCTAACTCAAGCATGTGGTACTGAAATAATTCAAGATTAACATCAATGAATAGGAGATAACTAATCTACTCATCACAAAAATAGCGACATTATCAAAATAGCATGCAAGCAGTTATCATTGCACTAACTTAACAAAACTGGGATCAAAATATGATGCAAAAGAAAGTTCAAATAATGCTTGCCTTGCTGGAAGATTAGCTTCTCACTCTCAGTAGCGTAGGAGTCAATATCGATAGCCTCGTGATCTAGAGATTTAACGATATCGATAAACACCGAGAAATACTTTAAAAATCAAATTGCTCAAAAATGCATGATTTTTCTACATTAGCTAAGTCATGATTTTAGATGAATTTAGGTGAAATAATTATTCCATTTGGATTTAGTATGTGAGAGTTATAGCAGTTTGAAATTCAGTTTGCTGGAAAATCCAAATTAAATACATTCGGTTACTATTCATTTAATTTAATTATTTGAGAAAAATTTGTAGAACAGTAGTGGGATAAAGGATTATATGGATAAATATAGAATATTAATACAAGTCCAAAACAGATGACTTTGCTTCAAATGGAGTTTCCATGATTTAGTTATGAATTTCTAAAGTTATCAGCATTTCCTTTTGTAAAAATAAAGGTGTTAATGATCAATCTCCAAAATAATACTCTGTGCTATAGAGACATGTTTGAAAACAATTTTAATATAAAATTCATTAAAAATAAAAATTATCAGAACTGGTTTCATCCATTTTGGAGTTGAGATGAATTAGTTATGTATTTTTGAAGCTATACATATTTTACAGTGTGCAAATAATTCATTTCGAATTTTCTAAGTCTTTATTACTTTTCTTACCGGGATCTATTCTAGCCACGGTCACTGACCAGCGGGCCCGGTGAATAGTGCGTTTTCCAATTTAACTCAGATTTTAAATACTGAACTGACATGTGGGTCCTGCCGTTAGTGACACAGTTCAGTGGACCAGGTCCACCGACACACGCGCATGGTAGACGGGGTTTAAGGGCTGGGCCCACTTGTCAGCTGGACTTCGTTTTCGGTTTAACTCCGCCGTTTTCTGGGCAATGGCCCACATGTAGGTGACCCATTAAGATGGTTAAGACATCAGTAATGCTAATCATTACCATTAACGCTTAATGATTTTGCTACAGTGCGGTCGGCGTCCGACAACGTCCCCGTGCGGTTGCCCGGCGGCTCGCCGGCACTACACGCCACGGCGGAGCCGGCCAAGGCCCGCGATAGATTCGCATTAGTGCTGCGCACCTATGGGTGGTGGTGGCGACACGGGTGCTTGTCTGGATGGCTAGCCGAGCTAAGCGGCAGACAACAAAGGTCAACACGCAAACAGCTATAAGAGCTCCGCAGCGTCCAGGTAAGCAGGTGCTAAGGCATCTAGGGGCTACTAGGGGGTTACCTTAGCGGAGGTGAGCGCTCGGAAACTCGAGCAGCTAAAGAGCACTTGTCGTGGCCGAGAAGAAGATGGCGGCGAGCTTCAACGAGAGAGGAGTCCTGAGCGAGAATAACGAGGAGTGAATGGGCAAAAGGATTAAGGACCATAAGAGGATCTTTGAGGAACCAAGGAATTGACAAATACCTTCTGGAGCAAAGTAGGAGACGAAGGGTTGGTCCTAAGGCCGAAAGCACGATTTCTTCAAATCAACGAAACCCTGTCGTGTATTGGTGAAATAAGTTGAGGGGTTTTGATTACTAAGTAAAGAGGCACAATGTGACGCGAAAACAGGAGGATAATACTCACTGGAGTCGAGGATGACAAGGTGAGGTCCTCGGGTGCGCGCTCTGGATGTGAACCAGAGCACGAAGATGAAACATATGCTACAAGCAAAGACAAGAGTTGAGCTTAGCAAAAATGGAGAGGGCGATGAACATGGAATCTAGGGCTACCACCCGGTGGAAGCTTACCGGAGAGATGAGCTCAAGCCAGCCTCCCTCTCCTCGGTCAACAGAGGAGAAGTGAGCTCAGTTGAAGGTGTAGAGGGGTTATTATCCCTGGGAAATGGACGGAGTGGAGGCGGCGTTAGATGAGAAGCTCGGTGGTAATAACGGACACGGTGGATTGACTGGCGTCGGCGAGCACCTGGAAGAATCGCCGGCAGCGTGGCGAGGACTCTGCTGAAAGGCCGAAGGTGGAGATGGACCTGAAGAGTGGGCCCTCTTCATCAGCGTCTCAACGCACGCGCGAGAGCTCGCGTTAAGTGAGTTCACGCGGACCGTTGGATCTTGATCGAACGGTCAACATTAAGTGTGAACGTTCGGACTGGGCCAAAGGGTTACGCAATCTGGGCCGTTGATTTCTGATCGTACGGCTCACACGCTGAGCACTTAGGCGGTTTGGTCGAGTCGGTTTGCCGGGTCGGACGCGAGCCCAAGGAATAGTGCGGCTGGTTTGGTTTACAGGTTTGACTGATAATTAAATTAGTTTCTCCACTTTGACCAAGATGCTAAAAATAGGAATAAAATTCCTAAAATCATGAAATAAATCATGGGGTTTTTTGGGAAGGTCTAGTATCCATAAAAATTATTGAACACTACTGTTCATGATATAATGTGTATAACATAAATTCAAACTTAATGTAGGTCATTAAATTGTGCTTGAATTTTCTTAGGGTCTAAACCAGTCCCAAAAATTTGGGAAAAATTATATTAATTCAATATACTTGTTCTAGTATTTGAATAAATTATTTCCAAGTGATTAAGATAAGGTTTGGTTTCTACCTTTGTTTGCAATTAAGTTTTTAAGGTGTAGGTTTTACCTTTATTCCAGATTTTCCAAGTGCAATATATAATGCAATTACTTGAAAACAATGATGCATGCTCATGAGATGCATAGTAATTCTCTTTATTAATTTGGAGATGTGACAAACATGATGTTGGCACAACCTAAGGCGTAATAAAAAATAGGACATACATTTGTATAGAACTTACCTCCCCACCGATTTGCAGCGCGAATGACCGACTAGGAGTGCTAGGACGCTCGCTGGTCCGACTAGGCCATGACGACCTAGCAGGTGAGCACGGTCTGCCCACTTGGTGTGTGACGTGTAGGACGTCATCTCTCGAACAACCATAGCTCATGTTCTTGATTATATTCTTCGACTCTGTGAAGATGTACTTCAAAGTGCTCAGAAGCCCCGGTACGGTGTGCTCTGGGCTGTGGATGGTGGTCTCGGATGCGTTTGTGATCCGCTGCAGCCACTCGAACTGAAATGACAGATAACACATGTTCAGTAGAAAACAATACAAATATGATCAATGGAACGAGCAAAGATTGTCAGTGTTTTACCGTGTCATCACGCCGCGACGAGCTGTGACGATCGAAGGAGTGACAGAGCCTCTCCTGGTGTGTCACCTGCTCCGAACGCTCTGGTGGAGGATGGGTCAGTCTGTTGCACGACCGTGGTACGTACCACTCCATGTAATGGTGGTATGTCCATATGCCGTATGATCTTTGCTCCTGTACGACCTCGATGTGCGCCGTCTCCGTCCAAGCCGTCACCCACTCTTGTTGGACTGCTTGCCAGTCCTCAGCATGTCTGCCCGCCCTCGATTGCCTGCATTAGAGAAAGTTTCTTGTTAGAATAGGGAATATAGGCATGAAATGCAAACATTACTCGGATAGAGTTGGACTTACAAGTGGACGGCTCGCTGTAGGATCCTACCGTCAGGAGGGGGCACAAGTTGGTACAAATCAAATTGTCGCATTACGCGTTGCGGCACGTAAGGCCACACCATATGGGCAAACACTAAGTGGCAGGTCGTCGTCCATAACCCGACATCTTGCGTGCATTGCACGAAAAGTCCGTGCAGTGCTACTGTGTTCACAAAATCTGGGCTCCATAGAGCCCATATGATGTTGTTGTCATGCAACGACTCGAACTCATTGTGGAACAATGAATAGCACCTCACGGGTCTCTCCTTGGCCTAGTGCAACTGGGCGGCAGTCTACTGGTAGCCCATAGTGGGCCCATCGATCGGGTCGTGCAACCTAGGGTACAGGTGCACTGCTCTCCCGAAGGAGGGCCGCCCAACAGGGAAGCACTCCCAACTCCATAGCTGCAGGAGCACATAGCAGACGGTAAGGACCGGTGTCACACTGGTGTCGCGCCGCGAAGCATCACACAACCCCCTGTATATGGCACAGAGGATGGCTGAACCCCGTGTATGTGGCGTAGAAGGTAAGCGACGAGGTGGTCCTAACGACCTCATCAGGTGCATCCGGTGGGCATTGACTGAAATTCCTCAGCCATGTCCGAGGAACACCACGGGTGCTGTCCGGGATAGGTATGCCAAACTGATGCTCCAATCGGGCCTTCCAGTCCGCCGGCGGACGGCCAAGAACAAGTGCTTCACCCCTGATTGGGAGGCCGGTCAAGAATGAGACGTCTTGGAGAGTGATCATTATCTGTCCCCACCGAAAGTGAAATGAGTGTGTTTTGGGTCTCCACCTGTTGACAAGTGCCGACATCGGTATCGCTGCCCGAGGTGAAGACGCTTTGACGAGAGCAACCTCGCAAAGGACAACAAGCCCGTATCCCGAAGGATTGGGACGTAGCGAGCGTTGAACTACCAGTAATACTTCTCGGACCGAAGCACGAGGGGTGGAGGGCCATCCGCGTCCCCGGTGATCCACAACTTGCACCGGTGATGCTCGTCGTAGAAGGGTTCCAGTAGCTCCGGTAGAGGCATGACTTGTAAGAGATGAACGACATAGATTATTAGTGAATATATTAATAATGACGATGCATTACTAGAAATTAAAAATTACAACTAAATACAGACAACAAATTAATATACACTAATTAACTACGACCCAATTAATTACTACTAATTAAGTATGACTAAATTAGTTACAACAAATTAATTAACTAATACTAACTAATTAGGACTAATCAATTAGTACCTAATTAACTATGCCACTAATAATTGTGGAAAAATGAAAATAAATAAATTAATTACCACTAAATAAGCACAACTAATTAACTACGACTAAGTAACTAACTATGCGGTTCATAAACAAAATACGTACGACCAAAAAAAACATGCTAATATGATCGCTAATGACGGTTTTAAATAATTCTTAATCGTCTCCAAAAACGCAATTAAGACTGTGAGTCAGAATGAGAGAACGAGTGAGCGAGTGAGTTTGAGTTCTGGCGAAGCGTCTCGCCATCGTCTCCTAATTTATACCCGCTCAAAGCTGTGAGGACTCTCTCAGGAAATACTAGGAAAGATCTCCCACGACCTCTTAGGGAGGTCCGGGAGGTCCTCTAAGTGATGTCCTGAGAGGAGGTTCGCCAGGACCTCCCAGGGGATCTCAAAGACCTCCTGGAGGTCTGGCCCTTGTGCATTGAGCTAGTCCTAGGAACAAGAGCTAGCTCGCACAGAACTCCCAAGGTGTAATCACAACCACACGGTACTGGACAAAAGATGAAGCAGACTAATTAACATATATTAAACAAAGACCTTATGGTCAAGGTTGCTTACAGAGATTTGCCAACTAGGGCTTACAAAAACCGACAAAAGGAAACCTTTACAGCAGGAACACATAACATAAGGAGCCATCCAGCAAGCCCACAAGCTGTCGAGTGGAGGACGTCCTAGCACGCTGGGTCATCAAAGAACTCCTCCTCGAAAAGGTCCGAGCACCCTTGATCTTCTTTTGCCATTGCTCAAATAGAGGGCTTAAAGCCATGAGTACATTTGAATGTACTTAGCAAATCGCAGGGAACAATTATACATATAATATTCATGCAATGGCTTGGCCAAGGAGAGCTGTAAGGTTAGTTTGCAGAAAGCAAGATTTAACAGGAAATAAACATAAACAGATTGCAAGGCTCAAGTTAAAACAATAATACATAAATACATTTATTTGAAAAGGAGGAAGGTGAGCACCAACTCACTCCCCAGATCACTCGTGGGAGGTCTGGCCGTACTCACGTCCAAGACCTCTCCCACGACCACTCTGGACACCAACTACAGACCTCCCAAAGACCTCCCTAGGGCACCAAGACCTCCTCTGAGCACCCACTCAGGAGTATCTTGGACCACCCTAGGGTTCAAAAGACCACCACGACCAACCATGGACATCACGAGCATTCGGAGCCACCTAGAACACTCGCAGATATCCACGGCCAACCATGGACCATAATTTTTTTTATAAAAGTCTACCCCTTGCGCAATTTCACCAGGCAATGTCCATGACCAAGGACTTGGCTATTCGAATAGATTTTTCACTCTGCAGAGGTGTACAACTTTACCCACAATTCACGACCTCTCTAGCGGGTCGGGTTCCCGTCGGAACCCTTGCTCACTTCCGAAGGTGAGCAGTCTAGAGAGCGTGACAAGGCCTTTACAAAGCTCTGATCTAGCTTGGTTCTGCCCGCTAAGGTTTCGCTTTTGTTGGGCTGCAAACCCCCCCCCCCCGGATTCGTGCCCCCTCTTGCGCCAAATGTGAATCAGCACACAATTCCACCACAACAGAACCAGGCCAAACCATTGCTAATTATTTGGCCTAGACCACTCCCGTAAAGTGGTCTTGTGGTTGCACGGTAATACCCAGTTCAAATGGATCACAAAGTTAAGTCCTTAATCCACTCAGGCAAGACAACCTCATCCCAGTGTGTGCATGGCACCCCCTTTACTGCACGATCACTTGCCCGAGTGTGAAAACATTTTAGGTTCAATCCCGCCAAAGACCACCCTGGTCTTGGCACACCAAATTTTAACAAGACTGGTATCGCACCACAATCAATACAGCTGCAGCATCAGCACCACAACTGCTCAATAGTGGCACCAACCACAATTCCATAGTTCAATTAGTCAAGATTATTAATGATGAAGCATGGTTCTCAAGACCCACGGTTCTAAAGCAAGGCTAAGCATAAACATACGGTCCCATGTTGGCAACATCAAGCGATACCAACTAAAGTTGCCCATTCTAAGGTATCCAAGGGAATCATGTCAACATGTTGAGTACAGTCATCCAAGGAGGCATAATATCAAGTGGGATATAGCTACTGCCCAAAATATTTCTTATAAAAGTAGCCATGCATGATAATGTAAAACAACATATTTTTGAAACGCTGGGTTCAACATGATCAAAGGTCTTTAACTTGCCTTCGTTGAGTAGGGGTGAGCCTTCGGTAGAGACTGCCGGGTCCAAGTGCTCCTCTTCGAACTCGGGATCTACACGTACGCAAAGAACCAAATAAACAAGATAACTCTCAACAAAAGAACTTAAAAGACTCAAAAGAACTTAAGCAAATTTCAACCAAAAACTAGAAAAGCAAGAGGTCTCAACGAGAGGGGAGGTCCAACTTAGAAAGAGGGTGGTCTTTCCAAAAGACCAAGACATGGTGAGAGGCGATTATGGTTTAGAGAGTGGTCTTTGCAAAAAGACCAGAGGCGACCATGGCGGGAGGGTGGTCTTTGCAAAAGACCGACAAGGACCACTGTGGTGGTTTTTGTAAAAGAGCTGACAAAGACCATGAAGGTGGTCTTTGCCAAAGGAGATCCTAAGGGGATCTCGAGGGGGAGGTCCTGAGGAAGACACGACTATTCCACGTGGTTGTAAAAAGAACACAACCACGTAACGTAGTCGTGAGAAGAATACGATCACACAAAGTGGTCGTATGGACAAGAAAAGATTAGGCACAAGGAAACTCGCCAAAACCAAGAAAGAGACAGAAAAAGGAGGAGATCAGAGGGACAACTGCGGTGGTCGAGGTTGGCACGGCACTCCGGCGAACTCTTGAGGTAGCAAGTCGGTGACGTAGGCTCCAAAAGATCCTTCTTGGCAATGAGGGCAGCTCCAACGACTTCCTCGGGCTCTTCTTGGTGAAGCTTCAAGCATGAAGAAAACTTAGGCCAAGAGGCTAGGAATAATGAAAGAAGGCTCCCTTAGGCTATTTTTGTAGCCGGAGATGAAAGAGAGAGAAGAGAGAGCCATAGAGAGACTCAGAGACATACAGGTCAAAGGTAGGTAGGAGTCAGAGCAAGTGTCACGACCGATCTGGTGGAGGACAGCCAGAACAGGATGTGCTGGAAAAGAAGGGAACAAGGAGGGAGATTAAGGTGCCACGCAAGTGACCACGTAAGTGATCGCATTTAATATGACTCAACCGACATTAAACGCACAAGGGACTTATGTAGCGGAGAAATATAAGTGGCGGGGTCGACATCGGAGCTACCAAAGCTGGGAAACAGTTTAGTCAAAGGGGGGTGATCGCGACCAAAGGGGAGGTCGTGACTAGGGAAGGAGGTGGTGACCATCAAGGGTGGTCGCAACCGCAAAGGTGGTCTTTGCAGAAAGACCAAGGGTCCCAAAGGCAAAAAGGTCCTGAGGATATCATTCCCGCAATGGCGGTCTTTGCAAAAAGACCAGAGGTCATGACCACGAAGTGGTCCTAACCGCAGAGGTGGTATTTGCAAAAAGACCACAGGGAGGAGGTCGCGGCAAAACGACAAAGGAGGAAGTCGCGGCCTCAGAGGGAGGTCACAGCCCAAGGGGGTGGTTTGTGCAAAAAGACCAGAAGGGTCGTCTTCGCAAAAAGACCTCGAGGAGGTGGTTGTTGCAAAAAGACCAAAAGAGGTGGTTTTTGCAAAAGACCAGGGGAAAGTTCGAACGAACCAAGAGATCCTGAAGACCAAGAGATTTTCAACGATCAAGATGAATCAAAGGAGGTCTTAACGGTTAAGATGGATCAAAAGAGGTTTTAACGGTTAAGATCTACAAGGGAAGGTCCTGACAGTTAAGATCTCCAAAGGGGGGGTCATGGCTAAAGGATGAAAGAGAGGAAGTCGCGGCCTCAAGGGGAGGTCGCAACTAAAGGACAAAAGAGAGGAGGTCGTGGCCTCAAGGGGAGGTCGTGGCTAAAGGACACAAGAGAGGAGGTCGCGGCCTCAAGGGGAGGTTGCGGCTAAAGGACAAAAGAGAGGAGGTCGCAGCCTCAAGGGGAGGTCGCAGCTAAGAGGGAGGTCCTGACCATAAGAGGTGGTCATGGCCAGGAGGGCAGTCTTCGCAAAAAGACCACAAGGGTGGTATTTACGAAAAGACCAAGGGGTGATCTTTAGAAAAAGACCAGAGGTCAGGAGGACAAAGAGATCCGGAGAAAATCCCGCAAAGGTGGTCTTTACAAATAGACCACGATGTCCCGAAGAGAAGGAGGTCAAAAGGGCAAAGGGAAAGGCACAGTGAAATAGAGCCGTCTGATTCAGATCAAGTGGCTCAAAAAGGATGGGACGTTTGGACTAGCCGAATGTGCCACAAGATCACGCCGTCAATGCAGATTGGTCGGTTCCAAACGAAGGCGCGGAGCTGAGTCGCGTAGGGAGGTCCTTAGACTGGAAGGAGGTCTAAGCCACGGGGAGGTCTGGGCCCCCAGATCCAACCGAAGGGGGGTCTGGACCATCAGATCCAAACGAATAGAGGTCTAAAGAGAAGAAAAAGGAGAGGAGGTCAAATAAGAGGGTGGTCTAGAGAGAGGAAAACCACTCAAACTTGACCCTCAGAAAACGAAAAGGTTTGAAACACAAACCCAAGCTGGTCTAAGACCCAAAAGGGGAGGTCTTAGACATATAAAGAGGTCTTGGATAAGGGGAGGTCCAACACAAGAGAGGTCTGGACTGAGAGAGAGAAGTCCAGATACAAAAGAGGTCTTAAAAAAGAGAAGTTAGGCCTAAAGGCACACAGAGGAAACAAAGAAAGGAAAACAAAAGCCAAGGAACACCAAAGAACTTTAACCAACCGAGAGCACCAACCAACTGGACTTAGTTGAAGTTTGGTTAGGTCAAGTTAAACCTCCAATATTTCCAAAGTTTCAAGTTAAGCTTGAGCAAGCAAATAAACCGAATGGTTCCTTTTTAGTTTTGAAATCTGGCAAAAACTCTAGGACAAACGAGACGTTACAAAAGCGAATTGCAGCCGACCGCGAAGCGACGGGATGCGGTTTGCATGCAGAATATTTGCTTGCATGAACATCCAAGCGGGTGAGTTGAGAGGGAATAAAGTTGACAACGAAAACGATTGATAAGGACTAAAGTTGACAGCAAAAACGGCGACTCCGGGGAAGGGACGAATGGATGAGGGTGACACGCAGGTGGCCAGGCGGCGTCCGGGCCAGGGATGTGCGGCAACACCGCGTCCGGACAGCGAGTGCGTGGACAACGGCTCCGAGGCAGGGGAGCACGGACGAGGGGCCAGGTGGTGCAACGAGACGCGTCCGGACAGCGGGCGCACGGAGAAATTCACGTATGGACACTCCTGGTCCGGATTTGTCACTTGGCGGCCGCTCGTGCGTCCGGGTTACGGGTGCACGGAGATTGGTGCGTCTGGGCAAGGGTTGTACAATGGAGGACACGTGGTGCACAAAGACACATCCGTGGTGCTATTTTTGTAAAAGAGGCATGAGGGGCGCTAGCTCTGTAATAACGTCGCCAAACAATGCTATTTAGGCACGGGCGGTTAGTAGTCGGGCACGGGCGCACGCGCACGACTGGCTTTATTTAGGCACACGCACTATAGCGGACCGACCCAGCATGACCCGAGGTGCTGACGTGCTGTGTTTGGATCGGCACTCTGACCCATGGCCTAGTCTGACCCAGCCTGATTAGCTGTTAGGCCTTATCAGACAGTACCTAATCGGGCCGTGTCGTAGTGGACCGGGTCGCCCAATAGGCCACCACTATAGCTATGCCTAACATGTTGTCGGTTTGTCACAGGCTGGCTGGGCACGGTCATGCTTTGGTCACGTTAAAAAGTCTGGATCAATCATACGCTACCCACGGCCACGAGTTCTGCCAGGACAAGGCCTGGTTGGCTTTATACGGACCAGATACAAGCGGGCCGAAATTCTCCAGGCCATCCGAAGGACATGCGCCTTCGGCCTTCCTCTCCTTCGTTCTGCCCTCCGGTTGGGTAGTGTCCGAAAACTCGAACCCGAACCCCCGTGGCGACCGAGATCCCGGCGGCCGGCGCCCACACCCACACACACAGGCCGACCCGACCCGAGCGCGGATGGCGGCGGCCGCGGCGCAGCTGCTGGGCGAGGACGGGCGCGGCTACGAGCTCGCGCGGCGGCTGGAGGCGTGCGGCGCGTGGCGGGTGTGGCTCGGCGACGCCGCCCACGCCTCCCTCGTGCAGCACCTCGCGTCCCCCTCCACCTGGGACGCCTTCCTCTCCCCGTCCTCCGTGTCCTCGCCCGCGCGCCCGCTCCTCCTCCTCCAGCTCCGCGTCCGCGCTCTCCTCTTCGACAAGGCCTCCGCCGCGCTCCTCCCCCGGTGCGCCTCCCCCGCTGGCCTCCACTCCGTCAACGCCAACTGTGAGTCCCCTTCCACTCGTCCACGTCTCGCGCTACTCGGTTGCTGAGCTCTAGGGATCTGTTGCTGGATTCGCTGGAGTTTCACGAATTGGTGCTAGAAATTGGGGGGTAAGTACGACGCTGGAGTTAGTTACGTGGTGTTCAAGGTTTCGTGGCACCCTGGGATGGTTTACTTCCAGTGGCGTCTGGACTCTGGAGTGGGATATGGTTCATAATTCAGGATCTGACAATACATTTTCGTTGTGTAACTGGTGCCGGCTACTCCTCTATTTGATTCGTAATTGAGGGTGAAAATGTTAGTGGTGAGAGGCCACCGCCCCTTCGTGTTTCAAAAGAGAGGCCACTGCCCCGTGACGGTTTGGGTTTGATAGGGTGTTGTACCACCTGAAAGCTCCACCTGAAAGCTGTGGTGGTTATTGGGTTTTGAAATGGTATTGTAATGCGAAATTTAGCATTTTTATACATGTTCTGGTTTTCAGAAGATGTATTATTACTTATAACTAGTTTGGAATTTAAATGAAGATTGAAACCGGTTTTAAGTGTTAAGACTACATAACTTCTCCAATGACTTTAAAACGTTAGGTTCTCACTTGCGTTAGCCAAGTTTGATGGCCAAATGGGTAACAATCAACCGAAGCAGGATTTAATGAAGCATATAGCGTTTTTTGCTGCCAATGTGATTTGGTTACCTGGGTGCTTGCAGCATGATTTATTCCTCTTAGATTCTTCTTTTTTTTTTCTTGTGGTTAAGCTTTATTTGTAGGATGACCTAGATGCCTATCACAGATGCAGACAAAAGTCACAAAACCTGTTGGCCTAAGTTTGGGACATTAAACCAGGGCTTGATAAGAGATGATCGCTTCAAGTTTGGAATTGGATGCAAATGGTGGGAATTCTTGATTCAGATCTGAGTTGGGATGTAAGCTGCAAAGATTCATCTGTGGGAGCAATTGGAGTCATGTTTTGTAGGAGTTGTATTTTTGTGAATGTTGTTGAATCCTTGAGTTGCATTAGTTGGCTAGAATTAAAAGTCAAATGTTAACAGAAGAAAAACATAATCCATGAAGGTTTGTGAGGTGGATGAAAAGCTATAAGGTTGTTCAAGCAAGCAGCTGGAATTTTAGCTAAGCTGTTCGTAGTTGCAAAGCTTCTTTGATGGAATGCTAGTTGGACACCAAGGTAGGCGCTTGATTCTGATGCGAACAAGCTGGTGTTATGTGTCTGACTTGACAAAAAATTGAAAAAATAAGATCTATGGATTTGTCCAATATAATTGATATCATTCGAATAAAATTTGAATAAGTCTTTTCCTCTTCAACAATTAATTTTAAAGTATTTTATACTCTTGCTAAAATTAAGACCTCGACATGTAGCAACATTCTTTTTTTTAATCGGATGGCAACATGATATTTTGGTTTGTAAGAAATCATTGCGCCTTTATTAAAGCCACATCTAACAAATTACTCCCTCTGTTTACTTATATAAGACCATCTCCAATGTTGTGTTTTAGCCGGTTCAAATGAGGAGAGAGAAGACATTGAATCGATTCAATACATTAGAGGGGTCGATTCCAACAAAAAAATGCATGGAACCGAACTCTACTTAGAAGTCGATTCAAAGCATTAAACAACTCATATGAGCATTAAACTACTACATAGGAGAGAGTGCGGTTGAGAGAGGATATTATTATTTTGTGGTTTTTTAATGTAATATGGGTCCCAGTTATTAGTAGGAATCGATTCAATATATTAGAGAAAAACAAGCTTAGTTCCTAAAATGCTTACGTGACATGATTTTGAATCAACATCGGTTTAATACACTAAAGATGCTCTAAGGTGCATCTAGAGTTTGCACAGTTACCAAGGGGCAAATGGAAGTGACTAAACTACCCTCAATACTTCATTCGTTTTCCCATATCTGTGCACGCCAAATCACTCAATAGAATGCGCTGTATTCAAGGCACGAATGCTTTGCATTGGTAGCGTCTCTTTTTCTCTGCACCATGCAGACTTGCTATTGCTTCTACACGTCAAAATTTCCTTGATTAGTGTGCTTTGCTGTTTATTGTCATTCAAACAAAGCACAATTAATAGGGTTATAAGAGGAAAGCATCACAAATATTGCGTTGATTAGTGTGAACACTGAACACCTATATAAATCAACAGCATCAAGAAAAAAGCACACCCTAGTTTTAACGGAGGCGGTAACTAATAATTATATGCATAGTATATTACGATATGTCAACCAAGAAGCAATAAGAAATCAAGAAGAGCTCCATAGCTTATACTATATCCAGTTAGGGCTTTAATATAAGGCAACATATGCTATGCAATCACCTTTTGTGGTGCACTCATGCAATCGCTTTTAGTTTAGGACTTTAGGTACCAAATCAATATGAAAAATTCCTGAAAATAACCTAGATGTTCTTCTCAATTTGAATTTACTCCACCGATATATAAAATTTTAAGTTCAAATTCATTCTATGTTAATAGTAACAAAAATGAGAAAAAACTGAAAAATGATTAATCAAAAGGAAAAAAAAGAAAAAGACAAATGCTACTAGAAAAAACTGAAAAATGATTAATCAAAAGGAAAAAAAGAAAAAGACAAATGCTAGTATTCGCAGCAAACTTATCTTTTTTGTTTCTTCTAACACATTTTGAATTCGAAGCTGAAATTTTAATGGGTGCTAGAACACTCTACAAACTACATCCTCATTTTTTTTTTGAAAATTTTCATGTTGATTTGGTGCCCACACCAAAATTTGATTGCGTTAGTGCACCACAAAGAGTGATTGCATAGCATATATTGCCTTAATATAATTACCTGACATAGGAAATCATTTTCATTTTTTATCCACCATTACTGATTGTGATTTTTCTTATTTGTTCATCCCAGATCTTCAGCTTCATGGAGATGATATTTATTTTTCATTGGAAGATGAGCAAGAAGATAACAATCAACATCAAGTATGTTATCTTCTCCATTTAGTGCCTGTTTGTGGCATTATTGGCTGGTGTATGTTAATATTTCTAGAAAACCCCTTTTCTTGCTTGATTTCTTGAGTGATATGCTTCTTCTATGCAGCAGGGCAAGCTACTGCAAGTGTGACATACAATTTAAGTTGTACTTTGTAATCTTATTTGAATTTGAATGTCTTACATTGTTTTTCCTAGTTAAGTATCCTTGTCACAGTTTTGTCATGGTATGTTTGTCGTACACAAAGCACCTTTTCTCTTAGAGATATTGTTGTTATTGCTGCTTATCTAGATCCCAGAATTGTTCATTATCTGAAAACCTCTCAGACATACAGGTGTAGGAAAAGGTTATGATCTATTTTTAATTACAAACTATGAAACTAGGTTCTTCAGAGGACATGTATGAAATGTTCACCTCGCTTATCCTGCTGTATTCTGCTTGGTAGATCAGCATATGCTACTCATTGGTCTCGAATTAAATGTAACTTCTTTGGACTGTTCACATAGGTCAAGATAACCTCATCCCTGACTGTTGAATGTGGTCCCTAAAAGCTTGACATAGCATGCATGTTCCTTTCCAGTTTGCTATATTAATGTCCACTACTCATTCTGTATAGCAGTTTTATCTGGCAAAATATCTCATTTATTTTCACCGAACTTAGAAGTTTCTAAAAACTCTCACAAAATTACCAGATGTAGGGGATGCTATGTTCTTTTTTATCTCACTGCATTAGTGAGATATGAAAAAGACAAATACTTAGTCAAAACACTGAAAACACTATCTCAGCAAGTATTTGCCTTTTTCGTATATCGCAAATGTGATTGAGTTTGCTCTTGAAATTTTGCAGAGATGTAGAATATAACCTCTCCTACATCTCATAATATTTTGAGATTTTTTTTAAACTTCTGAGTTTGGCTTTCACGGAATTTTCACCAATTCGCATTTTCACCGGATACACCGTCATTTTACTTGTTACATGCTAACTAAAGATAACAGCAATTCATATGTCTGATGTCTACAACTGTTCTTATGCTGCAGATGCAATCTAGAACTGCATTTAGTCCAAGCAGGGAGAATTCGATGTTGTCTCAAAGGCATAATCGATATGATGAGTTACCTGACACATGGTACAAGCAATATGCTGAAAAGTTCAGGACATGGCATGGCAAGTTTCGCTCAGGTAATAAAGAAATACCAAAGAGAACACCAGAGGGAATGTCCGATTACCTTAAGGTTTGCAGTGTACATAAAAGGAAGAGGACTGTGTTTATGGATGATCAGGGTCCCAACATCGCTGCCCACATGTTAGAAAATGGCCCTTCCCTGCACTCAAAGAATGCTGGAGACTTCAGTAATTTAACGGATGACAATTTCATTCCAGAAATTAGGTTTCCAGTTGACTGTGTTCCGGAAAGTGCAATTCCAAGAGCAAGTGGGATATCTAGGACTAACAAAATAGAAGCCCATGGGGTTCTTGATAATTTACCTGCACCTGTTAGTCGCAACACTGCAATGCTCGAAAGGTTTGGCATGATGCCTGAGTATTACAAGACAGGAAACAAATATAGAGGGAAAGATGGATCCAGAGTAGAAGGAAAATCTTTAAGTCAAGAGCAAGCATTGCTTATGACACGGAAGTTGGTTGCTCAGTACTTAGCAAATGCAGGCTTTGAAAGTGGAACTGCCGTGTCTATTGATGTTCTATCAGAAATAATAATTAAGCACATCGCTAAGCTAGGCCATAATTTGAAGCTTCTAACTGACAACTACAGGAAGCAATTTTCATCTATTGAACTCCTTAAGATGTTCCTACAGACTGTTGGCTACAGGTACGTTGAATCCTTTTGTTATATGTGTGTTTCTTTCTATGTTTTGTCTGTATTCCTTGTGTTCCTGTTAGTATTTGTAGTGGGGTAAAATGCATTGTATTGCATATGACTTGCTTAAATCCATGTAGGGGTGTTTCTATCTCGAATCGTATTTCTTCTGTGACAACCATGTCGATAGATTTACTAGTCTTTGAAATGGCGGCGCCTGTCTGCCTCTTCCACTTGTCAGGGAAATTTGCTTTACTTAACACATGACAAGCATGGATATATTACTAGTATTGAATGGGCAAATGCACTTCCACGCCAGAGGTATATTCATGTAGTCATTAATTACTTACCTTCCCCTTCAAGCATGTTATGGGTCTGTACTGTTATGTTCCACCCACCACTGGCTTGGAGAGGAGGAAATCAAATTGAAAAATTAGAGGAAGTATACACAAGGATGCTAGGACAAATAATCCACTGTCTTTGTCCATCTCTGTTCAGTGGGTTTCCAGTACATTTTTTATGCTCTCACACAGTCCCACCCACACTGACTCAATTGGGCCCACACAGCCAAACCTCCCATTAGGCCATTACAGCTTAACACCTTTTCATTAATTCACTCAGCTTCAGAACAGAGACTCACACATTACTATTCTACCCTGTGCCGCTGACGGTGGTCTCTGAACCGGTGAACCCTAACCGTCAGGTTTTAAATTCCCTGCTTCCTGTGTTTTCCCTAGTTCTTACCCGCCTGCTTCCCCCTCTTCTCTGCTGATTTGCTGGAGGCACTGTTGTCACCAATTGTACCTTGCCCTTGCCCAAACATCTTGCTTCACTGATGGTTAAGATAAAGTGTGATAACATCTCTAGAGATCTATAAAGGTTCACTGTGTGTTTTTCAGTCAGGGTTTCTTTATTTGTATTGTCCTGACGGTAAAAGCTCGTCAGCAGACAAGCTTGAATTTTTATCATCTCAGCATTGCTCTTTGTATCCTATATTTCTCGTTCATGCCATTTAGTGCTATTAACATGGTTAGCAGTTCTGTGACTGTGACTCTGTGAGACACTTTTGACTAAAAGTGATATTGTGGTTCTAGCTCCGTCCATCCCAGGTGTTCTCATTTAATGATGTTTTGTCTAATGGTCGCTAACTATCTTTTGTATGAGCTCCTAAATTCCTTTTTCTTCGCATACTGTTTTGAGTGACGCTGGATTTTACCACCACCATTTGGCATTTTGGCTATACTTGTTGTTTAGGATATATATTTCATGGGGGAAGTAGAAAAAATGTATCAAGCATTTATAAGGACCTTTTTTTTTGCAAAAATATATTTTAACATGGCAAGTCTTGCCAGAGGGAGCTAGTAATAAAATTGAGTCAGTATGATGGCAGAGCCATATGTATGCAATGCAAATGTTGTTTAGAAAATAAGCTGTTGTGCTCCTGATTGTGATTTTTTGATGTAATATTTAGTAGTGTTGGACCCTTGATGGAGATTACAAAGATGGGGAATAGAGCGGTCAATTACCCAATTCATCAAGATGCCCAAGTACAAAATCAAAATTCTCTTCCTCATGCCCAACAGGTAGGTAACTACCGCTGGCTTATCTTACTTTATGTTGTGCATTAGCTTTGTTTACTTTTTGTATTTCTATAGTCTAGTGCGCATGTTTTTCCTTCCTGGGAAGAATGGTTTGATTAAATTAGAATAATATCTACCCATAACCATGCAACGATGGGTGGATTAAACATGCTCTTCAGTGATCTAAGCCGTCTGCCACTGGATTCATATGATGGGAGTGGATATTTCTTGGTGATAAATGGTTATCAGTGATAACTGTATAGTCCTGGCTGACATTTTTGTTTATTTGTTATGAAACTCTTTTCCAGTCAGTGTCTTTTAGCTAAAAATCTGCCTGGTTTAATAAGTTCCTGCTCAAATGTGGTGGCATCACATACTTATTTTTTTTAATAAAAAAATCTTGTTTTGATGTTGAATTGGCCACATACAATTGATGCAAGAATCCTATGAAACTTAGCTAGAATGGGTGAAAACCAACGTTCATAAATCATTAGAATGGGCTACTCCCCATTCTTCTAATTGTTGCAATTGACTCCCGAAACTAATGTTGGATTCAATTGAGTCACTGTGATTGGGCGCCCAATCAAACAATTGGACAGAGAATGGGATGGGTGGTAAAATTTAATTCCTAGTATTTACCTGCTGAACCAGCCGGTTTTTATGAAACCAGGCTGGTTTTGAATATCCGATTAACAGCAACAAATGGTCAATAAACACTGGAATGGGAAACTTTTGTGTTATATTTGTTCTTTTGATTAGCGAAACTGCTCGTAGCAAATGGTTGCTGAATATAACTATGCGCAGTTGATTTTATTATCAGTTGCTGAAATATTTTTTCTCTGAGAACATAACATTGTCTTCTCGTGCTGCTCCCATTTGATATTAACATTGATACATAATTACATACGCATAAATTGACAGCTTCCAAGGCAGTTTCCTCCCCAAATGACTATCCATACCCAGAATTTAACACCACAGCAGCACCAGCTGCTGCAGCAACAGTGGCTGAGGCGCAGCCAAATGACCAGCCCCCGTGGTCCCCTTACAATGTCAGACAAAAACCAGGCTATGGCAAATGTGAAGGTTGAGAACACTTTGGATTCACAAATTGATGGCTCTTATGGATTTGTTAGTAGACAACAACAGTTGATAAGGCAGCAGCAGCTATTGCAGCAGCAGCAGCAGCAACTTCAACTTCAACAGCAGCAACAGCAACAACTTCAGCAACAGCAACTTCAGCAGCAGCAACAGCAACAACTTAAACAGCAGCAGCAGCAACAGCAGCAGCAATTACAGCAGCAGCAACTGCAGCAGCAACAACAACTTCAACAGCAGCAACTGCAGCAGCAGCAACAACTTCAACAGCAGCACCGCACCAGCAGCAACAGCTGGCCATGTCAGGAAACCAGAATGCCCAACTAGCGCAGCAGTTCAAACAAGTGCCATCAATGTAAGTATCTTCAATCCAGGCGATGAGTTTCACCATTTGTATGTTGTCATCTGCTTTATCCCTTGATCCCGTTGCAGGAGCTCATATGGCATGAGAATGCCGCCTGTGAATGTGGAAGCGTTCCACGAACTGGTGAGCGGAGACTCGTCGCTGAAGCACGATAACGACCCTAACAAACTCACGTCTCCTAATTACATCAGTCTTATACCGAGGAAAATACATAGCCAGTGTGTAGCTGTAGTGTACAAAGGATTTACATATGCGGCCTATTGTTGCTGTTTGTTTCCAAGCTTTGAAGTCTACCGTCTCGTCTGTTTTCACCAGGCTGTGTATTGTAGATGTAAGAGGTTTTACCAATTGAGGTGATGCAAGAGATGTGGTAATTTATTAGAGGTTTTCTTTTGTGGTACTACTTTTATCTGTGGCAAATGGAGGGCCTCGATACCCATCTGCCCATTACCATAGGCTGGAAGTTATTGGCTGCGTAAGGCGGTATCTGTCCTTAACATGAATTTTTATCAGACAAGAAAACGTGAGTTTCTTATTCGCGTCAACCATTCGATTGATTTTGATTCACCAATTCCTTTTTGTCCCGAAGGGCGTTTCACCAATTGAGCGATGTCTATCAGACTATACATTTGGTCGCAAGCCATTCGACGATAGCTAGTGGTTTCTGCATACCGATCCAATACACGCCTCGTAGTCGTAGTCGGACGCCAGCATGAATTGACCCCATTCCATAAAGATTCTTCCATCGATCGGTTCTTCATCAGCCTTAATTGTGCCCACAATTTCTTCTTGATTCTAGATTGTACACCCCGCTATCCAGAGCCCCCACGGTGGTGTGCCGTCCCATCCCTCTCCCGTCACAGGACGACTTCGGAACCGGGCTTCTTTTACCCCTGAAAGCGTTTGGATTTGGATCACTGATTCGTTCACTCTTTCTAGAGAGCATCGCAATCCGCCGGCTTTGGTTGACTAAACGCATCCAGACTTTGCTTCAGCACTTTTGCCAAGCCACAGCAATATTCGTGAGAGAAAACTAACTGTATATTCAACAACCGGAGAGACTTATGATATACACAGGAGAGAGAGAGAGTTACACTACAAGGTCTAATGGGCTATGGGCGTCATGGGCTATACAAGGAGAGAGACTACTCTTAACACCTCCTCAAACTCAAGGTGGATCTGACACATTGAGTTTGATAACATGAAGTCTATATTGTTCTCTAGTTTAAGCCTTCATGAAAAAGTCTGCCACTTGAAGCTCCGAAGGAATATATTGAAAACAAATAGTTGATTGTTGCCAATGAAAACATGTGATTGAAGCATCCATGCCAATATGCTTGGTTAGCTCATGCTTGACAGGATCATTTGCAATTTGAATAGCAGCGATACTGTCACAAAGAATGGATGTGGGTGCATCACACGGAACACCAAGATCAGCCAAAAGCCACCGAAGCCACACAATCTTTGAGGTAGTAGTGGCAAGGGCTCAAAGCTCATCCTCAACGCTGGAGCGGGATACTGCAGTCTGTTTCTTGGACTTCCAAGCAATGAGAGAGGTGCCAAGAAAAAGACAATATCCAGTGACTGAGCGACGGTTAACAAGATCACTAGCCCAGGTGGAGTCGGAGTAAGCATGAAGCTGAAGCTGATTAGAGTGAGCATATAACAAACGGCGAGATGTTGCCCCCCTCACGTACCCAAGTACACAAAGTAAGTGATTATAATGGACTGAGTTAGGAGCACTAACAAATTGATTGAGAACATGTACTACATGAGCAATATCAGGCCTAGTCATAGTGAGATACACAAGGCTGCCTACAAGATGCCTGTAGCGAGAGGGATCCTCAAGGGGGGTGCCATCAGTAGGACACAGCTACAAATGGAGCTCCATAGGTGTAGCGCAGTGCGTGTATCAGTAAGACCTAAGCGAGAGATCAAATCACGAGTGTAACGATGTTGAGAAAGTACCGATGCTGAGAGATATAGTAACCATCATCAGTATGATCAACCTCAATTCCCATAAAGTAACTGAGGGACCCCAGATCTGACATCTTGAACTGCTCACTCAATTTTTGCTAAACAAAGGTAATGTATTCTGAATCATCTTCAGTAATCAACATGTCATCCACACAGAGCGGAAGCAATGTACGCCCACGCTTAGAGGTGTGAATGAAGAGTGCAGGGTCATGTTCACTAGGAGAGAAACCAACAACTTGAACCACATAGCTAAACCGCTCAAACCAGGCACGAGGGGCTTGCTTGAGCCCATAGAGAGCATTTCGAAGGCGACATACATGCCTAGATGGAACCTCAACACCTAAAGATGGTTCCATGTAGACTTCCTCATATAGATCATCATGAAGGAAGACATTCTTAACATCCATTTGAGAAATTTTCCATGACCGAATAGCAGCTACAGTAGTCAAAGTGCGAATTGTCGTCATGTGAGCAATTGGAGCAAAGGTCTCATTATAATCTCGACTATGAGCTTACTGAAAACCTCTAGCAACAAGTCGAGCCTTATAGCGTTCCATAGAACCATCCGACCTGGTTTTTACCTTGTACACCCATTTGCATGTGATAGGGACTGACTGAGGGGGTAGTGGCACCAAATCCCATGTACCAGTACCCTCTAGAGCTGCAAGCTCATCAGACATAGCTAGCTACAACTCAGGTAGTAGAACTGCCTCCTGATAAGTACTAGGCTCATGAGCTACTCCTACATAGAAACCATATCTGTCTGGAATCTTAATGGAAGAACAGCCACGAAGAGCATACCTCGATGTCTGAGAGGAGTCGTCGGTGCAGAGATCATTAGCACTTGCCAGAGGAGTAGAAGTCGAAGGAATAGGAAGCTCAGAATCATATGAAACTCTAGGATGACGACTATAATGGAAAGGAAGTGTATCTGAAGGTAGAGCTGGTGACTGGTGAGGGAGAAGAAGGAACTTGTGAAGGTGGCTCTCGTGACAGAGATGATGATGGTAGGTTAGAAACTGATTCATATGGAGAGAAGATAGGTGGAAGAGAAAGAAATGGGGTAGACTCTAAGGAAGTTGGGGATGATGATTGAGTGGAAGAAGAATAGAAGAAAGGTCGATCCTTAGAAAAGGTGACATTTCGAGAAAACCAAATGCGACGAGCAGAAGGATCATAGCAACAATAACCCTTGTGCTCAAGACTGTACTAAAAAAACACATTCAACAGACCGAGCGGTCAATTTGGTATGCTCATGAGGTGTTAAGAGAACATAGCAAGTACATCAAAAGACATGAAGATGGCCATACTTGGGAGGAGAACCAAACAAAATCTTACCAGAGCACTTGCCTTGAAGATGAGAGGAAGGCTAGAGATTAATGAGATAGACTGCTGTTGAAACAGCTTCACCCCAGAAATGAGTAGGAACAAAAGAGGAAATCATGAGAGTACGGGCTGTCTCAATAATATGACGATGCTTACGCTCAGCAACACCATTCTAAGCATGAACACTTGGACATGAAAGTTGAGGAAGAGTACCTTCAGAAGAGAGAAACTCATGAAATGCTGTGGATAGATACTCCCCTCCTGAGTCAGAACGAAAAACACGAATAGCACTAGAAAACTGTGTCTGAACCATACGAACAAAAGCCTGATATATAGAGATCAATTGAGAATGATGCTTCATGAAATAGACCCAAGTATATCGATAGTAATCATCAACAAATATAACATAGTGTTTGTGACTACCCTTTGAAACAAAAGGAGAAGAACCCCATACATCAGAGTGCACTAAATAAAAAGGATGACTAGAACAAGTAGTGTTGGAAGGGTATGGAAGCTGTATTTGTTTGCCTAGCTTACAACCTTTACAATAAATACCAGCATCTACAATTACATGACCCAAAACACCCTGCTGAGCTAAAGTGGACAAGCGTGAACCACATAGATGACCTAAGCGATGATGCCACTAGACAAAAGAGGACACTGAAGTGGAAGCAACAGAAGTGACAAATGACACGAAAGCTGGAAGGTGTAAAGTGTAAAGAACGTAGAGGCTTGTAGATCCTCTACGGCGACGACCAGTACCAATCATCCTTTTGTTCTGACGATCCTGCACATAACAAAAGATGTCATCAAAACCAATGAAATAATTCATATCAGCCAGCTGACCAACAGACATAAGATTCATGGACAGCTGTGGAACAAAAGAAATAGTAGGAACAGAAAACTTAGATGTGAAAAGAGAACCCTGCTGTGTAACAGAACAAGGTGTGCCATCAGCTGCTTGAACAGATGGAGTGTCCTTCACTGGCTGGCAGGACACAAGTTGAGAGCAATCAGAGGTCACATGAAAAGAAGCCCCTGAATCAAGTACCCAAGGATAGACCTGTTCATGGGCGGCCCGGCCTGAGCCCGACCATGTCCGGGTCGGGCTTGGGACCGAAAATTCGGCCCGAAGGAAGCCCAGCCCGGCCTGAAATCCCGGTAAAAACAATTAAAAAATAGAATTCTATTTATTTAATGCCAAAAATGAATTAAATATTAGTTTTTTATTCCAAAAAATGATTAAAATAATACATTTTAAATAGGAAATACGTTTTTCGGGCCGGGCTGAGCCGGGCTTGGGCTTGCTGATTTTTGGCTGGGCTTTTCAAGCTCGGCCCGAAGCCCGACCCGACCCGGCCTTTGAACAGGTCTACCCAAGGCTGAACAACACCAGAAGAAGATTGGGAGGCAGCTGAAACTGAGGCACTCTTCGCCGAAGGCCCTGACTCAAGGACTGTAGTGGTGGAGGACCTCCTAGTAGATCCACGACACTGCTACAAAGGAAACCTCTTACGGTACTCAGCCAACATCTCAGGGTGAAGGGCAAAGCAGCGATTAGATGTATGTCCAGACTTCTTGCAATAGGAACATACTACATCTCCTGAGGAAGAACCTCGGTGCTAAGAGGCAAGAACACTAGTGTGAGTCGTCGATGCAGTAGGTGTGACAAGGGAGCGAAGACGTGTCTCCTCAGCAATCAGACGAGCAATTGCATCATCCAAGGTAGGAAGAGTTGGGCAGCCAAGTAACTGGGTACGACTGTACTCAAACTCTTGCCTAAGGCCCATCACAAACTGAAACATGAAGGTCTGTTGCTCATGTTGCTCATGCTTTTCTTTATCCATACAAGACTCACATCCAGAGTGTCTGTTTGGACTCATAGAGACAAGCTGATTGGTGATGCGAGTGAAGGCTCCATAGTACTCCACTCATAGAGACAAACTGAAACATGAAGGTCTGTTGCTCATGTTGCTCACGCTTTTCTTTATCCATACAAGACTCACATCCAGAGTGTCTCTTTGGACTCATAGAGACAAGCTGATTGGTGCTTCTGAAGATTGTGCAAGCTTTGCAACAAGGAGAAACAAAGCGCTCCACTAGGCTATAGATATTGTTGCTCAAGATATTTCCATATCTATTTGGCGAAGTGGTGATGCTCAAGGCTCATCCGAAGTGAAGGAACAACGCTTAGAACTAGAGCTTTCATCACCTTAGCATCAGCCTTTTTTCCAAGCCTTCATGGTGGCATCATTAGCCTTTGAATCGGGAGGATCATCGTTCAGGTGATCCTCAAGATCGACTGCCCTCACAACTGTTATGGCCGAGAAAGCCCACTCCCTGTAGTTGGAGCCATCTAGCTTGATGTCAGTGGCCAAGAGAGCTTTCTTTTGCCATAGAAGTAGAGAACAACAGAGGAAGGCCACCACAACAGAGAAGGTGATAGCGGAAGGCGAAGCCGGCAGGGGCCAAGCTCCTCTCGACAAAGAAGGCGGAAGCCAAGCCCCTTGTTACACCGAGGAGTAGCACAATAGCATCAAGAGCAATAGATGGACCACGATCAACAACACCAACTATAGTGTAGCAGTAGAGATACCAAGCCACATAGCAACTCTTTCTGAAACTCTATCTGCCATCTAGTATCCTCTGCCCCTAGCATTAGCAAGTCAAGCACAACAACTCTCAGACTAGCCGGAGCCAGGCGGAGGCAGGGGCAAGGAGCAGGGGAAGCTCACAGCGGGAAGTAGCGGGCGAAGCTCACGGCGAGGAAGCAGCGAGCGACCGGATGAAGCGGTGACAGAGATAGGCGACCCGGAGCCGAGCGGAGGCAGGGCAAGGAGCAGCAGGCGAGGCAACTCTTGGCCGAGCGAAGCGGCGACGGAGGCAGGCTACCCGAGGCCGGGCGGAGGCAGGACAAGGAGCAGCAGGCGAGGCAGCTCCTGGCTGATACCATATAACAAGAATGGAGAGAAAACTAACTGTATATTCAACAACTGGAGAGATATTTTTGATATACACTAGAGAGAGAGGGAGTTATACTACAAGGCCTAATGGGCTATGGCCCTTGTACTATACAAGGAGAGAGACTACTCTTAACACTGCTCTCTGCTTAAAGGTTTCTAATCCACTCGGACTGTAGTGCAGAAGAGAATAACAGCAGAACAACAAAACAAATTATGAACTGGCAAAACAATTCAATAACAATTACACAGGCAAACAATCCAGTGACAACCATTAACATGACAAGCTATACATACACAGGGAGAAAAGTAAAGATGACATGCTCCTTATTAATTCCAGGTACATAGGCGGCAGCCGCAGCTGGCAGAAATAAGTGATCAGAGAACGTAGCTAGGGCTTAATATCCTCCAAGTTCAAGCCGTGTCCGTACATGCAAGCAGGACCAAGCCAGATCCTCTAGCTAACGAATATAATCGAGGGGTCGCAGCAGCACTCGTCGATCAAGCAGCAGCAGCAAAGCGCAGCCAAACTGCAAATAACCAAGCAAAACGCAGGCACAAAAGTGAGTTTCACTAGCTCTCTGTACAAAGCTCTAGGCCTCTAGCTTTTCCAAACTAATCAAGCAACGAGTTACGAGCGCAAGAAGGGAAGGGATTAGCTAGGCGTACCAGCCTTCGAGAAAACTCGGCTCCCTCCTCGGCGGCGGCGCGGCGTACTGCGGCGGCGCCATCACCGGAGGTCCCTGGTACGGCCCTTGGTAGTAACCTTACAACAAAAACCAAGAGAAGAACCTGTCACTACTACTGTTGTTCTTCTTCACAAGATCCTAACACGATGCGGGCTTAACATCGACAAATAAGATTGGCACTTATAATACTTACCTTGTGCAGGGTAGGGGTAGGCGTACTTGGGGTCGCTCATCTTTGTCTGCCCTCCTTGTTCTTCCGGGGAAGCTCTTGTTGAGAGGTTGAAGCACACTGCAAATCGATATGATGTACTTACTGATGTGGATGATACAGATTGCAGAGACGATGGAGATAGATAGCAACGGGTTGGTTAATGGAGCAGGTATTGGCGTTTCCGGGTGGAGGCGTCTATTTGTAGACGACGGTGCATGTGAGAGCTAGCTGTGGCGCAGGGAGGGATCGGAATCGCTCGTGGCGTGAAATGGAACGGTAGTAAGGGCGTGTTGGCCGCGCGCAAGGGATTGGACCTGAAGAGAGGGAAGCATCTGGAAAGCTCGCAAAAGAGGTCGAATCCAATCGGGAAACTTTGCCCACTTTTGTAGGTTGGAGGATGACTTTGCTTTGCTGCGATGTTTTGCATCCGATTCTTTCTTTGCCTTCTCCTTTTTTGCTGATAATCTCGCGTTCACGACTAATTATCCTCAGCTGAGGGAGTGAGCGGGGATACGACTGTATACATAGCCATATATTATACATTTACACACACACACACACGTATATATATATAACGAAAATCTCCTCGGTCATGACCGTGGAGTCGAGCGGAGGGTTCAGCAATATCGTGGACTCAATGCACCTGTAAAAATTCTATGGAGGTCACATTTTGGAATGAAACAAGGAGGTAAGTAGACCGAGACAGTAGCCACAGGAAGCACCAGTGGCGAATTCAGCGTCCTGCGTCCCTCCAACCCGGCCCGGGCTTTTCTGGCTACGCACTTCGTAGTGCTGTGTGCATGTTGCTGGGCCGCTCGCCCTGCGCCCCCACCTGGCCGCCCGGCGCACGCGTTGCTGACTTGCTGGCCGCACGTCCTCTCCGTCTCTCTCTCTCTCTCTCTCTCTCTCTCTCTCTCTCGTACTCTCGTTTGCTCTCTGTAGCCCGTTCCCCAAGCGCCAGCGTCTAGCGGCAAGCACGAGCAGCGGCAGCGGCCTATTGCAGCAGGCAATAGGGGCGATGGTGGACGGCTCCAGCGAGACGATGATTCCGACGGGCAGCGGTGGGAGTCGAAAACGCACGTGCGGACGCGACGACTCTGGCGGGACGGCAATTCCGGGTCCGATGGCTCTGGCTCTCCACTCGCAGGCAGCAGCAGCCCGCGGCCGCCCAGGCAGCTAGGTGAGCACATTCTCCTCCCCTCCCCCTTCCATGGCCGCCCCTCCCAGCCTCCCCTGCCCCCTAGCGCTCCTAGCCACCGCCATAGGCCATAGCCACCCTCGTCATCCTCATCCTCGCTGTCTTCGCCTGTCGGCGATGGTGGCAGGCTGGCAGCGGCTCAGGCCACATGCAACACTTGCAAACTCCACCAGCGTCACCCTCAACGACAGCACGCGAGGGGCACGTGAGGCACCCGAGGGGCTCGTCGGCGCCGCGAGGTGGAGCTCAGGCTCGAGGATGGTTGAGGGGGCCATGGTCGCCGATGCCGCGAGGTAGAGGGACGGGGCCACGGGGGTGGCCGATGGGGGCCTGAAGGGGCCAGGGTCGCTGGCGCCGTGAGGTGGAGGGACGGGGGTGGTCGAGGCGGAGTTTGGTGGTGGCTGAGGCAGAGCTCGGGAGTGGTCGAGACGGAGTTTGGAGGTGGCCGAGGTGGGGGATGGGGGTGGCCAAGGAGAGTAGGGTCGCTAGTGCCATGAGGTGGAGAGACAGGGAGCTCATGAGGCGAGCTGGTCGCCACACCAGAGGAGCTCAGAAGGCGAGCTCGGGAGTGACCGAGGGAGGGGGATGGGGAAAATAGGGACGAGGATGGGGATGTTAGGGAAAGTGAAGTGAAGAGATGAGGAATGACCCAATGAGTGGCTAGGAAGCTCAGGCGTGGGAAAATGTGGTGTTGATAGAAAATTGGGAGCGATGGGAAGTTAGGTAGGTGATAAGGGCGTCGAACGTACTGTGTATAGCATTGCCCTTGAAGAAAAGTATCTGGAGGACAATATGCTTTGACAATACCCAAAATATCATAGCACCTCGTGCAGTAGTGTTGCCATATTTGTTATTCCATATATTGTAGTCTCTTACTCTCTTTTGGTTGAGTGATTGGATATTTGGACTTTTGTTGTCGACTCGTCGCAACTTTGGTAGTGTCTAGTGAGTTGTTTGTTATTGTAACTCGTTTTTATTTCCATGATTCTATCTATAAACCTTTACATGTGTGATGTATCATATCTGTTATTTTACTTTAAAACTATTGTGGATTTGCATGATGTGTAATTATGTATTCGAATATATGATGCTTGTGGTTCTCAATAGACCATAATTAGATACTTAGCTTGCTGCTTACCCAGGCTTTGAAAATGTCGACTCGTCGCAACTTTGGTAGTGTCTAGTGAGTTGTTTGTTATCGTATCTTGTCTTTATTTCCATGATTCCATCTATGAACCTTTACATGTGTGATGTCGTATCAGTTCTTTTACTTTAAAACTATTGTGGATTTGCATGATGTGTAATTGTGTATCCGAATATCCGATGCTTGCGGTTTTTAATAGACTATAATTAGATACTTAGCACACGGTTGTGTTCAGAGTTTACAGGTTCTTGGCGCATGGACGCCACCACCGATGGATCCTTGAGAAGGTTGCTCAGCCGCTCGAAGTGCCGCAAGTTGATGATACGTGTCATGTGGTCCAAGTCAGGGAAGAACTTCTTCAGAGTCGATTTGAGCACCTTAATCTTCAGAGGAAATAAACACATTGACATAACCAGAAACGTCAGATACAACGCGGTTCTCGCACGACTTGATTCGTGCGCGGCACAACAAAACACGGAGAATAGATGTGGGAATTAATCGAAGCGCACGGGATGGGCATTAAGCGTCGACCCAAAGACGTAGTCGACGGATATGTAGGTTCCGCCTGCCGCAGATGACCCTTGGCCCCAATCACGCGGTTCACCGCGATCCGCGACGCCTCGTCGCCGGCGTTGTTTGGGACTTGGGCCGGAAGCGAGGAAGACATCGAAGGGAGAACTCGGAGAAGCGAAGGGCGTTAGAATTCGGTGACGGGAGCAAGAAGGGCATCGGTGACGGTGAGAAAGGGAATCGGCGCTGGCTACGTAGCAGGGGGTGGCCGGAGTTGGCAACATAGCAATTGGCGGCCGGGCATTGTCGCCTGTCGGGGACTCGGGGCTGGAAATAGGGGCGGTGATGTCGAAGGAGAGAACCCGGAGAAGCAGGGTGGCGGCGGAGAGCAGTAGGGGCGTCGACTACGGGGAGTAGAGGAATCGGCGTTAGCGATGTAAGCGGTGGTCGTCGGCCGAGTCGGCATGACGATGAAGCGATCGGGCGTTGTCGCCTGTCAGGGACTCGGGGCTAGAAGCGAAGCGCCGTTGAAGGAGGCCGAAGCGGCGAAGCGATGAGAAAGAGTCGGCCACGACGAGGAGGGGAATCGTGGGCGACGTAGCGAGCCGCCGCCACGGAGTCGGGGCGACGAGTGATGGTGGCGGGCATTGTCGGGACTCGGCAAGCGCCAAAGGAGAAGGAATCGATCGAGCGAGCTCGAGATGCGCTTAGGGTTAATAAAGATGAGTGACAACTAGCTAGCTTAGGTGGAGCTCTGATATATCTTGAGCCCAAGTGTCCAATACGTGTTCGATATGTGTCTGATACGTGTCCATTTTTATTTTTATTTTTTTCCGTAGGACTAATTTCAAACACGCCTGAAATACATGTCGAAGCTGTGTTCGTGTCCGACACGGTGTCCGACACGAACTCACTGGCTTCCAAATGTGTCTGTGCAAGGGCGGAGTTAGATCTCGGACCTCCAGAGCAATGGTCCAAGACCCAGCGTAAAATTGCTAGGTGAAAGTCAAAATGCCAACATGAAAATGACAGCGTCAATCTTACTTTGGACTTTAGGCCAAATCGCGCTTGGTGGCCTGAGACCTAGGCTGGCGCTAGCTCTGCCCCTGTGTCCGTGCATCCCAGGTGCAGGTGAGCGGTAGCTTGATGTTGTACTCTTGAATTATTAGCTGTTCAATTCATCAGCAGTACGTAGGCTTTTCATTGGGCTGCGAATAGGATTGGAGGATATTTGTCTTCGGCAGCCCGTGTGAATGTACGTACTATGGACTTTTGGTTGGACTGCACCGTTAACTCAAACACATGAATGCGCGTTACGTAGACCAATAGAAGGCATTAGGCAGCTCATTGTTGCCTATCTTTTTGTTCCAATGACCGTTCTTAGTCATATAATGCCAACGCTTGTTAGGTAGTATCACCGACCAACGTACGCCATTTGTACAAATGGCCCACTACAAGCCTAAAAGACAATTTGTCCCACTAAAAGCCCACAGGCAATTTTCGTGCTTCTTATTAGACTTTAAATGCCATCAAAACCCGATACCCAATTTACCGCCCACTAGTAAGTCAATAGAGACTTTGTGACCCATTAAAAGCCTAACAGAATTTACGGCCCACAAAAGCCTATCAGAGATTGCAACCCACTGAAAAGCCCAGCAGATTATTTTCGGCCCATTAAAACTTATTGGGCATCAGCGGGCCAATCTTTGGCCCGTTAAAAGTGCAATATTGTTTGACGATTTGACGAACATATTGGGCTAATGTTTTTAGGATAATGCTGCCGAGTTTGGGCCGTTAATGGTCCGTTGATCCTACGTAGCGGGTACCTAACCTATCGGTTGGCTCCTGGTTGGAGCCCAATGTAACTTTAGTTGCATACAGCACATTACAAAATAAGAATGGGCGCACCTCTCTCGGGAGAAAAAGAAACGATTTTTTTTTTTTTTTTGTAAATCTAGCTCGGCAAATGCTTCGCTAATCACCAGGCTGCTCATGGCCCAAAATAAGGTTTCGATCGGGACTCCACAATTATTTGCACTTGTATTCATGCACCACCAGATGCAATTGTGGACAAGTAGGATATGGCGGAACTAGAACAAAAATAGTATAATTTTCAAGCAACAATATATTAAATAGTAATTTATGCGGTAAAAGACTGTAGAAGATCGAAAGTTGGACTGAACCGGGGTGCACAACTTTTGGGTTAGAGGGTGCACATATAATATATACTCCCTCCGTATTAATAAGGTTGATGTCCGGTAGCTTATTAGAGAGCCAGTCAGCGTCATATATTAAAATACGAATATAGTACATTATAATATCTGTTATTTTTTTTAGAGAAACTTGGCCAATGGGTTTGGCCGAAGACCCTGGTATGATCCCATGGAATGAGTATCGTACATATTTTATTCTGGTCCGAGGTACTTTCATCTCGTCCAGGCACTCGTAAATAGAATATTTAACGAATTGCCACCATCAACTAACACGCGATTCACTTGACAGTTGTTGATGGTGGGCTCGACTACGATCGGATATCGACCAGGTCGAGTGGAAGGAATTGGACGATCCGCCTTCTCAAAAGAGATGGGAACTTCTGACCACTTCGATGATTTAATAACAAGAGGAGGATCAATAGAGTTTACCTCTCGTACGACGGCTTTGAACTGCCATTTTGACTTGTATGCCGAAGATCCTCCAAAGATGTGGTCGATAGTATGCTTTGGATCTTGAAACGACATCTCCTCATCATCATTCGACTGCTTACGACCACTCGTTTGTCCTACGTCCTCGAGTGTAGGGAGTGATCTTTTGCTAGTGTAGTACTCCTCGAGTTTTCTTTGGAAAACCCGGTAGTTGCGAAGGTCATGTCTATCCTTTTTATGGAAAGGGTACCACCTGGGCTTGTCGTTCTTCCGCTCGGGGTGCTTACCTTTGCCCCGTTCGGAGTACGTCTCGGAACTTCGTGGCTCCTTATCGCTCACGACTATAACTTCTTTAGAACTGTTGACTTGAGGTTTTTGACCCTTCACCTTATTCTTGAATTTCTTGACCTTTTTATCCTTCTTTTTGCTGCTCTCGCCCGCTTCTTGAGGATCTTTGTCATCCTGATCAATGGTTTTGTTCCACTTGACTGCTTCAGCAGCAGTCCCATATCGATCGGTCATCTTAAAGAGCTCAGCGACAGTAGTTGGGGGATTCAAAACAATGTCCTCCATAATCCTTCTGCTACGGACTCCCTGCTTAAAGACTCTGATAACAGATGAGTCATAAACATCTAGAATTGAATTGCGATCCTGACTGAAATGTCTGATGATGATCATGATCTGAGGGGAGGGCGAAGACCTCCTGTGTAAGATCTCCACTTGCGTTTGAGGCCTTCGGGCTTGAAGAGTGGTCAAATGACACCGTCTGGCGATTTGGAGTAAACCCCTCCAGGAAGGGGAACTCCGGGTTATAACTGTCTGTGTCCGTAGGTGAGCCCTGCGAATGTGTGGTCGAACTCGTAGGAACATGGTGCTCCCCAATATCCTATGCGAGGGTAGCCGTAGAGTTACGATCACTACATGTTGATGGAGTCCCAGAATGATGGCTTACAGGATTTGTCTCGCCAGGTCGGACTGCCTCAGGCAGACTTGAACATTCGGAAGGAGAACCCTCATCATGTTTGTGAGCCTGTTTGATTGCGGTCCTGATTACGATCGAATGGACCCTTGCCCTCTGAGGAAACTGACCCCTCAGTTGGATGTACTGTTGTGGGGTAAAAGATTCCTCCTCAACTCCATCGGTGGCATGGTCTTCTGCATCCGACGAATGATCTCTGGAGGCGATATTACCATCAGATGAAATGATACTCAGCTCGTAGTCAAAGTCGACATCCATGTCGATGTCTGCGTAGTCGGCCAAGTCGAATCAATTCTCCTCGTTCCACTCTCCTGCCATGGAAACATTAGGGAAAAAAGGAATTTGTTGATAAGGAATCACCAGGGAAGATCCTCACAGACGGCACCAACTATCGGTGATCTAGAACCGATCTTACGTATGATTGTTTGATTCAGGGGTCTCCTAGATAAGAATCACGCAGAGAATGACTCGGGGATTTTATACAGGTTTGGGCTGTAACATCCCAATTTTCTGGGCTTTTTTGAGGTTTTCGAAAATAAAAATAACTATTTGGTTTTATTGAAATTGCTCAAGCTTAACTTGGAGTTTTATTTTGGAAATTTGCAGCAATTTAATATGAATTAATCCAACTTCAATTAATTTGAGATTGGTTTCTGGAGTTGCTGGAGCTCTCTTGTGTTGAATTCCCTTTCTCTGTTCTCTCCTACCTCCCTCTCGTTGGACCTCTTTCTCGGTTTAGACCTTCTTTTTGGTTTAGACCTCCCTCTCGTTTGGACCTCCCTCTCGGTCCAGACCTTCCTCTTTGTCCAGATCTCTCTCTCTCGGTTTAGACCTCCCTTTTAGTTTGGACCTCCATCTCGTTTGGACCTCTCTCTTGGTCTAGACCTTCCTCTCTATCCAGATCTCTCTCTTAGTTTAGACCTCCCTTTTGATTTAGACCTCCCTCTCGGTTTAGACCTCCTTTTTAGTTTAGACCTCCCTCTCTGTCCAGACCTCCCTCTCGTTTGGACCTCCCACTCCGTCCAGACCTCCTGGGTGGTCCTGGGAGACCTCCTGGGTGGTCCTGGGAGACCTCTTGGGGTGGTCCTGCAAGACCACCCCTTTGGTCACGACCACCCCTTGTGTTGAGACCACCATCTTGGTTTTTTTGTAAAGACCACCCCTTGGGTCACGACCACCCCTTGGGTCATGACCACCCCTTGTGTCGAGACCACCCTCTTGGTCTTTTTGCAAAGACCACCCTTTGGTCACGACCACCTCTTGGGTCACGACCACCTCTTGGGTCACGACCACCCCTTTGACCGTGACCTCCCCTTTTACCACAACCTCCCCTTTGGTTGGACCACTCTCCTAAGCTTTGATCGGTCCCACCTAACAGTCTTGCTCACCGTCTTCTTCCTCTCGTCGCGTCGCTGCTGACGCAAAGGTCCTTGAGCATTAAATGTCATGTGTGTCTCATTAAATGTCAGCTATTTGCGATTACTGCCCCCTCTTGTCTCCTCCCTACACCGCCCCATCTCCTCCTTCACCTGCGCTTGAACTTGTGCGCCTCTGAGTCTCTCTGTGACTCTCCCTATCTCCCTTGGCTATAAAAGCCCGAGCAGCCCTCTTTCATCACCTTTTCCTCACCCAGCTCTCTTGCTCTTATCCCGTTTCTCCGTGCTTGAAGCCTCGCCAAGGAGCCCGCAGGAGCTACGCCGTCACCTCCGCGTCGCCGAAGGAGTCTACTGGAGTTGCGCCGTCCTCGACCACCTCGCCGCTGAAGAGTTCACCGGAGCGCCCCTGCCGTTCGCTATCCTCCTCCTGTTTTTTCCCTTTCTCTCTGTACGTGTGAGTTTCCCCACGCCCTGTTCTCCTTTTGCTCGCACGACCACATTGCGTGGTTGTGTCTCTTTCACAACCACGTTGCGTAGTTGTGTCCTTTTTACGACCATGTTGAGTAGTCGTATCCTCAGGACCTCCTCCTTTAGATCTCCTCTTCAGGACATCTTCCTCAGGACCTCCTTTGGACCTCCTCCTTAGGACCTTTTCCTTTGGACCTCCTCCTTAGGATCTCCTTTCGAGAGCCTGTTTCTATTTCTGTGCATTTCTTTTGGCTTTAGCTTTTGGTTTTCATTTGGATCTGTTGTACTTATTTGGCTCTTTTCGCACATGTAGATTCCGGCTTCTCCGAAGAGTTCTCGGACCCGACGACCTCTACCGAAGAACCTCAACTCTTCAACGAAGGCAAGTCATAGACCTTTGATCATGTTGAACCTAGTTTGCAAAAAGTATATTGTTTTATATCAACATGCATGGCTATTTGTATAAAACTGGTTTGGGAATTAGCTAAACACCTACTCGTCAGTATGACTCCTTGAATACTTGTGATTGACATGTTGACATGTACTTTTGGACCACCATAGGTTGGGTAATCTTAGTTGGACCTCTTTATTGTGACACCAACATGGGTGCGTATATTGCTTAGACCTGCTTAGTTATGCGTTGTCTTTCGATAACCTGTTTCATAATGATAAATTTGACTATGATATTATGGAATTGTGGCATGTGTTGCCTTGGCATGCATTGCCCTAGCCTGTGTAGCTGTTAATAAAATTTGTTGTGCCATGACCAGGGTGGTCATTTGGCCGGGTTGAGCCTAAAATGTATAATACTCGGGCGAGTGTTCGTGCAGTAAAGGGGGTGCTAAAAGCACATTGGGATGTGGTTGTCTCGCCTGAGTAGTCCCTAAGGACTTAACCTTGTAAGCCATTGATCCGGGCCATACCGTGCGACCACAAGTCCATACCGGGGTGGACCTGGCCAACTAATTGGCAATACTTTGATTCGGTTCCGTTTGGGTGGAAGTGTGTAAGACCTGGGATATACACGCACACTTGGCGCAAGAGGGGGCCAGGAAGGCAAAACCTTAGCGAATAGAACTGAGTCAAGGCAGAACCTTATAAAGGCCTTGTCACGTGCTCTAGCCTGCTTACCTAAGGTCGTGAGCAGGGGCATCGACGGGTGCCGAATAAACTATAGAGGTCGTGTCTTGTGGGTAAAGCTGTACAACCTCTGCAGAGTGTAAATCTATTTGAATAGCCGTGTCCCCAGTTATGGACATGCCTGATGATTTCACGCAAGGGGTAGACTTTTCTCAAAATATTGGTCTTGGTTGGTTCCGATTGGTCTGGGCAGTGACCAGGGTGGTCACTAGTGGTCTGGGTAGTGACCAGGGTGGTCATGTGCTGTTTTTAAAGGAACTTGTTTACTTACGTATTACTCTTTTAACCTGCGCTTTGCAATCTACTTACTGTATTTCAAGTCAATATTACTTTATACAAAGTAACCATAAAGACCTCCTTGTCAACCTTGCATGAATACTATTTGCATACATTTCCCTACGGCTTACTGAGTACATTCAAAGTACTCACAGCTTGTGCCATCTGGTTGATCAGCAGCTGAAGAAGACCACCCAGGATGCTCCGACCTCTTTGAAGAGGAGGTCTTCAAAGACCTCTCGTGTTAGGACGTCCTCCACTCGATTGCCTGTGGGCATGTCGAATGGCCTCCACGTGTTACTTTGCCTTCCGCTGTGAGCTCTTTTGTTGTTAGCCCTGCGTAGCAGACCTCTGTAACAACTTTGACCATAAGGTCTTTTGCTTTTATTATTGTTAATTTGTCTGCTTCTTCTATAGTTTGTTGCATGGTTGTGATTACATCGTTGTTGAACTGTGCGGACTAGCGACTGATCGTGGGACTAGTCTAGTTTGCACAGAGGGTCCCGGGGGTTGCTACCTGGGGTGTGACACGGGCCTTCTCTGAGAGAATAACAACCCTACTCCTGTGTGGCTATATTGAGTATGCTGATTACAATCAAGAAAAAGACTAGGGCTTGTACTCCAGATTGTGCTTGTCCCTTTTTGCCTTTTGACTTCAACCTTATATGACGTATGAAGAGGTGGCAGTTCCTCTAGACGAAGAGGCATCCCAATGTTCCAATTGATGCACCGCTTGATGGAAGTTGCCGCCAGGGACGTGGCACCCTCACGTTGCTAGGCAGTTGTTGTCAGAGACAGAAGTAATTCATGCGGTTACTCATAGAAAGTAGCAGCATATATTAAGTACCCCATGTGTTAAACATGGCGTATAATACTCCCTAACTGATTAGGCCCACAAGTCAGCAAGCCCTATTAATTACAGGGTTGTCGAAGCCAGATTGGTCAAAGCCAACCAAGTCGTAGAAGATCTTACGACTGCTTGATAGTCGTAGAAAGAATTACGACTATACCATGGTCGTAAGAAGACTCATGACCATAGGGTGGTTTATGACCAGGTAGCTCGACCTCTCCCTTATAAATATTAAGAGGTATACTTAAGACTAATATGGAGATGTTAATATCTATAATAATAATTACAGATAAATAAATAAATGGGGATTGTTAGATCCTCGTCCACCCCCTTAGTCCATTCCACTCCGGTTTTAAGTTGATGCGGTGGTTTTGACATGTAAACTGGACGTGGACGCCACTTGGATGCCATGTAGTCAAAAATTCCCAAATCGTCCTATCCGACGCTTGCATCACCGAGTCGATCGCGTCCTTTGGTGCCCCGACGTCTGCCGCCGTTGCCTTCTCATGGAATCTGTGCACAAAATGCTCACAGGGCAAGAACAGAGGGAGAAGAGAAAACGCTAGTGGGATGGTTACCTTGCGGGCGACCATCTCATGGTAGTTGTCCTGGAAATGGGAGAGGATATGGTTGGATGCAGCACAGAGCTTGCGCTTGGGCATGTCCATGAGATCGATGACCTAAATGATGGCTTTGACGCTGCCAGGGCCGAGCTAGAGTGCGCGGACACTGCGCTCCATTACCTGGATGCGCCAGCGGAGCTAGAGCACGTGGACGTCGCGCTCCATTACTTGGAGCGAGTGTCCCTTCAGGCCCACTCCTGTCCCACCCCCAAAACTGCGACTGCTCTATCACACAAGAGCAGGTGTTCATCCTATAGATATTCAATCAGATGAGTGGTGTACTAAGCTAAGTTGGAATGGCCAAACATGTGGTTGAGCGATTTTTGTGTCCGCTACTTGGCACAAGATTCTAGTCCTTACCTGTCTCCAGTGGGGAGGTGAACTAACAACCAACTCGTGGTTTTCCACCTTCTTGGCCCCACCTTCAACTCACTTTTATCAAGCCTATTGGGTTGTCTAACCTCTTGGTCTCAACCCTCAACTCTCCATCAAAACTATTGGCGACTAGCCAAAACTCTTTTCCATAAATTACAACCACATTGTGTGACAAAGCTAAATATTTAGTTATCATTTTATGTAACTTGTCATGGTGAATATGGCTTACAAAGAATAAGTGGGCTTGTATGTGGGGTGATATGATATATCTAATCATCATGGCATTCAAAAGTATTATTTCAATATTAAATTAATTGAAATAAATACTGTAATGAAAGTAATAATATAAGTACATGAAATATAGGCTCAAAATGATCAAATGAATGCGACTTACCTCCTTGCTCAAAGTATTCTATTAACTCGTCTTGTCCGGCGTTTTTCGGAGCTCGATCGTCGAAGTCGGGACCTAACGCAATATAAAATAATCCAAATAAAATATCCGGGCTCAACAAGGAACGAGCTGGGAACAATATGCAAGTAAAATACAACTTGGAAAAGAAATAAAAGAGAAAGGTAGAGTGGTGAAACGGATTTATTGGGTGTTTGATTGGGTTGAACAGAGTTGAAAATGGGATTCACGGACTCGAAACGATCGAAAAGGACATAGTATGTCGAAAACGAGGTTAGGTGAATAGTGTCAGGGTCTGATGAGCAGTGTTAGGGTCTGATTCATTCAGGGTTTATGAACAGTAATGGGCTGGGCTGGAATAGTGTTGGGCTGGGCTGAAATAATGTTCATTTAGGGTTTGTTAATCAAAGTATGAACGATCAATTAGAATTATACGGACAATTTGACGTTTGTGCTAACATATGTATGTATTTAGTGATAATACTATCCTAAAAGATAGTTGAACTCATTTTGTTGACAAAATTATTAAACATACTTGTACCACTCTCTAACTATACCATAACTTCATTACTGACTACTCAAAAGATAGCAAGAATGATTGGTGGACAATTATAGTTGTGCATCAGAGTGCGACTCGCAACTATAGTTTCAAAAACGGACTATGGCTTCATACATACATACATACATACATATATATATATATATATATATATATATATATATAAAATTATATGGTACTCCCGAGAGTACGCACTCCTACTTCACATATACCGCTTAAATCGTATGATGGTACCTATTTATCAATTTAAACATACTCCAATAATGATTATAGGATACCCCAAAGTGAGTTCCATGAAAAAAATCATTAAACTCCACCTTTTATAGCAAAAACTGTGTATATACTTCTTTTATATATGAAAAAGGTTATATAGAAAAAAAATAAAGGGCTCCAATGAAAAATTTTCAATCAAGTCGCATTGGAGTATCTTATAATTAGTATTTAACTATACTGAAACTGATAAAGAAGTATAATATATTTGTTTAAGTGGTGTTTTAGAATCGATCTTACGTATGATTTTTGATTCGGGGGGTCTTCAAGAGGGATCACGCGGAGAGAACGACACAGGGATTTTATACAAGTTCAAGCCTTCTCTGGAGAGAAAAAAAAACTCTACTCCTGTGTGACTATATTGAGTATGCTGGTTACAGATCAAAAGAAAGACTAAAGTCCACTATCTTGTGCTCCTGATTGCGTCTCTTCTTTTTTTTCTCCCTTTTCTTCTCCTCTTTGTCAACTGACTGTAGCTTTTATATAGTGTACGAAGAGATGACCATTTCTCAAGGCTAAGAGGCACCTTATTATTTCAATAATGAGCACGTTAATGGCGATTCTCGTTGGAGTAGTAACCCTCCCTGGCCGCCTTTGGTAGTTATCGCCAAAGACGAGGAGATCACTACAGCTTATTCTAAAGAATAACAGCGTATACTAACAACTTAGATTCCTTAATCGATTGGGCCTACTTGACTGCAAGCTCCATCGATTATTGGATAGTCATAGCTAATCTGGTTGTGGAAGAACTTACAATTCAAGACACTGAGATCGCCATATTTTAGACTCAGCCAAGCTAGGATTCAAGGCATTAGTGGTGGTTGTGGTGCTGATTTGATGGACGGGGCAATGACGTCGGTTTTGATCAGCATAAAGGAAGGTGTGGCGGCCCTTCTTTCGCAACATAGTGGATTCGTTTGTTGCCCTTTTCCATAATCCAGTAAAGATATGAGTTTTGTTAATTTGGAATTTGCTTTTTCTAATCATTTTGCCTCAATCTTATTTGATCGATCCACAATCTGATTGTGAGAACCTGGAAAATCAAATTAATCTAAACAACACTAATCAATGATTAGCGGTGATTAAAATTCATCTAAGCAAAAATCAAACCTAAGCTGAGATATATATCGCTCACATCGCCAAATAAATACATACAAGTTATATCCTCAAGAATTCATAAGCACAAACGACTATATAAATTATCACAACAAAAGTAAACTATCATTATAAAACTCAAAGTCAATTACAATAAGAAATCATTATAAGCATACATACAACATTAGTACCATCTCTGAAATAATTCATATTGTGCATTCATTACAAGTGAAACTAAAACATTAAATATAAACTCATAAATAAATTGCCACACAGGATCTCAATCAACATTATAGTCTCAAAATCTTTACAAAGAGTCCATCTCAAGCAAAATTAAAAGGTTGCAATCCAAGCATTACTTACAAGAATGTTTTACAACCAATCAAAATATAAATTACATCATTTAATTTAAAGTTCAATCTAAATCCTTGCATGCTCATCACCGAAGCCCTCCTTGCCACATTGTCCATATATTGCCAAACCATCGGACCACTCTTTGATCCTCATTTTCATCGCTCGTTAAGAAAGTCAAAAAGCGGTTAGCAAGCCTAGTTGAGAACAATAAATAGAAATTAAAGCATATGATGTGGCCGTCAGTTACCCCGAAGTTCAGTAGGATTCCCATATCAACTCGAGTCGGTCGGCCCCTTGATCACCAAAATACCCATACCAACTAGAGTTAATCGACACCTTCCACTTCCATAGGATTCATCGACCGACAAGTTTATAAATCCAACATCCACTTATACCGCCTTACCTCACCCATAGCAAAATCCGGCATTGCCACATGAACCATAGGCTCGTTCCATTTTATTAGCCCAACACCCATTTTCCATCTTACTGACTTACCGTTCACAGTAGAAAAGCTGCAAAATAGTGCAAATAGCATATTTCCTACATAGACCATTCCCAACCGAAGTACCTCCTCATAAGCCGCACTCTCAGTCAAAACATCACAGAACCTCACAAAACAACACCACAAAGCTCCATTCACAAGCACCTATCCCATAGAAACCATTTCTCACTTCATAAGCCAAACAACCTCACCATGTCTCCTTTCACTTCACAGCCAAAGCAAAACAAGAGCCAAAGAAATATCATGCACAGTGCAAGGATAAGGGCAGCCGAATACACCTCCCCTATCAGCCCTTTCCCCACATAAAGCCTTCCTTCCCTTCACCGCCACTCATAAAGCCAACCCTCCCAGCTCATTTTTTCCCAACCGAAGGACACTCTCAAGGAGAGCACAAGCCTCATTCTTCCCCAAGAGTAAGAAGAGTAAGAGCTCAAGTAGCAAGCAAGCACCAGCAAGAGCAAGCAAAGGTAACAAGACCACATCAGGAAGGGAGCAAGAAGGAGAAAGGGAAGCAGAAGGAGGCAGGGAGCCGAAGGAGAAGGGAGTCAGGGCAGAACAGTAACTACGACGACCGAGCCCATCTCTAGCCGAACCAATAGGATAGCCCACACCCTATTTCCAGTTTTGCCGACGTTTCACAGAACCACCCCATGACCAGTATATCATGCTATTCACACATATCACCAGATCTCAGTAGCATCAAAGCATAGCTCTCAGTTCATCGCATCACAGAGCAGAAGAGGGAAAGGGTTAGTGAGGGAGGGGACATACCATAGTGAAGCCCATGATAGTCAACCTCCCACCTCCACCATGCATTCATATTTCCTTTCATTCACTACACATCAATCCACTAACATCTAAAAATGAACCATAAGCACCAAACATGAGTGAAGAAATAATCAAACACATGCTAACCTAGAATACCAGAGAGAAGGAAGCAAGGTTAGTGAAGTACGTAGGGCCAAAGGAGGCAGCGCCGGCGACCTAAGGCCGAGCCGGGCGCGGTGGGCTAGGTGTGCAGGGCCAAAGTCTCGAGGGAGCCAGGGGTGCACAACCGGGCCGAGCTCGTAGAGGGAGCTGAGCCGAGCCGAGCGGCGACGCTGGCCACCAGCCGCACTGTGGGAGAGGGCCGATTGGGCGAGGTGGCAAAGTAGCTGAGCGACGCAGCCGCGGCGGCCAAGAGGAGAGGTGGCACCAAGCAAGTAGAGGCAACCAGAGTGGCGGAAGGCAAGGCAAGGCAAGGCAAAGATCGAGAAGGGAGCGGCGCCATGCGGGTCGAGACAAGGCGACGGCCATTGATCCAAGACCGGCGAGCGGAGGTGGCGACGCCGGGCCAAACCGAGAAGGGGCGGCGCCATAGGGAGGTAAGCTGGAGAGAGAGAGAGAGAGAGAGAGAGAGAGAGAGAGAGAGAGAGGTAATGGAGGAATGAATGAATCCATCACAGATTTAACCCCCTGATACCATGCATTTGCAAAATGAACCCAGACTGCTTTTTTTTTGCAAATCTAGCCCCCCCTCCCCTCTTACCGCGGTGGGTGAGCGCGGAAGGGAGGCGTTCAAAGACGAATCTTGGCATGAATGGACGGCGATCATGAAGCGCCACTTACCGTGACTCGCCACCGCGAAGCCTCTTTCAAGACTCATGCACCATGCAGAAGCGGCTGCTACTGCGATGGACCAGCCCTGGTGTGTCTCTGGTGTCTTCACGCTCGGGAGCGAGTGATCTCAGCCCCCCACCATGAATGAGGTGGAGGGCTAAAATGCAATTGTGTGTGAGAGGGGCTAGTTTAGGAGAAAAAAGGGTCAAAATATATAAGCAAAAGGTTCGGAATGAATGGGGAGTAGAAGATGAGGCCAGGGGATTGATTCAGCCGAACGGGGAAGGTAGGGGAGAGAAAAGAGGGGTTAGGGGTAAAAGTGATTTGGGGGGGGGGGGTGAAATTAGAAGTGTAGAAAATAGAAATTAGGGTAGGAGTATATAGATAAATTCTGGTAAGAATTAATAGCAATAGATTTAGCCGTATAAAAGTGAGCTTTATTAATAAGAAGGAACGATATTGGGTAAGTATTAAGACCCATAAAAGTATAAGCCGCGTACGGATAAATATCAGTAGATCGACCGGAAGAGAATAAAAGTGAGAGAAGCGCGTATATATTAATCTGAGACTTTAGAAATAAATTAATCGTTGTTAGAATTCACTAGGTTAAATTAATAACATGACGCGTTAGAAATAATTTATTCGAAATAGATTAATTAAATAACACACCGGCACTAAATCAATTAGGCGTATCTGCTTGCGTAAAAACTAAATGGACATAGTTGCGTGTGAGTACACTTAGTATTTTAGTTTGTGCGATAAAATGCAAGAGTAGACAACCAGCGATTCCTAGAGCCGGCAGATTAAAATAACCGTAATTGGGGTGGGCTAACCTAACGGGGGTTCGAAAAATGTTATTAATTAAAATATGCCAAAAGGAGAGCCAACTGACTGTTGTACACCTAATAGCACACAAATACCACTAAGTATTTACTTATTTATTTATTATTCGCTTCGTCGTGTAATTTCAGCAGACGAACCGACATAGACAGGAGTAGTTGATGTAGATTTCCTCGGCGGTGATCTCTTTCTCCAATTCTGAAGGCAAGCTTATCTCTTGAACATAAATATAGTTATATTAAATGTAAATCGTATATTGCTGTATTATATGTTTATTGCATCAAAACTATGTCTCAAAATTAAATCGGATTAAGATGAAAATGGAAAGATAAGAAATGAGAATGAGTCGAGGAAAGAGAATTACTAGGTTGGTAAAGGGGGCCCGGGCAGGGAAACGTGACGACGACGACGACGATGATGAGATAAGAGGTGGGCCCTTTTTACATATGGTTAATATATAAGGACTAACAAAACTTTCACCCGGATCAGAGGCCGTAAATTCAGTGTCAACCATTTTCCCATTTTGACGGACAAAAAATGTTACCTTGTTATGTAATTATGCCCTCCACATCGGGTAAGTAATTATGTAGGATCAAGACGGCGCTATATCGCTAAGTGGGTGTTGGGTGAAGGTAAGATCGACCCAACCAACATTACTGAAACTCGGTGGATGACGAGATCAGCACCGACGGAAAGTAATGGATGGAGGAATTAATCACGTAACCTGGAAAACGTTCTGTATTCTGAATCGAACCTGCATCAAAGGAAATGCATGGGACCTGGCTCATTTAGAATCTATAGTAGCTGTGGGTAAAGTGGTACAAGCTTGCGCAGTGCTATATCAAATCATAAATTCATGCATATCTCCTGGATTGGAGTCTACGGGAACCGCCAGGGGTTTTTCTTCTCTCCAAGTGATAAGTAGTCTTTTCTAAATTAAAACTTGCCACTTAATGTTTTAACGAGTTGTTATTTTCAGAAAAAGAGATCATATAGAAAATGTGATAATGAACAGAGATAAGTCATACAATTTATCTTTTGCTATGAATGTTTGCTGAGTATATTTGTACTTAACCTTGTTAGTATTCTCCTTTGTTAGATCCTAATCCGGCCGAGAATTATCCTAAGTGGGACGAGAGACGTGCAGGTACAGATGAGGCAGCAGGAGACGAGGACCCTTATTACGAGGAGCAAGGCGAGGTGGATGCCCTATTTGATACATGAGACGAATAGAAGACTAAGTGAGCATGGCAGGCAAGCGAGAGACTTAGTCTCATTCCGCAGTTGTAAATTACTACTTGTAATGTATGACCTTAGCCTCGTGCGTAATCGTTGTAATAACGAATAGCTTTATCTTATTGCTCGCTGCACAGAACTCCTGTAATAAGAATCAGATGCTTAAGTGTGATTACTCTCCGGAGTAATGACACGGAACGTCACACTAATGGACATTTGATTGTCTTTCTTAATGCCTGTGAGTACTCAAATCTGAAATCAATTTTTAATATGCAACTGACCTGGTAATATAGCGGTTTTATGCGGCCGATTAGTCGGGAACGGCTGATTAATCGGTCGATGCGGTCTATTTGCCTTCGCGAGCGTTAACAACCCTCCGAATCAGGTAATCATGACGGTTTGCACGCCGACTCCACATAATCAGACGGTTAATCGGCGGCCGTATCAAGCGTTTTTCACAACACTGCTGCCCATAAACTCGCTGTCCGCCCACCATCCTGATGCCGATGGCCCTGGCCGCCGTATCAAACGTTTTTCACAACGCTGCTGCCCATAAACTCGCTGTCCGTTCACCACGCTGCCAGATCCTCCTGATGCCGATGGCCGTGGCCCCTGGGACATGGCAATACTAGTGCGGCCACTTGGAGTTGAAAAGTATTTTAGGAGGTAGGGAACCGGACGAGGACGATGGGCCACTTGGAGTTGAAAAGTATCTTAGGAGGTAGGGAACCGGACGATGACGATGGTTGAAAAGCTCTCTGCGCAGGTTGTCTTTGAATCAGTGGCATGGCCGCGGACGCGGGCCTGGGCCACCACGGTACTCTGTCCAGAACGGCATAGCAGATTGCAGTCACGCACTAATGCGCCAGTCTAACATCTGGTAGCATCGTCTCGTTCAAGAAACATGGCCATCATTTCGGACTGGCATAGAATGGAACCTGCGCGCAGTGCATTACATTCCAATGTCGAGATCAACTTCACATCGCAATGCATTACACAATCTACAACAGAATGGTGGTTTGGTTGAGTTCAGTAACCCGTGTAAGCTCCAGCTCAGCTCACAAGCTGTTGGTCTGTCACCCAGCTCTCCTCGCGGCAGGGGTGGATGTACACTGAGACAGCACACAAGCAGTTGGTATGTCACCCAGCTCTCCTCGTGGCAGGGGTGGATGTACACCGAGACATGGGTGTATAGATGTACATCTAATTTATTTGTTTTGCTAAAAATCTAGTATATAGTAGGTGTATTGACTATATATACTAATATTGGACTCAATACACTATATTTCAACCCACAAGTAATTCTAGTCTATCCCACAACCTCCCTCTCCGACTCAATACTCTCCTACGCGGCCCAAGTTTCCAACAATCCATTATCAGCCCAAATAGCCAACATCAACAACCAACATGCCAGGTCCTCCCAAGCTGACTAACTCATTCTCTCTCCCTCTCTCTCGCACGCTCTGTTCAAGTGGTGGCATAGGGAGGCGCTCAGCAAGGGCCAAGGGCCCACAGCGAGTCAGCGAGCGACGCGGGGATGGAGGGCACAACAGCTGATAGGGCAGGGAGCTCGCGACGTGATCGATGGGGCAAGCGGCCAGCTGGATATGGAGGGCACAACGGTGTTCCGCGGGTCAGGGAGTGGCAGACAAAGTGACAAAGTGCAGACAACAACTGAGCATTAGGTGGCAGCGACACAGTTACATCTCACTCTCAATATCTCATTTAATTCCTAAATCTGTAGGTTGTGTCTTTTGTGATAGGTGAATTGTGTCTTTTGAAATGTAGATCATAGAGCATTAAAAAATAAAGAGGAAATTTGTAGATTTAAAATCTTTGTGGGATAGAGTTAGATTGCAATTTTTCTTATTTATTTTGTAATTTCTCCAAATTATTTAATATGTTGTCTCTAGTACGAGCAATTTGTACTTTGTATTTTGCTATTGTGAATCTTTATATTTTACATTGAGCAATATTTTTATAACTTTGAACCTCCATTCTGTAAATACTAGATCCGCCGGCTTGCGGTAAGCATGAATGGGACCTGCGCGCGGTGCCGATGGTATGCAGCTTCTCCTACAGCATTTTCGTGTGGTAATCATGCATCATCTTTATCTTCCAATCTCACCGAACACTTTTCCGAACGAGACAGTGGAATGCTCGTTGCGACTAACTTGCAGGTACCTGTCTCTGGAATGACTCGAATTCATCGGAGCTCAAGGAGCCATCACGGTTTGCATCAAGAAGATGCATCCGCTCCTTCACATCTTTGCCCCCGGCACCGAGATCTTCCATCACCTTGGCGATCTCCTTTGTCTGCACTCCGTACTGATACTACTACTCTACATTCCACAAGCAATGCCGTAAAAGGAAAAAAAAAAGGAAAGAAAGAGATAGCACTAGGCAAGTGCTCCAGATATAGCTTTGCGCCAGGCACCCATTGGGCTGTTTAATTGTATCCTTGACCTGAAATTTTCATTTTAACAAGGTCGATAGTAGACATGAATTACATATTAATATTTATTCCAAAAAAGAATTAAAACAGTAATATTCCATGGGAAACACGAATTTCGGGCTTCGGATCTAGCCTATGTCAGGTCCTGCCTGTTTAGGACCGGGCTTTTCCCGGCCCGGCGTCGGACTTGAACAGGTCTGACTCTCGATAGCGTAAATAATCCTGTCCTGTCCCGTGGACACAATCCGTCCCGGCGAGGAAATCACCTCAGGCGTTTGCTGTTCGTGATCGGGTACAGCTCGCGTTAAGAGCAAACTCCAGTGGCACCTGTCCTATAGCATCGACGACGAGGACACGGGTGTATCAAGTGACCACATGCGAGGCGAGGCGCGGCGCAACGCAAGAAGACAAGAACTGAGGAGGGATTCGCCCTCGATTTGATTGAAGGCACAATCTATTTGTAGACTACTCGCAACTCCTATGTGCAATGAAAGAAAATGCTATGGGACGGAGCCTCACTGTAAAACCCTGCCCTATCACTGTCCATCGCGCACCCCTATCCAACGGCTGGGCGGGGCCTCCCGTCCCATAGGATTTTCTTCCATGTGCAATCTGATGACTGCAGAAACAGTGATGCTAGCTGCATCAAACAGAAGGCAGAGACAAGCTTCTCATACAAATTGAGGTCACAGAAGCACCACAGATACGAGATATCCTCCTGAAATTGAGCTCAACATATGTGTATTCTTCATGTACCTTGGATTGCAACATTTCTCGCGGGAAAAACGGCGGCTGTTCGTCATGTAGATGTAATGTACCATCCACCATTAGGCACTTGTCTCTGACAAATACCAGTGCCAAGCAGCTAGCATTCAAAATCTAATGCCAATCCTTTAGCAGAGAGGTCGGCATTGGAACCACGGCCATGGGCAATGTGGGGGCGCCGAGCCCTGAGAATGAGATAGCTCAATTCTGATGCCGGCGCCTCTCTGGCCTCTGCGCAATCCAAATTCCAATTCCAAATCAAGAACCCTTGCGGCCGGACACATCAGGAACAGGAAGCATCCCTTGGATCCTCTTCAGCTCGGCCAGCACCTCCCGGGCGTCGGGCCGGTCATCCTTGTCTGGCGCCACGCACCGGAATGCCAGCTCCGCCACTGCCTCGACGCTGGCCATCACGCCCGGGCCCTCGCCGAGCACCGGCGGGTCGACGACCTCCCTGAGCTCGCCGACCTGAATCTTTGCCACCACCCAGTCCGCCAGCGTCACGTCCCTCCGCTCCCTGCCCACGTCCACCGGCCGCAGCCCCGTGACGAGCTCCAGCACCACGACGCCGAAGCTGTACACGTCGCTCTTCTCGGTGAGCTGGAAGGAGCGGTGGTAGTCCGGGTCGAGGTAACCCGGCGTCCCCTGCGGCGCGGTGCAGCACACCAGCTCCCGGCCGGCCGCCGTGGAGCAAGCGTCGGGCGGCGCCAGGAGGCGCGAGAGGCCGAAGTCGCCGAGGCGGGCGCGCATGTCGGCCTCGACGAAGATGTTCGACGAGGTGACGTCGCGGTGCACCACGGGGGGCTTGACGCCGAAGTGGAGGTACTCGAGCGCCGACGCGATCTGGGCCGCCATGGCGAGGCGAGTTCTCCAGGGGAGCGGCGGGGGAGCGGCGGCGGCGACGCCGCATCGGCGGTGGAGGTGGTGGGAGAGGGTGCCGTTGGGAACGAAGCCGTAGACGAGAAGGAGCGCGCGGGGGTCGGCGCAGAAGCCGTGGAGGCGGACGAGGTGCGGGTGGCGGAGCGCGGAGAGGATGAGCACCTCGTTACAGAACGACTTGGTGATGGTGGCAGAGGCGGAGGGGAAGGACGGTGACGGGGATGGCGGGACGTGGAAACGCTTGACGGCGGCGGGGCGACCGCCGGGCGGGAGGTAGGCGAGGAAGACCGTCCCGAATCCGCCGTCGCCGAGCTTGCGGCGGGGGTCGAAGCCGGCGGTGGCGGCGCGGAGCTGCTCGTAGGTGAAGGCGGGGCGGTGATGCTGGAGGCCGTGGCGGCGGAGGAAGGCGGCGGCGCGGGAGGCCGCGGAGGATGGCGTAGGGGACGGCCCCTCCGGGCCGCGCGCGCGGAAGCGGCGGACGGCGACGGCGACGCAGAGGTAGAGCAGGAGCAGGAGGAGGAGCGACGCGGCGGTGATGAGCACGGTGATGAGCACGGTGTTGTTGCTCTTGGAGTGGTCGGGAGGCGGCGGAGGGGAGACGTGGTGGCTATGGCGGGACGCGGCCGGCGGCGGGAGGGCGGCGGCGGCGAGGAGGAGGAGGAGGAGGTGCGGGAGCATTTGGACTCCGACTTGTGATCCAGACCCGTAGAGAGTGGGATGCACGAAGGAGGGGAACCAGGGAAGAGATCCCAGGAAGCGACCAGAGAAGGTCACAGTGTTACAGCTCATTTTCCATATCATCACATGGCGGTGCGCGGTAGGTCGGATTCATTCGTAGTAAGATAATTTTTGCTATGTTATCGCGAAACGATGTCATTTTTTAGGCGAATAGCTCCTGTGGGGCCGGGGGAATGCGATTCGAATCCCTTTGACATTTAGTTCAGCCTAGTGGGGAGCGCAGTAGATAATGGTGCAAGGTTTGGTCACATTCTCGCTACTTTAATGCCCTCGTGTTCGCTGATGCCAACATAAGATATGGTATTAATGCTGACCTGACCCGCCCTGCCCAGATGAGAAGATGGGATGAGGCCATAATTAGTACTAGCAGATTAGATTAGTTTTGATTAGTGGGGATTAGCTGTTTAGGATGGTCGTCGCAAGTAAAGCCGTAGCAGTGCCAGCATTACAGCAGAAAGGCTTAAAAGAGGAGGGAGACTCCTCGGAGTAGATGCCCGGTCACGGCTCACCAGACAACCAGCTTCATCAATGGTTATTTATGGCGTTTCGTGCCAGATTTTATTGACCAGGGGCAGCTGGGCAGGGGCAGTGGCATCCTGCATTGACTGGCTCGGAGTCCGGCACAAGGCTGTATAGTTAGGCTGCTTTAGTGCTTCATTTTGGTTGGTATCTAAGTTTATTATATAGATAAAATGATAATATAGCACCATAGTTAATAAAGAGAGGGTATTCTAGTATTTAATCTAGATACCGGTTCGGTCTCGAAATCCAACACATAAAATTTATTGTGATCGATCCCGTGCGGTGCTCAAATAGGTCACAATACTTTAGTACATGTCACAAATAGGCCACAATGATCAAATACTAGAAAGATTATACACGTAATTAAACGAAACGACCAAGATATCGCACCATATTAAACCACGACGGAAAGATAAGATCCTAACACTTCAACGACTAAAAAACCGCACCAAGATACTATCCATTGTAAGCAGCCTTAACGAGAAAGATTTGGTTACTGTTGGCGACCCGGCAGGGCAAAGAACTTTGGTCTTTCCAAGTTACAGCGGCTGTTAAATCCCGGCGTGCTTTTGCTTTTGAACACTGCCTACAGCTTGCTACTGCTCCCTGCTGTCCTTTCAACACACAGAAAAGAGAAGGGCAAAGGAAAAGAAAGACGGCACGCACTTTACGACAACGCGGATTCAGTTATCCATCTGAGTCGCAACTCCAAGAGCAAGACCAAGATGCTTTAAAATATTCGTGCGCACTTCAGCGGTTATTTTCATTTCTAAAACAATTATATATATACACACACTAGTCATATTCACAACTACGAACAATAGCATGATTATAACCTCAAATACACGTATCACATATATATGTAGTAATATAGCAAAGACTGGAACAAAAATTATACTAACAAAAGTTGAAATCATCATCATATGACTAAATTCCAGCAAACAAGATTTAGCTATGACAAAAGAGATCACCGTGACTTACAAGGAATCACTCTAACGATGGTTGTGGTAGAGTCAAATGCGAAGAAGAAGATACGAAGCAAATGATGAGAAGCCGTGAGAAGTCATGTAAATGCTTCCTTAAAAACCTGATTCACTCTAATCCGTGCAGGATCACAAGGGACGTCGACTTTGGAGACACTACTCTCCCTCCGATGGTACACGCTGGCATGGGATGGAGTAGTCGAGGTAGAGCAGCACAGAGGTGTACATGCCAAAAATTCAGAGGTGGTTTTACTTTCATACACTATGAATGGAGACGTTTCTCCTTCATACAGAATCTAACGACACAGAAGGAAAGCTGTCGCAATTACTCTACGAGATGTTTTCGAAAACCGTATTAAACACAACTAATGTGTGCCATAAAAGCCCCGCAGAATCAGTGTAAATGAAATGATCGGTTTCCAATTGTATATGAGTAGATGCCATGTCATCATGCACGATTTTGATGTGCAAAAAAAAGCAAGGCTCCCACAACCAACAGGACACAAAATCACCGGACCATTCACACGCATGTCGCATGCGAGCGAGCATGTGCATGTGTTCTTTTTTACTTGCTTCAACTAGGTAAGATCAACTTCACCTTATAACATGATCCCCTCCCACCGAAACTAACAATATGGTACTAAACTTCCCATCTTCATCATGCGTAAGTGGACCTTTGGAATTTTATAGGATTTATGAAGAATATTTATTTGGACTAAGCCCATAAACTCCACCAGATGCACTATCATATTATCACGTAGTATTAGTACCGGGGCACTTGAGAATAGATATCCTTTTGGAAATTGGAACGCAGGATTTTTCAGGAATGTATAAGAATTCCTCACAAAGTAGTTTAAACTCTCCAGAATCCCTTTAGAACTTCTACATTATCCCTTTAGAACTTCTACATTCTAAACTTGGCAAGGTTCAAAACTAGTAAGACATCAGTTGAAACACAGGATTCCCATAAGAATATCGTCGGAACCCTTTAGTCTTACGAATGCTTCGTTTCCTCTTCAGTTCCTGTAAAATTCCCTTGTTCTAAGCTTTCATCTTGTCAATGATACCTATTCTTATAACCAGAAATGCTGCTCCACTCCTCAAGTGGATGCACATCAGACGACACCTGATGCCTAGAAGTATGATCCAAAATACCCGTGACGTATTTGAGCATTTCCCGATTGCAGCATTTCTTTATGCGTGCATATCTATTATCTATCGATATATGATAATTTACACCACCTAGAACCATCCCCCATCCCAAAAGTCAAGTCAGACAGCTCATATTAAGAACTCATACAGGTGGAATCCAACTGGGCGTGAGGCCCCCCTCCCCGGGCCGTTGGATTGCAGAGGGGTGTGATGTGTGGAGGGGGGCCTCCCCCAAGGGCTAGGGTATTCATAGATATCAACTTCCAAACAATTTTTTCTCAAGAATTAATAGATCAAGGGCATAGAAATTTCAAACTCGCAACTCTCAACTATAATCTATAGATATCTCTCCAGTTTTTCGCACGACCGATCTCCGCTGATTTAATTTAAGCTAGCTAGCACTCTATACACACAAGAATGAGATCCCTGGAAGCACAAGAATATAGTTGCTTCTAATACACAGCAGAACCGGTATAGAAAGAACAATGTACGGACCAGATGTACAATCGATCATTCAACTCAGGTCACTGCCTTCTCCCCAAAGATTATGAACCCTGCCTTCTCTCCAACGATTATGAACCGTATGGCCGTGGAAATGTTTTTGCCACTGAAATTCACAACGGAAAAGAAGACAATTAGATGAAGATGAAAAGACCAAGATCACAATGTGGTTGAGAACCCCAAACAAGCAACTGGACACGAATTTTCAGATTTTTTTAAAGAATTACATAAATAAATAGTCGGAAAAAATTACAAAACTAGACCTCTGTTGCCAATTAAATTGGCGACAGAGACTCTGTTGCCAACAGAAAAGGAAGACAGACCTCTGTCGCCATTTCAATTGACGACAAGGATCCTGTTGCCAACATAAAAGGAAGTCAAACCTCTGTCGCCGATTGAAATGGTGACAGGACCTCTGCCGCCAATTCAGCTCCCTATCAATTGGCGGCAGGGACTGAATCCCTAAATTGCTCTTGTTTGAAGGGGGCATATGCCACTGGAGAAGTCCCTGACTCCCTGTCGCCAATTGAATTGGTGATAGAGATCTAGTTTTGTAATTTTACTTTTCGACTATTTATTTCTTTAATCTTTTTAAAAAATGTATTATTAAAAAAAAACTGAATTCTCAACCAAATATACGTTATGAGAACAATATGCAAAGAGATAGTTTTCATATCCTGACTGGAAATCTGGAATAGCTAACGTTGGGATACAATAAGTAAAAAATCACACTTCTACTTTAAATCTGACTAGATTCCTGTATGAATGGGGCTGTTTGATTAAAACCAAAAGATTCAATAAATGCATCAAAAAATCGTTATCAATAACTGTTCATGGTTCAGTGCAGGCAAACCCATGCATGAGCTGATGAGCAGCAGTACTCAGTACATTGTTTTTAGAAATTGTATTCTGTTTGTTGCTAACAGAATGATACCATATTCAGTACAGTGGATCGAAAGGAGAGTGTGTAATGGACTCAACCCCATCTAAAATGAACTACAAATGGTAATGCCGAGACATGGCAAGCTATTCGTTTGTTAAAAAAATGGCACGATATTTGCGATTTCGGGTTAGGCAAAATCTTAGGTACGTACTGGTATATTCCTCAGGTGCTGTGGAAGGACTTCACAGACGATTGGCACCGATCTTCTATAGTAAACTGAATCTAATCAAGTACATGCAGCTATAATTGATGTGCAGTGAAACTTCGTGAATAGCTGAAGTCATTTCCTGTCTATTTCTTACTTTCTAAATTAGAGACTCCTGTGCAGAAACTAAATCTGCACCGTTTGTAAGAAAGATATGAAGAGGAAGTCATCTCCTGCCCGTTTCTAACTTTCTAAACTAGACTGACTTCTGTGCAGAAACTAAATCTGCACTGTTTGAAAGAAATATATGAAGAGGAAGTCATCTCCTGCCCATTTCTAACTTTCTAAACTAGACTGACTTCTGTGCAGAAACTAAATCTGCACCGTTTGAAAGAAAGAAATGAAGAGGATATACAACTTCATTATCAAGGTACCCTAGACTTGCAGAAAAAGGTGTGGTGGCATGGTAAACTTGGTTATGTGAATGGCTAAAATAGTGGCTGATTCCAAGGCATGTTTCTCATTAAAAAAGCGAGGGCCCCCAACATCCACCGTCCATCGTCAAGGGGCGTGAGGGATCGAACGGTGGGGGAAGGGCCTCTCGGTGAGGCCCTTCCCCATCCCCCAAAGAATTTGCTTCCCTTTAACTAATACCCAAGTGAGGGTCTGCAAGACCTACATCACAACAGCCATCCCAATGTCAAATCAAGACTAAACAAGACTAAATGGGCAAGTTAAGGGCATACAATTATTTTTAAGTAAAATTTGCATATTTGTAACTGAAGCAGGGACTAGGAATGGTGAAAAGAACAAGGAATGGAAAACCCCACCTTTCGAAGACTCTCGGACAAGCACAATATGCATTGCTGTATTGTTCGGTGGCAGCTGCAGGCGGAGAGGAGTGAGCTTCCCATTGATAGGGCTGCTTGTGCAGATAATGATGTCATCGAGGCCTGTTTCCTCCTGTAACTTGTGGGTGAGCTCCTCCAAGTTAGTGCCGTTAAATGTGAATGAGTGTGTCTCGACGTCATCGTCCACATTGCCTTTATCATCTGCAATGTGGTAATGGATTGTACGGCCCTCCACCTTGTGCAATGGGGCGGAGAAAGAATTGGAGGACTGACAATACAAGAAAGTCCAATGTTAATATTTTCCTAACCATCGGAAACGTTCAGAAGTAATGACAAAAATGTCCCCAAGGCAAGTGTAGATGCAACATGCAAGGTCTTCAACACAAATTAAAGTGATTCTGAAATTTTTAACAAAGGAGAATTTTTTTAAGGATGCATTTGACAGCACTAAGAAAACTAAATCAAAGCGGTCCAATCTGCACAACAATGAATTTCGCAATGCAGATTGCTTGCAATGGCAACAACAGTTTGGAAGAACACAAGAACCTTACACATGAGAAAAACGGACTTGCGGCAATCCAACAAACATGAATGCTAGCATTCACCAATCACAAATAAATGCAGAAAGCCTACACTTGAATAATCAAAGCAAAGCCTGCGCCCGGACCAACTCACAAAACCAATGCCAGCATCGCGAAGCCACAGAGCTATTCGGAATCAGTCGCAACGCATTGGGAAAAGCCTATTTACCCGAAGAATGATTAGCATTCCAAACCACCAAATAGTTCCATTGGATTGCCAAAAGCATTTCAGTTTGCCAATCCGGAAATCAGCACTACGAAACGCTAAATTAGCCTAGGCAATTCGATGAGCACGGCGCGAGCATCCCAAAGTCAAATGGCTTTGTCAAGACGAATCGCAACTAATCCTAAATACGTGGGTGAATTCACAAACAGACGCGAGAAAAAGGAAGCGAGCGATGCGTCGACAAACCTCGAGCTTGGAGAGCCTGGGCTCCGGCGGTGCCGCGTACTCCGGCGGCGGCGCGGTGTGCGACTTGGTGGGCCGGTGGTGCGCCGCGTGCGGCGGCGGCGGGGCCTCAGCTCCGGCGCGGGCGCGGAGGCGGCGTGCTCAGGCCCGGCCCGGGCCCGGGCGTGAGCACCTGGACGATCTCGACGTCCCAGAGCACCCAGTCCTGCGTGGCGGTGCGGTGCGGCACGTCGTGGGTGACCGAGTTCCGCCACGGCGGGAGCCCGCCGTTGGCGCGGAGGTATTTGCCGTAGCGCGTCTTGAGGAGCGCCTGGAAGCCCTCGCGCACGGGCTCCCACTCGACCGACGAGTCGGGCCGGGCGCCGCCGGGCGGCGCGGCCGCCTGCAGCACCTTGTGGCCCGTCATGCCGAGCAGGAAGGGCTCGTTGGACGCGGAGAGGTAGCGGCCGTACCGGCTCCTGAGGCGCACGGCGCCGGGCGCGTGTGGCACCGTCTCGACCGCCCACCGCGCGTTCGGGGACGCGCCGTTGCGGTCCTGCGTGACGTGCAGCTCGTCCTCGTCCGCGTACAGGAACTTGTCGTGGTGGCTCTTCAGCCGCACCGCCTTGGCGCTCGCGAACAGCTCCATGCCGAGTGGAGTATCCCCCTTTCTCGATTCGGCTCGATTCGGGCGTCTTTTTGCCTCTCGGCACGGGTGTTTTGGGGACTTTCTTGATGGGTGCGGCACGCGGAGGAGGCGAAGGTGGGGGTTAATAAAAGAAGACGCGGGGAGTCGCTGCGCCGTGGGGTACGGCCGTACGGGTGGAGTGGGGGCCACCTGTCGGTTGCGGGAACGGGCAGCTGCGGGGCACGTCGTTTCGACCCGTTCGTCGGCAGCGGCGCACGTCGGGTCGGGCGCCGAGCTGGCGGGAGGGAGAGGGTTAGGGCCTGTTTCTGCTAAGCCTGTGGCTTTCTGTCTTCAGGAACAGCGTTCGGAGGGTGCCTGTTCATTGTTTGTTTGTTTCCCAGATTGCTCAACAAGCTTAGGCGTAGGAAATGAAGGCCTGGCTCAGGCCTTCTAGGCTCCTCGATACTTCTCGATCTATCGTTTATATCTTCGATCTAACGATCTATTTTTTTTTTACTAATTTTAGACACATGCTTCCAACCAAATAACTCATCTTTATGTTTTCCTGGCCAGGCAAAAATCATCTACTTTTCAGGCTACCTCCAGGCATCACTTTTTCTCAGGCACGAGTCTCAGGCCCTAAACCAAACAAGCCTTTATTCGCGGAAGGAGGATGCGGCGATGGATTCCGTTTACCGCACTGTCCAAAGTCCTAGCTTTTTACTCTGCAACGATTTCTTCGGGTTGCGGGCTTGATCAGACGACAACAACTGTGGATTTAGTTTGTCAATAGATGGACGTTCCATATAAAATCCTAGTAGGATTTCTAGTATATAAATAGAATGTGCTAGTCATGGTAAAAGATTGATCATGAGAAGAGAAATAAAGATAAGAAAGAAGTCCTTCCATATCTCTGTGTTAAGTGTACTATTCTGTACTTGTGTTCATGTGTACGATTCTACGCTTATCTGCGAGGTGATCCCTCGGACAGGACTCGTCTCCTCAACACGTTATCAGCACGATCAACTCTGGCTTACCTTTAGGCCTACTCTACTCGGATCGAAAGGTAACCGTCGAAGCACGATGCTCGTAGATCGAATTGCATTTTCTAAATCGCTTTCAATTTCGTAAATTTGGCTTTCCAGATTATTTTCTATAGTGCAAATTCACTTTAATCTACTGCGAGCCGACTTGAAGTCGCCGGCCAAACCGATCGGTGGGTTGCATGAAAGAGTAGATAACGATTGCACTGTAGTTTGTAGATTGCAAATCCGCTCTAATCCACCGCGAGCCGACTTGAAGTCGCCGACCAATCCGGTCGATAGATTACAGGAAAGAATAGATGAAGATTGCATTGTTTATTGCATCAACAGTAAAAAGAAATAAAATCGCATGTGGCCATCGGCCCGAAGCCACACCACGCACTGTTGGCCACCCGCACGTGGTCGTGCCGCCACCGCGCGTCGCACGCGCTCTGCCGTCGCCCGAGCTGCGTTGCCGCCACCTCAACGCGCACGCCGCCGCCAAGCCGCCCGAGGCAAGAAAAAAAAAAGAACGGCGTTTGGCGACGGCCAACCATCGCCGACCTTCCGTGATGAGGCGACCGCTTGTCGGCCTCCCGCGACGCACGCTTCGCTTCGCCACCTGCATGCAAGCGCCTTGAGTCGTGCCGATCACGCCCGCACCAGCCGTCTCAAAGATGTGTCGCCACACCGAAGCGCCGCCGCGTTTAACACACCGTCGCGCCGGACCGCTCAAGACGAAAGCAAACCGCACACGGGCGACATGCATGGCGCCGCCCAGAGCTCCCGAAGGCCGCCGCCGCCGCGCATAGCGCTGGCGATCAAGAACGCCGGCCCCGCATGGGCCATCGCCTCCAACACAAGTGTCGTCGCCTACGGCCTCGCCTCTCGCACAAGCGTCGTGTCACTCGAAGTCGCACATGCCGCACTCCCCTTCGCCCTAGCCGCCCCATGCAGCGCCGGCCCCATGCCCGCCGTGCCACGTAGCACTACCGGCTCCCGCGTGAAGCGCCTGCGCCACCGCCTTGGTGCACAAGGTAGGGGAAACCCTTCCCCTCCCCTGCCTTTTGACCAAGCTGGCTTGGGCCGCAACAGGCCAAGAGAAAAAAATGGGCCCAGACCAAGTAAATTCTGGGGAAAAGAAAAGAAATAAATAAAAAAAATGAAAATTTTGCAAAAGACCCTCCAGGTTTAGAAAATAGCGAGAAAATATTTCGGAAAATAAATTCTTGCATAATAACCCCTCGGAATTTGAAAATTACGCGATTTTTTCTCAGAACTGGAAATTAGCAGTTTAGCCCTTGAAAATTGCAGAATTCACCGAAATTTCATATTCCAGCAGAAAAGGGCATCGGGAATTCGATTTTTGAATCATTTTGAGCATTTGAAGCATGTTTAACCCTGTTAGCGGCTAGAGTTTCGGTGGAACAACTTAACTCACGACTTTCGTGTGTCTTGTCTGTTACGTTCACCCCCTTTTTTCAATAGCCTCACGCACCTCCTTATATAGTGCCCATGACGGATCCTATCTGAATACGTTTTGTTCCAACCCATTAAGTGTGTGACCCTGCAGGTTCATGCGTAATCGGTTGTGACTCAGAAACCCTTTCCGATCACGAGTCGTTAGCTGTTCCTAGCAGGATATAACGATTCCCGAATACACACAAATTATATCGGACGAATCTTAATGCAATATGATCTACGACTAGGTCCTCATCACTTACAACCATGTACTATCTCTATACGACCAGTTCGTAACTCCTTGCGACTAGGTTACGACCACTCTGTGATTACGTTCGACCAGTCTACGACCAGCTCGTATCTCCATACGACCACCAGAATCGATCGAACTAAGCGACCTACGTGTATTCTCCCTTTGCCTCATGATGTCCGGTTGAACTCTGTGAGATGTTGTGTCATCCATGGATCGCTCAATATTTTCTCGATCGAGTGTCGGATAACTTCACGTGGTCGAACACTTTGACCACTAGTGGCATGGCCATGCACTTACTTTATCCGATCATAACGAGGGGCCCAGAGACATCTATCCTGTTATGTTAGGAGGGGTAAATCACATATCCGACCAGTCACATTCCTCTGCATGTTTCATAGCATACCTGAAAGCTACCTTTATAACTATCTGGTTACGAGTATCGATTGGCAACCCCTAAGAGTGCTATTACACATGTAGGAAACCATGCTGATCTCAGGCCTAAGGATTATACATCATCATTGCTTGAGACCAACTAACGACACATAGAATCATAACAATCTTAATAGTGTCTCAAGGTGGGTCAATCCAACCCCATGTTCTCTAACATGTGTTCACATTATTGATTCGATATCCCTATACCCATGACCGATGAAACATGGTCATCAATCTATACAATGTGTTGGTCGATATAGTCAATAGTGTTCCGACCAGGGATCCATTTAGAACTGCATCATATAAGTTAAAAGAGTTTCACCAACAAGTCACATACTTGTTAATCTTCATAACCAATCATTCATTCAAGGAATAGGATAACATATTATCCAATATTATGAACATAATGAAATATAATCATCTCTATGATTGCCTCTAGGGCATATTTCCAACAATTATGTCAACGAAGCTTTGGCAGGCGCAAAGACAAGGTACATAGAGATAGAAAAAAATATTCTATGCTCTACTCATGGCCTCAAGAAAGCTTCGTCACTACTTCCTGGAACATCCTATCACTGTTCCATCAAGCTACCCCCTCAACAAGGTTATGGGAAACAAAGAAGCCATGGAAAAAATAGCAAAATGGGCCACGGAACTAGCACCTTTCTCTCTCAGGCTTATGGGAAAGACTTCTGTCAAATCTCGGGTCCTCGCCGATTTCGTGGTTGAATAGGCTATGCCCCCAGTCGACCATAAAGCACCATGTAACAGCCTCAGTTTTAATGAACATTAAGAAAATGCTTTTCATAGCATTTTTGGTCATTTTAAAACATGAGCATTTTGTTACAATTTAAAAACTTCCATTTCGACCCAAATCTGAGACTTGTTTTAAAGCTTCAAAAAGAAATGCAAGTCAATTCTTATACTAAGACCGGGGAAGTATTTTTATCAAATACTAGATAAATTATCTTGAATAAAAATAATTTGTGTCAAATTTTTAGAGATTATTTTGACCTTAAGAAAAATCTTTGTTCACTATTTTAACCTCTTCGATCAAAGTATTTAAGTAAGTATTTTAAAACATGAGTAGTGGTTATCAAAATTTATTTGGGATCTATATCATCCCAGAAACTTCTCTGAAATTTTTTTGTATTTTTATAAATTTATTTGATATTTTTAAACCCCTAGTCAAACTCTTGAAGTTTTATTTAAGTTCTAGTTAACTTTAGCCCCAGATCAAGCCTCTTGGCACTGTAGTGATTCGAGCCAACTTGGTTTAGTCCAACCACGTGCTGTTCGAATTGGCTCTATCATGTTTAGGGCTCAGCCCAACCCCTTTTATGCGCGAGCCGTCCGATTTTGAAACGAACGAACCAGATGTGTTGTGACGTTCGGACCATCCGAACAATCCAAGCAATCTCCACCGTCGATTTCCTAACGGACCATCCAGATCCATTGGGCCGTTCGGACCATCTGAACACGCCACATGATCTACACCGTCCATTTCCAATCGGACGCGCCATCTTAAATTGGTTAGAACCTAAGCGCGCCTCACCACTGGACCGTTTGATTTCAATCGAACCATCCACACTGATTGTGCCGTTCGAACCTTCCGAACGCGCGATGCAATCTGGGCCATCCATTTTGAATCGGACCGTCCACATTTTTCTCAGGCCATGCCATTTTCCAAATGGGAAAGCCCAATGCGCACGAGCCTTTGGATTCAAAATCAACTGCTAGGATCAATTGGGCCGTTCGGACCGTCCGAACACGCCTTAATTCTGAGCCGTTAGATCTTGATCATACTGTCCTCGTTGAGTGGGCCATTCAAACCGACCAAACAGCTCGTTGATCTCAACCTTTGAATTCAGATCCAATGGCACCGTTGTTATTCGTTTGAAACTCAAAGGCGCGTATCTTTTTCTTAGTCGTTAGATTTTGATTGCACGGTCAAAATTGAGTTGGAACGTTCGAACCATCCGCACATCCCACTCAATCTGAGTCGTTCATTTTCGATCGCACGGTCAATATGAGTTGGGCCGTTCGGACCGCCCAAACGTCCCACTCAATCTGAGCCATTCGTTGGCGATCGGACGATCAACATTCGTTTGAGCTCCCTGTTTTGTTTTGCCGCTGGGACTGACACTTTGGGCCCATATGTCAGTGGCTCGCCTTCGTCTTCTCCGCGCCACTGAGCCAACTCCGAGCACATCTCCGCTGAGGTGGCGTTGCGTCGCATTTTCGCAGCATGCAACCGCCACTTGGCACCATTTTACTGCCAGTGTTGCCACACAGCTCTTCTCGTTCACTCCGGCAAAATGGCTATAAAAACACTAGCTCACACTTTCGGCCAATTTGATGCCGTAGTGATTTCTTCCTCATCTCCGGCGTAACCTCTCTCTCTCTAGCACCTTTGTTCATCTCTAATGATGCCTTGTTCATCCTGTTAATGGGAGCTGTTGGCATTATTTGTAGATCAAGAACGCGAGGTTGCCTTGTTGACGCCCGGAGCGTGCACCGAATGCCATTTTCGTGCTAAACTCGCATTCGGTGAGTTACTTCCAATTTTATTCACGTCACAGCATGTCATATGATCTAAGGAGTAAAACCCCTCGATTAATTTCATCTTTGATTCAATAGGTTTGTTGAATTTTGAAGTTTCCCTATTTTCAGCCGAGATCACCCCTTTCGTCTCCAACTCCGGCAGGGTGAGCCTTTTCTCAATTCCTTCCTTTATAAGCTCCTTATGGACGTATATGACCTAACCCGATCACTCACTCGTTGATTCCTTGCTCAGATCATCTTGTCACCGTGGGCTTCTTTTTGTCATTTTCAGTCTTTCTCATTGCCAGCGAGCTCTAGAGCTTCTCCGACCATCCTCTCAGCTCAGGTAGTTTCCTACTAGCTTCTAGTAGCTTAAGTAAGCGCTAGCTCGTTCTTTGTGCATTTAAATCGGCAAAAGCTCTCAATCTCCGCAGCTCTGTTGTCGGACAGCTCGACAAAGCTGTAGCATAGCCTTTAGTTGCTAATCCTGGACGGCTAGTGCTAATGACTAGTTAAACTGGTTTATTTCTTTACTAAAAATAGTTTAAAACTTAAGTATTTTGTTAGTTATATCACTTGCACATCATTAGCTTTAATCTGCATCTTTTCAGCATTTTGTCAGTTGGTATTTTCTCGATGTTTCATTGTTGTCATTCTTTTATGTTCTGATTTTAACAACATGAGTGAAAATATTCCTGAGGCTCCAAAATCTGAACAAGTGGTTTATTACCAAGGCAAGCATCCTCTTGCACCATGTTGATCCCAGTTTTGATACTTTAGTATTTTGAAATGCAATGTTAACTGTGTGCATGCTATTTTTGAAGTATCAATACTTTGTGAGTTAGTTAGTTATATATCCTAATCTTGTGGATTATCCTGAATCAATTTCATACACTTATGCTTAAGGTAGAATTCTGGTGTTAGTATTTTTGGATCTTTAGATTTTGCTTAGCCTTGCAAGTCTGTAGAATGTTAGTGTTTGACAAGCATATCTTGTCAAACCTGGGAAACACTTTTTGATTTATAGTCTTGGTTTCTTTGTTCAGTTTGGTTAAAACTGAAAGTTAAGTTAAGTTTGTTTGATAAATACTTGGTTTAGATCTGGACAAGTGGTTGCTAGTGATGGTGCCTTCGTGCACGAGATTTGGAAAATGTGGTAGTCTTGTCTGGATTAGTAAGGACCGAACTTTGACCTGTCAATTTAAGTACCTTACGTACTTCCACACGTGGTGTATGGGCACTGCTTGGTTAAGTAAGGGGCTGGTGTTATTGAGTTGAGGAACTGGTGGAGTGAGGATATTTGTGAAGTTCACGTGTTTGTAGGGCTCTGATTTCAATTCTATATGTGCGGGGGAGCACAATTTTAATTTCAGTTCATTGGATCAGCATTCCCGACACAACATATGTGCCCCGGTTAGCAGGCACTATCAGTCGTTTGTACTAAGCGGGATTAGTCGCACATGGGTGATTCAACTCAATAATGTCAACTTGCTAAAAAATACCGAATCTTGGTTTACCTGACCGGCATACCAAAGGAAGTGTGTCATCATTCGGAGGCATCCGAAGGTTTACGGGCTGACTAAGTCATGTGGGTAAAGATGTACACCCCTGTAGGGTTTGAAACTATTCAAATAGCCGTGTCCACGGTTACGGACAACACTTGTTTTGATGGACAACAGTGTATAGTTTCTGAAATATTATTGTCATGGGATTTTTTGGTTCAGCATGAACTGGGTGGTTCATGCTTGTTGTTTAGTCGAAGTGGACAGCCACTTTGGTATTGTCTTGTTGTTGTTAAATTCTGTATTTACTTGTTGTTTTTGTCCAAACTTGTTTATAAAACTGCCTTAGCAAAACCTGGTAAGTATAGGTGTAAAACTGTTGCTTCATGCAAAAATTAATACCATAACTACCTTCCTGTTGTCAGCCTTAAGCATGTACAGATTCTAATCCTTGGATAGGTGCTACTAAACACTTTCTTTTAGTAATTTTGTGTAAGTCCTGCGAGTATCTTTTGTACTCAGGTGCTTTAACCACTTGTTGCAAGTGAGGATGGTTATGTGTACGAACTACCCGTTAGCACCGATCAGGGCGACACTAACGAGTGACGCTATTTCTATCCTCCACTCAGTTTCCTGAGGGCAATAGGCAAACTTAGTTGGAACTTTTGTTGTTTATATTCTTGTTTCCGCTGCATAACTTTGGTTAGATGACCGGTTGTGGTCACCTGTATCTTTTGGACTGAACCAGTCTTGTAAAGTTTTGTTATGTATATATATATTGAATGCCTTGTATGATTGTGTATAATGTTGTTAAGGATATGTGCACATCAGTCTTGATCTTGGGAACTAATGTGAGACACATATCCGGGAACCTGGCATTGGGTTCATTCCTTGTTAACAATTATACTTTCGGGTGTAATCCTTAACTTGGAATGTATCCAATACCTGGGGTCCTCACACACCAGCAAGTAGCCCAGACACCACTAGCAAGCATTGGACGTTGTAGTTTGATGGATCCAAGCGTTTGTCAGAAGGGGATGCAGGGGTCATCTTGGTAAGCCCGGAAGGGAAGGCACTTAAGTACACGGCTCATTTATCCTTCAATCCCACAAACAATATAGCCGAGTATGAAGCGTTACTCTTGGGTCTACGCCTTGCTAAGGCCATGGGGGTCCGACGCCTCCTCATCTTAGAGGATTCCCAGTTGGTCGTCAATCAGATGGATAAAACATATTAGTGCCTCGATCAAAAAATTGCCAAATACTTGGACAAAGTGAGGAAGATGGAATACCACTTCGCCGGATTTGAAGCTCGTCGGATCCCCCAGAGATAATCACCGAGCAAACCGCCTGGCTTGTGCCGCAGGCTCTTAGGAACCCCTTCCCCCAGAAGTCTTCTTTGAAGTACTAAAACCGCCATCAGTAAAAGAAGTGTCCGATCCTGAACTACCTCCAGAGGTCAACGAGACTTTTGTCCTTCCTCCCTCTTGGATGACTCCTATCATCAAATGCATACAGGGAGAAGAGGAGCTGGAGGATGCAGTAATGGCCTGTAGGCTAATCTTCAAAGCCAAGGCTTATGTGATCGTTGAAGGAAAACTTTACAAGCGCGGAGCATCTGCCCTTCTCAAGTGTATCACAAGAGAAGAAGGCATTTCACTCCTCCTTGATGTGCATGAGGGTCTTTGCGGCTCTCACATAGCGCCAAGGGCAACCGCATCCAAAACACTTCGCCAAGGCTTCTATTGGCCCACGATGGTGCAAGATTCCCTCGACGTTCTCAGCAAATGTGAGGGGTGCTAAAGGATGGCAGCCAACCACAACGCTCCTGCTAATCCCCTACGCACCATACCAATCACCTGGCCTTTTGTCCAATGGGGAATGGACCAGCTCGGGCCATTCCCACCGGGTAAAGGAGGCTACAAGTATGTGGTGGCATCAGTGGATTAATTCACCAAATGGGTGGAGGCGGAATCCCTGGCCTCCATCACGTTTTGTTCCATGCATAAGTTCTTTTGGAATAATATCGTGTGTCACTTTGGGGTCCCCAAGGAACTCACAGTGGACAACGACACTCGGTTTGATGCCCCCTCCTTCAGGGATTTCTGCGGCTCCATTGGGACCACCTTTTGCTTCGCATTGGTGGCTCATCCAAAAACCAACGGGACTGTGGAAAGAGCTAATGGGCTAATTCTACAAGGCATACGACGCCGCCTCAAGGCAAGTGCCCTCAAGCGAGGAACCTGGGCGGAGGAGCTCCTCAACGTCCTAATGGGGATTGCGCACGACCCTCAGTCATGCCATTGGGAGGACTCTGTTCTCCTTCATGTACGGGGCAGAAGCTGTCCTCCCTACTGAGATCCATCATCGCTCCCTCTGAGTGGAAATGCTTTCAGGGCCATCACCTGCTAACTTCGCCCAAAATGAGGACAACCACAGGATTGAGGTGGACTTCATTGAAGAAATACGCGACAAAGCCCTCCTTAGGCATGCTGCTTACGAGCAGAAGCTGCCCAGTTCTACAATAGCAGGGTGAAGGAACGCGCCTTCCTCCTCGGTGACCTTATACTCAAAAAGTTCACCGACCCGACGGCTCAAGGGAAGCTTCACCCCTAGTGGGAAGGCCCCTACCGCGTCACCTCAATCATGGGGTTAGGCACTTACCGACCTGCTACCCTGGAAGACAAGTAGCTGAAACATACATGAAATGCAGATAAGCTCCGCAAGTTTTACGCTTAAGACTCTATTGTATGCCCTTCGTGGCACCTATCAACGTGTAAACACCATCTTGCTAAATGCAATGAAGACATGAGATTCCTGCATGATCGCTCTATTTATGCAATTATGGCATGATTCCGGGGTAATCCCTTAACACGCTGTTGTTAAGGGATGAACCTGTTTTGTGTGAGTCTTCCCAAGTATATGCTCGTCGGTGATTGAAAGATTTGCCTCCTAATACGTTGCTGTTAGAAGGCCGCCCTCTAACACGCTGTTGTTAGGAGGTTAAACCATTTCAGGAGATTGTCTAACTAGAGTGTTTGTAATTAATCAGAAGGACTTGCTCCTAACGCCACTGCTATGAGCCGCCCTACCTATTAGTCTCATAAGTCTCGCTTGAGATGCTCAGGCTATCGTTAACCCTTCCCTTATGAAGGGTGTCACCTCCATGGTGTATAGGGTGCACGACCCCCGTGGTCTCCCCTAACAAAAGACCAAAGCGGCTTGGGCATCCGTCGCCTCCGCTATGGCGGCTTGCGTCCTACTGGACCCAGGGCACAAGTGACGGCTCGGGCCTAACACCCGAATCTTTGTATGTGCTAAGGATTAGTCCCCCTTTAGCCTCCAGGCTATACACCGAACTACCTTCGGGTCACTCCTCGCCTTGCTACAAGGCACGAAGGCCAACCATGCCTAACATAATTTGCATCCCCTCGGGAACACCTGCCTATGAACAAATTAGGTCATACAAACCAAGAACCTTTACAGGTCCTGAGAGACATCCCCTCTTAGTAGGCATGAAAGCATGCCTTTATTACATTTGGCATACCAAATGCCTCGCAAGCAAGGTACCTACACCTTTCTAAAGGTGTCTAAAAAACTCTCTGTCACCTTGCCCAGCTAAGGCTGAGGCCCGCTGCTAAACCGCCCGATCTCCGCGGGCTATCCTCATAAGGCAGGGTCCGATCGACCGGGCGCTCGGCCCCTCTGCGCACACCGCTTATATTTGATGCCAATCGCCTTCTCAAACATACCCTGAATAAAGTATAACATCATCTTGTCATTTTCATAATAGATGCAAATGTGAACATAACCATGCTCTTGGGATGGAGGCTACGTAAGCTCTCAGGCCTAACTCATCTATAAAAAAGAGAACTCTAAGCAAGTCTGCATGATATCACTACGGAATCTCTACTCAGCAGAACATGTCGGCAGAAGTCATACACTTGCTAGGGCATCATGCTCGACGTCTGCTGGTGAAGGCACATGAACTCTTGAGGCCAGAGATAATGCAATGCTCTTCACGAACTCTACCACGAGGGTTCTCAGTGCAGCTCGCTCCCCTGGGGGCGCCTTCTTCAGCTCTGGAGTGAAGGAGCCACGTAGGCCCGTATCATCATCATCAATGAGTGGGACAGCGTAAGAAGGCAACTCACTTGAGGAATAGCTTGTGACCCTATCACGATCCTCGTGCACCTGAACCTCGAGGCCAGGCAGGGTCTTCTCCTCTCTTGGGCCCCGGACCTTGGGCGCTAATTTCCCCGCGTCACCAGCCTGTGCTCCTTCCTCAGCAACATCTGACATAAAACAGAAAATATCGATGAACTAGTAACAAATGAAAAAAGGTAAACAAGAAAGGAAATGCACCTAAACCTTCATCCCCGAAAAGAGAATCAAAGGCGTCAAAACACTGAGTGGCAGGAGCCTCCAATCCCCCACGAGGGGTCAAGCCTAGATCTCCCTCCTCCAGCCGCTCCTCAACCATGCGTATAAGGGACCTGACGAAGCTAAATCCTGTGGAAGACGCATAATTGGAGCTCGGAGAAGAAGGTGTGGCTTGAGAAGTCATGTGGCTCTGAGGAGACTCCCAAGCAACCCCGCATCCAGGCTCAATATTGGGAACAAGGGAATGATCATCGTTGGAGGGCTCCCTCTTTCTTTTTTGTGGAGGCGACCTCTGTAGTACCTCGAGATCTTGAAGCTTCTCCTTACGCAAATCATGGCCAGGGGCAGCAGGGCGTGAAAGATGCCCCGAGGAGAGCCGCGTGGTGCCAGGAGCACGAGGGTGGAAGCCACCTGTCAGGGGGGGGCCTTGCATTGCCCTCTGGATCCAACACCTTGGTTTTCTTCCTCTTCATCGGATCAGGGATAGGCTTGCCCCGAGGAGACATCACCAACTTCAAGCTGTTAGCAACGCTGTCCCACCTTCGGCCATCAAAGATGCTGACCTCCTCAAGTGCCTCATACTCAGTCACGGTCATCTCCCCAAGGATCCAGTCGGCCTCCTCAACTGCCCTCGTGGAAGGCGCAATGCACAAAGTTAAAAAGATGACTCAGATTCACAAATGAAAGGGCAAGCCACAAGTAAAAGAGAAAACTAGCCAAGTCGTGCCCACCTTTTTTCATGGAGAATGTCAAATTGTCACGCCTCCCGCCTTGAAGGCTATGCCTCGGCAGGGCAGCCCCATGTCCATGACTTCACCTACATAGGCTTCCCTCCGACACGCTATCCACCTCGAAGGCTATGCCTCGGCAAGGTGGCTCCGCGTCCACGACTTCGCCTTCACAGGCTTCGCCACGACATGCCGTCACGCCTCAAAGGCTATGCCTCGGCAGAGCGGCCTTGCATCCATGACTTTGCCTACAATGGCTTCGCTCTGATGTGCCGCCTGTCTCGAAGGCTATACCTCGGCAGGGCGGCCGCGCATCCACAGCTTCACCTACACCGACTTCGCTCCAATGTGTCGCCTGCCTCGAAGGTTGTGCCTCGGTGGGGGTAGCTCTGCATCCAGTACTTCGCCTTCAGGAATGGAACAACAAAAACCACCCCACACGAATGGCCAACGAGAAGCGACGATTACGTACCCGTCCTCACGTGGACCACTCACGCGATATGAAGCGCAAAATAAGTCCAAGTCTTTGGCGTCCTGGAAAAAATGCCCTACAAAGTGCATGTCAAAAATGTTGCCAACATACCGCAACAAGCATATTCGTCAATAGGATACAAGACCTCAGCACTCTTCTTTGCCCCTCGGGCGCCCTTGGAGGCGCCCAAGGGACAGGGGGTCTAGTATTGAGGAATCCTACCACCTCCCGTCTAAAATGCTCTGTACTTCGACAAGTTTACACAAGGGGCGTGCGTGAGTCCCTTGCCCCGGGCGCTTGGCTACTAGCCCAGTTGGAAAGGGCTCGAGGCCTGCTGGATACTCGTTTTGCATGGACGCCCTGGCCTGTACCCTGTGCCTCGGCACGTGGGTACCCGGGCGCACCGTGCTTCGTGAGTCGTAGATCCCCGTCACCGCTCCAAGGCCCGTGTCCTGACACCTCATCACTCTAAGCTCCTCGAGTTTGTGACCAGGCGGCCTACTACGCTTAAGCTTCTACAAGCTCAATGCATGTCTCGAAGCGCCACAGAGCCCAACGCTGCAGCATGCCGCATGCTCGCGTCGCCGCGCGCCAACACGTACGTGGCGCTCAGACCCACCATTGTGCCTTGAACCCGCACAGGTGGCACCCCTTTGCTAGCACTCTGGACTGGCTCCAAACGTCTAGGAGCATTTCCCTTTGGGACACCACTCCGGCACACTAGAATAGGAAGAGAGCTGGTAGAACGTCAGGGCTCGGTCCCAAGCCCTTCCGAGCGTGCGTCAAAATATCGACCACTGGGCCTCGGGGGCACGTGATCCGAGGACGAGACACCCTCGCGGTGGCCCCCACGCCCTCGCGGTGCCCTTGTGCCCTTGCGGCGACCTCGCGCACTTGCGGTGCCCTCGTGGCCCTCGCTCCCTCGTGGTGACCGCGCGACCCTCCGACCTCGCAACCCTCGCACTCTCGCGCCGTCACGGCGCCCCATGAGCAACTCTGTCATCGGCTTCACGATCTTGGAAAAATTCTCGACAAAGCGGTGATAATAGCCCGCTAGACCGAGGAAACTTTGACGTTAGTCACTGACTTGGGTTGACCCCAAGAGAGTACATTGCTGACCTTGCTAGGATCCATGGCTATACCTCCTGCTGAAAGAACATGACCCAAGAATGCCACTTCTTTCAACCAAAACTCGTACTTGCTGAACTTCGCATAGAGTCGATGCTCACGCAGCTTCTCTAACACGAGCTTCAGGTGTTCAGCACGCTCTTCGTCATTCTTTGAGTAGATAAGGATATCATCAATGAATACCACCACAAACTTATCTAAATACTCCATGAATACCATATTCATAAGGTTCATGAACAGGGCAGGAGCATTTGTCAAGCCGAAAGACATGACGGTGTACTCGTACAATCTATAACGAGTAGAGAAAGCCATCTTCGGAATATCTTCAGATATGATTCGAGCTCGGTGATAGCCCAACCTCAGATCAATCTTGGAGAATACCCGATCTCCGGTCAATTGATCGAAAAGGTCGTCAATCCGAGGCAACGGGTACTTATTCTTCACCGTCACTTCATTCAATGGACAAGAATCAACGCATATTCGCAGAGTCTTGTCTTTCTTCTTCACAAAGATTGCAGGGCAGCCCCATGGTGATGAGCTTGGGTGGATGAAACCCTTCTCTTGAAGCTCACTAAGTTGCTTCTTCAACTCCTCCAATTCATTTGGAGGCATCCGGTATGGCCTCTTCGAATCGGCAAGACGAAAGCAAAGAACTGATGATTAACTCGATGTCTCTTGACCGAGGCATCCTGCAATTCTTCGGGAAATACATCAGTGAAGTCGCACACCACTGGGACTTCATGAATCTCCATAGCCGGCTTTGCTTCAAGCGCGAAAAGATGTGGTTCTTGTAGCCTTGGCGAAATTCCAACTTGCTCGCCGGTTGGACTTGTGAGGGAGATGAATTTCTTGGCACAATCGATTTGTCCTAAGTGTTGGGACAGCCAATTCATGCCAAGTATCACATCTAAACTCGCTGAATTGAGGAGGATAAGATTTGCCAAAAATCTCACTCCTCCAATCTCAATAGAAACACCCCGACATTCAAGTTCGGTTCTCATTTCCGACCCCGGAGAGTGAATAATCAAATGGACATGCATAGGAACAAAATGAATATCACCAAATGCAGCAAACGATTGTGATATAAAAGAATGAGAGGCTCCAAAATCAAATAGAACAGTAGCGGGACGAGAGTTGACAAGAAGCGTACCCAACACGACGTCGGGTGCCTCCTGTGCTTCCTCGGCTGAGATATGGTTGACTCGGCCGCTCCCCAAGCTCTGGGTCTTTTGGGTAGCCTTCTGATCTAGAGGATGACCATTTTCTTGCCCGCGTCTTCTATTAGGACGAGGGGCCGCTCCGGTCTTCTTAGGGCAATGATTCGCATAATGCTCCTTGTTGTGGCAGAAGAAACAAGTAATCTCGATAGCCGGATTGCGGAGGTTAGCTTGCTGTCCCGTAGGTGCACGTGGTTGAGACATGGCCTACGGGGGTGCGGTACAAATGCTGATGGCCTCGGTGGTGGTGGAGCCTAAGGATGGGGCACCGGTGCTTGCCCGACGCGAGGACAGGGAAGGTTGGCCCTTGCTGATTTCTGGGCCTCCCACTTGCGCTTGCGAGACTCGGTGAGGGCTCTACCCTTGTTCTTCGAGACAATGGCCTTGTCAACCAAGGTCTAAAACTCAGGAAACTCCACGATAGATAGTTTATCACGCAGCTCCTCGGACAAGCCATCCATGAATTTCTCCTGCTTGGCTTCATTGGTGGGAACGTCCACAGGGGCGTACCGAGAAAGGTGGTTAAACTCATGAAGATATTCAGTCATTGACTTACGCCATTGCTTGAGCGCAAGAAACTCCTTCTTCAGTTTCATGAGACCGGCTGGAACATGAGCCCGTCGGAAGGCAGTGCGGAACGCCTCCCAAGTGACGGTCAAGCCGGCGGGTTGCATGGCGAGGAAATTCTGCCACCACGAAAGTGCCGCCCCCTCAAGTTCATGAGAGGCGAAGAGCGCCTTCTCACGATCCTGGCATTGGGCGACCTCGAGTTTCCGCTCAACTAGACGCAACCAATCATCTGCGTCAAGTGGGTCCTCGGACCGGGAGAAGGTCAGGGGCGGAGTGCGGAGGAATTTTGAGAGTCCTCCCCTCGGATGATGACCACCTCCCCCTCCTCTGGATCCGGAAGCGCCGGAGAGAACGGAGGTGTTCCGCGCAATGGCCTCTAGAATCCTGGTCTGATCCATTCGGTTTCGCTCGATTTGAGCGAGAACCTCGGCCATGGTCGAAGGAGGCGGGAGCTCCTCATCACGACCAGCTGGTTGACCTTGTCCACTTCGGGTTCTTCCAGCCATCCTATTCCATTGAATTGGGTTAACAACCAAAACCCGAAAAATAGATGCGAAAGGTAGCAGTGGAGAAGCCATTGATTAGGAAAATAAGATATTACCCTAACCCGAAAACTATATATATATAACTAACAAGAAATGAACTCCAAATATTTGTAAAAAGGCATAAGATCCAATGCAAAGCTCATAAGACATGAGATCAACTTATCGATACGACTAACTCGTATTGAATGAACGAGCAATCGTTTGCGAAGAAAATTTTTAGAACACAACTCAAGTTCTATTGCATCTAAGAGTCACGGTAAATACCATCTAAGGGTGCTTTAGGCACTAGCCATCTAATATCACATCTTACCCTTTTAATTCCCATAAGTTTTAGTAGAACTACCCTCTTATTTTCAGCCCTAACGACAAACTAAGTACTTGCTGTCCAGAATTTGTAACCGAGCTCCAAGCTGAGTTTCCATCTCCAAATACTTCTAATCCTCTCCAAAGGACAGCCAATACCTCATATTTACAACTCTCATTGTTTCCCCTAAGCTGAATTTAAATGGTAACAACAATCTTTTGAAAGAAGATGAGAGGAAACAACTTTTCAAAGCTCAAACAAGAATAAGGTAAGATGAGCAATCTAAGATAGGTAAGGAATAAAATATGAGAACTTGCTTAAGTTTTCATCAAATATTTGTTATTTTGAAGATAAGTCTTTCAAAATATCCTATTGACAACCAAGCTAAGGGTTTCTATAGTCAGTATGGCTCTGATACCAACCTTTGTGAGAACCCGGGGTATTTAACTGGTAATACTTAACCATCCATTGGTCCTAGCATTACAAACCAAATATCCCGCCCTCGATGTATCGTATACCTCCCAGGAGCAGTATACACACACCATTCACAAAATAATATCAATATCAATATTAATGCTATACAACAATAGTTCATTACCGTAGTCACAAAAGGTTACAACAAAGTCATCACAACTTCAGTTTCATACATACGGCCGACCAGCCAAATAGCAATAATAAAAGTACCAAGAGTGCAGCGGAAACATAGCCATAAGATGGCACCAAAAGAAAAGCTGACCGGTGTGCCCTTACTTACAAGGCAACTTGACCAGAAACCTCCAAGCTAGCTGTCGTCTTGCGCAAAGTTGGTCTCACAATAGTTGATCCCTTGGGGATCAACCTCCTCTGAAATTACAGCAATCGGGTTGAGTACAAAGTTGTACTCGCAAAACTTACAAGCAAAAGAATATTTAGATGCATTCATGTATCAAAGGAAGGCTACTACACTAGGCAATTTTCAGCATAAAGCAACATTTCATGTGAAGTACAAGTAATATATTTAAATGGCAAGTGAGCAAATATTTTTTTATACTTAAAATAACAGCGAGTAAACGATAATACACAACATCTAAATAACAACATGTGGCTGCTCCGCAGCTCACAAACATAGCATGAGACCATTCTCAATGCCACCCGAACAAGTTTTAAGTTAAAAGTTCCAAAATGTTAAGTCTAACTCCTGCAAATCCAATCCCAAGCGTGTCCATAACCTAGGATGAGGCTATTGGAATAGTTTAATACCCTGCAGGAGTGTACCAATGTACCCACATGCTAGACCGCCTTTTTGCCACATGATAGAGTACACTTCCTTAGGTATCCCGGCAAGGCTAAGTCCTATGAGACGTTTTTCAATATTATGTATTAACTACGAGTCGCCCGTATGATAGAAACCATACGTTGTATCAGAGTCAACGGCAGAGAGATAGCTTACCGATGCTCCTCAGGGTAGGGAACCTAAACCCATAACCCATCCAGTTACGCCCAACCACAACGCATTTCTTTTTATACACAACACACACAACCTCCTGCGACTTGGAGCTAACACACACCAAAGTACTAAGTCAAGAGAGGTCTCATATCCCTCTCATGTGGTTAGCACTTAATTATGCTTGGTTTTGGTGAAACAAGATGTTCGGTCCTTGTTGACATAGGCAAGACATTCACACACCCAACAGCACACCATCCAACCACTTGCCCAAGTCTAAAATATTTTATTTTCACCTTTAGTTTTCAAAGTAATATAGCATAAGGTGCTGAACATAGTGTAATAAAATGATTTGTGTGATCAAGGTTATCGACTAAGTCGATAATCACCCAAGTCTACCGGAAGCTAAGCAGGGCTAAGCATCAATTCGCATACATATGTATAGACTCTATAACATCCACCGAGCACTAACATCAGCGGGAATAATAACTTAGGGTTAGTGGAAATGGATAAACATTTGCTACAGCTCATGCATCTAATAGGAATAACAACCTCTAACGAAAAATAATCATTCAAGTAGAGCATGCATACGTACAAGTTGCAAACAAGATATTTTGTAACGAAAGTAATAGGATCAACATGATCGGGGGAGCTACTTGCCTTGTCGAAGATAACCCTCTTGCTGCTGTTGAGGATCACAATCGAGCTCGTTCGGATCTTTGTAATCTAACATTTGAATACGAAAAGCCAATAAGAACACATAACACCAAATATCCAAAAATTCAAATTTCTTCAAAAATCATGAAAATTTCACAGTAGGTAGATCATGATTTTATATGAATTTAGAAACAAAAATCAATTGATTTGGAGTTTGTATGAGGAAGTTATGGTGGTTGGAAAATCAGATTTCAAGAAAATCCAAAGAAATTTGGATCTGTTACTGTTCACCGAAATTAAATATTTGGTGAAATTTAGTAGAGTAGTGGAGGATACAAGGATTACATACGTAAATAGAGAATAATATTATAAGATCAAAATAACTGAATTTATATCATTTGGAATTTTTATGAATTAGTAATGAATTTTCAAAGTTAAAAGCATTTTCTAGTGTGAAAATAAATGGGTTTTGGATCAATCTCCAAAAACTATATTTTTTTGTGATAGAGAAAAGGTTGAAACCTATTTTAAAATAAATTTCACTTAAAATGAAAATGATCAAAATTGGTTTCACTGGTTTTGGAGTTAAAATGAATTAGTTATGCATTTTTGAAGTGAATTGATTTTTTTCAGTTCAACAATAAATCATTTCGAAATTGTTAAAAGCATTAAAGACTTTTCTTACCGGGCCGAGAGCTAGCCACAGAGGATGACGTGCGGGGTCCACTGCATAGTACCATTTTTCATTTAATTTTCGATTTAAATTCCTACTAACAGGTGGGTCCTACAAGTCATACTCACGGTTCACAGAATAGTGTATAGACTAAAGCCTATGCACCCAGTTCATGGTCCACGAACCAAAACGTGCACTTAACTGCACTTGGGCCCGCTTGTCAGCCAGACATTAGTGCATTTAAACCGGGATCTACACAGTAAAGTGCGGTTAGGACACTAATTTGCTGCTAATCATTTGCTACAGCTCCGGTCGGAACTTCCGACAACATAGCAACTCATGCCCGTGAGCTTCCTCGGCGTATCGCCGGTGACTCAGGCCAAGGTGGCACGGTCGAAGGGTAGAAATGGATTGCTGAGGTTCATGCGAAACTATAGGCGGCCGGAACATCACCGGAGGTGGTCCGACGTGGTGACGCAACGACGGAGAGCAGAGGTGCTCCCACGGCCAACGTGGACACTACGCTACGATGAGGCCTAAGGTTAGCTATCATGCGCATGAGTATTAGGAAGATCCAGAGAACCTACCTGAGGGTTGCGGAGAGGACCAGCTGGTCAGAGTTGAGCCGGCGTTGAGGAAGGTGGCGGCGACAATTAGCTTCACCGAAGAGAGCCCCACCTGAGCAAAAAGAGAGACAAAGGGATGCGGGGAAAGCTAAAGGGTGCTAAGGGGATGGTGTAAATGCAGGGAATTAGGCAATGCCTCACCGTGCCGTCGTCGGAGAAGAAAGGGGCTCTTGCGGCCAAAAATGGGGAAACCTCGAAATTCACGAGCTCCTGCGATCCATTGGACAAATAAGTTGAGGGGAAATACTTCTCCTAGTAAGGGACATGATCTGATGCGCAAAGAACATGAAGGAGCTCACCGGAGTCAACGTTTGCACGGTGGTGTCCTTCGGTGCTGTGGTGGGCGCGCTCTAGAGATGTTGAGGGCACGAAGGTGTTCCAAGAGCTACGGTCAACCAGAGAGACTGGCATTAGCACACAAGAACACGGTGATGGATGGAGGTGACGAAGGACCAAGAGAGAGGATTCTCACCTGAGACCGGAGCTCAAACGAGTGCCTCCTTCCTCAGCCACCGAGAGGAGGAATGACCTCTATCGGACGAGAGAGAGGGTATTATCCTCGTTTTGAAGACAGAGCAGAGGCGGCGTGAACTGGCGAAGCTCCAGGAGTGGCCGATCGGGCGGTGGATTGACGCCGTTGCTGCGTGCGGGGCGGGGCTCGGCCGCGACGTGGCACATCGTTTCTGCGTGAATGCCAGCGTGAGGAAGGGGATGACTTTGTCGTGTGGGCCCGTGTGGTTAGCGAGAGAAGAAATAGCGCATAGGAGGCTGGCTCAAGTCAGTACCGTTAGTTGGTTGGGTTGGATCAAATGGCCCGAGTCGGAATGTTCGAACCGATCGGAGGGCGGATCGGATCGGGCGATTCGGGCCGTTCGATCGGATCTGGGCGGTGGATCTATTCGGACCAGGTCGAACCAAATGAACGTGGCTCAGTCGAGTCAAGTCAAAGTGATGCGGTCCAAGTCAAACCCAAGTGCATAGTTGGCTGAGGTTAATTCAAAACCTAAAGACTTTGACCGTGTGCTAAAAATAGCAAATAAAATCTTAAAAATCTGAAATAAATCAGAGGTGTTCCTGGGATGACCTAGTACCCATACAAAATTGTAAACCCCACTGTTCAACTAATAAATGCTTAATTAAAATTCAAACCTAGAATAGGTTGTTGATGTGAGTTTGAATTTTATAAGGGTTGAGTTTAGTTCCAAAAATTTGGGAAAAATTATATTAATTCATGATAAATATTATAGTATTTGAATATATTATTTTCAAAGGATGATCACAAGTTTTTGTTTTTGTTTTCTTTTGGAACTTCAATTTGAGTTGTATGTTTTCTTTGATTTCAACAATTTCAATGCAACAATTTGTGTAAAAACTCCATAAAAACCAATGCATGTTCAAAAGTTTTAAAATATCCTCATTTTTATACATTTAAAATACAAACCCAAGATCTGGGATGTTACAGGCCCACTAGTCAGCACCGTCTTCCTCGGCGCCGCCTAAGGCCGCGAGCGTTGGCGCGGTACATGGACGCCACGCAGCCCCTCCGCGCAACCTCGAGCACGTGTGTCCGTTCGTGAAGAGTCGTCGGGCCTTTATCTACCTCCTCCACCCATTCAATTGAGCTTTCTTGCCCTCTCTCACCCACGATTGCTGTTTTTCTCCAAGCCCGTTCCGCCACCGCCGCCTCTAATTCGGCCGCGTCCGTCCTCCATCGGTGACAAGGCTTGGGGCGTCTTGCTCCTGGGATCGAGGCATACCCGAGGCGCACCTTCCCAGAGCTTCTAGACAGCTGTGGCGTCTTCTCCACGAAGACCGAGCCTTCGTCTCCGCCTCCAGTCGTCGCCAGCTCGCCGCCGGCCTCCTCGAGGACCCGCGTCACCGTCATTAGGTTCATGAGGCTCGTGCGCACCCGTGCGTGTCCTCCCCAAGCCCGAAGACCCACTCTATCGTCAGGTTGGTTTCCTTGTTGTCGCACTCACGTGTGGTGAACGCTAACAAGCCGCCGGTGGTTAAGGTTAACCGAAATCATTAGGGTTTAACCATCTTTTAGTTATGTATATGACATGTGGACCCCGTCGAGGTTAAACGTAATTAGAAATTTAATTGAATCGTTTTAACTGTGTGAGCCTTTGCCATGTGGGCCCTTCGAGTGGTTAAGTGGTGGTGCCTTTTCTAAAGTACGTTTGCACTTAATGGAAACATATTTCCTTAAACCATAATTATAGTTTACGTTTCTTGAAAACGAAGACGTATTCAAGGAATACGCCTTCAACGTCATCACAACCACGGCTGGGTCAAAGCTGACCCAGTCAATGCCCCGTTCGAGCCCCACCGGTCAATGACCATGGGTTGGTTGAGCGTCGGTATAAAAAGGAATGAATGCTTTTAGGATTTCCGAAAAGAATTAGTTTTATATTGGAAATTCAATTAACTTAGAAAATTCATAATTAATTCAAATTTGCTCCAAATTGAATGAAACCAATTTTTTTAGTTTTCATTTTTAGTGTAATTTTTAATGGTTTACATTTCAAGTATGTTTCTGTTCCAGAAAAAAAATTATTTAAAGAAAAAAAAATTACATTAGAAAATGGTTTAAAACTTCTAAAATTCATTAGTATTTCATCCTAACTCCAAATGGAGTGAAATTAATTTTGTTAATTCTTATTTTTCCTATAATGTAACTAGGCTTAAGTTTGGTTCTTGTTGCTATTCCAGAAAATATTGCTAATTAATTTATTTGTGAAGTTATGCCTTTAACTTATTAAGTACTTAGAAAATCCAATTAATTTCATCTTTGGACTGAACCCAAAATCTTTAAAAATAAAACTCTTCCTATTGTGTATGCTTGATTAATGAATTTGAATGTTGTTTATTTTGGTATTATCTGTTTTTTTTCGTTCTTTTCAACGATCAATAGATTTCGACGATTCGGGTATTATGGAGAGTGATCCTCGGCTGTCAGACGACTATCTTTAGCAAGACAAGCAATTTTCCATTGATGCACATTGATCCTATTATTTTCGCATGTTAATATTTCTAATGTTTCAACTGTGTGTATGCATGCTATGTTGATAAGTATTTTCTCAGTTTGCGATAGTTCACCTAAATAGTTACTTGAACTGTAGGTAAAAAATCCATCTTTTACCACTGAGCCTAGGCTATATCCGTTGTGATTTAGGGCTCGATAGATGAGCTCTAGTCACTTTATATTGTAGTATTCGAGTTGTTGTCGCTTAGCCATGCTTAGAATGGTAGTATGGGGATCATCGCTTCGACGATAGTCATTACAACATCACTTTAAATACTTGAGTCAGGGTACTCACTAATATATCATATTTGGAAAAACTAAAACTAAAAACAAAAATGATTTAGATTTGGGCACATGGTTGATGGTGTGATTTTGGGTGTGTGGTTGTGTGCCCGAGTCGACAAGGACCGAACATCTCGTCCCACTAAACCAAGCATTATTGTGTGCATCCACACGAGGTTATTGGGAACCCTTCTTGACTTAGTACTCTAGGAGGTGTTAATTAATGAGTCGATGGTGGTAGGTATAGGTGGATAAAAGAAATGTGTTATATTGTGTCGGGCATGTGCGGGGTGGGTTCTGGGTAGGTTCCCTCGCCCAAGGAGCGTTGGCAGTTACTACGGCTGGGCTAATGTCTCCGACACAATGTATGGGTCCTCTATGGGAGTCCAGGACGGGCGGTTCACAGAGGGTTAACCCCCATACGTGCGACTCTTAATTAGCTCGTTCCTTTGAAAAACGTCTCGTAGGACTTAGCTCTGCCGGCATACCTTCGGAAGTGTGCTTTATCCGGTGGTAAAATGAGCGGTCTGACATGTGGGTAAAATTGTACACCCCTGCAGGGTTTAATCTTTTCGAAAAGCCAAGTCCTTGGTTATGGACACGCTTGGGGAGGTCTTTCGATAGTTAGACTATAACATTTTGATAAAAATTGAATTTGGGTGGTACGAATGGGTAATTCGTACTATTGTTGTAGTGGCTGTAGGAAGTCACCTCTAGATTGTTAATTATGTTTATTATTGTTGTCATATTGTTATTTGATTTATTAAAAACTGATTTGTTAAAATTGCTTTCAATCTACTACACTATTGCAAATAAAATGTTGTTTTACGCTGAAAATGAACTCTAAAACCTTCTCCACATGGAGGGGCGGCCAATGCCGCGGGAGGAGGCAAGGATCGGGCGTGTGGGGAGGGCTACTGGAGCCGGAGGGAGGAATTAGGGAATGTGATTAGGGATTGGGAATTTAGGAGCGAGAGCTCGGGATAAGGGATGTTGGGCCAGGCCGGGTGGCAAGGGGGGTTATTGGTTGGGCCAGAGCGGGGTGAGGGAGTGATTGGGCCAGGCTGAGAGAGGGAGGGATTAGGCTAGAACAGGAAGGTTGGGCGTTTTTCGTGCCGGATCGGCCCAAGCACGGCCCAACTGACCGTGTCGTGCTGCCCAACGGGCCGTATTCTCAGACCCAACCCGGCCCGTCGTTCGTGCCGTGCCGTGCTATGCTTAACTCATACCATGCCATCCGGGTTTTAGGCCGGCCTAAAAAAATACGGCCTAAGTCTCAGCTCTAGGCTTGACTGCTGACTAGTCTGCTAGCTAGCAAATTTGTCCATTCTCACGTGTTCAAAAATCACATGCACTGACATTTGGAAACATGTTCCGTGCAAGCTGCACCCACCCCTATGGGCTATGGCCCTATATAACGGGCTCCATGTGGCTCATCACTAAACTCATCCCATCGCAACTGCCTGCTCAGTGCTCGTTCTCAAAAACTTCAGCTTTGCAAAGCCCTAGCTAGTTTGTTAATTAACAACAATGGAGTACTCCAAAACCCTCACGGCCTTGTTCACCACTCTGCTCCTGGCTCCCGTCCTCCTGGCCTCCGACCCGGACCCTCTCCAGGACTTCTGCGTCGCCGACCTCAACGGCGGCCAGGTCTCGGTGAACGGGTACCCATGCCTGCCCTCCTCGTCGGCCGGCGACGAGTTCCTGTTCTCGAACAAGCTTGCCAAGGGCGGCGACACGTCCAACCCGAACGGCTCCAACGTGACGGAGCTCGACGTGGCCGAGTGGCCTGGCGTGAACACGCTCGGCGTGTCCATGAACCGCGTCGACTTCGCGCCCGGGGGCACCAATCCGCCGCACATCCACCCGCGCGGCACCGAGATTGGGCTCGTGACCCGCGGCGAGATCCTCGTCGGCATCATTGGCAGCCTCGACACCGGGAACAGGTACTACTCCAAGGTGCTCCGTGCGGGACAGACGTTCGTCATCCCGCGAGGGCTGATGCACTTCCAGTTCAACGTCGGCAACACGGAGGCCACCATGTTCGTGTCGTTCAACAGTCAGAACCCCGGCATCGTCTTCGTGCCGCTGACCATGTTCGGCTCCAACCCACCGATCCCGACGCCGGTGCTCGCCAAGGCGCTCCGGGTGGACGCTGGGGTGGTCGATCTCATTAAGTCCAAGTTCACCGGTGGTATTAAGAGCGCGTACGTGCATGATGATGACTTGGCTGATTTGTTCGCATGAAATGATTAATAATTCGGTATGCATGTCGGCTAAATAATACTCGACGAGTCGACGGAACACGTATAAATAAGCTTATGGTTAAGCTAGCAGCTGTAATAAAGATGGAATAAGTGAAGATGGCCTCGCGGTTTCAGTGCCTGGGCAGGGAATTAAAATGTAATTTCTCGTTTTTTAAACAATGAATGGAATAAATGCGATTTTACTTAATTTGTATGGTTGATTGTATTTTTCAAAATTCATGCTCAATAGTTCATGGTAAATAAACCAGATCCAAGGGTAAGTGGTAAACCCGATTAATTGTTGTTATGTTTCTTATAAAATTCTTGCTCCAAACAAGCCCTTAAAATGTAAACGAGCACCCTCCATAGATGCATCTGATCAATGCAGAGTAGGACCTGCAAGCTTCATGTTAGCTAAAACCAAGGTTTACATTGGATGATTAAAAATTCATAATACGATCCCATGTATCTTGAAATGGTAGTTCTGAAGTTGCAGACCTAGAATGTTTAATGTTGAAGCAGAAGCTACCCTGCGATAGAAAGTGTCGGTGTTTTAGAACCGATCTTACGTAAAGATTGTTTGATTCGGGGGTATTCTAGAATGGAATCACGCTGAGAGATTGATACGGGTATTTTTATACAGGTTTAGGTCTTCTCCGGAGAGAATAACAACCCTACTCATGTGTGTGTATGGTATTAAGTGTGTGATCTTACAATCGGGAGAAAAGACTAAGACTAATATAGAAGATAGTATCTGACTGTCTTCCTGATTGCTTGTTGTCTCTTCCGATCCGCCCTTTCCCTCTCTGATTGCTGCCTTTATATAGTCGTGAAGGAATAGCCGTTTTCTCCTGTGAAGAGGCGCCTCATCGAATCCAAGAATCTGACGACATTTGCGAAATTATCGGAATGGTAACTCCTTCACACCGCCTGACAGTTATTTGTCAGAGATAATGGGGTATTACGTGCTATTATTTCGTATAATAACAGCGCATGTTGACTGCTTGGATTCCTTAATTAATTGGACCCACTCGCCTGTAGGTTTTATTGATCATAAAGTGGTCGTAACTGACCTGGTCGTAGAAGAACTTACGACCATAAGGTAGTCGTAGCAAGACTTACGACTATGGGGTAGTCATAGAATAACTTACGACTAAGTAGTGATCGTAGGAGAACTTACGACCATAAGGTAGTCGTAGCAAGACTTACGACTATAGGGGTGGTCGTAGAAGAACTTACGATCACCTGGTAGGCTTCTCTTTTGTAAGTGTAAGAGGTATACCTAGGGACCACATGACATCATATTTTCCAATAATGAACATTACAGATAACATATAAAATAAGACTTATTAGATCCTCGTCCGAACGCTAGTTGGATAGAAAGGCATTCCAAACTGACTGAGACAGTGGCATACGACTGGCAGCATGGCGCTTTGATAGCATCATGTGTAGGATTAGGTAGATACATGCGGCCGGGCTCTCGTTAGTTTACGCGCCTTGTTTCTGAAAATGGCAGCTCTACTAGGGCAAACTTCAACCATAGGTGGATACATCGTGATTTGAGAAGGGCGAAACTGATGTTGGGCACAGTGCTTAATTAATTAGTCGATGGTGTTTTCCCTCACGCCACATACTCATATACACGCATCCATCACACAGGAATTTTGTGAAGACAGCTCCATGGCCTCACGGATAGCAGCCTCGCTTTCCAGTACTGAATGTAAACACATCTATATACTCTAAAAAAAAGAGACATTGCGTTAGTACTAGGGTTAGAACCCGAGTGGGTGAAAACACCCTCTCGTCCTCACTATACCAGACCACCGGTCCGTGCTTGATAAATCAATCGATGGTGTTTCTACGATCTCCAAAGAAATACTTGCACAAATCAATAGTGGGTTAGTGTAGGATTATAAATCTAACACTCAACGTGCTTTTACAATTAGGAATTTTATTTGTATATATAAATTAGGAATCAACATTTGGATTAAGAGAACGACTTCATGTACAGTATAAAACTTAGAATAATAAATAAAATAAAATAAGCAAAACTTTAAATAAAAATCTACGTTAAGTCCTATATGAAATTCAAAATAAAAAATAGCAATTTAATTTTTATATAAATCCAAAAATATATGAAATTAAATGTCACATCTGTATAGGAATTCCAAACTAAAATTGAAAAAAAACACTATGTCATGCTAATGTATTTTGTATATAAATTGCATAATAATATTCTAAAAATGTGAAATTGTGCAAAAATAATTAAATGAAAACTAGAAATTCAATTTTGTTAAAAATAAAAAATTTAATATATACATATAATATTTAGGCCTGTTGGGAGATATCCGGAAGATTTTCACCAAATTTTTTTCTTTATTCGGCTTTGAAAAGATATAAAAAGTAGAGTTTTTTTGGAACACCGGACTTCATATGAGTTTTTGTTTTCTAAAAAAAGATTGAAAGTAAGTGCTACAAAAACGGAGGAAAACATATTTAAAAGGTACTGTATACTTTTTTTAGAAAGATCCTTGAGGTTACATTAAGAGAATATTATTATTTGTTGCTGAATAACTCACTCTTTCACAATCTGCCATCAAATAACTGCATATTCGTGTGTGCCATCGTTTTTCAGATTTTCTTCACCCCATTCCGGCATAGGCCACACACCTCACATCGTCCTCGCGCGTGCGCCTTCTCTATCCCGTGGAACATGCATCCACTGATACACACCCTGCACCGGCCAACGCGTGCGCCGTGCACCGCCGCCTGCCCGCGCCACAACTACCCCACGCCGCGCTTCCTGCCAATCCCCCAATGTTCTTAATCTTAACGTAAAGTCGTAGACGGATTGCTGGTTCTTAATTAAAAAAAAGAGAGATTTACTTCAAAATAGAAGATTGATGCAGCTTAATCCTGCACCTATGTTTAGGCTATACGTAGCCTTAGACCATCTCCAATGTTGTGTTTTAGCCGGTTCAAATGAGGAGAGAGAAGACATTGAATCGATTCAATACATTGGAGGGGTCGATTCCAACAAAAAAAATGCATGGAACCGGACCCTACTTAGGAATCGATTCAAAGCATTAAACAACTCATATAAGCATTAAACAACTACATAGGAGAGTGTGCGGTTGAGAGATGATATTATTATTTTGTGGTTTTTTTAATAAAACGTGGGTCCCAATTATTAGTAGGAATCGGTTCAATACATTGGAGAAAAACAAGTTCGATTCCTAGAATGCTTACGTGGCATGATTTTGAATCGATGTCGGTTCAATACACTAAAGATGCCCTTACCACACAAAAGCAACAAGGTGGGTCGTGACCAAATGGGTGGTTGTGACCTAAGGGGTGGTCTTGACACAAGGGGTAGTCGTGGCAAGTCTCCAGGACCACCCGGATGTCTTCTAGGACCACCCAGAGGTCTTGGACAAAGGGGGAGGTCCAAACAAGAGGGAGGTCTGGACTAAAGAGGAGGTCTAAACCGAGAGAGAGATCCAAAAGAGAGGAAGGCCCAACGAGAGGGAGGTCCAAACGAGAGGGAGGTCCAAACAAGAGGGAGGTAAGAGCGAACAGAGGAAGGGGATTTCAACACCAGAGAACTCCAGCAACTCCAGAGAAACCAAACTTTGGATTAGTTGAAGTTGGATTAATTCATATTAAACCACTGCAAATTTCCAAAATCTCCAAGTTAAGCTTGAGCAATTCAACATAACCAAATGGATATTTTTATTTTCAAACATCCTAGAAACTCCAAAAAATTGGGACGTTACAAACCTACCCCCCCCCCTAAAGGGAATCTCAACCCCGAGATTCGGGCTGACTAGAGAATAGGCGCGGGAACTCGGCCTTCAGGTCTTCTTCACGCTCCCAGGTAGGTTCCTCTTCAGTGTGATTGCTCCACTGGACTTTGCAGAAACGGATGATGATGAGACCCTGGTTGTCCCGATCTTCCAATAGGATGATAACTTTGATTTGAAGGAGAACATCTTTAGCGATGTAGGCTTCTAACCAATCATGACCAGAACACCAAGCAATCGCTAAACCACACTCCGAGTCGTCATCAACTGTGCCAAGAACGCGGTTGACCTGACCATGAAGGTCTATTCCTGCATGCAATCGAAGAACACACAAGAACAAGATAATAAGCAATCTGAAATTACAAATAGGATTGAAATATTTGATTTAAGTTGGAATTCCGAATAAGGATATTGACTGGGTGGTCTAGTCAACACACGCAGAAGATACAAGTTGCAACGAAGGCCAACTAAACATAAACGAAATCCAAGGAAAACTAGAGGGGTGCAGCCTCCTTAAATAGGGGAGGGGAAGCCATACAAAGCTAAGAAAACAGGGGGTGATATTATTCATGGCACTGTTCTTGCATGAATAGTGCTCATGAATAGTACGGGTCGCTTAGAGTGGCGCCTCCCCTTGGGCCCAAGCATCACAAGGCCTAATTTGGGCTAAACAGGTAACGCAGCACCTTCTTTTGATGATTACAGTGCGCTCATAATGAATTTAAGGTGAAATAAGATCCATTGGAAAGTTCTTAGAATAATCTTTCCAACAAGACCAAGAACACCCGAATCGGACTCCGTTTGCAAAAGTTATGACCTTTTTACTACCGGCTTGTTGGGCTGTCCTAGTGTCAGATTGTTTTCATGATTCCGATGTGCACAGAAAGAATTTGGAGGTAGGGATAAATCCGTTGGAAATATGATGAGATAAGCTTTCCATCAAGTACTTGTGGACCTCCAGCGGACTCCATATGTGAAAGTTACGCACGTTTGAAGTCGGTGCTGTCTCTGAAGGCCGAATTGGATTCCAAAATAGGTCCAGCTCGAACTCTCGCAAATCAACCACTCTCTGTGTTTTATTCCTAAAAATAACAACACATTTATTAGGCAATATCATATAGTTCATGTAATATAAAGGCACTCCTAAAAACGAGCTCACCTGACAATTTAAGTGAAGCGTACGAGCTCTTGTAATTGGAACAACAAGCATAGCAAATATGGTTGTATCCATAGGGGTCTTGTCCTCATCATCCTCCCCTTCTTGAAAACAAAGCCGTCCTCGACTTTTGATAAGCTGAAAATAGGGTAACAAAGAAGCCAAGGTGTATGCATGGTATATGTATATGTCATCTGTTTTAACGGTTCTTCGTTGTTGCGCAATTAATGTTATGCGACATCATCGATCATAAAAGCTCATTGCATTATTAACCCAAGAATAATCATATATGTTAATAATCAAAACAAAATTTCTCACACAGTAATTATTGCAACTAGATTTGCAAATGTAAGTGAAGCGTTTATACAATTCAAATCTCTGAAGTTGTAAAGTTGCAGTGGTAACACATATGGGCAAATATACAACTTTTGGAATCAAACAAAGTTCATCCATATAATCAGATTTCAATCGAGCAATAGCAAATTCATCTAGCAATGGTGAAAAGATTTGTAAGTTCTTCCATACTTCAACATCATGATGTAGATTGTCAATACTAGATGAAGCAATAAGAGATGAACACCTAAGCATTGGATGATCACTAAATTTTATTTTTCTCTCATAATGAACAAGATCCAGCACACAAGGATTGTTGTTTAAAACCGCAAGCTTCAATTCATCCATGTGATCACAAGTTATGCATATTTGATATACCATAGATTGATTGTCTACACCATAATCTCTAATTAATTTAAAACAGTCGGTGTAGGTGCTAGATAGAGAATTTAGCGATGAAAGTTCAGAAACTTTCTTCATAGCACATTCCAAACTAACGGGCTCATTAAGCATGATATAACATAACGCATCAGCAGTGGATATCCTATCAAGTACTTCCTTATGTGTAATTGATTTGACCTGTGTGAAATTATGTGACTTCAGATCAGCACATGGTTCATTCAAGTCAACACAAGGAATATCAAAAGATTGCACTACATCAGGTATATACTCACAAGGCTGCTCTATTTCTTGTTGTAGTATCAAATCAGTACCTTTGTCATTATCGTCATCATCAGATACTATAGATACTTCCAACTTCTTCTCTAATGACATAAGATGCGCCAGATCATCCTTCATCTCTTCAAGCGTCTCAGCGGTATCTTTAGATGGAGTAGGAGCCAAAACAATGTCAGTATTTTTAGTTACCTTAGGTTGCACCTCGCTTGTGACCGTGGGTGGTGGAGGTACAAAACGACGTTGCAATTTCTTCTTCATCTGCTCCCATGTGTACATGAAGTGGTATTCGAGATTCGACCACCAATGTTAAACATCACCGATCAGCAGCCGTCCTTGCCATGCTCATCTTCTCATAAGGATCAAGGTCCTGTTTTTCAAAGTAGCTATCCAACATATTAACCCACAGGAAGTAGTCCAACGACGTACTCTCAGCGGTGAGTGGCGTGATGTATGCTAGTAGCTGTTTTCCTTTGAGTTCAAATCTGCCCACGATGACATCGTAATCTACCAACTTGAACCAACCTGTCATTGTTAGTAGAAAACAAGGAAACAAATCACAAGTACATGTTGCTATCAACTACTAGGAGGTGGAGTTTATCAAGTCACACACGCTCAAGCTTTTGCAAGTTCTTACCAATGCAATAGGTGGTGCAACCGGTGGCTGGTTCGTGATAAACTTGACTCAAGTGATGAGTAGAGCGATTGCAAGGGTTGGTTTGACGTGGTCTGCTCGGTTAGTAAAAAGTGGAGCTTGGACAGGATTAATATTAGGTAGCAAGGGGAACAATCAGTTAATTTCAGAAATTACACATAATTGAATTATAGTTCGTATCTAGCACTTAGCCTATGTTGATGATCAACCAAGGATGGATGAAGGCTAAAACAAGTGTATAACAATGTATAGGAGTGGTAGACACATGAAAATTCAATAGAATGCAATTTGGAGTGAATAGCACAAGTCTTGACCCAACACTGAAAACTGTGGTTTTCTGTTCACTGGACAATACGTCGGTATTTAGCCCGTAACTTTTTGTCAGATGCCTCTTTCTCATTGATTTTTTTCTCTGTTTTCTGACGGCCTTTTCCACAATTTTTCTTTTGGGGCCACTTTCTGAATACCGACTGAAAAAATCGCACAAAAGTCACAAGTGCGCATAGTTTGATTCAAATGTAAAACTAGGTCAACTTTCACCGATATAAAATTAGACCGCCTTGCTGGATTGAGGTGAAATTTTACAGGCAGATGGATAATCAAATTCTTGATCTAGTGGCGATGGTTTCACTAAAAAGGATTGGGGAATCAAAATATATGATGATTTTTGTGGCGGCGACAGAAAAAGGAGTCTTCAAGCCGAAATTGGAAATTAGGGTTTGGGGTGTTCTAGATGGATTTTGACGTGGGAATTTTATTTTGGAGCTTATTTTTGGGTTTAAGATGTGATGGATGGGCTAGGGTTCAAAGATTTTTTTTCTTCGGGACTTTTATAGGAACAAAGATATAATCAGCAACTAGACAAAGCTCAAACGGACAAAAATTCAATTTAGCAAACCAAAACTAACAGATTGAAAGGCACAACGAGGTTTGGACAGCGGAGATTAAGTATTTTTTTGTAGGGCAAATTTCTGGACTATAGGTATTAAAAACCGAAACAAGTAATTAAACTAGGGATACAAAAATTCCTACCGGTCAACTTTGGCTCTGATACCACCTGATGAGACCCTAGTTGTCCCGATCTTCCGATAGGATGATAACTTCAATATTGAGGAGAACGACTTTGACGATGCAGGCTTCTAACCGGTCATGACCAGAACACCAATCAATGGCTAAACCAAACTCCGAGTCGTTATCAACCGTGCCAAAAATGCGGTTGACCTGACCACGAAGGTCTATTCCTGCATGCACTCGAAGAACACGCAAGAACAAGATAATAAGCAATTTGAAATTGCAAATAGGATTAAAATATTTGATTTAATTTGGGATTCCGAATAAGGATCTTGACTGGGTGGTCTAGTCAACACACGCAGAAGATACAAGTTGCAACGAAGGCCAACTAAACATAAACGAAATCCAAGGAAAACTAGAGGGGTGCGGCCTCCATAAATATGGGAGGGGAAGCCACACAAAGCTGAGAAAACAGGGGTGGCACTATTTATGGCACTGTTCATGTGTGAATAGTTCTTGTGAATAGTACAAGCCGCTTAGAGTGGCACCTCCCCTTGGGCCTAAGCATTACAAGGCCAAATTTGGCCTAAACAGATGACACAGCACTTTTTTTGATGATTACGGTGTGCTCATACTGAATTTGAAGGTGAGACTAGATCCATTGGAAAGGTCTTGAAATAAGCTTTCCAACAAGACCAAGAACACTCGAATCGGACTCCGTTTGCAAAAGTTATGGCCTTTTTACTATCGGCCTACTGGGCTGTCCCAGTGTCAGATTATTTTCGTGGTTCCAACGTGTACAGAAGGAATTTGGAGGTAGGGCTGAATCTGTTGGAAAGATGATGAGATAAGCTTTCCATCAAGTACTCGTGGACCTCTAGCGGACTCCGTATGTGAAAGTTACGCACGTTAGAATTCGGTGCTATCTCCGAAGGCCGAATTGGATTCCAAAATAGGTCCAGGTCGAACTCTTGCAAATCAGCCACTCTATGTCTTTTATTCCTGAAAATAACAACACATTTATTAGGAAATATCATATAGTTCATGTAACATAAAGGCACTCCTAAAAACGAGCTCACCTGACAATTTAAGTGAAGCGTACGAGCTCTTATAATTGGAACAGCAAGCATAGCAAATATGGTTGTATCCATAGGGGTCATGTCCTCATCAGATGACCTTGCTCCTTGTCACTCGCTCAGACACTTCCAAAATCTTGATGGGTTGCTCCTTGTAGGTGAGGTCTTGCTGCAGGCCCATGGCTTCTACGAGCATCTGTTCCTCTGGCACACGCAGACATTTCTTCAACTGCGACACTTGGAAGACATCATGCACATCGGACAACCGGGGTGGGAGGTCCAATTGGTAAGCAACTTCTCCCCTTCTGTCTAAAATTGGGAAAGGTCTGATGTATCGAGGTGCATGCTTCCCACTTACTCGAAAACGACGCATTCCTTTGAGAGGTGAAACCTTTAGATACACATGATCACCTGGCGCAAAGGCTAATTCCCAGCGTCGGTTATCCGCATAACTTTTCTATCTGGACTGAGCTATTCTGAGTTTTTCTCTGATCAACTTAACTTGTTCTTCGGCTTCTTTTAGGATATTAGGTCCAAGCACTTGTCCTTCTCCTGCTTTTGTCCAATATAATGGTGTTCTACACTTTTTCCGTAAAGGGCTTTAAACGGGGACATATGCAAACTTGCTTGATAGCTATTGTTATAAGAAAATTCCACATACGACAACATTCTATCCCAGCTGGCCTGGTTCTCAAGAGCGCAGGCTCTCAACATATCTTCTAGGATCTGGTTTACTCTTTCTGTTTGCCCATCTGTCTGAGGATGGTAAGCTATGCTGAAATTCAAATTTGTACCCAAAGTACTGTGCAGCTTTTGACAAAGCCTGGAGGTGAACTAAGATTCTCGATCCGACACGATCTTCTTGGGTACTCCATGCTGGCATACTTTCTTAGCCATGTATAGCTCTGCAAGTCTACCTCCTGAGTAGGTGGTCTTAATTAGGATGAAGTGTGCAACTTTTGTCAAACGATCTATTATTACCCAGATAGAGTCATATCCAGCTTGGCTTCTTGGCAGACCAATGATAAAGTCCATGTCAATCTCTTCCCATTTCCATTTGGGTATGTTCAAGGGTTGTAGGAGTCCAGCGGGTCTTTGATGCTCGGCTTTAACTCGCCAACACACATCACACTGGGCTACACACTCAACAATCTCACGCTTCATTCTAGATCACCAGTACATTTCCTTGAGGTCTTGATACACCTTAGTGCTCCCGAGGTGGATGGAGTACAAAGTCTCATGAGCTTCTTTGAGTATCAACTGTTTGAACTCCCCTTGGTCTGGTACACAAATGCGCTTATCAAACCAGATGGTTCCTTGCTTATCTTCGGAAGATCTTGGGAATGCACCATTCTTCATGTTTCCTTTGATCTCCAAGATGTCTGCATCCTCTCTTTGGGCTCTTCGGATATGATATTGGAGAGTTGGTTGCAATTGCAGAGTAGCTAGGTAACCTTCTTCAACTAATTTCAGCTTGAGCTTCTGAAATTCTTCGTACAGTGCAGGCTGACCTTCCTTGATCATCAAAGTATTGCAGTAGACCTTCCTACTTAAAGCATCGGCTACCACATTAGCCTTTTCTAGGTGGTAATGGATTCCCGAATTGTAATATTTGATCAATTCCAACTATCTTCTTTGCCTTATGTTAAGATCAGCTTGAGTGAAGATGTACTTCAGGCTTTTATGGTCAGTGTAGACCTTACAGCGATTACCAATGAGGTAATGACGCCAGATCTTCAAAGCATGCACTACGACAGCTAATTCTAGGTCATGAGTGGGGTAATTGACCTCATGAGGCTTTAACTGATGGGAAGTGTAAGCTACTACCTTCCTTTCTTGCATTAGGACACATCCAAGACCTTGTCGTGAGGCATCACAGAAGACCTCAAAGTCCTTTCGAACATCAGGCAAGATCAGCACTAGAACAGTAGCCAGTCGCTTCTTTAGTTATTGAAAACTTTGCTCACATGCTGGTATCCAAGCATACTTCTTTTCCTTCTTTAGCAACTGGGTGAGAGGTCTTACTATCTTGGAGAACCCTTCTATAAACCTGCGGTATTAACCGGCCATTCCAAGTAAGCTTCTGAGCTGAGGCACTGACTTGGGTGACTCCCAATTGTGCACGTCCTGGACCTTACTAGGATTGACAGCAACTCCTTCTGCTGACAAGACGTGTCCCAAAAAGGTGACTTTCTTTATCTAAAACTCACACTTGTCAAATTTAGTATAGAGTTGGTGATCTCTAAGCTTGTTCAGGATTAAGCGGAGGTGGTCTTCATGCTCTTCTTCACTGTGAGAGTACACTAGGATATCGTCAATAAAGACAATGACGAAATTATCTAAATACTCCATGAACACTTTATTCATCAAGTTCATAAAGTAAGCAGGAGCATTGGTCAATCCAAAAGACATGACTGTGTACTCATACAATCCATAACGGGTCGAGAAAGCTGTCTTGGGGATGTCCTCTTGGCGAATCTTCAACTGGTGGTACCCTGACCTCAAGTCTATCTTGGAGAGCACCCCAGATCCCTTCAGGTGATCAAACAGGTCATCAATCCTGGGTAGAGGGTACTTGTTCTTGATAGTGATCTCGTTGAGTGTGCGATAATCCACACACATCCACTGAGTACCATCTTTCTTTGCAACAAAGATCACTGGAGCTCCCCAAGGTGAAGAACTTGGTCTGACAAAACCTTTAGCTTGCAACTCTTCAATCTCTTTCTTCAACTCGACCAGGTCGTCAACAGGCAAACAGTAAGGTCTCTTAGAGATTGGTGTTGTTCCAGGGACTAAGTTGATGACGAACTTCAAATCTCGGTCTGGTGGCATTCCAGGTAACTCATCCGGAAAGATGTCTGGGAACTCACAGACCACTGGGACGTCTTCTAAAGACACAGCCTTGACACTACAGACCATTACTTCTTTAAGCTTCTCCGAGGAGGCTTCAAACTTTACTCTAATCCCAACTGGACTGACCAAGGTGATGCTTCTCCCGCCACAATCCAAAATGGCTTGGTGATCGGTAAGCCAATCCATTCCCAAGATCACATCTAAGGACTTGGTGTCGATGATGATCAGGTTGGCTAGAAATTCTACCCATTGTATGATCATCTTAACTTATGGACAACCCTGGTTCATACTTAACTCCAAACTAGGGGATTGAACCAACAAGGAGGTCTTAAGAGCCAAAACCTTTAGCTAGTGCTTTGCAGCAAAAATCCGAGAAACAAACGAATGGGAAGCTCCAGAATCGAACAAAACAATAGCTGGTACTGAATTTACTAGGAACTTACCCAGCACGACGTCTTGGGCTGTCTGGGCTTCCTCCACCGTGACGTGGTTCACACGACCTCTCCCAAATGGTTGGGAGGTCTTGGTTGGTGCAGCGGAGGTCTGAGGAGCTCCACGTCCTGCTCCTGGCATGGAGGTCTTGGTCGGAGGAGCTCCCGAGTTGACTTTGACCTGAGGAGATCCTTGCTTCAAGGGACAATTGCTGGCGTCATGTCCCAATTGGCGACAATAGAAACAGTGATCCTCAAGGTTTGGATTGGTGGTCCTGGCCGCTGATTGTCAATTTTGGCCGCAGAACACTCGAGTAACCCAAGCGAGATGTTGTCACAGAGGTGGTCCTGGGAGCAACAGGAGGAGCAAAACGGGCAGGAGGTCGAGAAGACGTCCTGGCTCTCTGCGGTTGACCTTGATGAGCACCATGCTGCACCATCTTCCTCTTATAAGATTCTGCAAGCTCCCGACGAGACTCTTCGATAAGCACAGCCTTGTTCACTAGGTGCTAGAAGTCCTTGTAGTCGTTGCCAACGACTTGGACCTTCAAGCCAGGGTTGAGACCTTTCTTAAAACGCTTTTGATGAGCATCATCCGTGGCGAAGTCCTTTGGAGCATATCTAGAGAGTTGAGTGAACTTGTTGAGGTATTCACCCACCGACATGTTGCCTTGTCGTAGCTCTCGGAACTCATTCTTCTTCATTTCCACCTTTCCATTAGGGACATGAGAGTGACGAAAAGCTTCTGAAAATTCAGCCCAAGTGATGTTCTGGTGATCTGCATGGGTGGCAGAAAAACTCTCCCACCATTCCGTGGTTGTGCCTTCCAGTTGGTGTGCAGTATACAAGACCTTCTCACGGTCGTCACACCGGGTGATGGCAAGCTTCTTTTCAATGGAACACAGGCAGTCATCTATGTCCAATGGCTCGGGGGAGCTAGAGAACGTAGATGGTCGAGTCCTCATAAACTCTGCCAGCCTTGACTGAGTAGCAACTAGTGGTGGCAGGGCAGCTGCTTGGTAGCTCTGGTTCAGCATTGGGAGAAGGGTGGCAGCTATCTGATTTTGTTGGTTCATCATTTGATTCATGTTCTGCATCATTGCATTCATCAGCTGCGTCTGGGCTGCCATGAACTGCCCCAAACCCTGATCTGCGAGGGCTGCCGGAGGAGGTGGTGGTGGCTGGGAAAAGGGGTCCACTGGCTCATCTTGACTTGCCTAGTTGTGGGTCTGAACCATCTGCACAAATTCTACCAGGCTTAATAGATGAGAAGAAGAAAGCACAGTAGGTAAGTGGGAAAAGCACAGAGGTGAGCAAGAACAAGGGAGAAAGATGGAACAACCTAACTGGAGAGGTCGATTAAACCCAAAGAGCAAATAGCTGGAGAGCTATAAGAGGCAACAAAACTCAAACAGGAGGTCTAAACGGTACTAGACTGAGGAGGCAACTCTACTAAAGCACATCTAACCCTATTTATCTGGGTGGTCAAATTAAAGCAAAGTTCGATCCTATTGAGATCACTGAGATGAGAGAGATCCATTTAAATTTGAAAACAAAGTTTTAGAGGGGATAAGGGGTGAGAATCTAAGAATGAGGTGAGAAGATATTAGGATAAGATGAGATCAGAATACAGTAAGATGAGAGAAGAATAGCAACTCACGTTACTCTGTTGGTTTGCTTTATAAAATAAATGTTGAAACTCTTGACTAAAGCGGCCATGCTAACTAAGGTTACGTCCTACAGTCGATATGGCTTTGATACCATCTTGTCACGTCCCGGGTAGCAACCCTCGGGACCCACTGTGCATTCTTGACCAATCCCAAGATCAGTAGCTAGTCCGCACAGTTTCAACAACGATGTGATCACAACCATACAACAAACTATAGATGAAGCAGACAAATTAACATTAATAACAGTAAAAGACCTTATGGCCAAGCTTTTTACAGAGGTTTGCCGCACAGGGCTACAACAAAAGAGCTCACAGCGAAAACAAAAGAACACGTAGAGGTCATTCGACATGCCCACAGACAATCGAGTGGAGGACGTCCTAGCACGCAAGGTCTTCGAAGACCTCCTCTTCATAGAGTTCGGAGCTCCCTGGGACGTCTTCTTTAGCTGCTGATCAACCAGAGGGCACAAAGCCGTGAGTACTTTGAATGTACTCAGCAAGCCGTAGGAAAATGTATGCAAATAGTATTCATGTAAGGCTTGACAAGGAGGTCTTTATGGTTACTTTGCAAAAAGCAATATTGACTTGAAATATAGTAAGTAGATTGCAAAGCACAAGTTGAAAGATTAATATATAAGTAAACAAGTTTCTTTGAAAACATCATATGACCACCCTGGTCACTGCCCAGACCTCTCGTGAATAACCTGGTCACAACCCAGGCCACTCGGAGCCAACCAAGACCAACAATTTTGAGAAAGTCTACCCCTTACATGAAATCATCAGGCATGTCCATAACTGGAGACACGGCTATTCGAATAGATTTACACTCTGTAGAGGTTGTACAGCTTTACCCACAAGACATGACCTCCCTAGTTTGTCTGGCACCCGTCGATGCCCCTGCTCACGACCTTAGGTAAGTAGGCTAGAGCACGTGACAAGGCCTTTACAAGGTTCTGCCTTGACTCAGTTCCGCTCGCTAAGGTTTCGCCTTCCTGGCCCCCTTTTGCGCCAAGTGTGTGTGTATATCCCAGGTCTTACACACTTCCACCAAAATGGTACCGAATTAAAGCATTGCTAATTAGTTGGCCAGGTCCACCCCAATATGGACTTGTGGTCGCACGGTATGGCCCGAATCAATGGATTACAAGGTTAAGTCCTTAGTGGATGCTCAGGCGAGACCTCCTTATCCCAGTGTGCTTTCTACACCCCCTTTACTGCACAATCACTCGTCCGAGCGAAAATATTTTGGGTTCAACCCGGCCAATGACCACTCTAGCCATGGCACAACAAGTTTTTTTTATTAGCGGCCACTCAGGCCAGGGCAACGCATGCCAGGGCAACGCATGCCACAATTTCATAATCTCTTAGTCAAATTTATCAATATTGAAACAGGTGATCGAGAGACAACGCATAACTAAGCAGGTCTAAGCAATATATGCACCCTTGTTGGTTATCACAATAAGAATGTCCAACTAAGATTACCCACCTATGGTGTCCAAAGGTACATGTCAACATGTCGACTACAAGTATTCAAGGAGTCATACTGACGAGTAGGTGTTTAGCTAATTCCCAAACTATTTTTATACAAATAGCCATGCATGTTGGTATAAAACAATATAATTTTGCAAACTAGGACCGACATGATCAAAGATCTACGACTTACCTTCGTTGAAGAGATGAGGTTCTTCGTTGGAGGTCGTCAGGTCCAAGAACTCTTCGGAGAAGCCGGAATCTACGTGCGAAAAAAATCCAAAAAAGGACAACAAATCCAAAAGCTAAAACCAAAAGAAATGCATAGAAATAGAAACGGGCTCGTCGGAGGAGGTCCTGGGGAGGAGATCCAAAGGAGGAGGTCCTGAGGAGGAGGTTCTGAGGATACGACTACTCAACATGGTCGTAAAAAGGGATACGGGGAGGATACAACTATGCAACGTGGTTGTAAGAGAGATACAACTACGCAACGTGGTCGTGAGAGCAAAAGGAGAACAGGGCATGGAGAAACTCACCTGGACAGAGAGAGAGGGAAAAGACAGGAGGAGGATAGAGAACGACGTGGCGATCCCAGAACTCTTCAACAAGCGAGGTGGTCGAAGACTCGCTGAGCTCCAAATAACTCTTTTCGGTGATGAGGAGGCGACGGCGCAGCTCCAGCGGGCTCCTTGGCGAAGCTTCAAGCATGGAGAAATGGGATGAGAGTAAGAGAGCAAGAGAACTGGGTGAGGAAAAGGTGATGAAAGAGGGTTGCTCGGGCTTTTATAGCCTGGAGGAAACGAGGAGAGCCACTGAGAGACTCAGAAACGCACGTGTTCAAGAGTAGGTGAAGGAGGAGATTGGAGCAGGTCGGGGAGGAGACAAGAGGAGGAACAGGTACTACAAAAAGCAGCAGCATTTAATGCGACACAACAGTATTTAATGCCCAAGGACCTTTGCGTCAGCAGTGACGCAATGAGAGGAAGGAGAAGGTGAACAGAGCTAACAGGTGGGGCTAGTCAAAACTCTGGAGGGTGGTCCAACCGAAGGGGAGGTCGTGACTAGAGGGGAGGTCGCGGCCCAAGGGGTGGTCGTGACCCAAAGGGGTGGTCTTTGCAAAAAGACGAAGAGGGTGGTCTTTACAAAAAGACCAAAAGCGTGGTCTCGACACAAGGGGTGGTCATGACCTAAGGGGTGGTCTTTGCAAAAAGACCAAGAGGGTTGTCTTTGCAAAAAGACTAAGAGGGTGGTCTTGACACAAGGGGTGGTCATGGCAAGTCTCCAGGACCACCCGGATGTCTTCCAGGACCACCCGGGAGGTCTTCTTTGACCACCCGAAGGTCTTGGACAAAGGGGGAGGTCCAAACGAGAGGGAGGTCTGGACTGAAGGGGAGGTCTAAACTGAGAGAGAGAGAGAGAGAGAGAGAGATGCAAACGAGAGGGAGGTCCAAATGAGATGGAGGTAGGAGCGAACAGAGGAAGGGGATTTCAACACCAGAGAACTCCAGCAACTCTAGAGAAACTGAACTTTGGATTAGTTGAAGTTGGATTAATTCATATTAAACTGCTGCAAATTTCCAAAATCTCTATGTTAAGCTTGAGCAATTCAACAAAACCAAATGGTTATTTTTATTTTCAAAAATCCCAGAAACTCCGAAAAATTGGGACGTTACAATCAAGTATGTATTTAACTATTCCCGAAACCATTATTATAAAACTAGCAATGCATGTTGATATAAAACAATTTAATTTTATAAAATGAGTTTAACATGATCAAAAGTCTATGACTTGCCTTCGTTGAAGGTTTGAAGTGCTTCGACAGACAGCCCAAGAATTCCTCGCAGGTTTAATCTACACGCATAAAAAGCCAAATAAATACAACAAATCCAAATAAAATCCAAAAATTATAAAGTTAGAAGCTTAAAGAGGGGCTGAATTTAGAACCAAGAATCGACATAATCCGATTTCGTATGAAGGAGAATGAATATCCAGAAGTTTGACTTCACATGAAATATAGAAAATCATCAGACATGAATAGTGTAGGCTCGGGCAAAAATGATGGCGCAAGCGAGGGAAAGGGAGGGGCGGAAGAACTGCTTGCCTTTCTAGAGATAACTTGCTTGTCTGCAGAGGATCACTCAGACACAATGAATTCGCTTTAACCTAACGAAAAGAATCGAGAAGGAACAATAAGAATGGATAATGTCGAATAAACTCCAAAATTCAAAATCATACAAAACAAAATCATGAAATTTACAGAAAAGTTAGATCATGATTTTAAATGAATTTAGAAACAAAAATCATTCAATTTGGATGATGCATGCAAAATATATAGCCAAAACAAAACTGTTGGGAAAGAAAATCAAGAATAGCAACTTTTGGTTACTGTTCATGCGAAAAAATTTCCAGAGAGTTGGTGAACATGAAAATTTAATGGTAGAAAGAACATGACATTCTAATAACAATAAAATTTATTCACTTCATTTGGAGTTAAAATGAATTTTCTAGGATTTTTCAAATTCATGAAAGTAGTGCACAAATTGTTTGTAAAACAAGATTTTCAGAGATAGTAACATGCTTAAAACCTATTCTACATTAAAGTACAGTAACAAAGAAAACCAAAAAAATTGATTTCACTCCATTTGGAGTTACAGATAAATACTTTTGCATTTTTCAAGTTAAAACAATTTACAGTGCACAAATAAACCAATTCGGAGTTTATAAAGGCATTAATACTTTTTATACCGAAGACTTCCTAGCTACAGACACTGACCTGCGGGCCCTAAGCAACATTGTCCTAATTCTCTTAAAATCTGGAATTAAAATGCTACTGACAAACGGGACCCGCTTGTCATCCACACATCAGAGAATAAAACCGACACTAACTACGCTTAGCATTAATGATGTCCTAAAGACCGGGATTTAGCTCTAATGATTAGCTACAGTAATGGTCGAAGCGTCCGACAATAGGGCTCGCTTGACCGCAAGCTTGACCGGAGCCCTGCCAGCGATTCCGGCCACGACGGCGCGGACCAAGGGCAAGGATGGGTTCCTAACAGTATTGCGCACCTGATGGGGGTGGTTACTGTGGCTAAGGTGGCTCGTACCGACGGCTAGCCAGAGAGAAGCGGCATAAGCACTACGGCGAACATGCATGAAATAAACGAGCACCGCATTGTCCACTTGAGCGGGTGCCATAGCATCTAAGGAGTACAAGGGTGCTACCTCGGTCCTGGAGAGGGTCGGGGATGACCGGAGTAGCCTTGTCGATGATGAGGTCTACGGCGGCGAAAAGACTCAACGTGGAGAGGTTAGTCTGAGCAAAATAAATGGCAAAGAAGAGTTGGGATGTCATATTTAAGTTACGGCGATGGTGTCATTGCGAGCAATTAGGGAATGGCTCACCAGATCGGCAATGGGGCTGAAAGGAGTGTTCTTGGCCGAAAAGGGAGGAATCTCCAAATCCGAGTGTTCCTGTGAGTGGATGCAAAAATTGATCGAGGGGAATTCATGCTCATGCACTAAGACACAAAGTGACGTGCAAGATCAAGATAGAAAACTCACCAGAGACTAGGAATGGCATGAAGGTGCCTCGCGGTGCGCGCTTTGGAACCACCAATGGCACAGTCGTGTTCCCGGAGCTACAAGCCAAGACAAGGGCTCAGGTTAGCTCAAATGGACACGGCAATGATCGTAGAGGAGAGGGGAAGCATTGGATTGGGGCTTACCCAAGTAGGTTGCACAAGAGAGCTCCTTCTTCCTCAGCCCCGAGAGGAAGAATAAGAGGAATGGAGGTGAAGGAGGGGGTATTATCCTCGAGCAAGAGACGGAGTGGAGGCAACGTTAAACAGAGAAGCTCGGGGATTGGTTGCATGGGGTGGCAACTCACGGCATCAATGGGGTGACTTAGGAGCTCTTAGCTGCGTGGAGCTCGCCCTCTGCCGTGCCAATGGGAGGTTAGGGATGAAGTTGCCATGTGGGCCCGCATGGCCAAGTGAGTCAAGCGCGTGCGAGACGTAGCCTGGCTCGGTTAGTTTGAGTTAGTTGATTGGGTCTAACCAAGTGGTCCGAGTCAGAACGTTCGGACCGACCGGGGCTGATCGGACTACGAAATCTGGACGGTCCGTACGTGTTACTCGTTCGAACGGTCCGAACGGCACTGATCAAATCGGACAGTTGATATCAAATCGGATGGTACAAATTGCTTTGTGTCAGTTCGGACTGGTCTGAATGTGTAGATGGTTGGGTTCAACCAAGTGACTCAGGTCTGACCTAAACCCAAATAGTGTTTGGTTGATTTTTGGAAGTTAGGTTGAGATGGCTTGCGAACTTTTAGAGAAAGTTTTGAAGCTCCAAAAATTCTGAAATTTTTATGGGAGATTAATGACTCTATGATTAACCTTGTATAAAATTTCCAAAGGTTTTCATGCATTTCATTTTTCTCTAGAAATGTTTCAAGGTTCAGACCTAGGGTTTTGACCAAGGAACTAACAGGTTTGACTAGCCCCTTAAAGATAGCAAAAAAAAATCTAAAAATTTTGAAAAAAAATTTGGGTTGTCACAAGGATGTTCCAGAACCTAGGAAAAATAATTTCAGAGGATTATCACAAGATTTGTTTAAAAAGTTTTAAAGAATTATGCTTCTAGTCAATTGAAGCATTAAGTTTTTAAAAAACAACAAAACCTTTTAAAGAATTACCAGAAAATTCAAATAACAACATGATGCATCAAAAGTTTTAAATTATTCTCATTTCTATACATTTGAAATAAAACCCAAGATTTGGGGATGTTACACCTATGGCGCTACCTGCTGCCTGGCGGCAGGTTCTGCTCACTGCGCCCTACCGGCCCCTACTCATGGCGCCTACAGCCCATCCGCACTCACACACGCCTAGCGCCCTACAGCTCCCTACGGCCACTGTGCCTGTGGTCGCCCTCATCAGGTCTCGCAACACGCCTGTGCTCCGTGGCGCCCATACCACGCCCGCCGACGCCTGCGTGCCTGCGGCCACCCTCATCACGCGCCTGGTTACCAGGTTTCTCATGGCGCCTGCGCCTGTAGCCACCCCGTACTCCTATGCGCACGTGCTTCCACGACACCCTCAAGCCTCATGGCACCACGCTGAGGCGAGGCCTTGGCACCTCGAGCGCCCATCGCGCGCCGCGTTCCCCGGGCGCCTGCAACCTCATGCTGGCGCCTCGCACCCGGGCGACTGCGGCGTCCTCAAGCACGGGCCGCCAATGGTGCGACAAAGGACACCTGTTGGCTCAGATGCCCGGCGGCGGCCTAGCGCATAATGCCACCGACGCAATCTAGCGGCATGGCGCCAAGGCGCTGCAGCTGAGGCACGGAGGCGGCCTTCAGCGGCGGTCGTGGCTTGGAAGGAGGCATCTTGGCTAGATCTGGAGCGCATGGTGGAGAGAAGAAGGGGCAGGGAGGGGACCAAAGCAAGGAAAAAGAATGAAAGTCAGAAGAAAAGAAAGAAGACACGATGCCTGGGGTTCCCACAAAAGCCGCCACAATCACGTGAAGACCACCAGCACGTGAAGACTAAGGAGCAGCCTCACGTGGAAAAGGTCAAGAAGGAAAGGACAGCGGACCCACGCCGAAAAGAAAAAATTAAAAGAAAGTGAGTGCAGATGGCGTGCACATCGAACTATTAGATCAAGACGATTTGCACATGGCGCACATCGAAATTATAAGATCAAGACGATTCGCACGAACCACATACCTTTCGATTGTCCATCTCAACAGACTAGCTTTTCACGCCATAGAACCAAGGATCGCACTCCTCACAGAGGCACCTGCGCCCTATTTCCCCGTGCGAGAGCGCCCTGCCTCCACACACAGAGGCACCCTACGCCCACACAAAGAGCCGCTCTGCACTCCCGAGTGCCCTTGCGCACCCGAAGCGCCTTTACGCGCCCTACAACCCGTGCTCTGTGGACGCCTGCGCCCACGCGTCATGCACTACGCAACACCCTCACGCCAGGCTTGCTCGTGCTTTCCACGCGCCGAGCGCCTGCGGACACCTCGCGGCCTCATGCCCTCGCGGCACCCTCACGCCTTCACGCCTCGTGGCGTCAAGGTGCCTCGCAGCCGCCAAGCAGCCTCCAAAGTTCTCCCCACACCTCCGAATGTCCACCGCCTTGCACGGCCCCTCGGTGTCTCCACCGCTTCACGCACCAGGCGGCCCTCGCCACCACCTCACACCTTCGGAGCGTCTCGCTTGCTTCCCACAACCCAGCGTGGCCCCTCGCCGGGGGAGTCCTCCACTCAGAACAACGGAAGCAAGACATTGTGAAAGAAGCTATCGCCAAAGACAAAGATATAGCCTCACGTGAAAAATAAAAGAAGATGTAGCTATCGGACAGCTTTAGGAGATCACCATGGTCTGCATAGGCCGACCTGTAATGGTCCTCTACAGCCTGTCAATCATGGACCCGCCATGGGTGAGACATTTTCAGACGCGATCATCGTTGAAAACTACCAGGACTCTTATGGGATATCAACCTCTGCATAAAAGACACAATTCAAAACTGCCCCTTTGGCATTTCCCCCGAAATGCCAAAGAGCAGGGGGCTACTGTTGGAAGAATATTTCATCCCCTTACTAGTGGGACCTACTCCTTAGGGAAAACACCTGCTTAATAGATCAAGAAATGTAATTACCTTGCAAAGGTCAATTGTACCCCTCACTTGTACTCATAGTGTAGCTATCCCCTAAGGGGTATTTTGGTCATTTGTATGCACTCCAAGAGCCTACAAATACCTCATGTATCCCTCATTTCAGGGAGAGCTCTCTTGAGCAATATAAGAAGGCAAGACATCAGGTGAGCCTCCGGGAGGAACCGTCGAACCCCCGTAGGCCACCGACAGGAGTAGGGCGGTCCTCTCTGCACCCCGAACCTCAGATAAAACTTTGTATCATTCTTGATCTCGTGGATGACGGCCCATAGCATGGTCAACGTCTGTCCTCACTCGTGTTCGGTTTTTACACCAACAACAGAGTCTATTATACAAGTATCAATGCCTGCGATTGTTGTAAGACTACCAGCATTCTTACTGATCGACTGAAAAAATTTCGTCTCTCTCAAGATGGTATTCACAGCCGCTATCCGCTAAGCACACTTCCTCCATAGGGCACCACACATATTTTGATATAAAGTATTTATTAATATGAGGTAGGAAGCAAACCACACATAAATAAAATACTTTAAAATCAGAACATAACTTGCTATTATAAATACGGGAAAATTAAGCCTTTACGGACTCATCATAAGAATTTAATGCTTTGCTCTCATAGAGCTTACAACCATTATTCAAAGGATAAAATAATTCAATGTTCGCTTCAATATGCTCCATGGCGATCTTCTCCTCTTGGGTAACTACTACCGTGGTCACCGCGATGTCCAAAGGAGGGTGATGGGGTCACTATCGGGCTATCCACATCCATGAGTGCAACGAATGGTCAGGATTCTCCGTGCTCACAATGGTGAGGTGTCTCGTCTTGTCCTTTGTCCTTCTTGGCTTGAGCATTTGGCTTGACCTTGCGACCCACGACCTTACCCTTCTTGCCCATCTCGCTTAGGAGAGGCTTCTCACCTTGTAGCTGCTCGTATTGGCTTCATGGCCAATATTGCTACTAGGCGGCTGTGAGATGCAGTTCTTCCTTAGAACATTATCTTGAGCTTCCGTAACTTGCATGATGTTAATCAATTTAGCATACTCCTTGTAGCCGTCTTGATGATAGTTGCGTGTGGATTGCACCGCATTCGGGTGAAAGGTAGAGAAAGTCTTCTCAATCTTCTGCTCATCCGTGATTACCTTACCACAGAGTTGAAGACTGGTGCATTCTTCTTTGCCATATACTCATTCTTGAGCGTTCAGCTTCTTGAACCACTTCTTCGTCACGATCTACAAAGCTAGTGCGTTTTTTTCAATCATATACTCATTATTGAGCGCTTAGCAAAGATTGTGTCCGAGAAAGTGAAGTGCCTAATCATTTTCCTCGGTGATGGGATTGTCATCCTTCGAGGTGCCAAACCCGAAAGCTACACGGGCTTCTTGGCCCCAAGTGCAATCTTGACGCCGAGGCCCAAATCAAGTAATTATGGTCATACCGAGGCGCTCTTTGAATCAAAACAAGAAATACAATATATAAATTGCATAAAAATAAGGAATAAGTCCATTTTACCCCCTGAACTATGGATTGAGTCTAAAAACATCATGAACTACAAAACCGCTCACTTTACACCCTCAATTATCAAAACAGAGCAAATAACCCTCGCCTCTAAACCACCCTGGTTTTAGCCGACGTGGCGCCCACATGTACATCTTTCGCCGACGTATGACACGGGCGGTGGCGGCAACCACTCCTCCCCGCCCCGCCACACATGCAGTTAGCACCCACTGCCCCGGCGGCTCCCTGCTGTCCCGTCCCCACCGCTAGTCGAGTCCTCGAGCGAGGAGATGTGCCCATCGCCGCCTCCGCCACGCGCAGAAAGTGGCGTCGGCCTCGGCGTCGCCGGCGCCGAAAGCAAGAAGCGACGCCTTGGACACGCAGGGTCGCAACGCTGAAGCCAAAGGAGTACGCTACGCCTCGAACATGTGGTCAGAGTGCGAAGACGACGGAGGACGCATGGCCGAGACGCCGCGGTGGGGCGTAGGAGGTACATGAGGACGGTTGAGGATGGATCGGCAGACGAGGGCGGAGAAGACGAAGTCGAGCTCGTTGAGACCAAAGTTAGGGGCGGGAGGTCGTGTCGAGCACGCAGGCAAAGGACACCCACGAGCTCTCCATGAGGACCTTGAACGGGAACTAGGGTCTCGAGGCGATGCGGGCCGACCACCCGCGAGGAAGAGGCCGAGGATGCCGCCATGGTGGCCATCACCCCGGAGTCCGTGGCATCGCTAGGCTCGGACGGGGAGGGGGCTTACCACTCCGCGGGCAAGGAGAGAAGAGGCACCAGAGGGAAGATGCCAGAGGCGGCTAGGCGAAGGAGTGGTGCTGGATCGGCGACCGGGAGCCAGGCAGGCGTAGAGGGAGAGAGAGAGAGAGAGAGGCGCGGTGGCGCTGGGCACCGAGCCGGAGTGGAGCCGGAGACGACGACAGACCGGCGGTGCCGGCGACAACCGAGGGAGGAGGCGCTGGGGCTAGAGCCAGTGGAGAGTGTGGTGCCGTGGGAAAAAAATGGGTGGAGAGTGAATGTGGAGTGGAGCGGTGGACGGGAGCCAAAGAAGAAGGCCATCAAGACGCCACGCCAAATCAGACACGTGAATGCTACATCGCCTAAAACCGGGTGGTTTAGGCGAGGGTTATTTGCTCTGGTTTTGACAATTGAGGTGTAAAGTGAACGTTTTGTAGTTCAAAGGCGTTTTTTGGACTCGGTCCATAGTTCGAGGGTAAAATAGACTTATTCCTAAAAATAATAATAACAGAGTTAAACATGCTTAAAATAATTTAAATTTTGAATTCATGGGATCCTTTTCTCATTGAATATGAATTTTAATGAATTACGCAATTTTTCTGGACTAAAACGCTAATTTTCAGTTTTGAGAAAATATTCGCGCAATTTCTAGAAAACCCAAGGACCTTCTTGCAAAAATCAGGATATTTCCTTCTTTTTTTCCTTTTCCGGATTTATCTCTGGGCCATCTTTTTTTCGGCCCGGTTTTTGGGCCACGCCCTCATGGCCCATTCGGCCTATCCCCGACCCAATATCGCCACCAATTTCAAAGAAGAGGTGGCGGAGGTTAAAATCCTAGCCGCCAGAGCCTTCGTGGCCATGGTGCATGTCTTGATAGCGACGAGCGAAGCGGCATAGGAGGCGAAGGGGCGCGGCGGCGGCGCTATGCGCGACGCCGAATAGAAGGGCCGACGGCAACGCCGATGAAGGCGATCTGGCCAGCGCCGCGGCGACGCGAGTCCATGCGGAGCGGCGCGCATGTTACACACGGCAGCAGCGGCTTCAAGCGGCGCAGAGCCCGTCGTAGGGCGGTGGTGCCGCCGTATGCAGGCGGCGTGATTATCATATGGTGCATGGCAACACGAGCTACAACATATCGAGTAATCGACCAAACACCAGCGTCGAAGGCTGTCCACGCCAAAAAGACGTGCCAAAATTCAGATAAAACTAGACTAGGTAGACGTGGCGTCGAAAACTGTATCTGTGTGCAACATCTAATACAACGTATCCATTCGTCTTCTCAACAAACATCTAATACAACGTATCCACACCTGCTGCCAGCTTAGATTCCACGCAGAAGAAACGCAATCGACTGGGAAGCCTCCTAGGTAAGAAGAATAACTTGGAAGGTTAGGCAAAGACCAGACAAACAACCTTTTACAGAAACATCCAATGTGGCAAACACCAATCCCACAAGAAACGTAACATACAGCTGAGTGCACCACTTCAACGCGAAAAGAATGACAAAGAAAATGATTTTCTGAAAATCATGTCACGTCTAAAACACGCTATCAGGTCAGTGAGTGGGTGCTACTTTTAAAGCACCTCATTTCAGGGAGTTTTTGGCGTATTTAGCAATGTTGACACGCAAATTAGCGATTCTAGCTTTATGTGCACATCAAATGATAAAATGGCACCGCGAAGCTGCGGAGACGCGACATGTGTCGAGTCAGTGCCCCTGAGGACATGACTTACCTAGTAAATGCCCTTATGGGCATGACTTGCCTAGTCAGTACCCTTGGGACCGGACATGCCACATCCGTGCCCTTAGGGCCGGACCTCGTCTGGTTAGTACGCTAGAGACACGAACAAGTGTATTTCATGTGAAAAAAAATGAATGAACATGATTTTTTTTTAATGAAATTTCCGTGATTTTATTCATAATAGAGCACATGATAATATAACGAACTACCATCCTTGATACATACACGCATAATATATATGGTGTAATTGCACGCGGGCTACAATACATTTTTTAAAATAATATTCTTTTAAGGAATAAATCTAGTTTACTCCTTTCAACTATCAGAAAAGTCTGGTTTACCCCCTAAACTTCAAAACCGGTTATTTAACTCCCTAAACTTGCGAAATACGGTCACAAAACACCTCGTGCCGGTTTGAGTAGCGGTTTTGCACACGTGGCTATCCATGTCAGCATACAACACGCGGGGTGTACTTCTTCTCCAGCCATGTCCTTCTTTGCTTTCTTCTTCCTCATTCTTTCCCCAACTCCTCTCTCCTCTTCATTGCTTTCCTTATTTTTTTCTCCCTGGAGCTTGCTACTCCGGCCAAGAAAAGTGTGCATGGCGCCATGGTGCAGCCCTGCTGCCTCTCTCTCTAGTCCAGCCCGTGCCATGCCCTCACGTGTGCGTGCCTCCGGCGTCGCCAGCCCAGCGCCCTCGGCCTGCGCCACCAGCCCGCTCCCCTACGGCCTCCTTCCAATACTGTGCCATGCTGCCGCTCCCTCCGGCCGTGCCCATGGATCGCATGGCGGCCGACCCAAGGCCGCTAGGTCGCTGCCTCCCTGCACTCAAAGACCACGCCACGGCCAAAGAACCTCACCAACGCCGAGATCTACTGTCAGAGGTCGCCACGGAACCCCACACCGGGGGCTCTAGCTATGGCGGCAAGGTCGAGGTGGGCGGCAAGAAATTGCCCACCGTGCTCTCACAATGGACGTGGGAACGGAGGGCGTGCTGTGGCCCAAGATCTGGCCGGAGTCGGGCGGCACGGAGCCGACCCGGCGAGCCGAGCGGCATGGTGGTGTCGTGGAGTAGACGGGCCGGGCCGAGGAGGGTGGCATCGGGCTAAGCAGAGCGCCTGCGCGGCCGAGCCCGGTGGCATGGCAAGATGGCGGGGAGGAAGCGACGCAGGGAGGAGCCAGAGGCGCAGTGGCGGTGGGCGCAAAGATAGGAACCCAGAGGGAGGCGTCGCTGGGAGACCACAGAAGAGAGAGAGGCACCGAAGGCGGCGATGGCGGCGTCGTGGGGAGACCCTGGGGGGAAGAGAGAGAGGCACCGGCGCGGAGGCGAAGTCGTGTGGCAAGAAGCGGCGCTTAGGAGCCAAGCCAGCCGGAGGAAGGGGGAGCAACGCTCCAGAGGGAGTTTATGAAGGAGAGAGAGAACCATGGGAATGAGAGGAGATTGGGGAAGAAAGAAAGCAAAAGAAGAAGATGGTGGCTTTCACGCTCTCTCTCTCTCTCCCAGTCAGCAAAACCACTTCCACGTATGCAAAACCGCTACTTAAAACCGGCATGAGGGGTGTAGTGACCGGATTTCACAAGTTTAAGGAGTTAAATAACCGGTTTTGTAGTTCGGGGTAAACCAAACTTTTCTGATAGTTGGAGGGAGTAAACTTGACTTATTCCTTGTTTTAATAAAGAATTACAAAAATAACTTGGGAATTACTTAGGAATGAGGGAAGTAGGGTGGTGTGGGGTGAAATGACCACACCCCCATTCCCAAGTCATTCTCTCTCTAATATTTCGTTCCGTACTCTCAAATAAATCAGTTTAGCAAAGGGACAATTAAATTAGAAAATTGTACTTCAATACTTTTGTTATTGCACCGCCGAACTCGCATTCCAAATATTTTTGTTGATTTCGCTCCGAAGGGGACTATTTTGCTATTGAGCCGCTGAAATCGCATTCCAAATATGCCTTGTGAGACCAAAACTTCTAAATTGTTCTCTACTTCATATTTTTCTTTTTTTTCTTCAAAAATGATCAGTTGCAGAGATACTTAAAGATATTACCAGCATATCTATATAATTTAATTTCAATTTCCACCTTTTGTCGTCAATTCAAATGGTGGCAAAACTATTTTCATGGTGACAGGATCCCTGTTGCCATTCCAAATGGCAATAGGAGCATTTCGCCATTTGGAATGGCGACAGTAGCCTGTTTTGTAAAAAAAAATCAACTATTTATTTTTGTAATCCTTTATTAAAGTAATATTATTATTTAAAAATCTATTATAGTCTGTGTGTAATTATGTCGTATACATTATGCGCATATGTATCGAGGATGTCATTTCGCTATATTATCATGTGCTCTATTATCGCAAGAAATCGCGGAATTTTCATTAAAAAATCATTTTCATTTCAATTTTTTTCACATGAAATACATTGGTCTGTGCCCTGGCGCACTGACCAAACGAGGTCCAGCCCCCAGGGGCACTGACTAGGCAAGTCATGTCCCGAGGGGCACTTTGCATTTGATGCACACAAGGGGCTAGAATTGCTAATTCGTACGCCAACAGTGCCAAATATGTCAAAAACTACTCCTTTTCATGCATAGTTTCATAGTTTCAGCTCCAACCTCTCCAAGTTTAGTGCATTACCATTCACAAGTCAAGCATTTACGTTAAAAGGCCAATAATAAATAGAATTATTGAGGATTTGCCACACAAAAGATGTGTATTTGATAATTTTTCACACCACGCCTCACTGACATGTGGATCCTGGGGCTACATGTCAATGGAATATGTGTGGCAAATAATCAAATGTGCATTTAAAAGACGTGGCAAATCCTTAAATACCCCTTAATAAATTAGTACTCCCTCCCTTTCACTATATTGTATTTGTCTATAGTCTTAGAAGTAGGGGTGCAAACGGAGCGAATAATTTTCGACCGTCGAACCGACCGAAGATTTGCAGAGCAAATACGGAAGAGATAAATGGATATTCGACACTATCTCAGATCCGACTCAGAAAAAATACAGAATATGATACGGGATCAACGATATCCATCTATATGTATCTGTATGTTGGGTGGTATGTGTAAAGTTGGTTGTGACTTCACTTAGGAACAAGATAACAGATAGGTAGGTTGCTACATCTAAGCAGACAGTGGATACTGAGTGTTTTTCCTTCGATATCTCAATGATTAGTCTCTCCGTGTTTGCTCTAATTACACCCTCTTCCGCCCAATGTTCTCGCGTAGGGGTGCAAAAAGAAACGGATAATTTTCGTCCGATCAAGGCTCACAGAAGCGAACGGGATGGAGAAATGGGTATCCGATACTAACCGTGTCCAACTCTGAGAAAAAAAGGAATAGAATATAGAATGAGTAATATCTGTCCATATCCGCTCCAATTGCACCCAGTATCCGTTCCAATACATTTGTCCATCGAGAAAATCTAGAGCGTAATTATTACAATTTTTCATGTATAACCCTACTTAAATGTTTTGGAAGATATAGTTGTGGTATATCATTTAATAAGAGTATATATAGTCATTTATCATTAATAATTTCTTAGATTTTGTGTTTTTTAGCCTATGTGCATAGTCATTTCTCATTAATAATTTCCTAGATTCCGTGCTTCGTTAGCCTGTATGCATGCCGAGTCGTGGACAAACACACAGAAAAGGAGGGAGTAATAGAAAGCCAACTCATACAATTATAAAATAGATGGCTTGAATAACTTCGGGCACTGTCATCCATGGTAAAGATTGGCACGAGTGGGAGTAAACCATCACGTTACAAGAAAAACTTTGGCATACCCATAAAGGGGCTGAAAAGTTTGTGGAGAGGTTCTTGGAAAAAAAATAACCTTTGACAAGCTGGTCTTAATCACCTTGTTGCGCTCCCCACAATAATCCCACTTAACTATCCTTGGCAAACTTCAGACCATGTTGCAAAAACTTGGAACGATATTGTTCCACCAGTGATTTATCCACACCACCTTCCCCGGCCGGTTCGTTCTTTGCCCTTTTTGTAGCCTTTCCTCTCTTTTGCTCTGATGCTGAATGACCATCTTTTCTGTTTTTCCTTTTCTTCCGAGCAGCTGCCTGATCATGCTCGCTCGATAGAGTATGCTGCATCAAATGAAAGAGGAACCACATTAAATTACTTCAGTGGGGCAAAATGGAGAATTTATGTAGTATCAGAAAAAGAAACCAATAGAACTTACACTCCCAGCAGCATTTGTTACTGCATCTGTTCGATCTCCATCCAACACAGCGGTTCCCTTATTTGACTGCCGTGCTCTTTTTGCAAGCCTTTGAGCCTTCCTTTTACCTCCCACCGTCCTTTCCACAGCACTACGATCTCCAGCAACTAAAAGACCCTCTGCAGGCCCTTCGCCAGAATCGGATAATTTAGATGGTCCATCATGTGATTTTCGCTTGTTTCCTTTTCTGAAAGCCCTTCTGTTATTTGCATGAGGGCCATCAGTTGCAGACTGATCTCCCAGAGGCCTCTGCTGATCTTGTCCAGCTTCTCGTGACTTATCATGGCGTTCCTTCCGAATCTTCTGGAGCCTCAATTTTTCAACATCCTCAAGTGCGAACTCCACAATTGGACGACGTTCTGCACCAAAAGTTTCTGCAAAGAACAAAAACAATGATAAATGATAACTCGGACCAAACCATATTGTGTTCACCATCAACATGCAAGGAGACGGGCCAAAAGAAAAGGCAGAAACAAACATGCAACATGTTGGTTAGAAAAGAAGATCAGAGGCAGTGAGGCAATAGTTTATCTTTGATGTTCTTATTCTCAAAACTAAATGGTATCACCAAGCATTGTTGCATAAAAATGAAGTGATCAGCACAAAACAATACACTTGCAAAATCGAAAAGTACATCAAAAATGAAGTGATCAGCGCATAAAAATGCAGCAAGAACAACAGACCATGATTGTACGAGAAAGAGCAAATATAGGTAGCAGAACTGACATACAACACCAGTATGATAAGATAAAGGTACAGTGATGCGACATTATCCCATAATTATTGACATGCGACCCCAATTCGAATGCGTTGTGCACCCAACATATCACCTAATACAGAGTTGTTGCAATCTAAGGATGAAGCAATAGACAAAATCAACTCACTACAACATTCTGTTTGGGATGATAAAATGTGGCAGACACATCACAGAGTAGAAAGAGCGTGGAGCAATTGACACAACATGACTGCAGTAATTCTATTCAAAAGTGGTGGGTGTGTAGAAGAGTACCAGGGTTGTTGTTTAGAACCCTTAGAGCCACAAGAGCATGCTCATGTTCTTGAAAATCAACAAAGGCTACACCACGAGAATGCTTCTGTGCTGCACCCTTGCCTTTCTTTTCATTTTTCAGGATATTTACCTGTTCAAGACAAATGCAGATGCATAAGCATTACAAATTATGCCAAAATAAATAATAAGAAACTTGAACAAAAGAAACCCTATCACACCTTCCGGATGACAGGATTTTGCTTGTGAGCACGAGAAATGACTGCTTCTCTACAAAGCTTCTTTACATCATTAATGGTCATAGTCTTGGGCAAATTGTAGATAATAAGCCGTGTTCTGGACACATGAAATTTTGGTGACTGAAGCATTTCTGCTTTCCTTCTAGCTAACCTACAAGATGAAATCACAGTGATTTATTAAGCATTGTTCACGAGATTTGTTACATATGGATAAGAGCATAATATGATGCCATAATAAGAAATAAATTTTAAATGCCAAATCTACAAAGATTTGAGATTTAAAAAATAGACAAAAATATTAATGGGAAAAAGGCATGTTTTCATAGTTAAAGTCAAGTACCAGAAACACCTTTGAAGATAACAAGAAGAAACATAACTCTCAGCATTTTTTAGAGAACAAAAACAGGATTTTTATTGTTATAAAAAAACAGAGGAAAGAGAACGTTAGTCAACGCATGCATAAGAACACAAACAAAATTACATACAAAAATAGACAAATAAACATGATATTATCATATCAATGATATAATATATGACCCAAATAACGTCAGGAGCTATGGTTCCAAATATATCCAGAGCCAGATCTGATCAGTGATATAATACATGGCCCAAATTATGCTGGAAGCTATGGTTGCAAATATATCAGTTTTAATATATGCAAGAAAGGAAAATGCAGTTGCCTTTTAAGCATGAAGAAAGCATATAGAAATGTAAAAATCATACTACAGGAAGTGATGAAAGCATTTTCTCAGATGAAGAACTAGGGGTGAGTTCTTTAATCTGCATCAAATCACAAAGTACTTTGTTCTAAAAGTATCATGAAAATAACAGTTAGGAAAAACAAGTTATCAACGGAACAAAATCAGCATATTGCCTATACTGATACTAGCCATAAGATGAACTAACGCCACAAAAGATGCAAGGTAAAGATCAACTCTTACCAACTACGTTTATTCATGTCAGCATCTGATACACCTTCTGCAGCAGGTGTTCCAGCAAGTATTTCACCTTCCTGCTTCAACACCAAACTTTCAGGACAGAAAAATAATGGGGGAGATGTATTACAACTCACACGCAGAAAAGAAAGGTAATTGTTGGTGAACTTGCCTTAGCCAAGTATAGGTTGCGTCTATCCTCAACCTCATTCTTTGCTTTCTCAAGAGCCTTTTTGTGAGCTGACTCCTTGTTCAGTGCTTTCATGACATTGAGTGCCTTGCTTTTTATAAAATTCCTAATCCAGGAGCAGCATTGGCAGTAGAAACCGCTATATCAGCTGCCTGTGTTGTAGAAAACTTTAGAAAACCAGTCCCTCTAGGTCTCCTGCATAGACAGTGCAACAACCATTGGCATGAACAAGTGTATCAAGTAAATGTTGTGGCTGATACAACTTGGGAAAAAAATGGAACAAATGAGTGTTTCTATCCAAATCGCCAAACATACTTTGTGAGTTTATGAAGGACCAGGAAGAAAGATTCAACCTTCCCAAATACTGAGAAGCGCTCTGTTACCTCCTCATTACTTATATCAAAAGGAAGGTTGCTTATGAATACAGTCCTATCCAGGCCAGTATCTTCTTTCTTGGGTTTTGAAGTAGGACCAGTGCTCTCTGCCTCTGTTACATGATTAGATTTAGCCAACTTGCCAGCTGCAGGTAAATCAGGTTTCTTCTTTTCGGATGTGTCATTTACTGTTTCAGTGTCTGTGTCAATATCAGAACCCTCAATGCCAGATGGTTCAGACTTCTCCGATGACTTGATCAAATTTTCAAGAACTTTTCTAGAAATATCTACTTCGGTTTTGAAATCATCCTCAGCAGGACAAATGGAAGTCTCCTGATCAAGTTCACAGCTATCATCTTCTCCAACAAGATTATCTTCAGAGGTCTCGTCATCACTGCCCTTGCCAGATACATTTGTGAGCTCTAAAAGTAGAACACATTCATGAGATTGAAGCTCCCAAATAGTAATTCAGAAAATAAAGAGCATTGATAAAAACCATAAGGTATTAAGATGACACCCAGCGTACTAAAGCAAATATTTTGTTACAAATTAAGGAACCAGCCAAATTTATCTTTTAAACAAAGGAATAAACCCCTTTCCTGAGAAACCATGTCGAAGAGCTAGCATGACATTTAATCAAATGTCAAAGGCGTGTGGTTTAGAAAATAGTTGTTTTACTACATCATTCAGGTACATATAAATGCTGCATTAGCTTTTAGAGAACTCTTTTAACTTTTTGTAATTGACAAGCAGATGACTGAATCACTGAAGGAATAAATGAAGGGAAGAACGAAGATAACTGATAGAAAAAAAAGTTTATATTTACCGTCATCGTTAGCATCGGATTTTTCAGCAACGGTGTATACTTTTTTTGGAACAGCCCAATCAACAGCTACAGTTCTCTTCGCAACAACTTTTCCGTTAACATTTTTATAGCCTGGTTCAGAAAAGAATCATGACACATTAGGACTTCCAATGGATTTTTTACTCTTACTGAATAGGGTACTGACCATACATTTTCTGCATCCTGTTTGCGTGTGAAAGATACAAAAGCAAAGCCTTTTGATATCCTGTAAAAGAATAAATGTAACAGTTGTCATATCTTGCAATTTACTTAAACCATTGAAGGAATAAAGGATTAAATGCAAAACACACCCCTCATCAGACTTTTGTGGAATGTTTACGTCCCAGACAAATCCTGCAGAACTAAACAAATCCATGATCTCCTTTACTGTAATCTGCAACAATGAAACATGCACACAGCACACATAGCTTCTCATTTATCTTCTCTAGAAAATAAAACTTGGAAGAGGTGAATTTTGCATTTAACGAAGCACCTTGAATGGTAGGTTCCTGACTATCACTCTCCATTTCCTGATCTTTGAACCCTGAATAGCAAAAGACATGCTTCAGACACTTGCAAGTAAATGAAGAAATGATACGATGGACATGGTTGTAACAGAAACATAATGATAGTAGTTCTACAGATAAACAAACATGTCTCCTACTCTCTTGTGCAAAAGGGAAAAAACACTCATCAACCAAGAGTTAGGACTAAGGACTTTATGTAAATCTCATGCTATGTCCTACTTGCACAGTTGCACTAGTAGCAATTGTAATATAATAACACACCATAAATGGAATCAATGTTCTGGCATATCTCTCACACCATTGAGAGAATAATATGATGCTGAGAGGATCTTTCAAATTGAAAACGAGAGAAAGCATGCTCTACTTTTAGTTAGCTATACTTCAGGAGGGTAACTTCATAGTCAGAAATTCAGTTTTAGTGTGAACATTTTGTAAACAATACCCAACAGCATCTAGCTGGAAGAGCTTGGCCTGAAAACAACTCAGCTAACCGAACCTCTTCTTCTTTTTGTGGTGGGGGAATAGAGTGCAAGGAGACAGCTTACCTCCCCACCAAGTTGACGAGCCCAAACAATTGCTCCTTTGACCTCCTTACGATGCAAGCGAACTACAGAGTCCCAAGCTGATTTGACACTTCCAAAGAGTACAGCTGCTGCATCTGATGTGCAGCCATCTCGTGCAAGCCCTGGAGAAGATGATGACAATCATATTCTACCATTACAACTGTTTCAAGAAAGACATGCTAGTTGTACTAAATGAGAATGATTATGAATGCTTGGAAGGAAACGATAAGTGAACTTAAGACAGACATGTCTTGCAAAGTGCAAGATTTATTCCGCTTTTTCTCTCGAAATGCTACAGCAACAAATTTACTCAATATGGGTTGGCGACACATCCCTTTTTTTGTGGTGCTCTTGCTTTTCAACGATATCTTAAGCTGACAAAGAAAGAACCTCTACAAGGGCAAATAAAGAAACTATCACAATGTTCTCCATTTAGCCAACCTTGGCTATTAAAGGATAGTGAAGATCATAAATTTTTCTCCAGTAAGGAATGACCGAATAAGAGTTAATGGACAAATGAGAACTGCGAGTATGTGCCCACAGATGAAAGAACAGAAAATCCATAATGTTCTTTTTACAGAGCAAACACAGCATGTGGCTGGAAGTGGAGCTAGGATCTCAGAGATTGTATAAATAACAGCGCTGAGACAATCACATTTTCCACCCTCCAGCAGCCTTCAAAAGTATGCTAGCTAGCAAAGTGCAAAGACCAAATACCAATCATCCTCGCATGCAGACAATCAAATACCAATCATCCTCGCATGCAGACAATCATGCATAGAGGTGTTTGCTGGAAACAGGCATGAAGTCGCAAACTATTCATAACCACAAGTGGTTGCTCAAAAGAGAACTGGAACATGGTAGGAGACTAGGAGGCTACTAGCCATGTAGAGAACTAACAGTTCAAAACATAAAAGACTTTCTTCACAGATAGCATTGCCAGGTTGAATAAGAACGTATTGTCGGGTACACTTTTTTTGTGCATGTGCGGGTGGGTGGGTATAAAGTGGTAGTATTTAATTCATCGAGACACTAATTGGAAAGGTGCAGTTATAAAATCCAACTCGGCAGTATTATGATCAGCTGATCACCCTTGAACTTTTCACTCAAGTCAACAAGAAAATAAAAAGTAATAGGAAATCCATCACAAGATTTTTTTTTTTTTGAGAGAGAATGCTTGGAGTTGTTGTTATACCAGTCACTCAAAGAACTTCAACCATAACAATTACATGTTAGCAACATAATATACCATTCAAATTAAAAAATCAAAGAATGTGAACATGAATGAGCATACCATGGAGCTCCATTTCCTCTTTCGGAAATGGATAATTTACAGATACAACCGTGCCAATCTCTCCAGCCTGACGGAAAACTTCGCTAGCCATAACAAAGTCTCGAAGACCACCAAATATCACAGTTTTTGCAACCCTTCATCACAGGAGATTAAAATTACCAGTCATATTGAGTTAAACTGGAACATGATAAAGAATACCATAGCATAATATCCTTGACAAAAAAATTAAGAATGAGGTCATGGAAATCAGTATCTACAAAGAGATGGGAATAAATTTCAGCATAAATATGGCAAGTTATATTTTAGGTAATGCTGTGATGTCTTGTCAATATAGAATCATTCCAGTCCACACCTTTGTTTTTCAGAACTTTTCACTTGATCAGTATTGCCAATGCTAGCTTCCTTCTCTGCTGTGGTATCCTTGGTCAATAACTGTGGTGGTCCTAGTTCAATAAAACATCTTTGCATCAGAAAATTTAATTGTTAAGAAAATTGAACGATGTGAAGAGTGCAAAAATCAAGCAACTTTCTATTAAAACCTGTATCTGTTTTATGAGAGATTTCCTTGTGTTTTGCAGAGGCAGAAGTATCATCTGGTTCACTTTTTGCATCGGAATCCTTGGCTTGCACTGCATACAAAGCAAAAAGCAGCCAGACAATAAGAACCTCAATCTATTGAATTTCGGAAGCAACACATTATCAGGAATAGAGATTTACCGCTCTCCTTCTTTTGCAAACGTTCCTTCAGTGGAGCACGATGCATTGCTAGCTTAACTCTGATCTTCCTAGCAGCAACAGCTAATCCATTCTTTTGCTGAATAGCTCGCTCAGCATCTTGAACGGTTGCACTGGTACCAAAGTAACACATTAAGTCAGAAATGCAAACGGGTCAAGGTCAGCAGAAACGTACTCCTTTGTGAACAACATTTACACTTGTACCAGTACAAGGAATCAAATTCTATCAACCAAGCTTATATGATTTGGTCCATTCATTGGTCCAGTGGGTGACGTATGGTCAGGAAATTAGTGAACAAGTAGTAACTATTATGAGGGGCCTGATAGTGCTAACCAGATTAACCACAGTATTTTCAAGTGTTTAAACCATTAGAGATTGTGGTACAGATTAATTTATGCTTAGAATTTAATAATTAGTTCGCTAGACTGCTACATCGCCCACGAGCAAAACCGCTTCTCACAAAATTGCAGGGGGGAAAAACAGGTACCGGAAATATCCACAAAGGCAAGCTCCAAAACTTACAATTGTACGAATCCAAAGCCTCGACTCGTCTCCGATCCTGCATAAAAAAACAACCAAAACCGCATAAGCAAACCCCTTCGTCATAAGCAACGCGAAATTACTCCCAGCTAAACAGCCACCAAATTCCTCAATCCTCTCACCTTTCGACGCGACCATGAAGCAGCGCCTCACCGGCCCGATCTCGCTAAACACCTCCTCGAGCTACACAATACAAAGCACATCTAAATCCAAAGCACTTGACTCCTAGGCTCTAAGCTGTAAATTCGCAAGGGTTAGGAGGTGCTCGCGCTTACGTCAGAAGACTTGAAGGTGTAGGGCAGGTTGGAGACGAAGACGGTGGAGGGGCTGTGCCCTCCAGCACCGCCGCCGGTGACCGCGTCGCCTTCTGCGGCAACTTCGCCGCCGCGCTGCTTCCGCTTACCCATCGCCGGCGTTGCAGGTGAGAGCCGTGGGAACTGTGGGGCTTCGCGGTTGCGATGAGACGAGAGGTTTTGTTGGGCTAGGGTTTATACTTTAGAATGGGTGGGTTGTTGTTAAGTGGGATCGGATGGCTAATAAACCTAGACCGACCGTAAATGTGTGGATTGGGCCGATTTGGATGGGTTAGGCTCAACCAAAGCTAAATGATTCCTCTTGCTCTTGGGCGTCTAGGCTTGTCTCAGCCGCAGATACTGCAGTAATTCCACTAAATTTTTTGAAAAAAGCTAATGCAGTAATTCCTCTATCTCGAAATGAAGAATAAAAAAGGGTAATGCAGTGATTTTGTTTCACCTTGCCGCGCACTGTGAGTTAATGTCTCGAGCTAAGTAGTTACAAGAAAATTATCGACCACAGAGGAATCTCAAATCTACTGCTCCCTCCGTTTCAAGTGATTGACAACCGATCAAACTTCCTAATCTTCGACCAAAAACTATTTTCTAAATATTTAGATTGATTGTATTACAATAGTATTGTTAGATTTGTCATAAGAAATACTTTCATAATATTACACTACCACGAAATTTATAAATATATTAGTATAAGAATAGCAGACAAAATTTAACCTCGGAGAATATGAAAAGTCAATTGTACCAAGTAATGTGAAACAAAGGTGGTAATATAGAGAAGACAAAAATTACTTGAAGCACAGAATCGGAAGTGCCTTTTGTTTCGAAATTGACTCACGTGATCGTTCATTTTCTCTTTTTTTTCTCTTTTTTCTTTTCTTTTTAAGAGTCGTTCTGTGGGAAATGTGTTGAAGTAGTTTCGCATAAAGCGGAACATGCCTCGAACAAAAAAAAACTTTTTTAGGGAGGAAAGCATTATAATTTCTTATGTTTTCATATGTTGTAACGGAGACTAAAACCCCATTTAGAATGGTGTTTCCTATATGGATTTAAGAAGATTAGCAAAGGCTTAAATCAAGCCTTATGCACTAGAAATTTGAGCATTAACCCTACGTTCAACACAAGTGCGGGCTTCACGCATCGTCACATAGTAGAACTTGTACAAGTTCTAACTTGATACATTTCTTTATCTTACCAAGTTACCATCAAGTCATCAGCCACGTAACACAAGCACCATAGCCGTTAGCAGTGCACCCAACTACCCATTCGAAGCTGATACGTCATTATCTAGGTTATGAGTTAACGCAGAGGAGCACACTGATACGTATTACATCATTCTCTCCACCGATCAATTCGTAGCGAGCGGCCTATGTTGAGTGCTACAAAGATCTAAGAAAAAGCGTTTATCGCGTTATATTTTTTTAGATATTTCGCTTTTTCTCACGGTGCTACCGCCATATTAGATCACTATTCAAACAGCGATCCTTTGCGCGGACTAGTGGTTGTCGTGTTGCAGATGCAGCCACGGCCCGCCGTGTTTCGTCAGTGTCGTGTCGGCTTGAGCTTCGCCCGGCCACCCCACCATGTCGTCCGGCTGCTCGGCCTCGCCTCGGCCAAGGCTCGAGTACGCTTAAGGTAACAATCGGTATGGCGTGTAGTAGTGCCATACCCATACCCTACGACTTATTTCCCACGAGCATGCTGCGAAGGACGACAGGCGAAGAACCTCGCCCATACCTGTCGCTCATGGGCATGCCCGCTTATCCGCGAACAATGCACTACCGTCATGGGTACCCATCGCCATGGGCATACTCATCACATATAAACAATGCACACATCAAGTTTATTTCGATTCACACATCAATAGTGCATCACACATTCAACAACTAATAAATTCATCACAAATCACACATCAGTTCGACAAAACTAATCAAATTCAACAAATAAAATGCAAATACAAACTGACATAGTTCCTCACACATAAACAAATTAAGTTTGCAACAAGAGTAGAATATATTAAAATGGTTCAATTACAACAATTCAACAAATAGATGAAAAACATGTTCATAAACCGGTTTGCTAATCAGAGTCGACGATCGAGATTGAACAACAATCTTTAAGCTCCTCTTCAATGTCTTCAAGGCATGTCCATAAACCCTCAACTCTTCCTGCACCTGAAAAGTAAACATTGCATTACATCACTAACTTCCAATCACATAGAAAATTTGAAATATTTACATCACTAGTTTCATACCTTTAAGATCATTCCTGCACTGTATGTACATCAACTTAATAGTAAACATTGCTTGCACGCATGATCTCTTCGTGACGCCCCATGTCATTACCCAAGGGTAATCACACTTTAGGCATATGGATTACTATTCGTTTGCTCAGTAGAATGCTGCTCCAACGAATAGTAAGTCTTTACCAGGGTTAAGCAAATAGAACAATAAGATAGAAATTGTACCTTTTATTCCATAATAGCCATAAAGGCTATTGTTCTTAGTACAAGTATTATCTGACTACAAAAGGAACTTCTCCGCTTTACTCGCCAACCACAAGTATTGGTGCGTCCTATTCGTCCCCTCGCCAAATATGACGCCCATTTCATATTGGTCCTCGTAGTCTCAGGCCTTCTCCTCCTACTGTTGCTTGATACAGCATGTCGCTTCGTCCCCACTCGGGATAGTTCCGGCGGGACTAGGATCTACAAAGAAGAATACTAACAAGGTTGAGTACACGAGTGTACTCAACAAGCATTAATAGCAAAGGATGCACTATCTTTAAAATTGTTATCACAGCTTCTAAATCATCTCATTTAGAAAATAACTCATTAAAACATTTAGGTGGCGATTTCAATCATCGAAACACTACTAGTCACTCGAGAGAAGATAGACCCCTGTGGTTCCTGTGACTCCAATCCTAGAGATGGCATGAATTCATGATTTGTTTAGCATCTGCTGAGCTTTGCACCACTTTACCCATAGCTATTCGAACTCTATATAAGCAGGGTTCACCGTATTTCGATTGATGCGGGTTCGAGATCGAGACATACGCGCTTCCGATTCGTTAATTAATTTCTCCACCTATTACTTTCCGTCGGTGTTGACCTCATCACCCACCGAAGTTCGTAATGTTGGTTGAAGCGGCTTCTATCCTCGACTCAACACTCCACCTTAGTGCTATAGTGCCTTGGATCCTCCACTTAGGACTTCTCCTACCGGTCTTGGGTTCCTCCATCACACTCACACATAATACTTACCCATTGTGGAGAGCATAGTCATGTAACAGGGTAGCATTTTCTGCCCGCCGAAATGGGAAACTGGTTGGTACTGAATTTATGGCATCGATAGAGTAAGAGTTTGTTGGTTCTTATATTTTAACCATATGTAAAGGGTCTCACCCTCAGCCTCATCTCTTACACGCCAAGGGCCCCTTTACCAACCATAATATTCTCATATCACTTTCTTTCATCATTTCTCATCTCATTCATCATTCTCATTTCATTCATGTTCATCTTAATTATCTTCATCTCATTCATTTTATTTAAGTTTTGGAGAAAACAATGTTGATGCAATACGTATAATAGTGCAAGATGCGGTTTACATTTAAATTAACTATATTCATGTTCAAGAGAATCGCTTGCCTTCATATTGGTAGGAAAGGTCGGTCTTGTAAACTCGATCACTACTCCCGTTGCCGTCTTTGGATCGTCAGACGTAATACTAACAAACACCTAATAATAATATAAGTAAATACGTAGTTGATTTTGGGTGATATAATAGATACCTAAGTTAGAGACTTCTAAAAGTTAGCACAATTTAATTAAATAAAACTTTTCGAGATCATGCTAAGTTAGCACTCCCCAAAATAATCGTTATATCGTCTAATCGCGCTAAGGTCGAAAAACTTCGAGGTTCCTTAACTAATTAACAGATTAAATCGCTCACAAGGCGGACTAAAAACCCGTGGACGCACAAGATCGCTACACAAGCAAGCTATTCTATTAACAACAAAAATAACGACTACTCAACTTATCTAGCAATTTAATCCACGATTGATTTTAAGTTGGTTAATGCGACAGATCCAAGTTAAATTATCTAGCCGTGAGAATAAATAGCTAACAATTATTAATTAACAACTACTATCAAGGGACAAGAATTGCAACAACCACTTAAAATCTATCCAAAATCCTAATACTCTCCTAATCCTAAAGTCATAAATCTAATTTCTAATCCTACTCCTAATCTAACCTAACCCCTCTCTCTCTTCTACTTCCCTCTCGTCAAGCCCCCAAACACACACACACGCACACAACTCACACAATCCCACTCACCTTCTTCCCAATTTCTTCTCACTCTCCCAACAAATCTCTCTCCCCCAAGCCGACGCCGCTGGGAGGGTTCTCTGCCATGCCGCCGATCCGGATGGCGCAGCTGCCCCGCCGCCCTCACCAGGTCCCTCTGCCCGCTTTGCTCGCGTTCCCAGCTCTCGCGGCATCTGGCTTGGTTCGGCGCCATGGGCCAGTCCGGCTCCTCCGGCTGGCGCGGGGAGGTTCAGCACCACCACCAGCCTGCCGCCGCCGTCCTCGCTCCTGGGACGGCTACCGACATGCTAACCATCGCCGCTTTTCGCCTCGGCTCGGTTAAGCCCCAACCGACCGACGCCGCTTCAACACATCCGCTGGCTCGCGCCGCATGCTCTCGCCGCCCTCACGACGCGCGCCGACCCACTGCCGGCTGCTGCGCTCAATCTGCTCTACATCGTTGGCTCCAACGACGCGTCCCTCTCCTTTGTTCTTCTTCCTCGCTCGGTGGCCAAGGCCGGCCTCCTCCTGTCATAACAAATTACCGAGCCGGCTGGCCAGACGCTCTGGCGTCACTGGGGCCCCGATCCTAGTAGCGTCGGCTGGCCGTCGGCCTCGGCCGACGCGCCATGGCATCGCATCCTACTCCCTACTCACTACTCCAAGTGCTAACTAAGATGCTCACCTACACATGCTCAAATGACTCAAGCCGATGGTTGCTATGATGCATGAATGCGTGGTCAGGATGGATCTCGAGGCGGAGATGGCTACCGGAGGAGCTACTACACTGCTAAGGTGGGTGCTCACCTAGAGCTCGCTAAGCCAGAAACATTACCTGATGTTTTAAGATTGGGATGGATTTGGGTTCAGGGGTTTGCAGGGGTGGTCGCCGAAGCTCGAGTTGGTGATGATGGCGTGATGTCGGATGGTCAAGGCCATGGTTCATCCTCTGCCTTAAGCGTCGCCGTGCTCCACGCCACCTTGGCTCCTTGATCCTGCTTGCTGGTCTTCTTCTATGGTGATGGTGAGGAAATGGCAGATTGGTGGAGTGGATGGATGGATCTTGGGGAATGGTTTCTTGGGGATGAATGATAGGGCTAGGAAGGGTTCTGCGGAATGGGTGATGGCAAATGGGGATGAATGTGGGCCGGTGGTGGGGAGATGTACGAGAGTGTTTGAGGAGATGAATGTCTTTGTGAAAAGGGTTGGGGGGAATGGATGATGGGGTTTGGGGTTTAATGTGTCTTTAGCTCTGGGTGGAGAGAATGGTGGCTAGGAGGGATGATCTTGCTGCCTTTTAACAAGGGGGGAATGAATGTTGATGCTTGCGCCTTGTGGGGGATGAATGTCCTTTGAGTGTTTCTTCTTTGTGAACTAACGTTAAGAAATGGATAGGAGGGGGGATAGAAGAAATGCAAAGGTGCTAGAGGAGATGCTCACTTTGAATGCTATAAGGCTCCTTTTGACTAATGTACTACTCTATTGTAAATGATGCGATTGTCGGTTTGCTTATGTAATGAAAATGGAAATGCAAATTTAATTATTGTCTTGATTCTATTGTTGAATGCAAATGATCACTTGTGTTTGAATGATGAGCTTGAATGGATGATGCAATGATGCAATGTTGGTTTTATCGATCGATGATGGATGCTCAGTAAAACGAACCCATCTAAACCAACGAAATGACAACTAATTAAGCGCTTAACAATCGGTCTTAACAATATCGTTAGGTTACCGCTAAGTGAGATTAATTACCGCTAACTACCGATTCTCGCTACGCGACACGACTAAAAAAAACGCCGGTTCTCACATTCTGCGGCTTCGCTTATGCGTGAATGGTCATCGCTATCGATAACATTGTGCTATAAATAGTTATCTGTTTCATCTTTGGAAACATGGTAATAGATGCATTTCCACCGAAAACTACAATGAAGCACATTATTCTCGTATTCAGCTCAAGGATATTAGTTATATTTGGCTAGGTTCTAGAACTACGTTCCTCGAATGGTGATTGGCAAATCTGGGCAATACATCGTAACCTAGGTCACATAACGATGCATTACCTTCACATTGAGGGCTTATATTTTTGGCGAGCATGAGAAATTGCAGTGTAACGAGAAAATAATTGGTTTTTAATAGTCACTCATATGTAGCGAATTTTGTTGGTTAATTTGTTTGATTTCTTTTTAGTTGTAGCTAACAAGAAGCATAACAAAGTTCGAAGGAAAAATTGTTCCCTATTCGCCAAATGATCGTGCATCCATTGGATGGCGTGGCGAGAGAGGTCGACGCAGTGATGTCAGCCTAATCGATGCCCCCCTCCCCATTGAGCTCCTTCCCGAGCCGCGAGTTAACAGCACTGACCTCAAGAACCCACAATAATAAGCAGACAAAGACGCAACAAGTCGCAGACTTCCTCAAAAATCCGTGATCACGCCCAATTCAAGAACCTAAGAACTAAAACTCCCATGAAATGATCTCAAGAATCGGGAAGGGAGGAGAGGGAAGAAAGAGGCGTGAAGGGAGCACGATCCGAGATGGAGGGGAGAGGATCGAGCGAGGAGGTGGCAGTGTGGAGAAGTCCTTGAACCACTCAGAAGTGCTCCTCCTTCCGAATCAGCTCATCCTACTAGCCAGATGCCCATAAACAACCCGTCCATGTTTAGGCAAGATTGCCTCGCTTCTGCTGGCCTCAATGTGAGCAGCCCGGGAGGAGGCGGCGGTGGCCAGAAGAGACGGTCGGGAGGAGGCTGGCCAGGGGAGATCTAGTGGGGAGGAAGCGATGGGAAGTGAGGCGGGAGAATCTGTTTGTGGCGGTTGGAACCTAGGAGGTGAGGGAGACCGAGCTAAAGTTTTAGTTTTTTTACTCGGTGAGGGTGTATATCTGTTACATGTCGATATAGATGGCGAATGTCAGACTGACGATGCAGGTGGAGCTTACCCATACCACACTTGGTTTACCCGATGGGTAAGGAATTGTACCT